>WNWU01000002.1:6327335-6380271 GCA_012654045.1 Ptyas mucosa
GAAGGAAGGAAGGAAGGAAGGAAGGAAGGAAGGAAGGAAGGAAGGAAGGAAGGAATCAATCAAATCATTATTATGGTCATTTATCAACATAGATCAAAATGAAGATTATGTGTTGGATAAGAAAAGATTAGTATAAGTCTTTCAGTTTAATCATATAATTTTGGAGACCAAAAGAGAAACTTTTCTCAAAAGAGAAAAAAAATATTTTCTACGCACACATTTTCATTTGGATTTTTGTTATTGGACGGATAGAAATCTGTTCTAAAAAGCAGAGTTCAACACTATTAACCCATCACTAATCTCTACTGACAACAGAATTTTCATTTAAATTCCATGAAAACAAATTCTGTCACACACTGACAAAAGATTCTATCCTCTGAGAGTTTGTGATTACATCAGGAAAAACAGTACATGCCGATTAAGGCACACCATCTGGACATCTTCATCTGCACAACCAGGATGAAAAATTTAAATGCCATACATGCCAATAAAAATTCTCTCTTCAAGAGGGTTGAGCACGATCTTCTAATGCCAGGGTTACTGATAGTTTGATATACCCAACTCAGCCTAAACAGAGAGTAAAGGTAATCATAACAAGGATATGTGAACCTCCTTTTTCTTTCGGTAAAAGGAACTTAATCATTTTTTTGGAGTCCAGAATATCCAGATAGCATCCAGACAACATAAGGGAGTAGCTCAGACACTTCCTAATTCATTGAACTATAAGAAAGAACAGAAGGAATGGCTCAATCACTGTTGGAATCTTGGAACAGTTTGTTATTATAATCAGTTTCAATAAAAGTAGTTTTAATCCTCCTGCGGAGCATCTTTCATGATCCATCTATCTAATGGGACTGACAAATAGTCAGATGTAAGTAGTCCTCGGCTTACAACCATTTGTTTAGTGATCGTTTGAAGTTACAACGACACTGAAAATAATGACTTATGACCATTTTTCATGAGCATGAAAAATGACTTATGAAAATAATGACTTATGACCATTTTTCATGTGCATGCCCATGATCACATGATCAAAATTCAGATGCTTGGTAACTGGTATTTATTTATGACAATTGCACTGTCCCAGGATCCTGGGATCCCTTTTTGCAACCTTCTGATAAGCAAATTGGAAAAACAGAATCACTTAACCAACCGTGTTATTAATTTATCAACTGAGACTAAGTGCTGTTAAGTGCTAGCACTTAGCTGCCAGCTGCCTGCAATTAGTGCGAGTTCAAATCTCACCAGGCTCAAGGTTGATTCAGCCTTCCATCCTTTCGAGGTAGGTAAATTGAGGACCCAGATTGTGGGGGCAATAAGCCAGCTTTGTATAGAACAACACCGCTTGGGGGGGGGGGCGAAAGCCCTAATAAGCAGGTATATACATAAAAGTATGCAGGCTATTGCTATAATGCATTGTAAGCCGCCCTGAGTTTACGGAGAAGGGCGGCATATAAATTGGACTAATAAATAATAATAAATAATAAATAAATAAACTGCTGTAATTCACTTAACAGCTATGGCAAGAAAAGTTGTAAACGAGTCAAACTCACTTAACAACTATTTTGCTTAGCAATGGAAATTTTGGGCTCAATTGTGGTCATAAGTCCAGGACTATCTGTAATTACATTTTAATCTATGTTAAATCCCAATTTTTTTTAATATAACCTTTTAGGTTTTTGGTGGTGATGCAACACAGCCAATTTTCTGCCTTTAGCAATGATCCCCCCCCCCCCTAAAATTCTGTTCTGGATTATGAAGCAAGCTTCCCTTATGACAGTTGAATTTCTAAACAGATTTGCATGAAAAATCTGTACATAACTCTGGGCAAATATTTTCAAAACTCTGTTGGCAAAGCAACTTATGCCAAAGCATGCTAAAGGAAAGCTAATGAAACTCTACAATAATATATACATACATAAATCAGTGATTTATGTTGATATTTCCAATCAGATTTCCAACCCATCTGAGAAGTAGTATTACATATCAGAGTAGATTCTTAATCTATCAGCACAGCAGTCATTCCTAATGCGATCAAAAGTTCATGCAAGAAAGAATTGGACTCTGGAATATGAATATTATAAATGCCATGTACTGAACTTAGTAGGTACAATGATGAATATGAAATTATGGCATAGGGAAGACCAGCCTTATATTCAGATACATGTTGGATGTCCTGGTATAGTCAATAATCAAACCAAGAAAATTGGTATGCAAATTAAAATCTTGTTATACAATTTTTAAAATGCTGAATGGGAAATAATATTTGGGACATCTGCTCAGAACTGGCGCAATCAGGAATACAGATAGTCCTTGACTTACGACCACAATTTGGACCAGAAAATCTGCTGCTAAGCATGGCAATCACTAGGTCGCACCTGATTTTACATTTTGTCATGGTTGTTAAGCAAATCACTGTGGATGTTAAGTGAATCACATGATTGTTAATCCAGCATCCCTCATTGGCATTGCTTGTCAGTAACAGTCAGAACTGAAGATGGTGATCACATCACCCAGGATGCTGCCATCCTTGTAAATACATATGAGTTGCCAAACTTTCAAATATCAGTGTTGGACCATCAGGATATTGCAGTAGTCATAAATGTGAAAACTGATCATACATCACTTTTTTCAAAGCTGTTGTAACTTTAAAACGGTCATGAAATGGATGGTTGTAAGTTAAGGACTACCTGTAGGAATAAGAGGGGGGGGGGGAGAAAGAGGGAGATCATATTTTGTTGCATTATGAATCAACAAATACTTATTGACAGAATTAGATATCTGTTTCATACTATAACAACATTTCCTGCCTATTTGAAAATAACTTATTAAAAGTGTTGGGCATAACACAATACAGTTCACAAGTGAATAGTTCAGCATGAAAATCATTTTCAATAGCAGTTAACAGCTTCAGAGTTTTAAAAGATTGTGTGTGTGTGTGTGTGTGTGTGTGTGTGTGTTTCTTAACACAGCAGTTCTTAACACAGTTTGCTAGTTTGTTCTAAAATGGTAATAAGTTTATTTTCTCCCTTGCTTAAATTTCTCTAATATTTTGATTAATAATATATTAAGATGATGAATATGAGAATGAATGCTACTAGTAATTTTACCAGAGGTATTATTTCATGCAGGGAAATTAACAATTTCTATACAAATATAATGTATACATTTGTTTATGCTTGCAGCAAAACCACCAGGACCTACTGAGGCATATTTGTAGGTAGAGAACTTAAGATGAGAGCTCACAATTTGTCCAAGGCCATCACTGAAACTATGAACAATGCTAGATTTTGAATCACAGCTTTCTAAGTTTGAATATAAAAAAGTCCTTGACTTTTTTATTATTTTTTATGAAGGAACAAGGATGATTACCTGTAGTCACTTAAATAATGTCATTATCAATTGCATCTATTAAAAGTAATTTTTGTATAGAGTAACGTAGATATAGTAAGTGTCAGATTTATTAATTTATTGATATTTTTGGGAAAAAACAGAGTAGCAGTGTGTTGCTATATTTTCATTGCATTATTTTTTAATTTTTAAGATTCAATTTTGTTCTTTAATTTAAAGTGGTTTAGTGCAATCGTATCAGTGCTTAGCAAGAAGTATTAGTCAAATTAGAAGACCAATTCCTAGATCCATATTTAAGAGCCATTTTCCTTGAAGCTGAGTTTAGAATAAAGGCAATAAATACAATGTGAATAAAATGCCTGCATTTTTCTTTTAAAAGGCTATCATGATTTTGTATGAGAATTTAAATCTTTAGTTAAATTTGTGTCTCTTCCATGTTGAATTCTTAGGGAGAAGGTCCAAATGATCTAAATGACTTATTCAGTGCAAAGTGATAACATTTTAACATTTTGTAATCTAACCTGGCTACATATTTGTATTGATTTCACAAATGATTTGTTTCCATTAAGTGATTGCAGCTGTGTTTGAAAACAGATTGTAGAGAGTAATTGCCAAGAAAAATAACTTTTCATATGCCTTCTTTAACTGCTGATATGGAGTTAAAAAAAGAAAAAGAAAACGATAATGGATATAGAATTCTTTTTAGAAGGAAAAAGCTATTAAAGTGTGTATCAGTGCATACAAGAATGATTTCCCCCTTCAAGTTGCTTTTTCTGCAGCATGGCCTGAACCTATTCAGACTCTCTTAGCTTTTCCCCTATAATTTAAAAGTGTATTTCATTTATATTGCATATACTTGATATTGCCCCTTTCATTGACAAAAGTGCTTCACTATTAGAGACTGATAAACCATTATTAAAATATAGTGCCTACACTTTTTTATTTCATATTGGGAGAGATAATAATTTAAATTGTTGTGAAATTGTGCCATTGGCGGAATACAAAGTCAACCAGAGCTACTTTTGCAAGGAGGAAGATAAGTGGGATAAGCATTGTCATTTTCTTTATTTGACTTTCCCAAAATACTAGAATATTAATATTTCATCTTGCAAAAGGGTCCAAGAAGATTCTGTAAACGGAGTTCCTGTAGCCACCACGCAAATAGCAACAATCAGTGTAGGCATTCCGAGAATATCTCTGGAACTACTGTACGTTATGCTATAATTCTGGCTTTACAGGATTATGCACGAGAATGGGCAGTTTTGAGGGTTAGGGACTTGGGATGTTATTGTATTGGACTGTTTTCTTTGCATTCCACAATACTTTTTTTTTTAATTTTGCCAAACTTTTGAATTTATATGACATGTATAATTAATCCATTTTATACCCATATCCCGGAGTTGCCTTGTGATAAGATGGGCAGAAACAAATTTAATAATAAATAAGTATAATATTACTCTTTAAAAAACCAACAAACCTGGATGATAGTAAAAACCTTTTTTTCCTTAGTGTAAATCCAAAATAGATCACAACCGGTTCAGTTTTTTAAAAAACAAAATCTAAATAACATGTATTTTTGCTTATTTGAGCATACCATTAAATATAAAAAATTTAAACATGACCGACTTAAACGGATGGTTTCAAAACAACCCACTGCAGGATGTAAACTTGTTCATTGAAGGTCCATTCATTATGCATCAAATTATACTGTGTCATTCTAGTGCAGGTTGGTAAATAGATACTTTGCAACTTCCAATCTATGGCTGAGAAAGACTGACTGATCTCACATGACTCATCCTTCCACAAAGAAGGACTACAACTTGGATTTCCCTGTTCCTAGTCTACTTTAACCACTATCCCAAGAAGCTCTGAGATAAACTGATAGACTGATAAAAAGGGAAATTCCAAATAACTTACCAAAATTCTTGCCACAATGCTTGATTTCTTCCAAACGTTATGTCTCATCTGAGAAAAAGCCACCCAATTAGCTTTACCTGAATTTTAAATTTTGCAAGCACTAAATCCTTCAAAATGTAGGCATTCAGAAATGACTGAAATTATTGCTTTCCACTACGCCAAAGTTTGTCATTATATTTATAGTGCTTCTGTTGTTATTACAAATTGATAAACACAATATTGAAGTCTAATAAAAGAATTCAATTAGCAGTACATATATATTTGTGTTTAATATTAATTTCATATAGTAGTGTGTAATTATAACCAGTTGGTTCTGCTGTAGTTATTCTGTATAGAAGTTTTCCAATGAATTCCCTTTATATAAACTTCACTGTTACATTTTGTTTCATTTGCAGAGGTTACTATATAGTAATTGTACCTTTGATAAAGAAATCAGATGGAAAATTCATGAAACCACGCGAGAGCCCAGATGAAATGGAATTAGATGAGGTACCCTTTGTTTATTTTAGCTCTTTTTTTACCCAGAGAAACCTTTTCTGATTGAAGCAGTCTTAATGGTTGTGTCCAATTAATGTATTCATGTCAGCAAGTTGACTTTTTTTTAATACTTTGTCATTTATATTGGAGTTAGTTTCTGGGAGCAAACACAAAAAGCTAATTACGTAAATTAAAATACATTAAGTTGCAATGAGGCACATAAACTGTCTGATCTTTGATGTCATTAATATTTTATTCCTTGCTGATTGTAAGGCATAATGTAGAAAACAAAATGACTTGTCAGCAAAAGTATAATCACCACTGATATGAACTCCAATAAAGGTCTGGTTCATTAATGGGGTATTTGCTAAAGCTGAATCAAATGCTAAATTGCAATTTGCTCTGCAGTTTAACATTTGACCTCCCTCATAGTCTCTTTACCTGTCTCAGCTATGCTGAAATACTCTAATTAGAAAGTGTATCTATTATTTTTAAACTCTTGTTCCTTGCACTCCAGATTGAACCTAAACAAAAAAAACCCACCTTCATATTCTCAGAATGAAAGCCAAGTTGTTGAGCCAGATGATGTATTTAGTCAATTTCTATTATCCTCATTCTGAAATAATTAGTCAGTGACATTAGAATCTTCCAATATTTTGATATTTTGAGATCATTAGATTTTGCTTATTTTTTCTTCTAAATACATCTTACTTTAGAAAGAGAGGAAGAATTTAAAAATACCAGTCCTGTCTAGAGGAGATACTTACGTAAGGTTGGTATAATATTCACCTATATATTCATTGGACATGGCTACAAAAATTGATTCTTGAAATCACTTATTTTCAAAGAAAGTGTGGAATCATTTAATGCTGATTACATTTTCACACTTTCAAGAATAGAAATATGACCTTATATTTCCATATATTTTTGATATATCCCCTGGGATGGATGTTCTGGTGTTTTTTCTTATGGTAAAATTTGTTAATTGGATACATTTATATGCAAAGGCAATTGGATAACTTTCATAATGATATTTGTGTTGTTAGAATAGAGAATGCAAATATTTTTTCTAGTAAGCTTTGCAGTATCAGTTTTGGAATGTCTGGAAGTTTATGAGCTTTTAATTACTTTTTTTTATACTTGGTATCCAGTATCCAAAGTATTCAAATAAGGACATCTATGCAGCGATTGGTTGAATTGTGTACAAGGCTGATCAGAAACAGTGTTATTATCCATTTGGCAGAAATTCATAACTTTACATTATTAAGAAGACTGGGTGGACTTAAACTAGTATTCTTAGGTACTTGAAAAAATAAATTTGTTAAGTCTTAGATACAATTGTCATCTTTCGAATGTGATTTTCTTCTCCATTATGCAACAGCTAGTGTCTTCTGTACAACAGATTCAAACAGTATTATCTTTGTTGTTGGTGGTTTCTCTTTAGGGTTTCTCAAATTGTTTCTTAATTGTTTACTGATTTTACTCATAGGTTGAAGTGTTTTGTATACCTAATCAATACAATTAACCTATCTTGATTTCAAAGGTTATATGATATGATACTGTAGAGCAGGGCTGTCAAACTCACGGCCCACCAGGCCTGATGCGTCACGCGCTGGCCATCCCCACGCCCAGTTTAGCGAAGGGGAAAAAAGTCCCAATATGTCACGTGACGCCACGAGTTTGATACCCCTGCTGTAGAGGGATGAGGGTTTTTAAAGTTAAAAATCGTGAGGCATAATTTTATACATTTAAATTTATTCATTCATTACATTAGTTGCTACCTAACTTCAAATTGACTCTAAGTACTTAACAACATAAAATAATTAACAATAATTTAAAAAACAATTAAAATATATCCCATACCCAGCAAAGGGCTCCAGGTGCAGCTTGGGAGTAGAGTCAGGTCTTTAAAGCCCTCCAGAATGCCATTTTACCGAGATTTCAGGGGAAACCTAATTCTAGAAGGCAGGCACTGCGACAGCAAAAGCATGTTTCCAGTATCCTGATGGCACCGCATAATCAAACAAACTTAGGGGGCACCAATCCTGCCCTACTGACTGGCTAAGAAGAGCCTAAAGTCCCTCAAGTCACCAGACCTGATACTGTGTAGGGCTATATATCATGACAGGATTTATAAATCATAACTAGTAGCTTGAATCACACTCGGAACCAAACTGGTAACCAGTGGAGGTCACAAAATCAGAGTATCACATGTGCATATTGAGACATATCCATCATTAACCACACCATTGCATTGTGGACTACTTGAAGCTTTCAAAGACTCTTTCAATCCCTAGTAGAATATGTTGTCATAATTGTGCTATGAGGTGACTAGGACTCTCTGAAGGACTTCTTAATCTTGGAAAAGGCACAACTGGCACACTAGATTAAGGTATATAATGGTCTTCTTGTCTATAGCTGCCACCTGCTCATTAAACAAGAGCTGTGGAGCCAGGAAGAACCTCAAATTGTACTCTTGAATGGGAAACTGTTACCCCATCCAAGGTTTAACATCCCCAACCATTTTGTGACAGAACTTGAATGACCTCACTTGGCCAGTCCGGAGTCAAAAGATATAATTATGTAGTTGAGGAGCGAGCAGGGGGATGGACTTAAGCGAGTCATCAGTTTCTAGTCCTGTATATAGATTTCACGTGTGTATTATGAAATAATTGGGGAAACAAATTCCATTGCAAAATTCCATTGACCAATATGGAAGTCATAACAGATTACAATATGGTACTTCAAGGGCCTTGAATTTCTGCATAATTAAACTATTTGTATTTGTGCTACTGCTATTCAGAACAAAATCATTTGTTTATGTTATGATGGGTTAATTAGTATAATACTTTGACAATTCAAAAATGTTATAATATTTTTTTAATTCATCAAAATATAAAATGCAGAGAAATAAAGAAAAATGAAAATAATGGGAAAACAGGGAAGGAAA
The DNA here is from genome assembly GCA_012654045.1 of Ptyas mucosa. Lineage (NCBI taxonomy): Eukaryota > Metazoa > Chordata > Lepidosauria > Squamata > Colubridae > Ptyas > Ptyas mucosa. Next base: position 6,336,031 of record WNWU01000002.1, read on the forward strand.
AGAGGAAGAGGAAAAAGTGTAGAATAAAGGGGAAAAGAAAAAGAAAAAGATTGACTTCCAACTCCTTTTGGTGCAGTAGAATAAGGTGGTAACATACAATAAGATAATAACATACAATCTCAACTAATTCAGAAACGCTTAGAAAAGATAGGATCTTCCCCATATTTTTCCAGGAATAATTAACAATGGAATAGAAAATTTTATGGGACGACTGAGAAAACAATCTTTAAGAGGAATCTATTGTAAGAAAGAGAGCAGCTGGTAGGATGATACTTTGGGAATGGCATTCTTCTACCAACAAGAATGCTATAATCAATGCTACAATTCCAGGTGTCCAGTGGTGATCAATTCAAACTCAATGCTGAAGTCATTGAAAATCTATTTTCTGCATGGAGCTCTGCACTGCTCTGATCCCATATGCACTGGCAGATGTTACTCTTTTTTCATACCTAATTTGTGGCTTTGGGGAAGAGAGGACAATAAAACACAATGCCAGAAGCAGCTAGTCCGGTGCAGATGGGCAAAGTATTATTGAAAATATAGTTAATGTTTTCTATTTCTTTTTTATTTCCAATTTTATAATCATTCTTTTTCTTATAACAATTAAAAGAAAAAATAACGACTAGAAAATTGAAAGCAAAGGTAATATGGGGGGGGGGGAAGAAATAGAAAATGTTTAAGTATATTTTCAGCAATTTTTTGCCAACACACAGTAGTATTTTCATTTAAATAGTAGTAGTAATTACCAAAAATAAACCTTTCAGCAGTTCAGAAGTTATTCAATTCAAAATTAATTATCCCAGTAAGAGGTTCCAAAAAGAAAATATTTATTCACATTAAAAAAGACCTTTGCTGAATAAAAATTCTGAATAAAAACATAAGAATAAAGGTAAAATTCACTCTGTCTCAATTTTTGTTTGGATATACCTCTCCAAACTATATTCAAACTCAGAATTTTTTAATTATTATAACTGAAACATACTACATCTATTAGGAAAACATATATTGCTTTTTTATATTGCTTATGAAATAACTTTATTATGGTCTATGACCATCGGTATAATAAAAAAATACAGTATAAAGGAAAATAGTTTATCACAGCAATTTGTTATTGGGGAAGGGGGGAAATAATACAGCAACATATCTAATTAAAGTTTTGCATAGTAAATGTTTGAACACCTGATATGAGAGAATGGGATTAGCATTCCTTAAAAAATAATAAATATAAAATTTATTTATATGGCCTTCATATTTGGAAATGATTGAGATGATCAGAGTATGTCTTAGGTAAGGTGACCAGACGTCCCACTTTTGGTGGGACAGTCCCGATTTTCAACAATTTGTCCGGCATCCCACGGCATTTTTAAAAAGTCCCGATTTTTGGAAAGAATAGGTAGTAACTTTAGGAAGTAGTTCTCCGAACCGGAAGTAACGGCAGCCAGGCTCCACCCCCAAACCGGTTCCCCGGTCGCTGCTGCTCGCCCTCCCGAAGCTGACCAGCACAAAGAAGCCTCTCAGCCGCCTGGCTGCAGGGTGCCGAAAAGTCCTTCAGCCAGTGAAAGCTGCGCATGTGCGAAGATGGCAGCAGTGACCGGAGGTCTTTTTGGCGCTGTGCGCCAGTGGCTGGGTAGAAAGAAGCCTCTCAGCTTCCGAGTTCAGCAACAGGCTCAGTCCCTTCACACACGGTCGCTTTTCTCCGCGCCAGAGAAAGATCAAAAGGCGCAGAGTAGCCTTTAATTACAAAGTCGTCTAGATGAGGTAAAAGAAAACAAACCACTGAGGGAAGGAGCCCACTGAAGCTGCTGGCATTGCAGCTGCCCCCCCCACTCCCCGCAGCTTGGAGCTCCAAGCGGAAGAAGTCCTCAGCTGTTACAAAGAAGTGGCAGCTCTGGGTGAGCCATGCCCGCTTCTTTCTCTTTGAGAGCTGCTTTGCAAACAAGGTGCAAAGCAGCTCTCAAAGAGAATGAAGTGGGCGTGGCGCTTGCCTCTTCTTTGCAACAGCCGAGGACAGAAGAGTTCACTCAGGAGCGATGACAGCAAGGAAGGCAGCTGGGTAAGAGGGAGGCGTAGCCCGAGCTCTCTGGAATGGGTAAACAAGTGTGGGGAGGTGAAGGGGAGCGGACTTGACCCTCCACGTGTTGCATCTCTCTCCCAGCCTTCGTCCATGCCTCTGTGCCACCAGCATCTCCCAAAGATGCCACCGTTGGAGCCGCGATAGGGACTGGGGCAGCCCAGTAGCAGCCATGAGCTGTGCTTTCCTCTAAGCGCTGTGGGCGGCATAGGGAAACAGTTGCTTCTCTCTCTGAGACTTGGAGGAAAGCACAGCTCATGGCTGCTAAAGCACCTCAATCAGCTACAGCCCAGACAAGCTGAGGAACTGCAGGGAGCCTCCCGTGTGTTGCAGCCCCCTCCCAGCCTCCGCCTGCGCCTCCGTGCCACCAGCATTTCCTGAAGCCGCCACCGTTGGGTGGCGACAGGGATGGGGGCAGTCCAGTAAGCTGAGTGCCCAAAAATGGTGCGGAGGCATGGGGGGAAGGCTGGGAGGGGGTGCAACATGTGGGAGGCTCCCCGCAGTTTCTTGGCTCATCTGGGCTGCAGCTGAGTCCACTGCCCTAAGTTGGTGGAGTGGGTTGCTCCGGCTGCAACCACAAGGAAGGCCTGCCAGAGGCGAGAAGGGGCACTTTTCAGCGAGGAAGGAAAATGGAGGGAAAGCTGAGATGACCACTGCCACCCCATGCATCCCGACCTGGATATGGAGCCAGAGTATCAAAAAAAAGTTTCAAAAAGTCCCCAAAATTTTAGCCACCTTTTCGGTGGGCATGGCTTGGGGGTCATGTGACTGAGTGCGTGAGTGATGTCACGTTGGCCACGTACCATCAGTCACGCCCCCCCACTTAGCCACGCCCCCCCCGTCAATGGCATCCCGCTTTACCTATGTTAAAATCTGGTCACCTTAGTCTTGGGGCAAAATAGAAAGGGCACCATATAAGAACATAAGAGATAATTTTTACCTCCCTGAATCCACAAAGGTCAGGTTTCTATAAATAAAAACAGTCCCATGAAGTCTTTCAACCAGTAGAGATAATTATTTATATTTGCATTAAATTGTACAGATACCCCTCTATCCAAGGCTTGTGACCATTTGGTATACATTGCTAATCAAAGAGTGATTGTTTTAGGAAAGCTTCTGTATTTATGAAAATGTATTTGAAATTTTGTGCATTTATGGACAAATTTTCAAATTTATGTATTGTAGTAAGACAGTGAAATTAAAATAGCAGGTAAAATAGGAAACCAGGAGAAATTTGACTTGCCTCCGTGCTAGACGAAAAGATTATGATATTGACATTTATCAACATTTGTATACCTGCTTAAGTCTCTGAAACTGAGCCTTTTCTTAAAACTGGCTGAAAACTGACCAAAAAACCCACCATAAATCATGGTTACTTGACTGCAGAACGCTGCAACCAGCCATAAAGTACTGCTGGTTGCTAAGCACTCAAAATGCGGTCATACAACCACAGAAGGTGGCACCCGTCAAAACTCTGGAACCGGATAATAAGTAGATTTTGGGGTGTCTGTCATAATTTTAAATGGTTGCTAAGCAACGGGTCGTTAAGTGCGGACTATCTGTAGTGAAAAAGCCATTTTCAAGCCATTGGTTTAAGGTATGTTTATACATGGTTTCCCAAGGCCTTACAAAAATTTTGCCATAGCTTTAATCTAGAATCTCAGTCTTCTACATCAAAAGCAGACTTCTGCAAGTTTCCCAATGTAACCTTGTGAAGGTTACAACCAGAGGTGGATTTCAGCAGGTTCTGACCAGTTCTGGAGAACCGGTAGTGAAAATTTTGAGTAGTTTGGAGAACCAGTAGTAAAAATTCTGACTGGCCCCGCCCTATCTATTCTCTGCCTCCCAAGTCCCAGCTGATCAGGAGGAAATGGAGATTTTATCCTTCCCCTGGAGTGGGGTGGGAATGGAGATTTTGAAGTATCCTTCCCCTGCCACGCCCACTAAGCCATGCCCACCAAGCCATGCCACACCTACCAAGCCACACCCACAGAACCGAACCCCACCACTGGTTACAACGTTCACAATGTCTTAACAAACTAATTGGTAAATATTGGCATAAGACAAAATTATACTTAGTAGTAAAACAGCCAGTTGTTGAACTCCTATTTGACCGTTCAGTCTTAATTTTTAAATATATTATTAATCTGGCTAATCTTGGCATTGTACATTCAGGCTGTTCACATGAAATCTGCAAATGCCGCACGGGAAGCCACATCAGTTAGGCCTAAGTTTCATTTGAAGCAAAACAGCAAATTATCCTGCTAGCTTCAGCTTATTGGAAGCCTGCTAAAATCAGCCGTCTTTGCTTTCCAGAAGTTGCCTTTAGAATTGTGATGTAAGACTGAAATGGAAAAATCAGAAGTGGCAGGACTACTTTAGGAGAGCTTTAGGAATAATGTATTTATAAAGAGACTGGATCAGTAACATCTGATGGAAATGCTTTAAAGTATCCCAGACTGTTGCTCTGTTTGTATTCCTAGACCTCAAAAGGCCCCTGTTCTTTCATTTCTGAAGCCTTGCAGTATAATCGGTTTTGTTGTTTCTGCTGCTTATTTTGCGTCTTAAGATCCAAACATTTTGGTTTTGTTTGCATTTATATTATTGATCATATAAAATAAGATAAAATAATACAATGTATTGGAATATAAAAAATATTCAATGAAATTAAGTAAGACTTGGGCAGTTGATCCCAATTTGACCTAGATAGGAAGCTCTCAACTAAATGGCTTTAGCTAGAAATGTGGCAGCCCTTACTTGAAGGAAGGAATATAGCTTATTAGTGGGTCTTAAAAGACTATCCTGTCAATTAGTAACTTAAAATGTTGTGCTCTGTATTGAAGCAAGCCGTTGGCAGTCTAAGAGGCTATTTTGATTATATTTACTTTTTTATTTTAAGCAGTTAAATATCCTTAAAAAAACAAAAATGTATTATATTCATGTATTATATTTGTCTGTTTGTTGTTAAAGAACATTAACTGCTTGAAAACAATATGTAGTTTTTAGTCAGCAATCTGTGTTCGGAGCCAAGGTTCACTTTCTGAACTCAGAAAGCTATAAGAGTGGTGTACAGGTAGTCCTCGACTTACAACCACAATTGAGCCCAACATTTTTATTGTTAAGTGAGACATTTGCCCCATTTTACAACCTTTCTTGTCTCAATTGTTAAGTGAATCACTGCAGTTGATAAGTTAGTAACCTGGTTATTAAGTGAATCTGGCTTCCCTATTGACTTTATTTGTCAGTAGGTCGCAAAAGGTGATCACATCACCCCAGGACACTGCGACCGTCATATATATGAATCAGTTGCCAAGCATCTGAATTTTGAGCACATGATCATGGGAATTCTGCAAAGGTCATAACTATGAAAAAACGGTCATAAGTCACCTTTTTCAGTGCTGTTGTAACTTTGAATGGTCACTAAATGAACTGTTGTAAGTCGAGAACTACCTGTAATGATTATTTGGCAAAACTACAGATTGAGCTATTTTGGTTCTGCAACAATCCCATCCTTTTTCTATATTCTTGGGCGTACTAATATTTTAGCTTATTCCCTGCTGTTAAAAGAGACTTTATTAAAGTGAAAGAGACTTTATTAAATAAACAGAGCAACATCTGCTTCCAGAAGCAATGCTCTACCACTGCTGTTTGTCAATCTTCATTTTTCCCCTATGATAAATCTGAGGTTGTTATGCCAGTGCTGTTTTAACTATGGTTTAACTACTGCTCAGAAAATTCACAATGAATTAATGCTAGAATGGGCGGAATAATGTCTTATTAATATTTTGCCCCAGTTCTGTTACTAAGAATTATTAATATTGATGAAAGGAATACAATATAATGCTGTGTGGTCTCTTATTTAAGAGAATTAAATCACATATTCATCAAATATCAATCATGCAGCTTTTCTGAAAAACTGCTTAATAGTTTGTTACTAGAAGGGATCATAATGTTCAGTATTAAAAGCTGTTTTGATTCTTATCTGGTATGGCTCTTTAAGAAGGCATGATATTCATTTAGATTTCTATGTTTATGTTTACTTAAAAAATATCCTATTGAATGCAGTGAGGCATGGTCCTAGGTAAATGTGCATAGGGTCACAACAGAATTATAAATCAGATTAGGTTTATAAAACCCATAGTTCTTAAAACAGATTATGGTTTACAAAACCTGTAGTTCTTAAAACTATATTAATATTTTTTTACCATCCTATGATGTTAGTTTAATTTTGTTTACAGTTATCTTTCCATTTTTTGCTTCTCTCTTTTTTTTTTCTTTTGTACCCTAAAGCTACTGAAAGAGATAGCACGAAAGCGCAGAAGCATTCGTTTGGGGAGAGAAGCAGATTTAAAGCCATATATTGCAGCACACTTTGAAGTTCTTCCTACTGAGTTCACCCTGGGGGATAAGAAACAGTATGGTGGCTTTGAGAACAAGCAGCTCCAAAACGGGCAAGAATATGTTGTCTTTATTTTAGCTGTGATGGAACACTCAGAATCCGTAAGTTGGCTGCAGGTTTGATCCCCCCCCCCCCCCCAAACGTAGAATTAAAAGACTGTATCTTATCTCCGCACAGCTCATGCTTTGGCCATGTTCTTACATGCTAAAAAAATGTTTACATGTTTTAGATGTTATAAGGCTATTTTCTATCTGCATTTTAAAGAATCTGGATTTAATTATTTATTTATTTTTCCTAATTTAGATGGTCACCTGTCTTATACAAGGGGAATCTTAAACCCACCATTAAAATCAAATATAAACACTTAAAACAATTAAATATCATGCTGGTAAAACCAAGATTGGAGTTAATTAAGATACCATAGTGCAACCAATGTACAAATTTTATATTTTTGGGATCCCTAGGCCTATTGGAAAAAACCCCCACATTTTCAGGGCTTTCCAAAAAGCCATAAGAGTTGGAGTTAATCTCATCATTTAGGTCAACACACAATGAAGCAGCAAGTGTGCACAACTCTACTCTCTACTTCTGCTTCTATTTACCTTCTCATATTGAGAAGGCATCATATTGAGAAGGCATCATCAAGCTATGATATGTGTATTTATCCTAGTTATATGGTATGTCATTCAGAGGTGGGTTTCAGCAGGTTCTGACCAGTTCTGGAGAACCGATAGCAGAAATTTTGAGTAGTTCGAAGAATTGGTAGTAAAAATTCTGACTGGCCCGTCCCCATCTATTCTCTGCCTCCCAAGTCCCAGCTGATCAGGAGGAAATGGGGATTTTGCAGTAACCTTACCCTGTCATTACATTCAGTAATGACTGAATAAGACATATATTAAAGACTGGCATAGAAAATAATGATAGGTTTAAATCTTAAGTATTTCCATTTCTCAGAGTAAACAGTTGGTCTCATTTTAATCATTATAGTATATTTTCTGCTTTGTTTCTTGAAATATCTGATAATTACTGAGGCATGAATTTTACATCTAATCTTTCCTCTTTCTTGTCTCAAAACATATTGTCCAGACAATGTTGTTCTTTATGAAACATTTTTGGGAAAACAGGAACTAATCAAGAAATGCAAAGCGGACTTCTTTATTTACAGTATTTTGCCACTGACCAGCAGTGAAATGTAACAAAATTAGAAAATACTGTAAGAAAAAGTAGAATTCCTGAATTGATTTAAATAACTAATTGTACTGTTGTGCAATTTATCTGTTTCATATGTTCGTTACATGCTTGAATTATTTTAACTTTAATATATTTTTAAAAATAAAAAAGGAAGGGAAAGTGGCTTTTGGGAAAGAAAAGCAGCCAATATTAATATTTCAATTTGCAAGTTACATGGTTTTCTTTTTCAAATTGGTTGTTAACCTGTCACATGTATTTACTAGGTTGGTTTTGTTGAATTTAATTCATTTTAGTTAAAGGCTTATTGTAGTTGTTTTTCCCAAGTATATTGTTAATTGCAAAAAGTCTTCTTACTTTAATATTCTTTTACAATTATACTTATGTTTGAGAATAATCATCTCAGGAATCCTTCTTCTACTTTTGTTTGAAAAGTCTTGCCAAGCTATATCTTTAACTGTGAGAAGGCAAGAAAGTTTGTTGTGGCTAGTTCTAAATATATATGCAATAGAATGTCTTACATTCCCCATTATGTTATTAAGTCAGATTTTTCTTCCATCCAGACCATGTTTGCAACCAGCCCATATTCTGAAACAGTTGTATCAGTGGATCTTAATCCCCAGCCAATTACAGAAGAGGAAGAGGGTTTGATCTGGGTTGTAGGACCAGTCCTTGCAGTTGTATTTATCATCTGTATTGTTATAGCTATTCTACTTTATAAAAGGTAAGTTTACAAAATAGTGTATAGAGAAGGGCAGGCTTTAGATGTGTTCATTGTGTTGCAAATATTTTTTGATTAAAAAAAGAAGCTTCTTTACATAAAGGATTCTTTTTAGACATAGAGTAAAATCGGTATTTCATTCTTAACAGATGAAGGTATCATCCAGGCAAGATGTCTCTTCTAGATTTCTGTAAAAAAATCCATACAAGAGCAATAATTTCTCAGGAAAGAATACAATCTCATTGTCAGTGTAATTTTTTTTTCCTTTGAATCAAGGAGTAGATTTTGCAATTTATGCTTTCAGGTGCCTTATTTTACTTTCATCTCTTGCCAATTGACACTGTTATCATCATGCTATTTGTTCTTTTTGACATTACCATGTCTGGCTATATAAATTTTTTCCATGTTTGAGAACTGGCTGGGGGAAAAAATCATGCTTTCTACAAGGGAATATAATATATTCTTACGGGAAAAAAAGAAGATAGCTTTATTTGTTTTTTATAAGAGGCAAAGCGAGACAAGAGAAGAAATATGATGGATTATTATTTCGGTTTCTTTACTCCGAAGAGATTCTTTTTCCTACAAGTAGAGAATGTTTACATCAAATTCAGTAAGGTGTTAGGGGCTACTAGATCTGTACCCTAATTGTGAAAGAGCATTTTCTGTCACGGTAACTTACTTTGCCATTGGCCAACTAACATTCAACTTTTTTCTCTCTTTTTTCTGCCGCTTAATAATGGAGCAGTAAACCTGACAGGTGAGATAATTTTTTTAAAAAAACTTGCTTTCCGTTTTCTCTGAAAAGGGAAAATGAGAAAACAGTTTAAAAATAGCTTGTTTGAGTTTCCAAACAGAATATTTGTCAGTCTAAAGGAATCCAAACAGATGTACTCTTTGGAAAAGGAGGCAGACCTGAAGTTTAAGATATATTTTTTTTCCCAAAGGAAGATGAAATATATAAAAAACAATGAAGACTAAACTAAAAAAAAGTTTTAAAAAATCCTGCTCTCTGTCCAGATACCCATTTTGTGGATTTAAGATTAAACTTTAAACTGGTCCTGGAACCCAATATGCTCTGGTAAATGTGTGTATTCAACCCTTTAGTACATGTTTACACATATTCACATATTTGTTTGAAAGCCTGCTCAAAGCTACACTTAAAAATAACAAAAGAGAGGGCTAAACAAATTTACAGGGATTGAATTCAAAGCTACTGACTAAAATTAATGGCTTGTAAAATAAGCTATCCCATTTATAAAATTAATTGTTGTATTTTACTATATCATCTATCCTTTCACATGCACATACGTGAACACATATTCATGCACAGAAACACAGGTAAATACACCCACTCCTGCTTCCCTCCTTGCACTAGAAACAGCCAAATAGAACAAGAAGAAAGGTAGATGCAGGGAAACAAAGAGAAATAAGAAAACAAAATTACATGGAGATTAAATAGGTAGACAAGGAAAAAAGGTATTAAAATTCACCAGAGACCAAGCAAGGTTAGGGTTTCCTCCCTAACCTTGGGCATAGCTAATCATATTCTCAAAGGTATCTCCCAGTAACAACATTTCAACTTCATATTAATTCACTTTTTCAACCACATCATCAGAAAAAAAGGTGACCCCAATTTACAAGTAATTTTTTGAAAGAAAACATTTATCTCATTATCAGGTAAATATGGTATAAAAAAATCAAGACGCCGTAAAATAACACTCAGCATAGAGATTCATAGAGCTTGTAAAAAAAAACCCTGTTCAATATTACATATTCACTTTTGGGGTATTGCTAATGCTAGCATAAAATCTAGCATTAGCATCATCTTAAATAAAATGGTACAATTCAGAAAATGGAGCTGCAGCGGAATTAGGCAATAGCCAATAGTTTGAACATGAACCAAAATTCTTTTCTTCAAATAGTTTTAGAAAAATTTAACTAAATTTAAGGTTCCATAAATTTTGGGATTTCAATAATCACTCGGTTCATTTCAGAGATTAAACATGTGCAAATGTTATTGAAATCAGTGCACAGTGCAGTGTAACTTTTAATGGTACACTGATTATTCTTAATTTTTATCAGTATTCAGACATGTTTAATTATCTTTTGATTGTCCTACATTAACCAAAAAATTAAACACATGCAACATGTTTCATAACAGATTATTCTATTAACATAATTGTGTCATTTTCATTAATTCTACCAAACTTGGTTTCTGTGTTGATGTTTTAAAATCCTAAGTGTATACCAAAAACAATATATCAGAAAGTACATAATTATGGGTTGCTAGTGTTGCTTTGGCAAGAGGGGTAGTGATATCAATAATAAATAAGTAAATTCTTGATTAATCATCTTAATGATTGTATTCACTTTCTCTATGCAGGAAAAGGGCAGACACAGACTCTAGAAAGAACAGTATCCCCAACAGTAAAGAAATTCCTTCACATCATCCCACAGATCCAGTAGAACTAAGACGCCTAAATTTTCAAACTCCAGGTAATTTGCAAATATTCTGTTTTAATTATTTAAACAACATATCACCATAGATGATTTTGGTGTTTCATAATTTCATAGGAGTAAATGCTGTATGAAAAAAAATTACCTTTGATTATATTGCTTCTGTTGATTATTGAAGACTGAGTTTTTAAAAAATTCTACTTCAAACTGTGCTTCTTTCCTGTTGGGTTTATGCTAGTGAGATGTACCAAATTAATCATATTTCGTCTTTAATTAATGTTATTTTTAGAAGTCCATAGTTATGAGATAGACTAGTGGGATATTTAATGGTGTTCATAAATTCAAGATAATCATGTCCTTCCTCTCTCAAATGTTCCATGTACTGTCTTAATTAGAATCTCATCTTGATGAGGATTTAAAATTCTTTAAAAATGTACAATACCGGAAGGAAGGGAAAAAGCCAAAGGTAATAGGAAAAACTATTAAAAGGCTCAAGAGAAAAAGAAAGTGGTTAGTTAAGAAATAACTACAGATAATTCTTGACTTATAACAGTTCATTTAGTGACTGTTCAAAGTTACAATGGCACTGAAAAAAGTGACTTATGATCATTTTTTCACACTTACGACTATTGCAGCATCCCCATGGTCGTATGATACGAAAGTCATACTCTTGGCAATTGGTTCATATTTATGACGGTTGCAGTGTCCTGAGACCTTCTAACAAGCAAAATCAAGGGGAAAGCCAGATTCACTTAACAGTAGTGTCACTAACTTAACTGCAGTTATTCACTTAACAACTTTGGCAAGAAAGGTTGTAAAATGAGCCAAAATTCATTTAACGATGTCTCAGAAATTTTGGGCTCAATTGTGGTCGTAAGTCAAGGACTACCTGTATGTTATACCAGCATTGCAGCTTTCATGCTGTATAGAAATACAGTAACTTTCTGTATTAAGTAAATTGTGCTTTTGGTATTGAATTATTAGCATTGGATATATGCTATATGAATATATATTAGATATACATACTGTTACAGTCTATATTGCTTGTCTTATGCCCAGTTCTCGGTTGGAAATCCATTTACTCATGCATGCTTATCACTTCATTATTTACCTGTATGTAAACTATCATCGTAGATCAAATCCTACGGGCATGGCTTTTATGTTTACATTAAATAAAGCAAATAATACTTACATACAAAAGAGAAAAGTTTGAGATCAACTGCCTGACCCATGCAGCTCAGTAATGCTACAAGCAGTATGTACTCTGGATTAAATCATCCAGAGTGCACTTTATCTTATGCACAATGAAAGTTTAACCTATAATATGTTTTGTGAGAATGAGAGCAATCTGTCTTCTCAGTTTCTCAAATTTAGTTTGACTCCTTGACATATTTTACTTTGATATGATAATACAACAAGAACAATGAAGACATGATGAATGGAAAGAGTTAAGGTAAAAGGAAAGTAAAACTCAAAGGTTTCAACAAAGGATTTGTTGAACAACATTGCTACAACTGAAGAACTATCAGTGACAGTTGGAATTACTGCCACTTTGAATTTAATGGCCGTTTCATAGTTTTCTAATCTTACTCATGTCTCTAAAATAAATTTCAATATGGCAGGAAATTCAACACAATTTGAGATTTTTAAACTTGAGCACTTTGAGACTTTTTAATGGGAAGTAATGTACAAATGTTTTTCAGTGAGTAAATCAACACAAACTTCCTCCAAATAGTACCTGTGTTTTTAACAAAATGAATTGAAAATTGCTTTTCAGACATTAAGAAATTCACTTAACCAACATATGAAAAGGTAAAAGGAGAATACAATCAGTAAATTTGCCCTTTGTTCTTCTTTGTCACAGTTAGCATGATAAATGTAAAGGCCTCTCTGTCCATATGAATAGAGACAATGTCCAATATATACTACTACTTCTTCTAACTCTTCAGAAGTAACCAGATATTGGTTTATACTGGTTCAAATGTCTGAATAGAACTAATATCTTAGTAAAAGGGCGCAAGGCAATCCAATTGAGTTGTGTCTATTCAAAAATTTCTAAGTTGGATTCAGTTTTGTATTCACAGAAGATATGGTCGAGACCATACTGCGGGGTAAATATCCAAATTCTCATTATCTCTTTTGCAATTTGATGTGGTATTTTATGACTACAGGAAAGAGAATTTTCAAATGACTTTCTCAGTCTCTTCCTTGAGAGGAACCTTCACTAAATTCTGGAGCATATCATGAACTGCAGCTTTTTCATTATTGGAGGTTATACCCATTATAGATTATAGGAGTTTGGTTCCATTATAATTGAAAATCACAGAAAAAAGATTCAAAAAGAAACATTGTAAAAGTTGCTGGTAGAAGTAATCAAATGGTTTCAATATTGTTTATATTTTCAGCAGCACAACTGTAATTTAATTTTAAAAAATGTAAAATCAAAAAAGAGCCAAAAAAAAAGCTCATTCCTAAAATTTTAAGTTATTAATTAATAAACCTCTTCTTCGTAATATTAAATCTATGTCAAATGAATCCATGAGCAGTAGGATTGAGATTGTACATATTGATCCAGTCATCTCTAACCAAAACCTTGATCACAAACTTGATCAGATGTAATAATTGTAGCATTTCTGTTACCTTTCTTTGTTTCTTCCAGTCATGTCCCTATGCAAAGTCACTTGCGTAACAAGCAGATACCAAAAGATATAAAACGGGGCATATATGGCAGATTTCTCCCATTCTACAAGTCCCTCCATGTAATTGTTGCTCCATGCAACTAGCAGCAACAGATACATGTCTATTTTTGGACATGTCCATCCTCTTGAGGGTAATAAATACAAAGTCTTAATCTGTCCATGATGTTACTCTACCTGTTTCTCTTTATTGTAAAAGAAAAAAAACACCCTGTCAAAAGACCAGTGTTGAATGAAGCCAGAAGGACAAATCAATGTTGCTATGCCATGAGGACCTTTTTTTTTTTAAACCCAAGCCTAATGGTCTTTTGAGAGATGACATGTGTCTTTTAGACACATGTATATAAGCAGTCTTGATAACATTTGACCTATGCATTGCAAAGCCCTGGTCAAGCATTATGCAGGCAGACACTTATATGGAACCAGATATCCTCACACTCTTTTTGCTTTCAAAACTAAAGTATCCATTAAGGGAGGTCCCCAGCAACCTGAATGCAAGGGAGCATCCTTGCAGCAGCCAGAAGGGGCCAGTAAAAAGTGGCCAGAACCTAGCCTTTGACTGTATCAGAATCTGTATTATATAGCAAGCATCTCTGATTGTTCATATAGCATAAGGTGGTAAGGTTAAAGGTGAAGTAGTTTATAATAGGCTGGGGGAGAATTTAAGACAACGTCATGAGGATGTTTTCTGAAAATAATCAGTAAGGTGCTTAAACCCAAGAGATGATATTTATCCATTAAACCCATCTTCAGTGAGCCTGTTCTTAAGGTGTATTTGCTTTCTTACTTTCGTTCCCCATGGGAAGCTGAGCAACTGTGAAAATTTAGCATTTTTAATCCTTGAGATGAATGACACGAATGCTGCTACCGCTCGTGTGCTTTTGTTTGCATATATCATAGCTTCTTTATGTGCATTATAAAATTATCACTTTCTTCAGAAGCATGTACCACCGGAGAATAAATGTAGCTAGTAACTGAAGAATACTGTATCTCTAATATACCTGGGCAAATGGGATGCTTGCCGATAAAATCTGATACATGCATGTTTTTGCTATTGTGTGGCTTGCACCAGGGCTACATAATTTCCATTTCTGTGTTGTTTGATTTATATTTTCCCTTCTCTCTTTTAATATAATGGGGTAGTATGGAGGGAAGAAAACATTGGCATATGCTGTTCCACCCATATCTGTTAATAAAAAGACTCTTAGGATACATTGTCATGCAAATATGCATCAACAGTGGATGCTTTCCAGATTCATAACATCAAGCCATCTGTATTCTACAGTATTTAAGTTAAAATGGACTCTTGAATGCAGAAGCCCATTACCAGTTGAAATTTCTTGACCATTATTTGGCCTTTAGCTGCAGTTGTATAGCAAAAAAGCAAATTCATTTTAAAGCTAAATAACTATAAATTATACTCATCTGTATGCAGTATGCTTTAGAATGTATAAATGATAAACAAACAGTGGGTATGAAATAAAAGGTAGAAATTTAAGAAAAGAAAGAAAGAAGAAAGAAAGAAAACCACACACACACACTTGTACTACTTTTCTACTTTTCTACTTATTTCCTTTGATGAGATTACTGTGAAATTCAAGAAAAGGCATCATTTTATGTAACTCATAAACATAATAATAATAGATGATTGATTCTAAAAGTGGTTTAATTTTCTTCTTAAATAAACTTATCCCTTCTGCTTAAACAAGTCAACAAATTGTGTACCACGTTTTGATAAGAATCAACTGTCTCCCTGTAGAAGGATAATGCTCATATAAATAGAAAAATACAGAAGGAATTCTTGTCTGAGATATTTCAATATGGATACAATAAAAACAGTTAAAATCATGGGACATGGTTTTAACATCTTGGACAACTTCTCTACTAAAGAGTGAGCACCATTGAAGATTTTGTTATTTCTGTATAAGCCTGCAATTTGAGGCTTATTATTTATAACTTACCTATTATTTCATATCAATGATGTCTCTGTTTTCAATAATATAAAATTGAGTATTGAGATCCAGTTCTGCTATAATACGATCTACTAATACAGCTGTTTGGTTCTGTATATGAACAAATTAGGCTAGTCTGACCTTTCTGTCTCTTTCTCAGTTCTGAATGTCCACATTGTACTGTGCATGCAGAATAGTACCTTGGTCTCTGTAAAAACTGACTTAATATGATGGTGTACTGCTGTTACTAATTTCTTTCCCATTTCCAATTGGCTTTACTTTTTACAGCTTTGAGCAGTAATTCAGTCCCCTACGCCTCCCTGATTGGCTCTGTGTCCTCCCTCTCTAGCCAAACTACCACTCAATCCTTATATGATAATAACTCTCTCCCACGATTCGCTCGAAAAGGTCTAAACATCTTTGTCTATTATTTTCTCTGTTCACTGTTTTAGATGTTCCATTATTCAACTTCCATTTCTGAATAAGCCTAGCATTTTCTTGTGCCTTTTTTTTTTTTGTCTTTCTTTCTATATTGTATCACTGGGATGCTCGATCTGGATTAAAAAATGTGTTGGCTATTTCTAAAACAAATCACCCAGATTAAATATTCCATATGAAGATATGAGAGATACTAAAACATCTCCCAAATTAATAAAAGCATTGTTGTTTTCCTTTCTGAAAATAGTTTCCATAATGTGTGGGCACTTCGTACACTTACCAAATAATCAAAAGAACTGTTATGTATCTAATTAGTTCTGCCACATCATATTATCTTCCGTAGTGCTATCTTCAATACCACCAGCAGGATTTAAATGACATGCTGGTGATGACCCTTCCTTCATTAAGCCAGGAATTTTATAACCCTAGTAAGGACATAGCAAATGTAATTTATATCTTTATATCATCATTTCCTGATCATGACATGTAAAGCTGTGTAGCATCATGCAAACTATCTTTTGTAGAATACATCTTTCAAAGTTGCAGTGATGAAACAGCCTGACCTGTGGAAAATATGGCTTCCAGCTTGAGCCCCCCACTCCTCCTTTCAGTTGCCATCTTTCTTTTGTTTACACATAATGTCCGTACATCTGGGGTTTGCTAGTTTAAAACTCTCGCCAATTTTATGTATCTTTACAACAAGCTATTCTAGGCAAGCTTACAATATGGGAAATACATTGAATGGGTGGAAAGTCATCCACCATGAACAGTTGAAAAAAAATAGACTCATTTGAGCAAATACTTGTGGATTTGCTAAAATCTTTAGCTTGGCAGATCATGCTAGTTGACCCCATTTTGCCCCTTTACCCTGTCTCCAATTTACCCTGTTGCTTTTCTATCCCATCTCATCCCACTCCATTCCTTTCCTGACCCTTCTCAATGTTCACTGTTTTTCCATCTGTAGACAAAGATGTTTACACCTGAAGTAGATTGTAGGTAATCTCTGGGGGTTGATAAAGGGACGGGGTTGAAATTTTTATCTTTTCTCTGAGAAAGTAGGGTGAACTGCATGTTTGTGTTTCACAAAACTGATTCTGTACAACCCCTGCCACTACAATCTGCTACTAGTGGAAACATTTTTGAAGCTTTAAATGTCTGATGTACAATCTTGTCTTTATTGGCTGTTGTCTATAAGCTGCAATGCATGTTTACTCTGACTATCCATAGCTGCATGTGAATGTCCTAAATTTTTGTAACATGTTTTGAAAAATCATTAGATTATTCTTTGTCTTAATCAACTTCTCCAATTCTTGAAATACAATAATTACTTTCTTAAGAACCAAACTATTCATTTCATTCATTTCATTCAATTTTATAATTACACATGAGTTTTTTTTCTTCCCCTGTTTTATTTTTGAAATCTCTTTTTGCAGGACCAAGTTTCTCTGGTTACCCTGGTAACCTACATTCTTCAAGTTAGTTTTCCTCATAAGTTATTTTGCCTCAACTGTTCTAACTCTTTAGGACTCTTTGATTGGTTTCTCCTTGCCCTCGATTCACGTTCTGTTCACCTAAGTCCAACACCATTTCCATTTCACACAGTTCAAGACAAGGGATTATATATGACATTAAGAATCATTATTCAAAGAGAAATGAACATAAGGTCTAACTATCTCATTCTTTGCACTTAGCTAACCATTAAGCTTTAGTATAATATATGTGTGTGTAAAGATATATTTATATATACATTTACATTATTATAATATATATAAATATATATGTATATAGTCATTCTAACACTAGAGAATGGTTGTTTGGGAAAATTGCTTGATTTTTTAAATTTTTGTTTAGTAATCTGGCTTCAGAGCATGTCTTGCTTTGAGTGACTAAACTATATGCCTGCTTCTATCACCTTAAAACATCTTTACTATTTACACATTTTATAGCCATTTTAATTGTTATATTTTTAAAAATTTGAATATTAGTACTCGTCTTTCATTATTTTTCAATTTCATCTTTTTTCTACTTTAACAGGTATGGCTAGCCACCCACCAATACCTATTTTGGAACTTGCAGATCACATTGAAAGACTGAAGGCAAATGACAACCTGAAATTTTCCCAAGAATATGAGGTAATGACCGCCAGGTTTCTCAGGGGCTGATTCATTGATAATTTAGAATGACAATATTAATGGGTTGGAATAAACTCCTGGGAGATACAACTTATGTCTTTAAATATAAAACATAAATTAATGTAATTCCAAAAGAAATAAGACAAATTTTCAAAAAGTAGTACTGAATTCCTTAAAAAATGACATAGCAAGCTTGTTGAATAGAATAAGTTTTCAGTGTAAGTATTTTAGAATTAATTGCTTCATTATTTTATGCCATTATGAATATTTAAAGCAAGTTCTTAACAAGTCAGCATTTTCTTCCAGAAGATATTTTCAATAAGTTAATGTCCTGTTTGGATAGGAAAGGATTTTAAATCTCTTTGAGAGACATTCTGTCCAAATCAGTTCCTTTTATCATTGATATAGAATATAAATAGGTAGGAAAAAGAAAAGGGGAGGGTGGAAGGATCCTAGGATGGGAGGAATGGAAAGAAGTGACTCAGGTAACAAGAGCATCATATCCTTTTCTTTTAGTATCAGTTTGAATACTTGAAAATATTTAATTCTTATATGCCCTTCTAAAATTTTAAAAAAATAGAAATTCAGTGTTAACCACTTCAGGAATAAAATTCTAGAATCAATGCCTAACAAAGAATAAGAAGAAATTTCACCAGCATATTAACAGGGATAAAACAGTGAATTCAGCTAAATTCAATGTCAAGTAAAATTAGTACCTAAATAATTTGGGCAGAAAAAAAATGAAAACTCCTACATGATTATTTTATTTTGTCATATGTGTAGTTTAATTTATAACTCCATAAGAATTTAAGTAATTAATTTAGAATTAGGTGGGTTCAGAGTAAATACTTGCCTATACTAAGGATTGGTATCGTTATTTTTATCTCACTATTCATTAATTCATAAGCCACACATTTTAGTAGTATCATGGGAAGTTATTATGAAGTACCTTTTAATATCCCATGGATAATCACTCCCAGGATGCACGCAAACACAGAGAGACCATTCTCAGTAGATATGCTGAAGACAATAGGGCCACTTCCATTAAATATCATTAATTATTGCTAAAGCACAATAAGTAGGGGAAGCATGCAGAATTCTTACAGATTTTTTCCCTTAATAGCAATTCCACTCTGGCCCATGCTACTAGTGAAGGTGGAGCTTCATAATTGGATGATCAGCAGTCTTCCAACCTGCTACCCAATGACTCTCCCATTGGAAAGCATTAGACGGGTTTTTTTTCTCCATATTTTTTTTCCCTCTATAGTCCCATATAGTCTCATCCTACATTGAAACTCTGTATTCCTTTTTCTGACTTATTGCTGCCACCACCACCAAATTTGGTCCCATTCTGTTCTTGGGGAATCCTGTTAATGGACAAATAATATAAACCCAAAGCTCTTTATGTAATTTTGTTTCTAACATTCCATTATATTAAAAAGTAAAAACGAAAAAAAAGAGAAAACCCAAATATTCAGAGAAAATTCTGCTATAGTATGTATAGCTAGTATTGCAGTGGACAATAGGTTAAATACTTTTAAATACTGTGGTTTATTTCTGATAATTGTGTCAAGTGAGTAATTAACCAGAGAGCACTTAAAACTTTAAAAGGTCCATATTTGCCTTGTAACATGAGGTACCTGCTAGGAGAAGAAAGAGTTCCCTGCAACAAACCAAGATGTCAGTATCAGAGAATTCCACAAGTCAGTACAAAGGTCAAGATTAGCCAAAATGAAGAGCTAGGACTAACTCCAACTGTTTGGAGGGCAAGGGCTTGGAAGTTGTTTTTATATAACCTCAGAAGCTGGCATGTTTTGAGGTTGAGCAAGAACATTATGTTTCTCTTTTCAAGGTGATGTGCTGATCGTCTCCTTGCTTAGCCCATAGTAGCTGCAACATGTTCTTCAATTAGGCACCCTCCAGAATCTACCTCCTCATTACCTGAACTCAGTCTTGTTCAGACTCATGTCTCTTGAAGCTGCCATAAGTGATGGTCTGTCAGATCTGCCTATTTAGCCTCTGACCTGAGATTCAAGCAAAGTTGTAACTTCACCAACTAAGGCACAGCATATTGACACCTGTTAATTTCACATCCAAGACCAAAAGCATTGTCCCAATAAAGATAAAATGGACCAATTGTGGCAGAATCTGCAGCTAGATTGGTCAGGAGTTAAGAGACTGGCTAGCTTGAAATCCCTGCAGGGGAGGAAGCAAGGGAGACTTGAACCCTGCCCCCCAACCCCACCCCACCAAATTCCCTCCAAATTCCAGGATCCCTTATCTGGTTGTTCCCAGAAGAATGCACTTCCTATAAATGGGCGAGTAGCAATAAAGAAACTTCTCTGATCAACTCACAGTGTCATTCTGGTTCCCTGCATCGGACACCAATTAAGTAACAGTTTCGGTGTCTTTATTGTGCCCCAAAATTCGCTGCTTGATGTAGCCACCTTAATACACTTAACAGTAGAATACAGTTTGCATGAAGTTCCTGAAATGGCAATACTTATTATGCCCCATTCTTCAAGCAATTAAGTACTGAACTGTTACGTTCTTTCTGCATCGAATGCAAATTATTACTGGAAATAACAGCTGCTAAGACTAGAATACTAGTACTCTTTATAAGCAATAGCACAATGACATTTTTGTCAGCTGGCTCATTTAGCATCATAATAATATTATTATGTTCAATCCTATTACAAAATCTTTTAAATTCCAATATGCAAAACTTTTATTTTAAAATGTGGGTAGTTTAACAGCTTATTAACATATATTTATGCTTTCAAACTTTCAAAATACCTTTCGTATACAATACTTTGAAACTAATGATTTTGAGACATGTTGTTCCAGGTGACACTGACATCATAACAGAATGCAAATAAATTAGTACTCTCTATCTTTTAAGTATGGATGCCTCCTTTGTGTAGGAACAGTTTGATAAAAGCTTTAATAAATGTTGCCTTTGGAATGTAGTTTTATTTGACCTTTACATAAATATTTTAGTCCGTAGAGTATAAATATCTAATATCTTAAGCAAGAGACATTTAAGCAATGTATATTTATTTTTACAGTACTCATGTAATGATTCAGTGTTAAATAAGGTCTTACGCTTTGTCTGAAAAATAATCTCATTACTGTCAAAAATGAAAATGCAGTTTTAACATTCACTAAATCATGTTGACTTGAAGGTCATGTTAGGGTTTAAAGTGACACTTAACACAATTAGGCAGAGATTTTATGCCAATTGTATATAATTATTTAGTGTTCACAGTCACAGAGATCATGCAACCTAAACCACGTATTTCATCAGTCATTTGCTGGTATTCATTTATTTCCTTTATATGAACTTCACAATGGCTGTTCTGCATAGTATAAATTTCTAAAGTTATCTGCACTTTATTTTGCTGTCTGTTCAAATGCATGTAGAATCAATTGTCTAAACCAGCAGACCCCAACCTTTTGGGCACCAGGGACCAGTGCCGTGGAGAAAGGGATTTCTGTGGACCAGAGGGAGCGTGGTTTTGCATATTGCCTGCATCCCATGGATGGGGCTTCAGTTGTTTATGCAACACGGTTGCTGGCATGACAAAGTCCGTGCCGGTCCATAGACTGGAGTTTGGGGACCTCTGGTTTAAAGCCTAAAGATTATCAAATAAGCTTGATAAAAGAAAATGTGCTATTTTCTGTAAAGCAAAAGTTGCCATGTAACAGAGGTTTTCAGGGTAACCTTAATTTTAAAAAATCCCAGAACCCTGATAAAGAGGCAAAGGTCTAGAGATAGAAATTTGGCAGTAAAACTAAAAGGGTTGTAATTTATGTAATCAAATGTATGTATTTAAGTAATTTGAATTTTACAAAAATGGATGTTCCAATTACCAACCTGGAAAGCTCCTTTATTTATTATTTTGAAGTATGAAAAACAAACTGATATTATGAATATAAAATAATATTTCTAATGTACAAAGATTAAAAATTACTTGGAATATTAATATATCACCCAAACAAACAAATCAGTGTACAATGACTGGGATTAGATTGTTTTTCCTTAGAAAAATTGCTATGGATACCCTGACCCTCCTTTTTCCTGCTCCTCTTGGTCCTATGGAATCCCATCAAGAGTTCCATGAAAAACAGTTTGAAAAACCCTAGGCTACAACTTCTTTTGGAATGTCCTTGATGTTTGGAAATTTCTCTTAAATTCTAAAAGAGATTTGACTTTGGGCTAGAGCTAGAATTAGATACATAATTCTTTGAATCCAGTCCAATCTCTAGTTTGCTTGACTGATTCTAAAAATCTAAACATAAAGGGAAAATCATAGAAAATTTAAAATAAAACCAATAAGAATAGCACAGTAAAAGTCATACATGAAAATATATCAGCCTCAGGTTAGCTAAAATGAGTTATGACTAAGGTTCTTTGAAACAAATGGAGTATAACATAGACAAGATTAATTGTTCAGTTGGGTCTTGATTATGATTAATTTCAGTTGGACCGAAGTCAATAACAAATAAAAATTGTCAGTAATGAATTACTGCATTATCTGCCAAGAAAATACTGCAATATTCACCCAGAGATCATAAAACTACAAGCTTGTGTGAACCCAAGGCTTTCTATCTGCCATCTAAAATGATAAAAGAAAATATCATAGCTAGATGTGCTATAACTACAGAGGACATTCTTAAAGAGTTTCTGCTAAATCTGTAGCTGAGGAGGTAATCTCTATAACAGTGTTGTTTAGTGGAAGTAAGAGAGAGAAGGCAAGAAACAAATGGTGATGAGCATCAAAAGTCGATGAGGACCCATGGTTTTATTGACACAACTATTCGGGAGAGTTATAGATAGCACTCCGTGCTGCTTGTTAAATTATATCATTATCCTTTCTTGTATGGGAACCATTCATGAAATATTTCCAAAATATTACTTTTTCCTCTCTGTTCTTGTAGTTAGTAGTAGTTGTTAATAATATTGACCTATATCCCTTTGATTGCCACTTAATAATAGTGGCCAATTCCTCACCACTGCTCTAGACCAGATTGCCAGCTGCTAGATTTTAGGGCTATATGAAATCTTCCACATACATACATACATACATACATACATACATACATACATACTGTGTGTGTGTCTGTGTATGAATTAAATGTCTAACAACCTGCATGTAATTGTACTCTAGGACTTCATAAAGTATAGACAAACTGAATATAAAAATAGTCACACAATATATACCATTATACATATGTATGTATAATAAAACTAAAGAAGTTGTTTGCAATAAAGAGGAGTACATATGAAGTTCCATCTATGTGGATTGCAAGGCTTAAGTGACATAGCTAGGCACAGCTTTAGAGTGGTCTGTCAAGTCTCAAGAACTCTCAAGAAGTAACTCTCTTAACAATTGGAAAAGAGCTGCTTCATAACCAGTACTGGGTGATGTGAAGTTCATTTTATAAGTGAGGGTTTGGAGTAGGTGGTTTTTGTTTGTTTTGTATCTCCAAGTCAGTGTTTACTCCTTTCAGAAGAAGTTTGCTATTGTCTCCCTCCTAGGACTGAGAGGGAGTTATTGGACCAAGGTCACTCATCTAACTTCTTATCTAAGACAAGACCAGAACTCACAGTCTCCCAATTTTAGCCTGACGCTTTAACCACTGTGCCAAAGTGGTTCTCTCTTTGAAGCATTTATCCAGCCCTAATGCCTAAGCATAGTATTCTATACACATAGTGATCTACTTTGCACCATCTCTGTTTTATAGCTAACCCTATTTAAGAATTAGGTTTGACATCTGTAAAACTATATATCATAATTACTTGGAAATGTATGTTTATTTGAAATTTGACAATACTTCGCAAAGTTTTGATTAGTGGATCTCAGTTCTATTTTTTTCAATTGATCTAGCAAAATCTGTTCAACAGTGTTATGCTGAATTAAAGTATCAGCAGGTGCAGTGGTTGAAGGGAAGAGAGGCAAGGGAAGAGAGGAAGATTGGGAACAGACAAACGGGCAGGATATGCCAGACAGCAATTTGCAGAGAGGAGGAGGGGAGAGAAGGGGCAGCAGTCTTGTCCTACTTGACCGCCTTTCTAGGGTAAGGTAAATCTTATCTGAATGGACAGTTGAACACAACTTTCCTGCTGCCATTTTCCTAGCATTGAAAATTTACTGTCCAATTATTTATAATGAGTTTTCACGTGGTTCTGATACAGTCACAATCCCAAATATGATCTGAAGCAGATTTTTTTTTTTATGATCTTGTATCATACAAAGCACAGCCTTATGTCAAATATGTTCTAAGCATTTGATTTGAGAACCCATTGTTTGGAATGGGCATTTTTTGCCGGAAACGGCCATAAACGCAGGTCACTTGCAAAGCGTCTAAAATAGGATCCAGTCACTGTGTCAGAACTTCAAA
Source organism: Ptyas mucosa (assembly GCA_012654045.1). Classification (NCBI taxonomy): domain Eukaryota; kingdom Metazoa; phylum Chordata; class Lepidosauria; order Squamata; family Colubridae; genus Ptyas; species Ptyas mucosa. Next base: position 6,360,490 of record WNWU01000002.1, read on the forward strand.
TTTGGCTCATAAGTACTGTATTTTTCGCTCCATAAGACACACCTGACCATAAGACACACTGAGGTTTAAAGGAAGAAAACAAGACAAAAAAATTTCAGGCGGAGCCTGAGAGGACAACAGATAGGTGTCCTCTCATATGCCAGCTCTGCCTATTGACTCCTGCACTGCGGAAAAGAGACAGAAGAAGTGGGTATTGACAAAGTCAGAAGAGGAGGGATTCAGCACTGTAAAAGGACCCCACATCCCAGCTGCTATTCACCAAAGACACAGAGACATTTCCACCCACTTGGGAGGGGAGGGGATATGTCTTACGGAGCAAAAAACACTGTACCTTTTTTGAGGTCCATCGTAACTTCAAATGATTACGAAATGACTGGTCATTACTGAGCTGTACAATAATAGTACTACTTCAGAATAAATTCGTACTTCATTCTTACTTTATTGGCAGCTTGTCTCTGCAAATGTATCTATATATTACAATAGAGTGACAGATCCTTAGGGATCTTTCTGGATATTTATGTTTTTTGGGCTTGGGTCTTGATTCTCTTTGTGCTTTTGTTTCAGAATTACATAGCTGCATATATGAATATAGGTATTCATACAGTTAAAATCAGTGACTGGTTAATATATTCCCCATTTTGTTCTCAAATGGACAAATTGCTTTGTACACAAGGTAAGTTCCTTGTGAATATCTGTATGCAAAGGGTGTAACTTACAGATTCCTTTTTCTTCCCAAAAGCTCCCATGCGCCTTTTACTCCACTATGAAAAGAATAAGTGAGTGTACGAACTGGCCCAGAGAGACTGAAACATAAGGAAAAAGTATGCATTAACCTAGCTGCCAAACTGCAGTACATCATTTTAATGGCTCTGCTCATCCAGTTTTGAGCTGTCCATTAAGGCAGTTCTTTGCGTTAACATTTAATATTGGTGAAGGTGAAATCATGTTCCTGGCTCTGCACCAAATTGCTGTAACCCTAGTAGATTTACTAAAATTTGTCAGCGTCAATTACTGAATCATCAGATTTGTGATGGATGACATAAATAATTTACTAAGTGAATTAAATTTTGAGGCTTTATTTTGAAGCACTAATTAGCCAACCTAAGCAACTTAATAACCTAAAGCAGAGTTTTTTAAATAAGTACATCGCTTTCTCCTCAGATCATTTCATGAAACCATTCTATGCAATAGTTACACATACAGCCCTTCCAATCTGTACTCCATTTTCCCATCAGCTCTAAAGGAGTCTATTGGTAAAAATGGATTTGGATCTAAAGAAATATGCATACTTCAGAGCATTTTGCCTGAATTCTGTTGCAGGTTTTGTATTCCTGAACAGAATAAGCTGCAATGGAATGGAATGGAATGCAACCTAGCAGGTGGGGAAAATGGCATGAAATATCCAGTTTCACCTATATAAATTGTATTTTAACCCAGGACTTTATCCACAAAAATTCAGCAATGCTCTAGTTGTTTAAAAGATTTTTTCTTCAAAGTAATCCTAAATTAAATCAACTAAAAATAGCAGCCTAAATAGCTAAAGGCACTTTTAAAGCACATCGCAAACACACCAAGTGAAATAAGCTTCATTCCCAGATTCCATTGGGCAGCAAGATGTCATGATTAAGAAACAATTAAAGCAACAAGTAAACAATTGTACTATTGTTCATTTTGTAATTATGATATGGAGTATATGAACATGTTACAGGTACCTATTCATTTCTAAATGGTTTTCTTGCCCGCTATGAAAATAAAGTAAGAGTGAAAGAGTGACTTTTCTTTTGAGTTTTAATTACAGAAGCCTCTCAGTAATGGCTATGCAGTATATCATGTCAGGATGACGGATCGAACCTGCTGTATTATTAAATTTCTGAGGAATGCTGTTGAGTATGTTTTCTATAGTTAGGATTTGTACGGCTGCAGTGTATGATTTCAGGTTTTTTTTAAAAAAAAACAGTCCTTGATAAATAAGATGTTGCTGTAGAAAATGAAGTATTGCATCCTTCAGTCAATAGCTGAATGGTCCTACTACTTAAGCTGGAATTGATGTGGTTCAGTCATAGGGTAAAAGGCAAGAAAGTCCCAGGCTAAGTTCCACCGAATTAAAAAAAAAATATTTCTGTAAAATCTCAGGCAGCAAAGTTAATGTATTAGAGAATATTGAATTAGAAAGATCGGCATCTGCCTCAGATAAAACAGTTTCTGTTGTAAATTCCTAACAGTTGTTCAAAAGTTATCTATTCTGTATTAGCATCTAGATCTATACCAGTGGTGGGTTTTGAATTTTTTTACTACCAGTTCTGTGGGCGTGACATTGCTTGGTGGGTGTGGCTTGGTGGGCATGGCAGGGGAAGGTTACTGCAAAATCCCCATTTCCTCCTGATCAGCTGCGACTTGGGAGACAGAGAATAGATGGGGGCGGGGCCAGTCAGCAATTTTACTACCGGTTCTCCAAACTACTCAAAATTTCCGCTACCGGTTCTCCAGAACTGGTCAGAACCTGCTGAAATCCACCTGTGATCTATACCAAACATTTGAAGGGGTATTTTATGAATTGCATTTGTGGGAGAAAGGCATATCTCTTCAAAACCTCAAGGAGTTGAATTTAATTCAGAGCATTCTATATGTAAAAGTGGAAATAATTTGTTTTTAAAGATTAGATATAGGACAGAGTTGAATAGTCCATTTGTCATATGATAGCCATATTATGTTCTTGGCCACTCTTACTGGCAAAAATGGAAACTATTTTTCTCTATGATGAATTGGAAAGTTGATGCTTTTGCCTGAGACTGCACTTATACCGACTACAGAATACCAAAAAGCCACACACTAAGTTACCTGTTTCTCCTTCCATCAGCCTCAATGGTTAGTTCTTCACAAGCCATCTAACTAATCCAGTAACATTTTGCAATAAGATGGAAACCTCATTGCTTCCTACATCATCCAGCAATCCTGGATGGGGGGGGGGGGGGTTTGCTGAGTGTGAACAAAAGTTTCTAAAGAAATAGAGCAAGGATTCCCTACTAGTGGCTAATATGGCTAGCTGTCTACCATTAACAGTAATGGATAACCAACAATCTATTTTAGAGCTGCTGAAAGAAAAGGGAAGGCCTCATTGTTTCTTCCACACATTGTCCATGTTAATCCATACATGCATAAATTCAGCCGGGATATATATATATATATCATGCTACTGCTGCTTGATGGGAGATCCTTGTGAGGTCCAGCAGCCAGAATGTGTAGACTATTTAGTTGTGACACATTGCCTAGAGTGCACCATGAGGAAGCTAGTCTACATTGCACCTCAGTTATCCCTATATAAGGCAAAAAATTCCCAAATATCTTTGAAAAAGAAATGTGCATCTGGAAATCTACAACCAGTGTATTTCACTTCTGTTTAACAGGATCTTGGCTCTCAATGTTGGTCTCACCTTCAAACTCCCAAATCGTATATATAACGGCTCTTCTACAATTGTTATATCTGCCTGCCTGTCCATCCGTCCGTCCATCCATTCAATGTTCACATTCATATTCAAGTTCATATTTAATGGACTTTGGGAACCTATTTTATATAAACCAGAGAAGCAGTTAATATGTTGACTTACTTGGGCACTACTGTTAACTAGGTATTGTAAAGTGGAAGAACCTAAAATTATCTTAGATTTTCCTCTTGTATTTTTTGCTGGGGGAGGTTTTAGGAAACTTAGACTGACTGGGAATTATGTAATCAATTTCTGGAACTGGAGTCACAGCCCCCAAGAAAGAAAGGGCTCTGAAAGGGCCCTATCCCTACTATTAGAAAATCCTGGTGCCCTGAATTGAAAGGCTAATAGCCTTTCCTTCCTTTCTTCTTCTGATAATAGCAGTTATCTTCTGCTATTTCTGTCTGCCTTAGTATGCAGCAAAATGCTGATGGGTACATGAGAACTAAAATTTTAGTATACTTTTAGGAGTAATTCCACTAATTTCAGAAAAAGTCACCTCCCAGATATGCATAGGATTCTGCTATAAAATTGAGCCAATATTAATTGGCTTCTTACCTTAGTTCTGGTTGTTATACTAGAATACTCTTACCTGTTGATGAATGGGCTGATTGTCTTAGGAGTCTTTTTTGCTTTTTATTCTTGTAAAAGAGAAAATCTAAAAGGGTAAGATGAGGATTTTACATGAAAACGTTTGTACTCTTGTAGAATATAAATGGTAATGTATTCAGATCACTGCTAACCTGTCTTTCTGTGAATCTTGTTTTTCCAAACCTTTTGAATAAAAATGCTGGCTAGAGTAGCAAACATCTGTACCTAAATGCAAGAATGATGTGCTGATAACCTTCCTGAAATTTTTAATAGACCTTAGACTGATGAATACAGGAATAAATACTGATACTTTTTATTATTATGTTCACTATGGTCAACCTTGCCAGATTTGTAAGCATGAGAAATACAATCCCCTCTCATAAGTCATCTTTTACTTCCTGATGCTCAAGGCTTAACATAGGAGAAAAATGAAATTCTGTTGGCAACCTGCCACGATAATGTATTAGCATTCAAGTATTTAGCATTCATGTTTTGCTAATACGCTATGCAGATCTCAAGCAGTTGGCAACTTTCCTGAATAGAAAATAGCATCTTATTATGGATTCATCTGAAAGATGAAATTCGCATAGCGATAGCTGACACTAGTAAAAGAGGGTCAAATTATTCATTTTCATTGGTAGTTAATGATTTTCCAGCTCCTCACCATCTATTCATTTTGACATTTACCAACACCCTTATTATTTTGTTCCTTGTATAGTGTGATATGGAGGATACTCTTCTTCCAAAAGTTACTTGTATTTCAGCAGTGTTGAATGCTGTGGCATTTTCCTAACTCTACGTAAAGCCATTTGCTGATAGTTGTTTAAATAAATGCTGTTCCTTGAAAATGTTCTCTAAATTGCATAAACCACAACATCAGAGAGAAAAACATCATAATGATTTCCACAGTGTAGTAGGGTTTTTTTGTATGTAGAGAGAACTTTACTTAGTTTGTGACCTCTCTCCCAGGAATATTCAAGAAACAAGTTCTCTAATTTCACTCTTGTCCTATACTGCAAGTCAAGGACCACAGTGCCCGGCTAGATATGTGCACATAACAAATGTTATTTATAAATAGTATCTTAAATTTGGTATACTTTACATCTTGATTTTATTGTAAAAATTAAGTATAATTTTGGATTCAGTTTCAGACAACAGTTGATTCCTTTGTGAGGCTGCGATATTAAAATGCAATTAAGTTTTTGGAGCTTAAATAGTTTTTCATTTACACTGTTCACGCAATTGGCAGCAGAAAATGTTCTTTTTATGCTGTTGAGACAATAGGATGCCTTCTTATTGATGTAGAGACAGCACAGTGCTACACGTAAATTGTCCATTTCTCCCAATTGGAAGGTTCTGATTGTAAAACTTCATTGGTTTTCCTTGAGGCATAGAAAATCTTTACCTTGGGAAGTGCTCAAAGAAATATGCTGGTTGGTGTTTAGGATTGCTTTAGAGTAGACTGATGAACTCTAACTATTTGGAGAAGATAATGTGGTGTGAGGCAGAGGTGGTATTCAGCAGGTTCTGGCCAGTTCTGGAGAACCGGTAGTGGAAATTTTGAGTAGTTCGGAGAACCGGTAAATACCATCTCTGACTGGTCCCACCCCCATCTATTCTCTGCCCCCCAAGTCCCAGGTGATCGGGAGGAAATGAGGATTTTGCAATAACCTTCCCCTGGAGTGGGGAGGAAATGGGGATTTTGCAGTAACCTTCCCCTGGAGTGGGGTGGGAATAGAGATTTTACAGTATTCTTTCCATGCCACCCCCACCAAGCCACGCCCAGAGAACCGGTAGTAAAATTTTTTTGAATCCCACCAGTGGTGTGAGGGATTAAGAATGAGTAAACTGGCAAATGTTGTAAACCACGACTCATGGAGTAGGGGCTGAAGCAGTACCAGTCTCCATAACAATTTTAGATTAACTTCTAATCTACAACCCTCAGGCCCAAGCAGAGCTGCTGCTTCCATGTAGAAAAATATAGGACTGGAACTTTGAGATGTATCAGATGTCAGGTTAGGGGTTCCTAAGTGTAGTATCTCTTTAGAGAGAACCAACTAAACTGGGAGGGATCAGTTGCTGGGTTTTCTTCTTCCTAAGATTGTACATCTTACAATCAATTTTGGAACTGTTTTTCTAGAACTATAAAACCTTCCTTGGGTCATGGCTTCTCTTTTAGCCTGATTGTTCTTATGTCTGATATAGCACTTACTGATAATTCTTTGCTCTAGCATAGGGGTGTCAAATTCAATTTCATTGAGGGCCGCGTCAGGGTGTTCTGTTTTACTTTGGGGAGCCAGGGTGGGCGCATCCAGGGTGGGCTTGGCCAGCTGAACATCACTCATGTCAGGGGTGCCTGTGGTGGCCCAAATACTCTGCCAGCAAAAATGGGCTCCCAAGTTCTGTTTTCGGCTGCGACAGCTTTCTGCAAGCCTCTGCCAATGAAAACAGAGCTCAGGAGGGCTTCCCAAGCGCCATTTTTGCTGGCAGAAGTACCACAGGCCGGTCCTTTACTGTTTCCAGGGCGGCCCCATGGGCCAGATCTAATAACCCCACAGGCCGGATCTGGGCCCCGGGCCTTGAGTTTGATACCCCTGCTCTAGCATCTCAGGCTGATTGATTGACCTTGGTTAATTTTTTTCTGTTTGATCTCCAGACCTCTATGGGGTTAAACATTCTTCAAAAACTTTTATTTGAAAACTATTGAGGAAATACATGGAGATGAAACTATTCATGAAACAGATAGTTTTGGGTAAACAATGATGTTGATTTCCTTTATCTTCAGTAAGTTAAGTTTTCTTTGTTCTCTCCTAGAAACAGATCTCTCTGGATCCAGTGCAAGTAATTTGATCTTATATTGTTTAGGGGATGGCTCCTCATACATTACTTTTCAGGTTTCTAAATTTTTTTTTAAGAGCTGTAACCATTAGAGGAGAACGCTGCAATTCTTCTCAGTCAAGGCTTCTGGTAGCCAACTGTTTATGATGTTACTTTCCCCATGTTCTTTTGCAAGTATATTTGTTTTTTGGTCTGTGACCACAAATAAAAAGTTATTATTATAAGTTTTCTTTGTTGGCTAGTAGATCTGTTGTATATCCCGGCCTTGCTGCTGTCCTGGACTTTATTCGTTTATGTTTCTTTTTTCCTTAAGGCAGTTTTCTAATCCTTTGGTGCCTCATTGTTATTAAACTGAAAATCTTTCTCAGTGTAGAACAGGCAAAATAGTTGCTGTGCTTAGTAATTCAGTTGTAAAACCAATAAAATATCCAGGTAATTAGAAGATGCAAAAAATGTGCCCTCCTTCCCATGCAGTGTTTTAACCAAAATTTCCCAAAAGCTTAGAAATGGGAGATGAGAAGATGAAAAGTCATAATAGTGTTGCAAATACTTTTTCAAAGAAATTACAATAGTTCAGGGTGTTACAACTAAATTTTCTGAAGAATTCCAATTGCTATGTTAATGATAGTTTTATTGAACATAGGCTTTCATAGGAATGAATCTATTAGGAATTTTATTTAAGTGCCCCTCATTTAAATCATTACAATACTCATTAAAATTATTATCTGTGAGTTATTCATTGGTTATCAATGTTTCACATTATAGAATGTTTCAGCCAATATAATTTTGTTCTTTGTTCCAGGATGATTATTTGGATTGAGGCAATGTAGATTAGTTTTCTCTCCCTAGACGGATCTTTGTTGGAACATGAGGATCCTACCAGCATGTAAGAAAAAGAGAAAGCAATATTATCAATGAATGCACAATATCTTCATGATTTTGCATAAAAGTCAACTTTTATGCTCCAAGACAAGCTTTCATACATTTTTACATAGTTGAAAACTAACAGGAGTTTTGGAAAATAAGTACAGTAACCCATTTACAACAAAAACTAAGCTTCTTGTTAATGATTGAACAGTCCCAGAAATAAATTTTATTATTTTGTAAAGCTAGGGTTCTTGTCAGAAAAAGAAAATGGCAAGTTTCAAATCATCCAGAAATGTAGTAATTGTATATCATTTTACCAAGGGGAGCAGCATAAAAAGTTATCCAGGGATTTCAATTACTTCTGATACATAGAGACTGTCACTGCGTTCTTGTATTTACCAGCTGAGCTCTCATTTTCTGGACTATTACACTTGCCGTAGATTCTCAGAAGTTCTTATCAGTATTTAAGCTAACTGCGCATCCTCCACATTCCACATTCCTCCTTCATCTTAACTTTCTTTGTTCTCCCTGCCAGAGAGGTCCAGCACGAACGCTGCCAAGATGTAGCTAATTAGTTAATAAGAGTTATATTTATTTTTACTTTTACAATAAAATGAGTTTTCTTAGAAAATACTTCTTCGGGTTTGTTTTCTCAAAGTATACTTGTGAGGAGAAGCCACGGTCCAAACCTCTAACCAAGGTGTGATTGTCCCAGAGCCAGGATGGGATCAATCAACGCCCTGACAAAGACATTATATAGCACAGTATATGACTATCTTTGTCTAATAGCATAACAGACAAGTAATAGCTCATTAAAAGAACTCTCTTATTAGAACTCTCTAATATTGGACAGTCAGTTTTAAAATAACAGTTTAGCTATTACGTTGGATGTTCAGCATTTGATAGTTTGTGGAAACTGTCGCTAGATCAATTTTTCAGTTGTGGGATCAAGGTGCATTGTATACAGAGTTCTGGAGCCTTCACATGACACATGGATAAGACAAGCTCCAATGAAAGACTGTGTGACAGAGTCTTTATATGAATTCTCTTTTTGCAGCCTGGCTGGAAATCAGCAGAAAAAGCTAGACTTATAAAACCTTTATATCTCAATCTGCTGAATGCAATGTATTTAAATAAAACATTTGCTATGTTGTTATTTTGGACTTGATGCAATTATGGATTTTAAGTATACCTGATAAAATTAGAGGTTCCTATTTTAATGTCAATGTTCATAAATTTAAAAACATGCGAAATATGTCATGATCACAAGACTAATTCTTCAGAAAGGTCTTTTGGGGTATATTGGATTCATTCACTATGAGTTCTTCAAAATGAGGTAGTTACATGCCTTCCTGTGTAACTACTTTTTTTTTATTATTTGATTTATATGCCGCCCTTCTCTGGAGACTCAGGGCAGCTTACAATGCGTTAAGCAATAGCCTTCATACTTTTGTATATTTATACAAAGTCGTCTTATTGCCCCCATAATCTGGGTCCTCATTTTACCTACCTTAGAAAGGATGGAAGGCTGAGTCAACCTTGAGCCTGGTGGGATTTGAACTTGGAGTAATTGCAAGCAGCAGATGTAAGTGGATGTTAATAACTGCCTTAGTCTCCTGAGCCACCAGAGCTCTACTTTAAAACTACTTTAACATAGAATTTGTTCATTTGTCATGGGTCTACCCTAAGCATTCTTAATGTGATAGACCAGATTTTGGTAAGGGAATTAGGATTTCAAGATCTTAATGTGCTGTTAAATTATGGTACATTCCAAAACTTTGAAACTTACGTATGAAGAATTCTGAATTTATTTTGCTAGGATTATTGCTTAAAAGACTGCTTAGTGTACTTTAAAAGGCTCTAGTGCCGTGATGGCAAACCTATGGCATGTGTGCCAGAGGTGGCACGCAGCGCCCTCTGTTGCCATGCAAGCCATCGTCGCAGTTCAGCTTTGCTGCACATATATGTGCGTCTCCTGCTGGCCAACTGGCCTTCAGCTCTCTGCCATGCATGTGCGGGGCAGGGCGCATATGTGGGGCCCGCGTGCGCATTGCATTTGGGGGGTTCGGGTGTGCGCTTTTGGCACTCCATCTGGAAAAGGTTAGCCATCACTGCTCTAATGTATTTGACATCAAAGGTTGGTTTGATTAAATGTATATATTCTCAAATTTTGAATTGGGTCATCATCAAAACAATAGATTAGACAATATAATTCCATTATAGTGTTAAAGTTTCATTGAACCATTTAATTTGAAGAAAAGGTGCTGGTGGGGAGGATAAAATGTGAAAAAACAAAAAAATATTTTTTTAAAAAGATATAGGGAAGAGAATAAGATATTTCCTCATATTGTTTTTAATTTAAATTGCTTTTGTGTGATAGACAGACAGACAGTCAGAGATACAAAGAATAAGCCAGTTGGATATAGTTTTATTTTTAATTATCATTTCAGGATAGAAAGCCACGTCTTAACTCTTAGTAGACTTGTTTATAGCAGGGCTTTAATGAGGCAGAGTTTGACATCATATCTATGCTTAAATCGATCTTCATAAAGAATTTAGGCCAACATTTTGGCACCAATAGCTTAAGGGTAACTTAATAATATTGTTTTCTTTTGTACATAAGCTTCCCCAGATTGCTGTCCTGGTCAATTAAGGTTGCCTGGTTAACCAGTGGATTGGTTTTGTTTTTGGCTTGTGATGTGAAAGACCATGTCTAAACAGTTAAACATCAATAACATGACCAATTGTTTGTTTGTATACCCTTGGCCTTTCGACCTTAGATATACAATTGCTGTTTCTGTGGTCACTTCAACCATTCAAACATATACAAAATAACCGAGACATCAACTATCTTTTCATTGAATACAACATTGTGATTAGCATGAAAATAAATAACCACCCCCCCCAAAAAAAAATATGTGAAAATTATGGGATAGAATGATTTGAATGTCATAATTACTGGTAATTTCTCTCCATGCCACTGCAGTGTTTTAACAATGCTGAAGAATTTTTGTAATAATCTGGAAACCAAATTAGTTGCATTTACCCCGCAGTACCCCTAGCCAAAATCTTTCTAGAATACTTATTCAGAATTAATCCCCATTCGGCAAAGGCATTCTCTGTGTTAATTAAAAACTTCCTATTTGTCACGTGGACCTTTGTAGTGCTTTCTGTTCAACACAGCACTAATCAGTTCTTGTTTTTGAAGATGGAGATAATTAATACTTGTCATTGCATTTTTGCGTAATAAAGGGAAAGACTCCCTTGAGTCAGCCTTGACTCCTGAAGACTACATTCATGTAATTTCTTGCAACCAAAATTGGCTTGCCATAGCCTTCTATTGAGTAATAACTGTTTAAAATGACAAGACAAGATTGAAAAAGCAGCCAGTTTGGTCTTGTGATTAAGGCACAATGCTAGAAACCAAGAGACTGTGAGTTCTAGTTCCATCTTAGGCATGAAAGATTTTAGGTGGAGGAAGGAAAATAGCATGTTCACTTTCTTGAGTTCACATTCTACAGGGCAAGAGCTGTGAAAGACAAAGGACATATCTTGGGTCCCACTAGATGTCTTTGCTTCAGTTGCGATGCCTAGAACATCCCCCCAAGTCAGATCTGAATATTTTGAGGTTACAATACTGTGTACATCTCAACTTCTAGATTTCCTGTGAGAATTTTTTTAATGGGAAAGGTGAATGATAATTGGCTGTGCTTCAAACCAGCATTCATCCTACATTGGGTGCAGGTAGAAAACATAAATTTATTTCCATCAGACTTTGCTATTCTTCCCCTAAGTATTTATTTTATTCAGACAAAGAATGCCTGAGTAAGCTACTCCATTTAAATTTTGCAGATATACAAAATGCATCATTTTGAGTGTTCTTGAATAGAGCATTTATGTCTTTCAGAGGGCATTTTGTTCCAAATTAGCTTGTTATTTTAATTTCTTCACATTTTGGAGATTTGGAAAGTAGATTTGCCAATAAAACAACAGGGACAAATTCCATGCCAACTAACATTGGCTGTAGCCAAATAGCAGGAGGAGGTGAGTTGTAAGAGAGAGCGCCTTTTAAGCATGTATTCAGTGAGATTCATTTGCGATTCACTTGTACATAAAGAAATATTGTTTGCCTGGAAGATAAGTTTCCTTTGCTGTTTTCAATGAGATTTTAGAATTTTTGAGTTCTAATTTAATTCTGCCACTCCTGTGCGTGTTATTGTCTATGCCTAGGTGTGTGCCATCCTTTCTTTATTAGGCACTTTGCAAAATGTAAACATATATACCGCATGTGCATTCCAGATAACATTGTTAAGCTGTCGAGCTTTGCAAAACAGTATTGTTTTGTTTATAACTTGAGCTTCAGGCCAACCATAAATGCAAAAAGTCAGTGGTTTGTATAGGCACTAGCTATAAAAACTGTGTTTCACTCTTCCTTCCATTATTATGTATTTCTCTAAATTAAACTTTTAAAAACCATTTTCTTGGCTATGTTTGCATTTTAAGGAAGTGAAAGGGAGGAACAAAGAGCTTGCTACAACTTACTATTCTTCATTATGGCAGAAAACTTAGAAACCTAAAATGGGAAGAGACCATTGAGAATAACTTCTTGCTCAGTACAGGAATCCAAATTAAATAACTCCCAACAGATGGCTGTCTAGCCTCCATTAAGTGTATCCAGCAGAGAAAAACCTATCACTTCTCTGTGTAATTGATTCCATTGTCAAAGTACTCTTATTATTAGGAAGTTTTCCTGACTTTCAATCACAATCTGCCTTCTTGTATCTTGCATCCATTATTTTGTTTCCTGCATCTACAATGATGTATTCCAGATCTTGAAGTTATATTTTTCAGCCACAGTACACCTCTGTGGCATTGTCAGTGGCAATCAAGATCTTCCTTTTTCATAAGAAGTATAAGTAAGTTAGTCATCTTCCTTTGCATTTGATTATTTTTTTCCCTAAGTGGAAAAGTTTGCTTTTTATCTCTTTAATTTGACTTCATTATTTTGAGTTCACTTCTCTTGTTTATCAACATCATTTTGAATTTTATTTCTGACTTTTATAAGATATCATCTATTTCATTCAGTTTTGCATCAGCTGCAGATTTGATGATCATTTTCACCACCTCTTCATCCAAGTAATTAATAAAAATATTGAAGAGGACAGGGCCTTAGGGCGCCTCACTTGAGACCTCCCGTTTATCAGGGGGGTTTTTACAGTACAATTTGTGAATCGACTTAATTCATACCCCAGTACATACTTACTGGAATTATAAGAGGCTTACAGAATTTTTCACAATTTCCTCAGAGGTTACCCAAACAAGAATGAGATGATTAGTCTGATAAGATTTATTCCTGAATAAACCATGCTGATTTCTGGCAAATGCATTTTTTAAAAAAGATATTCACAAATTAATTGTTTTAGAACTATTGTAGAATATTTTGATATATTAATATTTGTAACACAGGTAGTCCTCGACTTACGACCACAATTGAGCCCAAAATTTCTGTTGTTAAGTGATACATTTGTTAAGTGAGTTTTGACCCATTTTACAAACTTTCTTGCCTCAGTTGTTAAGCGAATCACTGCAAATGATAAGTTAGCAACCCTGTTGTTAAGCGAACCTGTCTTGCCCATTGACTTTGCTTGTCCGAAGGTCACAAAAGGGGGTCACATGACCTTGGGACACAGCAACGGTCATAAATATGAACCAGTTGCCAAGCCTCTGAATTTTGATCTCATGATCATGGGGCTGGTGCAAAGATCTTAACTGTGAAAAATGATCATAACGGTTATTTTTCAGTGCTGTTATAACTTTGTACAGTCACTTAATGAACTGTTGTAAGTCAACTACCTATTCTCCTCCTAATTTCTTATTAGAATTGTTTTACTTTGCTTATAGCATGTTATTTTAGCATATTAGCTTCTCCAAAAAGTAGAAACTTAACTTTTTCAAATTTTGTTTGATCAGAATACTGCTCCTGAAATATTTTGAGTATGTTTTTTTTTTTCATTTTTGGTTTTGATTAAAGCAGCCCTTTCAACTCGGTGTGCATATCTGTAGATACGTAGTTAAATATCCTTTTTCCCTTTTATATGCTTTAAGGTCCTGACATTTTATTTTACATGATAAAAATTAATAAGATTCTATTATATAATATGTACTTATTGAAATCACTTACTGTAGCATTTTGTGGACAGATAAAACCTTTTAAGAATTAGATGTCAAATCATACGTTAATTTATAATCTACAGTATGAATTATCACTTCGTTGTTTGTATCTACTCTGAGGGCTTATGCACCAGACACAAATTCCTTGTGTGTTCATTCACATTTGGTCAATAAAGAATATTCTGTATTCTAAAAAAGCTAGAAATAGATAGCAGAGGGCATAGTGCTACTATTTTTCATCCTTAAAGTTAAACCAAGTTTGAGTAAATACTTGCTTCTACTATTATGAGGGATATCTAGTTGTATCTTAGTTTAAACTAAGGTTTAAAATGCTAATGCAATGTGTTTTATAAGTTCGTAGTGTATATGTATATGTATATATGTATATGAGCAAGTGTTTCCTTATTCTTGGCATTATTGAGGCTATCTCCTTGTATGCTTTTGGATTTTTCTTAACTCCTATAAAATTTATGTTCCCTGAAGAGCTTTAAATAATATAAATGAAAACATGGGCAATTTTACGAGATCGCCTGATGCTACCGATAACCTCCCACCGGCTAATACGCTCTCACAGAGGGGGCCTCCTCAGGGTGCCGTCAGTCAAGCAATGTCGGCTGGAGGCCCCCAGGGGGAGAGCCTTCTCTGTGGGGGCACCCGCCCTATGGAATGAGCTACCTCCTGGAATACGACTGATCCCGGACCTTCGTACCTTCCGCAAAGCCTTGAAGACTTACTTATTCCAGCAAGCCGGCCTAGCTTAAATGGTTTTAAATTGGGATCTTGAATTTTATAGATTTGGGGTTTTAAATTGGGAGGCCGATTGATTTAATATTTTTTAATTATCTTAACTTTTGTATTGTATGTATTTTAATTCTGGCTGTTCACCGCCCTGAGTCCCTTCTGGGAGAAGGGCGGGATACAAATTATATTATTATTATTATTATTATTATTATTATTATTATTATTATTATTATCATTATTATTATTAATGATATCAATATTAAGGTTTCTTTCAAAGATACTGTGCCAATATATTTTATTGGAATTAGGAAAATGCTGGATTTTAGCCTTAATCAGTGATACAATGCTATTAGATTTTAAATGCAGTTTATCTCCATTATAATAGGGAGGTAAATTCATTATAATACTAAAGGCAGAGGAAAAGTGTATAGTATATCTCAGACTAGAAAGGTGACTTTTTATTTACAATAACTGTGTTAGTCAAAATGAGGAAGTGTTGGAAGAAAGACCAGTCCAAGAAAATGGGTTTCAGTATTCTCCAATTTCAACATTAAAATCTTTTGTTATATAGGAAAAATAAGTTTTTATTGTCAGGTAAGGTAGTAAAATTTAAGTGAATAGGAACTACAAGTATTTTAGCTGTTTCTTCTCGCTAAATTAAAACAGCAATCTTTTAAGACATTTGTTTGTAAAACTGGTCCCATGTATGTGGTCATGTCAAGAACATGGCCATAGCACTAATTTAGTCTGTAGTGAAGTTCTTCTGTTATTGTTTGTACCAATCCCTCAGATATCACCCTTTAATATCAGATTTTTCCTGGGCATGGATAGGATTAATTATGAAGCCTATATAATACTTGTGTTCCTTAGCAGGCATATTTTTGTCTATGTGTTCACAAAAATTATCGTCGTCTGAATATATTGATGTAATCTAATCAAAGATAATCAGCAACTTACTGTTTTAGCTTTTATTGTCTATAATAAGCAAATATCTTTGATTTTCCTTTTGGATGATTAACATTGTAATTCTTGTTTACTTGAATTAATTGACAATTATTTTCCAGTAAGTGTATTTAGGATTTTCATAAATATTCTCTGTTTACTAAAAACAGCATGCAAATTACTATTACCTCTTTTGTTCCATTAGATTGAAAATCTATTAAATGGGAAGGGTAGAGATAAATCACTGAAACCCTTCCCCAGAAAAATAGTAGTTTTTCTATTTTGAATGGGAAATATTTTTTTTACAGGGAAAGGAAGAAGAGAGATGAGAACCATGCTTTATTATGATGAAGTTCTTATAGATCTTGCATTGTGATAGAATATTCCCAAGCATTAAAATAAAGAATAAATAGAATGTTATGAATTTTGTTGGACTCAGGGATAATTATACTATGCAGGAGTCCCCATAACAGGGCCGTGGACTGGCATCGGTCCACAGACCACCAAGAAATGGGCTTCACAAGTGAGTGAAGCCCCATCTGTGTACGCGTGAGAGCCAGGAAACACATGGAAATCCCCTTCTCGTCCGGAACCAGTCCCTGCCACCCAAAAGGTGGGGGGGCCACTGGATTATATATTAGGTGGAGATAAAGTGAACCAATTCAGCAGTGGGTTGGGTTGGGTTGGGTTGGGTTGGGTTGGGTTGAGTTGAGTTGGATTAAATTAGATTAGATTAGATTAGATTAGATTAGATTAGATTAGATTAACACAGTGCATTTTTTATACATATCAAGCTTCTTTTTAATGTTCTTATATTAACCCTGTGGAAAACATATCATCCAGATTTACTTGCCTGAGCAAATGGGTTCCAGAGGTCTCTTTGCTAGCTGTTTTTACATAAGCATTACTTTTCTTAAACTGGAATCTACTGTTTTGAATGGAATGACTTCAGCATTGACAAAACCTTCCAAAACAGCATCTCTTCTATAGCAGCATTTCTGGTGGCCTAAACATTTGTTCTCAGCATATCTTATTTTTCTCATTTCTCCTTTATAACACACACATACCTCCAAATTTTTAAAATAAATCAAGCATCTCTTATGCTGTTTGTCTTGTTTCTTCTGAAATCTGTGCAAGACTAGGTACTAAATGTGAATGTCAGTAAGTATCAGTATGACAAATTATCATGGAATTAGATACATATGCTGTTTTAATCTATATAATACAAGGAAATCTGTTATGAAACATTATTTTAAAAATATGTTAATAACATATCCTTTTCCCCCATTTCTTTGTTTCCAGTCAATTGACCCCGGTCAGCAATTTACATGGGAACACTCTAACTTGGAAGTGAATAAACCAAAGAACAGATATGCAAACGTCATTGCTTATGATCATTCTCGTGTTCTTCTATCAGCAATAGAAGGTAAGACTTTTTTAGAAAATTACAGTAGAAACAAAAATAAGTGATAAAATAGCGTACAAAAAGTCCCAGTCATAAAATAAAAAGGAAAAAGAAATCTGGGATATAAATTAGGGCAACACAAAGCTGCACTGTTCTATCTCACATGTCATTTCAGTTTGAACCATCACAGTAATCCAAATTTGAGACAGCACTTCAACTCCTATCAAGGCAATATGCATTGAAGGGATCTGTTTGGATTCAGCCAGCTGCTGTTATGAAATAGAATTTGCTCTATGCATGAACAGTACATGTCCAGAAACTTGGGTCACAGTTCCTCCTGGGATCAGGCAATTTGTGCAATCATCTTCAGAGCCGTGTGGAGGAATTTGTTGCTTGGATTCATTCTCAGTTTGAACCTATACATGAGGCAGGTCTTGGGGAGGGCTCTTGCCCAATGATTTGAGAACAGTTTGATCCTGTTGGCCCTGATGGAGAGGGTCCTTGATGCTATCAGTGCTACCTCCTGCCAGTTAGATCCTTGTCCTTCCTGGGAGGTAAAAGCCTCCAGGATGGTGACTAGCCGGTGGATTCAAGCAGTTTTGAATATATCACTTTAGGTGGGGACATTTCTGAAACCTTTTAAGGAGGCCCTGGTTTGTCTCCTGCTTAAACACACCATCGCTTCATTGCTTGGACAACT
The DNA here is from genome assembly GCA_012654045.1 of Ptyas mucosa. Taxonomy (NCBI): domain Eukaryota; kingdom Metazoa; phylum Chordata; class Lepidosauria; order Squamata; family Colubridae; genus Ptyas; species Ptyas mucosa. The sequence goes on from WNWU01000002.1 coordinate 6,378,227, forward strand.
TCCATCCAGTTTCCAATCTTCCATTTTTAGGGAAGGTTGTGGAAAATGTGGTGGTCTGGCAGCTTCAGAAGGTCTTGGATGAACATCTGGATTCTTCAGTCAAGATTCAGGCATGGTTATGGGACAGAAACAGCATTGGTCACACTTGTTGATGATCTCTGGCAAGAGTGGGATAGGAATAGTACAACCATTCTTGTTCTCCTTGATCTCTCAGCAGCCCGAAGGCTGCATTGACCATGTTATCTTTTGGGCAAGGTACAGCTCCTTTATCCAAGACCAGCACCCAATCAATGTTAATAGGGAATGAGAGGCCCTGCCTTCAACCTCTATCTTGCGGTGTGTCACAGGACTCAATACTCTTTCCACTCCTCTTTAATATCTACATGAAGCTGCTGGGTAAGATCATCTGTCACCATGGGTTGAGGTACTCAGCTATATCTATCAGCTTTATCTCTCCACACCTGGTGATCCATGTGATGCTGGGGCTGCCTTCTGATGGTTCCTGGAGACTCTTGGGGGCTGAATGGGGGACAACAATTTCAATGGAACCCTGGCAAGACCAAATGGCTTTGGTGCATGGAGCTCCAAGATCCGGGACTTTAACATCTTTAGTTGTAGATAGGGTTGCACTACCCCAGACAGACCCAATCCGCAACTTGGAGGTTCTCCTGGGCTCATGACTACTGCTCAAAGAGCAGGTGGCAGTCATGGCTAGGAAACCCTTTGCACATTTTCATTTTATGCAGCAATTGCTGCCTTTCCTGGATGCACAGTCCCTGCACTCAATTACCCTAGTCATCTTATGTTTGGACTATTGCAATGCCCTCTACATGAGAATATCCTTGAAGAGAATTTGGAAGCTACAGCTGATGCAGAATGATAGAGCATGGACAGTTTTTAGCACTCCTAGAATGGGCCATGTTACACCTCTGTTTTGCATGCTTCATTGGTTGCCAGTCTGCTTCCAGGTGCAATTCAAGGTTTTGGTCATCATTTTTTAAGCCCTGCATGGCATGGATCCAAACCACTTGAGGAACAATCTCAATCCAATGGGATTGTTCCGTATCTCCTGCTCCGGCAGGGGGAACATACTGTGGATCCCATCAGCCAAAGAATTTCAGCTGGTGGGCTCCACCTGTCATTTCAAAAGAACCTTAAGACCTGGCTCTGCCAGATGGCTTAGACACCCATCTAGGAGAGTTTCATACTGGAGTGATTGATCAATTAAAACCTAATCCCACCTCCTCATCCCCTGTATGTCTGGCTCCTGCCTTTCCAATCTGGTTTACAATTGTGAATGATTATATCTGCTGTGTGCCATGATTTTAATGTCTTCTATAATGTTTTATGCTGTAAGTCGTGCAAAGCCATTGGGTATCAGATAGGTGGCAAATAAATTTTCTAAACAAATAAAATAAAACTCCTTTTAACGTCAGAACAAGGTAAATATCCTGAGTTAGGGCTACAAAGAAGAGCAGCGTTGCATAGTGGCTTTTTATTGCAAAATAAGGTTTCTTTATCATCAAAGCACTTTTTTAAAGAGAAATGCAAGCACTTTAAATTGAAAATTTCTGTCCAAAATAAATCTTTTTTGGAGGAAGGCAATCTATTAAAGAAATGTACCTAATAACAATAATTTTAGTTAATAATCCTTGTTATTATAATGTATTTTAATTCTTTTTGTACACTTTGAGACACTGATAGATAGATTTAGAAAACAATAAATAGTGATAATGAAATATTATTATATTTATTCTTTATTGTAGCATTCCTCAAAAATGTTTGTTTTCAATGAGAACCATACTTTTAAAGAGAAGTGGTACAGAGAAAAGTGTTGTGGATGGATGGATGGATGGATGGATGGATGGATAGATAGATAGATAGATAGATAGATAGATAGATAGATAGATAGATAGATAGATAGATAGAATTACACTGTATATATCAGTGGTGGGATTCAAAAATTTTTACTACCAGTTCTGTGAGCGTGGCTTGGTGGGCTTGGCTTGGCTTGGCTTGGCTTGGCTTGGCTTGGCTTGGCTTGG
>WNWU01000002.1:6380281-6470764 GCA_012654045.1 Ptyas mucosa
GCTTGGCTTGGCTTGGCTTGGCTTGGCTTGGCTTGGCTTGGCTTGGCGGGTGTGGCAGGGGAAGGATACTGTAAAATCTCCATTCCCTCCCCACTCCAGGGGAGGGTTACTGCAAAATCCCCATTTCCTCCTATATAGATGTATACTTTTTTCCCCCAATGCTGTTAGTGGTTTTAATAAATGAGATTTTTAAAAAGCTATGAAAAGACTGAATATAACTCATTTGCACAGTTGCATCTTGTTGGATCCTTTAACAAAATATAGTTAGCCATATCAGGTTTTTAAGTAGAAATTAAGTATGATGTTTAATAAAAGCATTTTATTGTCCCATTTCTTATATTGAACAATCTTATATTGATGGTTTTTTTAAAAAAAGTTTATTGAGAATTGTAAAAAGAGTGGAAAGAATAAGAACTAGAAATGTAAAAACTTTTTAGGGTGAATTTAGAGGTAGTAGCTATCCAGATAGGAATGCTATTACTGTAAGTGGGAATTCAATACATACATACACACACACACACACACACATATAATGGGTAAACATGATAGATAGATAGATAGATAGATAGATAGATAGACAGACAGACAGACAGACAGACAGACAGACAGACAGACAGACAGACATAATATTGTGTGTGTGTGTGTGTTTGAATTCCAAATGAAATTATTTACATATCTATTCCTAGTTTTTCCATTATTATATGATTTAGTATTCATTATTATATTATTATATTATTCATTATTCTAGGTTTTTCAGTTACTAGTAAGCAAAGAAAAAATATTTGTCATATACCAAACTGTTTAATAGACATTGAAATTGGATAATTTTTAAACAAAAATAGGGCTTTTTTTTAGTACAGTTGTTTATTTCCCAGTAAATCTCCTGAAAGATGAATTAAGTTTCATTGTACACATTTTTTTAAAAAATCAAATAAGCAAACTTTAAGGTAGTATTTCGTTTCTGTTTCTGATTATGGTGATGAATGGTAACTATAAAAATAACCAATTAACCAGGTTATAGACTTGGGGATATCAACATTACGTTCTTATACAGGAAGTGGTTCTTCAAACACCAGTGCATGTTAAATTCTTGCCACAGATAAAGAATGATGGTTTGGCCATAAGAACAGATTTCACTCAAATCAACTGAATAGCACTTTCTGATATATGCTCATGTCAAATTATGCTATAATAAAAAGAGCACTTTATCTTATGTTACCTAAAACAAGCAGACATAAGATAAAACTGTGTTTGCATTTTTTGATTTAAGCAATTTTTAAATACGGTATGCTATACAGAGCCAAGCAAATGGTTTTCTTGAATGAAAATGGCTGATCACATGATCCCAGAATGCTGCACCTATCATAAATAGGTTCAGGTCACCAACCATCCAAATCATGATCACATGACATTGCACCATTTATAAGTGTGAGGACTGGTAATTAATCACTTTTTCAGCACCATCCTAACTTCGAACAGTTTTTAAGCAAACAATCGTAAATGAAGAGTTATCTATAATTATAGCTATAAGGCTCATTTAACTGATACTTTATCAGTGTCAGTTTTATTCCATATCGAACTCTCAAATCCAAGTATTTCATTTGGATTAACTGGTGTTTTCCCTTATCAACTTTTGAATGTCCTGTCCTTGATAAGAGTATCTGCAGTAGCTATAAAAATATTGCAATAGAAGATTGTATCTCAGTTTAGGATTTTCAGGAACATAACTCAGTTTATTATGCTTTCTAAACTGCTTTTCATTTTTGTGGTTTAATAATATCAATCGTTGATTTATCCAGTTTCCCCTCTATTCGCATCATACAAGTTTACATATAATCCCTTCAATCTGAAAACATGCCCAGTCACATCAGCGATTTTCCAAACTCATCCATAATCCTTCTGTTTATGTAAGTTTTTCCTCACAAAATCCACCTACTTGGACGATGCCAGGCTAGGAAATTTGATTTATATTGTAAGATATATATGTATGTATGTATGTATGTATGTATGTATATATGTATATATGTATATATTTATATATGTATATATATATATATATATATATATATATATATATATATATATGCAGGAATCCCAAAATAATTTATCATCTTCTCATTTTGTTATTAAGTATTGATCAGTTACAATTATGGTCCACTTTGAGGGTTGAAAAAGCACTAAACTTAAGTTTGTTCATACTTCAGTTATTTTCAAAATATTCAGGGCTCTAATTAACTAAGTATTGGTTAGCTAATTTTCATTTTATTTTTAAAGTTGCTACACTTGACTTGCTTCTTGCCTGGACCTTATCCTGGAAATCTATGTGGTTTGACAATAATTGGTGACGCTTAATCACTCAATCCCACTATCAGTTGTATTAAATTGGAAACCAGATTTTGTTTAATATTATGCCTAACCTAATCATATTGACATGCTGAACAGCTTATGATACACCATCCCAAATTAGTTTGCTCCAGATATAGTGGACTATAGTTGACTATAGCTTTGAGAATCTGTCTTGTTTAAGATTATCCAATGAGACCTGATTGAATAAGTGCTGGATCTCAAACATTCTTGTTTCAAATTCAGAACTTGCCTCACTGGAGGCATCACTATATTACATCCCTTCAGATCAATCTGGTGAGGTACTTTTAAATTTTATGTTCTGCCAGTGAAATTATTCCCATGAGCCATGGTGGAAAGGCAATTTCACCTTCTTTGTGACACCCTCATATATACACCACACTTGTCCCAAGGATCTACCAAACTTCTGACATATATATTGAAATAATTGCAGAAAGAGAGTGTATCCTTCTTGTACCATTGATGGAAGCAAAATGATTATTAGGCTCCCTGACATATTCTCATTGACACCGACATTTTGAGATCAATCCGTTTTAGACTCTTTAATTCAATGTCTTGAAAAATAGTTAAATATATTCCGTTTTTTCTTTGGATTGCTGTTGGGTGGCCCTTTGTAAGAGTTTTATGTTAAAACTATAAAAGCTCCTTTATATTTTTAAAATACTATATTTTTTACAAGAACTGGATATAATACTATCTTTAAAGCCTGGGTTATAACACCATGAATATGTTTTCCAAGCATTAAGATTTTATTGCTAACTTCCAAAGAAACAGTAAACATTCCAAAGATGAAAATATATGTGCTATCTTGTATTACATTCATTTCACAGCTGCATTTGTTTTGGTGTAACCATAGAAACGACTAGTTTGATAGAGAAATTTTAAAGAGGAATTTTTCCAATGTGTTTAGCCTAGAATGCATATTTAATTTTATCCTTTTAATGGTAGATTTAGGTCTTTTTTAAAAAAAAACCTATTTTTCATTAAATATTTCATTAGAACACAGCAGGAATTAACATGAAATAGCATTGGCTCTAAAAGCTAGTTCTGTACCAGCATCAGAATATCAGTATGAGATACAGATAATATAATGTTCTCTGCCTAGCTGAAAATTCATTATCATTCTTGTACTTACCAAGTCAAAAAGAAGCACATGTTTAGTGATGCTTATTTCTATCAAAATCAGTATAGAATTATAGCTTCTGCACACATCATTATTCCGCTCACAAATTATTACAAGAATAAAATGAGTTAATGCCATATATATTCCCCCATGCCCATTTTAAAGAAAGGATTAAGTATCGATGTCATCAATTTAACAAAATTCCTTTATTTATGTATCTTTTCTTTTTGTCATACTCCATGATTTTTTATATTCAACTTTGCTTTACACATTCTTTGGCTTCTTGTACAAGCCATTTTGAAATTCCATAACCATTTATTACTTAAATAGTTTATTCTCACTATTTTTTTCCCCAATGAGTTTTATTCCCTTTGTGTATGTGTGCTGACTATTAACTATACTAATCTGCTTACAAATATGGACCTTGTTACAGGCTAATCTCACCATGAAAAACATTTTATGTACATCTAATTTAATTTTCTGCAGCTGAAACTAAATGTGAATGCACACACCCCCATATACTCTCATCATCAATAGTACATTTTGCTCCCTTTTGTGAATTCATCTATTTTCTGAAGATAATTATTTACAAGTGCTGTGAAGCTTAATCCTATTAGTTTTAACTCTCTTTTAAAAATTCCCTTAAGTGGCACATTTCTTAGGAAAACATCCCTAAAACAAAGGTTTATGGTTTAATTTGTCTTAAATATGAAGATTGTGCAATACTTAGCCTTTGTCAAGACTTGAAACAATTCCATGATGCAATTTCATTCTGCAAATAAAGTGTGAAGTCTAATTAAAGCTATTTGACAACTTTGTTCACTGAATAAAATAAATGGAATACTGAATAATCTTTTACTTACATTTGTACAGATAAAACATTCAACCTCTTTTGTGTTAAGTATTATACAAAAAGAGTGTCGGGTTGTAAAAGCAGTAACCAGTAAACGTTCACTAGTATCTGATCGGCATGGGAGTTTTGACCTGCTCTGTCTCTGACCTGGGCCAGTTCATCCCTCCTTAGACAATTTATGGCCCTTGTCTCTGGGGATCACAATATTGATGTCAAATGTAATGCAGACATAGTCCACTGAAGCCCAGAACTCCTCAGCTCAAGTGACCTGCCAGCCTTAGCCTCCAGAGTAGCTGGATTACAGGTTTATGCCATGGTGCCCATTTTATCTAATCCATGCTGTTTTTTGCACTGTTCCTCGTGTTCCACAAAGTCTGTATGTTTGTGTGTGTGTTTAAATCTTTGCGTGTTTTCTCAAAACTTGAACATTAAACAAAGTTGGAAAACATGATACAGAATAATACAGTTGGAAAGAGGCCTTCTAATCCAACCCCCTGCTTAAGCATGAGACCCTGTATCACTTCAGACAAATTAGTATACATAGATGAAGAATGATGTCTTTGAGGTAACTTTGGTTTCTGGTGGTTATGTGGATAAGTTAATAATTTTGTTGACACCGATTTTGAAAGTGGGTTGCCATTGCTTTCTTCCTGAGACATCATCTCTTTATGCGGCCCACCATGGATAAAAAAATTGCCGGGGCACTATGTTCTAATTAATATTTTGCTTTCATTCCACCATGAAGAGCAAAATAAGATGGATCTTAGCAGTGATATTCTCTTGTATCACTGGATGTTTATTGGTTAAACCAATTCACAGCCAGATTTCAGACATTTCATAAGATTGATTGTTCATATGATATGAGAAACTCAAAAGTTATGTACAGATTCTCTACTACTAGATTCTCACAATCCTTAACTCAAGAAAAACATTAAACTTTTTTCAATTGCATTCTTCTAAAAATGACAACAAAGAACCCTGGAAATTAAAATGATGGATATCTGATTATTATATCCAAATTACTGTTATGCTTGTGATAAAAAGTACCTCACACACATGGCTTTCAGTATCCACAAATTGGGTTCCTAAATATATGCAATATTTCCCAATAAAGAAGAAATCATATTTCATTTCATCTTTTTCTTTCTTTCTTTGGTAAATTTATATACGTAGTTGCCCATCAAACATATGTGATTCTGGGTGGAGTACAGTTAAAAACACAAAAACAAAACAGCAAAATAACCAAACCTATAACAATAAAAGTTCAGACATTCAGCGTAAATTTAATAATCTACATTATACAAAAATTCTGTAACTGATTAAATCACCCATTTCTCAATTCTACTTATTTTTTTTTTAATCTTATTGTTACTGGGCTAAATTATTTATTAAATATAATATAGACGTTTGGGTTTTTTTTCTTTTTTCACTTTTTTATTGTAACTAAAGAAAAGCATAATGAATTCAAAATATAAAAATAAATCACATTTGCATACCAGTAGGAATGGCTTCAAAAAATATTAGGAGCATCTTATATTAAGCATTGGCAGTATGCTCTTTGCTGAATGATGTTAATACATAAGTTCTCATGGCTAGATGCCAGCTATCTCATCATCTTACTAATGCAGGGAAGGATTTTTGTTTTTCCATGTGTACGTTGTTCAGTGATTTATATTTATGGGTTTTATTTTGAAGTAAATGATGCACCGCAGAACAATACCAGACATTTGTAAATGTACTCATAAGTTATCTAGAAAAAATGTTTCTCTTATAAATGCCCAATCCATATCTTCTAGTTATAATGTACACTAGGTGTATATTTCTCTTGTTGACCTCATTCTTCTTTTCATCTGTTTTTGGAGAAATGTTTTGTCATTTTTGATAGATGGAAGGTTTGTGGCATTTTGCCCAGCTAGTGTTATTTTCTGAATCATTAACTCATATTTCCACATTCAGAAAATTCCTGAAAAGCTTTTCTTCACTCCAAAAACTTCGTAAATCCCAAAATCTCTTTTGTTGAAAATCATGGTTGCAGGAAATAAAGTATAGTGATAGCAAAGTTTTATTCTTATTCATCATTTAATGCAAATTCTCCAAAATTGATATTTCCCAAATAGACATGATTATCTATATCTGCACTTCTCATTTTTTTGTGATACAATTTGGCCTTTAACTATAAATTAATAAAATTAAATTATTTTTCAAAATTAACAATGCTATATTTCAAGATATTATCTTAATGAGTATTAATATTATACACATTACTTACTTTTTTATAATACCTATGCCACATTTGTCACATAATATAAAATATATCATGCTAAGCAAAAGAAATATGCCAATATATCACATATTAAATTTGTTTATTATAAGAATGATGCAAAAGAATATGTCTTACATGGGTTTTCAAAATAGCAATAACAATAGCACTTATTGCTTATTGCTTCGTAATGCCTTACAACCCTCTCTAAGTTTACAGATTGTATTGCCCCAACAATCTGGGTCCTCATTTTACCGACCTCAGAAGGATGGAAGACTTGAGTCAGTGAAGATTGAACCTCTGGCAGTTGTCAGAATTAGCCTGTAATACTGCATTCTAACCATTGCACCACCACGGCTCAGTACTGTAAATAACATGCAGAAAATGCGATAAACTAAGACTTTTTAATTGTTTATTAATTCCATTAAAAAGTTTAAACTGCAGTATTATTGAAATATGTTATAGATTGATTACAATAAATCTATTTATTTATTTATATGAATATATTAAAATTTATATGGCTGCTCACTCACTTTCGGTGACTCAAGGAACCTTACAAACAATAAAAACCCAATATAAAAAAAGTAAAAACAGTAATCCCCCACTCCCTGTTCAGTCGCATTGAATATGAGCCCTAATGTACTTCAAGCAGGGGTGGGTTCAACCTACCTTTACTACTGGTTCACAACGGGGCTGCGTGCGCATGTGCAGAAGCTTCTGCGCATGCTTAGAAGTGTTCTGATAACGTCGGAGTCAGTGGGCGGAGCCTCCCACCAGTTTTACTACTGGTTCCATAAAACCGGTCCGAACTGGGGACAACCCACCACTGGCCTACACTACTGCATACCCAAGAATTATAAGACCCTAATCATAAATACAGAACGTTCAAATACCTTCCTTCAACTTTTCTCCATTTCATATGTATTTATAATTTAAGAGTTTTTGTGCTGACATATACTTTTCAAAATATTTTGTCTTACGGATACATCAAATGGTAGCACTTACAAAATAAAATGGCAATCTTGTGCACGCATATACATGGAACTATATTTAAGCTTATATATTTACAGAGCCTTGGATAGTACAGTGGTCTAAAGCACCCTGTTATTAACATCAGCTGCCTGCAATTATTGCAGGTTCGAATCTCACCAAGGCTCAAGGTTGACTCAGCCTTCCATCCTTTCTAAGGTAGGTAAATTGAGGACCCAGTTTGTGGGGGCAATAAGCTGACTTTGTATAAATATACAAAAGTATGAAGGCTATTGCTTAGCGCATTGTAAGCCGCCCTGAGTCTCCAGAGAAGGGCGGCAAATAAATCAATTAAAAAAAAAAAAGCTTAAACTGTAGCTGAGAATGAGTTGCTCATTCTTAAAAATAGGTAATGTTATTAAGTATCTAAGACAGTATTATAACAGCCTACTAAAATCAGCATTTACATGGCTTCTCTAAGGTACTTAAGGTACATACAGATCAGTGGTGAAATCCAATTTTTTTTTACTACCGGTTCTGTGGGCATGGCTTGGTGGGTGTGGTGTGCTTGGTGGGCGTGGTGTGCTTGGTGGGCATGGCAGGGGTAGGATACTGCAAAAACTCCATTCCCACCCCACTCCTGGGGGAAGGATACTGCAAAATCTCCATTCCTACCCCACTCTGGGGCCAGCCAGAGGTGGTATTTGCTGGTTCTCCGAACTGCTCAAAAATTCTCTTATTGGTTCTCCAGAACTTGTCAGAACCTGCTGGATTTCACCCCTGATACAGATATGCTAGAAAAGAGGACTAGAATGAGAAATAATCTAAGATATTGGTAATTAGAATACAATTCCTTTCATTTATATTTAGTATTTATGATTGTTTTCTTTACCTTTTTTTCTTCACTGTTCACTCTAAAAACAGAAAGAATCTATGACCTACAGAAAGGTTATCATTTTTCCCTTAGCATTGAAAACTCCAAATTCTGGCTGCAACTTGTTTCTTCTTATATACTGTAGGTTTTTAAAAAATCTTTATCAATATTCAGTGGCACCAAGTATGATACCGTAGGTCAAAGCGAATTTCATAAATAATCTATACAATTTAAAAATTCTGTCCAAACTCTGTTGAAATTTAATAGGATCAAAAGAGGTCAGCATTTTACTTCAAAGATACTTTAGTAGAAAATGAGAATTGGGGATATATGAAAAATCTTGTAATGAGATCATTCTGTTGGACTTTTAGATTTTTTTTTTCCTTTCTGACTTTCAAGATTTTCCATTTACTTTGACGGCATTATGAGCCAACATTGTCTAAATGTGGCTGCAATATATATTTTTTCTTAGTACAAAATACTGTAACATCACAGAAGATCAATGAAGAAAATTCAATGTTTTTTGGATTTTTTTTTGGACTTTCTTCACCATTTTAATAATTAAATCCTATCATTAGGTTTGTAAGTGTCTGAGAAAAGTGACGTATCTTCATTTCAGTTGCAATCTCAAATTAATTAATCTACTCAATATAAGTTACAACAAACTCATTAAAATATGCAATTTATCTGTCCTTAAAGGTCTGACATACAGGTAGTCCTTGAATTACAACAGTTCATTTAGTGACCGTTCAAAGTTTCAACAGCAGTGAAAAAAGTGATTTATGACCATTTTTCACACTTATGATCATTGCAGCATCCCTGTGGTCATGTGATTTACATTTGGATGTTTGACAGTTGGCTCATATTTATGACAGTTGCAGTGTCCCAGAGTCATGTGATCACCTTTACAACTTTCTGACAAGCAAAGAAAATGAGGAAGCCGGATTCACTTAAACAATCATGTTACTTATTTAACAACTTCAGTGATTCACTTGACAAATGTGTCAAGAAAAGTCGTAAAATGGGGCAAAACTCACTTAACAAATTTATCACTTAACAACATAACTTTCAGACTCTATAGTGGTCATACGTTGAGGGCTACCTATATATTAAAATCTTCCTGTTTGTCATTGGTGTAACTCCCTATAAATATATAACTTTAATATATTGAATTCCTGGAATTGACATGTATGTCATATGCCATGTATGTATTCATGCATGCAGTAGATATTTAACATTTTTAGTAATTACTAATGTCTTTCTATGTAAGAAATGTAAAATCTATGGAATTACAGAGCAAATAGCCTAAAATTTATCCCTGATAAATGGTGGATTACTTTTATAAATGTCACATTTGGCCTTTGCATTACATACATACACTTAAATTCCACAAAATAGTGCATGAAAAAAGGGGAAAAACATTTTGATTTGGTTTATTATATTATATAAAATATACACAATATGATTAGAGTCAGTAAATTATTTATTTTTCTGTTACATTACAAAAAGTTGTCCTTTTGGTAGCAACTTGTAGAAGTCACTAGAATCATACTTTTATGAACGCCTGAAACTATAATATGTACCCCTGACATACAAGAAAAAGGCACTGGTTAGAAAGGCTATCATGTTTGAGCCAAAAGAAGTTTCCCAATTTGTTTTTAGTTCTTTGAATCAAAATGTCTGTGGAGATGCTCAGTCATTCAGGTCATGGTTGTCCCAAAGGTACTTTTTCCAAAAGGACTTTCGCTGTTTTTCCTTGAAGACATTTCGCTTCTCATCCAAGAAGCTTTTTCAGTTCTGACTTCAGAACCTCAGTTCTTCAGGCACCAAACTGTGTATGCTTATAAAGGAATTTAGAAATGACATTGGGGAAGGTATGGAAGGGGGTTCTGGAGAAGTGATTATATAGCCCAAGGATTAAAACAAAGGTTAGAAAGAAATTCAAAATAACCTCAACTTAGTTTTGTTGGGCAGAGATAAATTTGGACAGGTTGTCAAGATTTTATTATATACTCTGCAACAATATATTAGCATTTCCTAGTTCCTTGTTCTGGCATAAAAATAAAAAATACTATTCATAGTTGAATTAATCATGTCTTTTTTTTTCTTCTCTCTTTTTTTTTTTAGGCATACCTGGCAGTGATTATATAAATGCTAACTATATAGATGGTTACAGAAAACAGAACGCTTACATCGCAACCCAAGGAGCTCTTCCGGAAACCTTTGGAGATTTCTGGAGGATGATGTGGGAGCAAAGGAGTGCCACTGTTGTCATGATGACCAAATTAGAGGAAAGATCTAGGGTAAAGTTTCTTCTTTGTGGTTGATGTAATTCAGTAAGCTTTCTTTTATTTTATTTTTAAAAGTCTCTCACACAGTATGACTGACTGGGGAATTCTGGAACTTTTAAGTCCACAAATATTAAAGTTGCCAAGGACAGCCTTGCTCTATAAAGTCTTCTGATTGTAGTTCTGATTGGTTCAGCAATTTTCAAGTTGACAACACTATAAAATATTCTAAATTTTATTTTCATTCAGCTTACAAACACTGTTCCCATTTTGTTTTGATGCGTCAACTGTATCCTCCAGGCGGAAATGGAAACTTTGAAACACAGAGTACTGAATTTCATTGAGGTTTTGTGTAGGAGAGGAAAACAACATGAAGTATCTTTGAAGTTTTAGAGCTCTTTTGTCTGTGATAAATCAGTTCCTATAGAAAATGCAGTAACACTGATTTTTAACTACAGTCTACATATATTTTACTCTAGTAAATCTAGAGTTTTGCCCTACAGACCATTCATTTACTAGTATTACCAATTTCCAACAAGGAAAACTATAATTTTATTGAAACTGAAAGTATTCCTAACCTTATCACATTAGTGTTTTACCAATCATAAAAAGACATGCTGGAATACAATATGAAAAGTGAATGGAGCTAGCTAGTTATTTATATCATAAATATCCACCCAGAGTCACCTTACAGGAAAGGTGGGTGACATATAAAATTAATACATAATTTATTGGCCATCTAGAGTTGGCCTGAGGTAAGGAGGTGGGCGGCCAATAAATTTAATACACACATGCATACATAAGATCATAATCAGGGAATGGTTAATGCTTCTATCAAAAAACTGTGTTAATAATGCGCTGTAGGTTTTTATTCTTTCTGTCTTACTATATATTTTATGGGAATAATTTGGCAGCCTTTATAGACATATAATCATGATGCTGATTATGCACTATATACATGCATATCCAAACTGAATTCATATTGTAATTCTCAAATATCTATTTACTAATAGATTTAGATTCTACTAATTTAGATTCCACTGTAGGATGAATTTTTTTTTTAGCAATCTCTGTTTTGTTTTGGTGCAAACAGGCTTCATTTGCTCCAGCATTGGATTTGCTTTCAGCTAGGCAAACATAATTTTTGTTTCTTATTCTCAGTTCCAGGAATAAATATAACTTTTATACAGGGGGGGAAAAACTCCTATTCAATATAAGAACAAGCATAGCTTATCACATTAGTGCAGACTATTGTGAGACCATTCTCTGAAAGATGTGCTCAAACCACTTCTTGATTCTGCATTTTCAACATAACATTTTTGTTCTCTCCTAGAATACCTGTGCTTTGAGCATAGAGTTGGCATAAGTTCTGAATTTTGAAATTAAATAGCAATATAGGATTGAAATCTATATTGATTTCTTAAACCCTGGTTTAGTATTCACTAAAATACTAGAGTTCTAGTATCTGATAATATATATGTTAATCCACAGGACCAGTTTACAACATGAAAACAAACTAAGTCAATGTTATAACACTGTTACATAGTTCAAGTGATCCAGTATCTTGGGCCCAATGGATCAGCTAGTTTTGCTTTTGCTTTTTGTTTTTTGTTTTCAACATAATCTGAAGTGCAAAGAATTTGACAGGCTATTGTCAAAAGGCTACATACAGTACTAGCCGATGAAGTACAGGCGCAGCTATTTTTCTAGGTGAAGTTGCTGGGAGCCTTGGTAACAGTCTAGCTTTCCCTGAAAATTACAGAAGTGTCCTTAATTTCAAACGTATCTAAATAAATGCTACTACTGTCTCCTTTGGAAATTGCTTTACTTCCTTTAGCAAGGATGACAGATTGCTTTATCAGGTGATCTTAGCCCAAACATGTCGCCTTAGTAAATAGTTGTTCCTTCATGTGTAGAGTATATAGAAGTTTCTCTCTTTTATAAGTTGTGTGTAAACACTCTTAAACATTTTGGTGCTCTGAGTTTTACTTTTGCAACTGATTTATTTTTCACAAGATTCGGTAAACATCTTGTTTGTTGGGAATCATATCTTAACGAGTTACTTTGATATGCCAATCTAGTTGGCTCCAGCTATGTAGGAGAATTAGATACTGAACATTCTTAACATGTGTATTTTTATTTTTATTTTTCTGATAGTACAAACGGTGAAAATGAACTGTGTGAGCTAAATTAACATTATGCTTATGCAGGTCAACTGCTGCTCACTCAACAGTCCTGCAGAACCTCAGATAGTACCATAACCTTTCACAACAGATTTGGGGAATGTCTTAGGAGCCTCTCTAGGCAGTAACGTGATAAGCCTTTACAGCCATTATCCTCCTAATGGAAGGATTCCATTGGATCAAAGCCTAAATTACTATTAAAATAGGAATGACATTTCAGAAAATCTGTTATTCATCCGTTTGGTATTCTATCCAGCTTGGGAAATAGATGCAAAAAAAAAAAGAAAGAAAGAAAGAAAGAAAAGCTTTTTCCTCCACTGGCAGATTTGATAATTACTTGATCTTGAAAGCAAAAGCCGTCTGCTGTGGGACTTCATCTTTCTGTGTTCCATTACATTTTTTGTTTATTTGCTTTCCTGTTGCTCAGTCCTGCAGCTTTGCTTCAGCATTTCTAACCTGTGCTGCATAGATAAAGGGATCTTTTTTTTTTCCTTGTGGGGGCGGGGAGATTGGAGCATCAGCAGAAATGAACTTAGTTGGCTCATTAGCATGTGTTAGAAGTCTGACTACCTCCAGCTTTGAGAACTTAAATATTCAACAGCTGAGAACATTGAATGAGGTTGTTACAGTGAATTAGTTATTCATTTATTTGCCTATGGGGAAGCTACAGGGCAAGGTGAGCTCTTTTATTTATAACCCTTCTCACTTTATTGTTTTCAATTTAAATGTCATCTCCCAAATCTTACCTGACCTAATCCAGACCTTAGAGAGAAAAATCAGTCCATTACTTTGCTAACATATGCATAATTTATATCAAAAAGGATTATGCACATGGCCATGCGTGGAGGAATATTGATAACATATTTGTTACTTGCATGAGTTTTATTTGTATAAAATGAAAGCAAAATATTAAAGGAAGAATTTAGAGAGTATTAAAAGCAGCCGACAGTCACAGGGCATGAATACATCAAATTATTTGAAGCATTAATATTTGTCTCTTGGTAAGATGCTTTTCTACAAAATCTCCATGTGTAGTGTTACAGTCGTGGTTAATTTCCTTTACCTTGTTTACTCACTCTCATCTCAGATTGTTTCCATGTTAAAGCTGTTATGCTATGGAAATAAGGTTGCTAGAGATAGTATGGTAAATAAGTGAGTCTCTTCTACCAGGATGAATGCTGTAGTTCTTTCTCCTTGTTTTCTCCTTCATGGTAATTAATACAATTGTCCTTAGACCAACAAAGCAGAGCTTGAAACTAGGTGAAATTGTCTACCTGGTGGTCCACCAACAGCCTGCGGATCTGGCAGCAGAGTTGGACAGCAATGAGGCTGAGGAAAAACATGGGCCAGTCCTGGAGGATGGGGAAGGCCTGGATGAGGGCTCTGCATCGGAGGCAGAGATGGGGCCAGAGCCATCAGGGATGATGTGCAGATTTAGGAGCCTCCAGAGGCTGACAGTAGAGAGGCAGAGGAACAGGAGGAACCTGTTCCTAGTGCACGTATGAGAAGAACTGCTAGAAGGCAGCAGCAGATAAAGCAGAGAGGATGACTCGGGAGTAGGGCGAAGAGAACGGCTCTTGGCCTCTTTGTTGGAAAACAACATTGAGAGAATTGGTTCTTGTTTCACTGTATTCATTTCTTGTCGGCATTTTCTGCTTCTGAACTTTTGCCAAGAAAAGCCTTTGGCAGTTTGCCTAATTATCCCAAGGTCAGGTGATAAACTGTGGAATGGTGTTTTGAAGAATTTGCTTTAATTTAGTTTGGACTACGCTGAGAATGAGTTAATTCTCAGCTGTTCTAATAAAGTCGGTTTGTTTTCAAACTTTGTATTTAATACTAACTACTTGGGCCTGGGTCACAACAGAGACAATATGTCTATAAAGGAAGATTTCTGAACATAAATCTCAGACTAGATAAGCTGCTGCCTACAATGCATTTCTAGTGCATGCCAAGAGCCAGAAAAAAAAATAGGCAATGATTTCCTCTGTTGAGGTATGTCTGACTCTAGGGGCAATGTTCATCTCTGTTTGTTAGCCAAGGGAGCCAGCATTGTCCAAAGACACTTCTGTGATCATGTGGCCAGCATCACTATTCACTGAGGTGAGATACACGGAATCCTGTTACCTTCCGAACCAGAACGTGTACATAATTTGCCATTTATTGAAGTTGGAAAACGGATTCGTGCCTTTTCCCTTTCTTCCTTTTCATCAAATTGCTGAGTGATCCTAACTTCTTTTACTGCATATGTATGCAAAGTCACTATAGATTAGATACAGAATCCATTGGTGATCTGGAACCATTACATACTTATATAGTTTTCAGTAACAGAAATTGGTCTTGAGCACTAACAACTGGGTCTATATGTTGTCCATATATTACATAGTAGCGTATAAAAATAGATTGGTATTGGATCCTGGGACAGCTAAGTACCTTTTGTGTTCATAAGCATGAATATGTCTTTCAGGTGACTTTCTGTTCCCATTTCAGGCCTTTTAGGCCTCTTTCATTAATACTGCTTTACAACAGGATTGGCAAAGTAATTTTCTTATCCTTATGACAATGATGTGAAAAAGAAAAAAGGAAATGCTATTCTGCTCCTTCCAGACATCTTCCCACCAAGAGCCCACATAGTGCTAATGATCTCAGCTTGTAGAAGTGATGTCTGATAACCAAAGAGCTTGGCTGTCTTGTTCTCTTTTTAGCCTTATCAGTACTGGCAGCAAGATGCTACTCCTTCCAGCCCTTAAAGAATAGAATAATATTTAATTTTGTCCTAGTGCAATGAAGCATTCTGCTTATCTGTTTGAACTTTTCGTTGGACAATGCTCTTTCCAATCATGCTTTCACTTCATCTCTCAATATTTCTGTTCTTGGCATCAGAGGACACGGAGAAAAAGACAAAGTCCATTTTTGCCATGAAATTGGTTTCATAATTTTTTGAATCCTTACTATTTGGATTTGATTTGAGTTCAGTATGGCAGGATATTGTGTTTATCCTTTTATAGATCTAATCTGCTTTCAGTTCACATCCCATATACAGTATATACAGGTCTAGCAATTTACATGAATATTTTTTCTACTTGTGGTGTTGGCCACAAAAATTCTTCGAAAACTAGATTTCTATTAGATGGATGATTTCTAGCAATTGATGCTATATGGTAACAGACTGATCAGTGCATCATATCCATATTCCTAAGTGTGCTGTTCTTTTAGAACAAGCCCATGTGTGAAGCCAATTTTTTTTCTAATCCAGAGGCAGGTTAATCATTTTATACTGTGTACGAGTGGCATTCCTCAGTGCAGCAGAATCCTTATTGTGTGCCAATTGAGAGTCAGGATGGTGCAATTATTTTTAATCTTACATCCATGATGTGCTGCTGTTTTACTGAATAACACTGTAAGTTAATTTTCTACTGTTATTTCTTTACTGATAGTGTAATCTAGTAGTTAATAACCAAGCAGTGAAAAGCTTATCAAACGGAATCTTCAAAAGAAAATGTCATGCTAAATGCCAAATACATCAGCAGATATTAAAACTGCATGGAGGTGATTAGTATTCATCCTTGTAAAATCAACAGGTGGCTGAGGCAGATCACAGTTTGAAAATACACTTAAACAGTTTTTTAAAGGGACAGAAGAGTAGCTGAGACCCTGTAGTGCTGGGAGGTCTCTCCAAGGTGCTGAAGAAAAGAAGGCAAATAAAAATCTTACTTCTGTACTTCCCCAGGAGTTTTTTTTTTCCTTTTAGAATTGAGATTAAATCTTTGTACCAGAAAATTGCCTGTCTTACCCTTGAATGTCAAGGATTATGTTCATCATTTTTTTGTGCAAGGTGGGGAGAGAGGGTTTACATATGGAAATTTCTTTTCTGAGCGCAACTGCTGCAAAGTTGGACCATCTTTTGATATTTATAGCTTGCTGGAGTGTGAAGGTTCATGAATATTCTCTAGTAATAAATGTACATATTTGAATTCCTCAGTTCTGCAGAGGTGTCAGCTTTCATTCATATGGGAAAGTAAGTCATTCAACCCCTACTGATTTTATTTCAGCAGGTGGTCATATTTTTTTATCAAATTCAGGAAATCCAGAAGAGACTTTATATGAGATAGTGTCATTTAGACATTTGGCATATTTGGCAGTTACTTGAATATTTTATTGTAATTTGTATAAAATTAAAAGGAACATGCTTTATTTTTATTTCATGATTTGAAATGTAGCTAATAAATTTGATCTCAGCTATATGGTTTCTTTGTTAGTATTGGCTGATAAAGTTTATAACTGAATTTCTAAAGACATCTGGACACAGATTTATTTTTTTTAAGCATTCTGTCTGTTCTTAAGAGGGAAGGGAGTAAAAAAAGCCCTTTTCCCTGCCATAGCAGAGTAAGGCCAACTATCTCCCAACTTGAGAGATCAAAAGATGCTTTCAAATGAAGTGGCCTTCCTGGAAGGAACACCTGGGGAAAAAATAACCAGAACCATCAGCAGCTGGGCACAGTGAATAATGTAAAAATGGAAGTGGACATTCTAAATTTCAATAAGGTCATCAGATCTATTCCGTGGTGAAAATAAAAATAAGGTCAATTAGAAATCAATTCTGCTTCAGCTGTAACAATAGACCATACTTTTTGTTATAATAACTAAACGTGCCTTATTTTTTTTCAGTGGACACCTACCAGCTAAGGATGACAAAGATAAATTGGGGAAGCACTGTCTTTTATCAGAGGAAGTAGTTTCATGAATGTTCTTTTTCTTAATTCCATTCTTAAATAGTTGTGCTGAGACATACCATCTGGACCATGGAATTCCAAGAGTACTCATAAAGCTTCATTAAAGGTCTTGCTTCACTGTAAGAAATCCCCTATAAAACTTATAGTATTCTGACTTGAGTTCCCACTGTCTCACACAACATGCTGAGTGCTGTAAAAGCTATTTCAGTAATGTTCCCCAAATGAACCATACCTTCCTTCTCTCCTTCTGGATGATCTGGATCATTTGCACGACAGCTAGGGGGTCTTTTGGTTCTCTCCTATCTCAACTTAGTATTCTTCTCTTTAGCTGGTTTCCATTTGTTTTCCACTTCTTTACAGTAACGTAACATCACTTACTTTATCTTTCATTTTCCCCTTCATACTTGACTTGTTTGTTGCAGGTTAAATGTGATCAGTATTGGCCAAGCAGAGGAACAGAAACATATGGATTGATTCAAGTCACATTGCTGGACACCGTAGAATTGGCAACATACTGTGTTAGAACATTTGCCCTTTATAAGGTATGTTTGTGTTATGTAAGCATTGGGTATCCTTTAATGGAACAAGGGTGTTATTTAAGTTTTGGCAGTATCACAAGCAAGTGTTCAAATTTCTGTATAAAGAGAATTAAAGGTCTTTACACTGATGTTCAAAAAGTTGATTTACATAAAGAATGTATAGGGCAATGCAATTCAACAGCAAAATTCCTTGAAATAAACTCTTACTTAACAAATGTCCTTATGGTCTTTTATCCAAATTTTCCACAATTTCATAAAATTCTTGCTGTTTTAAACCAACTTTACACATATGGAGCATTTCCACCATTAAATCTAAAACACTGTTGTTAAAAAATTCTACACATTATTTTTTGTTCTCCTCTTGACAATCACAGTACATAGCTTCTTTTTCTCCTGTCGTTCTTCCCTCCCCCCAAAAAATTAGACAAATATCTTTACCTTTTTCTTATATTAAACTTTCTTATATAAAATCATTTTTCATATCTAACTTAACTATAGACAAAAATACTGACTATTAATGCCATGCTTGCGCTAATTCTCATCAAATATTTAATGACTGTGATTAAAAAAGGTGGATAAAAATAACAGTTTTAGACTAACAATAAATTTGTTTCACGTGGTTTCATGATGATTGCATTCTGGTGTACTGTTTTGGCACTAAAAATAATTTACACTAAGGTTCTTATGTGTTAGAATGGATCAAGTGAGAAGAGAGAAGTTAGACAATTCCAGTTCACTGCATGGCCAGATCATGGCGTTCCAGAACATCCAACACCATTCCTAGCTTTCTTACGACGAGTTAAAACTTGTAATCCTCCTGATGCTGGACCAATGGTCGTACACTGCAGGTAAGTACAGCTTTTGCATCAATAACATTGCCAGATATTATGAAGCTCTCATAAACCAGCATTTCACAATTTAATATTCTAAATATTTTGATACATTGCGTTTCATTTAGTTTTCTCCAGTTGCCTGGTAAATTTATTCATTACATATACAAGCCAGAATTGCAGAACAAAAGCAGAGATGAAACATGAACCTAGGTGGGATGTCATCCATGCATGCACACTTTAGGAATCACTTAGAAACTTAGAGTAATTTTTACTCTATTTGACTGATTGTGATCTTCTCCTAGAAGTCATCTAATGTATGTTTTCTCTGAAATGTATTTATCAGGGTATAGAGGTATAGAATCCACCCAGGCAAAACCTTTCAGATTTCTGACAAAAGTGATAAGATTACATGAATGGCATAAGCATATGCAAGTATGCCAACAACCTGAAGCAGATACTGCTTGCTGCAGCATCTTTAGATTTAAAAGATTTATGATATGTTATATGATATGATATATGATTCCAAAAACATTTTTTTCCAAGAAAAAGGTGTTTATTCCAAGCTTTGATTTTTCAAAGACTATTTCCAGGCAACATATTTTTAATTAGATAACTTCCATAGCAGATAATGAGAATTCTTTAGATACAATATAGTTCGATTACAACAAAACATCTGGTAAAATATTTTTGACATTATTTTTAAGAATGAGCTAGATGACATAAGGTAGAAATATAGTTGAATGAGAAAAGAATTTATTACCAAGAGTTAATATTGTGAAAATATGATGTGTGTATATTTACCTTCAAAGAGAAGTCTGAGGAAAAATGATGGCTTTCTTCAAATAATGAGAGGACTATCACACAATAGTTGATAGTTGAGACCAATTTTTTAGCATCCTAAAATGCTGTTCTTAGAGTAAGAAGGAAGATCCCATTTATAATTGGAGAAATACTACTGATTCCCCTAATGAAATGCTCAGGCAATCACTTATCTAAAAAAATAGTAGGGTCCTATTATTGGATAATTAATTTGATTAATAAACAATAAACGAACAAGAACACTAAATAGTCACCAAGCAAGCCATACAACCAACAAACATTTGCAATGTTAAGGAACATAGTAGGAACCCTGAGTACCAGGATTAATATCACACAAAAAATCATTTGAAACTTATGGATATGATTTTGATGAATAGGGGAAAAAATGTTTCTGACAAATTTACAAAAGTAAGAATGAAGAGTTACATATGATATAGTGGCCAGTACTGAATGAATTGATTTCGTCATTGGCTACCCAAGCAAACTAAAACTCTAAAGGATATGTGAATGGCCTACTATAATCTGTCCCCTTAAAATAGTTGATTGTGTGGCTCCAATCCAAAGAGTTAGTCATTCTCCAATTCCATTTAAATCAATGGAATTGGTTGGTTGTGATTATCTTCTCCCATAGAGTACAATGGGTTTTAAGACATAACAAATTTTCTAATGATTGTGACCCATCACAAATTACAATGCCAAACCAAGAGTACAAAAGCAAAAGCAGCTGCAATCTGGCAATTGTCATATGGCCATTTCTACAGGAAACCAAAATTTTAAAACAATGGCATTAATTGCAGAACCCAGTATAATTGCATTTAAATGATTATGTTCTTCTTTGCTTACATCTGATCCAGGCATCTTCTCTTGGCTGCTCAAATGTGCTGATGAAGAGCCTGGAGCAAGTCCCAGTGAGGAACATTTAGATATTTTTAGCTCCAGAAAAATAAAGGAAATAAGGCAGCTATATTAGAGGGATGTCCAACAAGCAGAATCCCAAGGGGGTGAAGATGAATAAAAGGAAGCATTTTTCAAATAGAGTAGTGTTCACTAGTATAATCACATTGAGGAGACATAATGATAGTTGTGAGCACTGATTGTTCTAATGAGCAGTCAGATAGCAAAAATGGAGACATGCTCTTCGCAGTGTCAATTCATGAGCAACATATGTGAGAAGCTGCTATTGGATGCATGTCGTTTCCAATGGAAATGGGTTTCCAAACTGTAAAAATGATGCTGGCCAAAATAGATGCTTTTATGTTTATAGAGAATTTTAATATTGCCAAAAAAAATACTTGAGCGTTCAGGTATTATTACTAAATACCAAACAGCTTTAATTACAAATTATTCTGTAAATTTTGGCATTTTCAGTTAGTATGAGAACCATTTCCTCAGATTCTCAAATCTAAAAAAATAAAAGTTAAATCTTTTTAAAACAATGGTCACAATACAGTGGCCCAAAGGTGCCAAGCTACAATGCTACCTTGAAATGGCATTTGCACAATCCCAACATTGCAAGATTTTATTTAAAACAGAAATATTAAAAAATTTCTGAAAGCAGTACAATTAAAAGTAGTAAAACTAGAGAAATGTTGATGTTCTGATAGGAATTAATTTAGAAAACATGACATGAGATTGCTCAAGGATAAGATTGCTGGAATTTGCCATTTTGATCTTATTTTTTGTGCAAAAATCATTGTTGATACCTTCCCAATAACAAGTTAATATCTACAATTCAACTTTGTCTTCTCATACTTGTGCTGATTCTAAATGTTTGCTCATTCTTAACACTATTCTTAACTATTAGCTTTTCTGTAATGTTTCTCATTAGCTTTCCTTGATATCACATCTCTCCATCCTCATGTTTCTATCATATATGTTTCTTCATATCTTATTTTCTGTTATTGTCATTTTTTATCATGATGCTCTTTTCTATTAAGGATTTTTTTTGGCTTCTGCTCATTCCATTTAATATTTATATTTTAATATTTCTTAACTTTAAATAATTGATTCAATTTTTTCCTTCTTATTTTTCAACCCTTTTAAATGTGCTTCTCATGCATTTCACCTTGTTCTTTTGTCCTATTTGTGCTTTTTCCGCTTTATTATTTCTTTACTGTAGAATACCTTGATGCAGGCTACAAAGGAATAGAACAATAAATTTAGACGATCAAGAAACTTTATTTTATTCAGTGGGAGCGAAATATTTTATATATAATTTCTTCCATATTTGAATATATGGGCATGATTGTGTTCCTGTTCAAAAATAGCAAAATTGATACCAAGAGCAATGTCAGCAGGCAAGGGAATAGTTCACATGGTTAGGATGCTGGGTTGACAATCTGCATGCTTGCATTCGAAATCTGATTGCTGCTGCATAGCAGGGTAAGTGCATGTCACTCGCTCCAGGTCCCACCAATCCAACAGTTCAACAGCGGGTAACTGTGAGTAGATAGATGGGTACCACTTCATTAGGAAGCTTAATGGGGACATGAAAGGAGACCCTAACTAGGCATCCTCCAAATTGTTGTGACCTAAGCTTATTGAGTCATTACAAGACACAATTAGTCCCAAACAAACCTACTTTATTGTAACAGCTGGGAATGAATGTAATTCTCAGCTGAGTCCCAATTAGTTGCAAAACTAGTCCTTCAGAAGAAGTCCTTTGGGATAATCACCAACCTCTATCTTCTTTGATACCCTGCCAAAGGCCTTACTTGGCAAAGCCCCACAAAGTTCAGAAACAAATGAGATGCTGACTGGAAACAGAGTTAGCAATGTTGCTTTCCTGCAAAAGGCCCCAAGTGCCTTTGTTTCTCTTTTAAGCCTTATGGGAGAGGCCAATCATCTCCTGGCCTTACTCCCTTTTGCTTTAGCTACTCTTGCCTTCTGGCAGCTCTGTGCATGCGTGCACTAGGAACAGGCTCCTCCTGTTCCTCTGCCTCTCTGCTGTCGGACCCTGGGGACTCCGGAGTCCGTGCATTACTCCCAGATGGCCCTGGCCCCATCTCTGCCTCCAACTCAGAGCCCTCGTCCGGGCATTCCCCAGACTCCAGGACTGGCCCATTGTCCTCCCCAGCCTCCTCACTGTCTGACTCCACTCCCAGCGTCGCAGGCTGCTGGCAGACCACAACACAAATAATGGTGACATCACCAGCTACTCCCTTGGAAGTACTCAACCTGGAAGCACTTCAGTACTCCCAATCGACTGTGTTAGTACTAGGGGCAAATTCAGCATTTGGAGAAATAAAATAATAATAATAAAGTAAAAAAAAAAGATATTACCAGTGAGGATTCAACCTAGTCATTGACTATGGAATATGATTGAATTATGGAAGAGAAGAGGAAGAATTAGATAACTGCGATAGGAAGATAATGAAATTAAATAGATTTGAGCCCCACAATGGAGTATGCATTTTGTTGCAGATCCTATTTATTTTTCTTCATTCTAAAAAGTTCAACTGCACAAATTTCTTTGTTTTGAAATATTAAAATCATTTTACAAAATACTGATCTAATACAAACATCTGTATATCTTTTTTGACGTACTGCATTTTCTAGAGTCTTCATATAATGTCATAACATGAACAACGTAACCTGCAATTCAATCTGTGCTTACCAAGAAGTAAATCACGCCATTTATTTCTACAAAATATTTAGAATCGCCATTAATACTCTATCCTTTTTTTTTTTTGATAATTTAGGAATGTGCTGAATCAGAAACAGGCCTTATCAGAATATTTTGTTACTGAAGGATGAAATATATAAAAGAATATGGCTTTCAGTCTTACTATAATGGAACTATTTTACAACCTGAATGGCTTCCTGATGTTTTCAGATCACTTTTCCCAAAATTCTCAGCCCGCACACACTGGTCCCTGAGAGCATTACTATGTTTTGTAATTCTATCACATGCAGAAAGCATGTTGAGGAAGGCTGCACTACAATTTCTGTTTCATCAGATATGCAAATGGTTGAGGGTATATCTTTCAATAACACTTGCAAGCTACTCAGTAGAAATTGAATTTACCTAATTACTATTCAGAAGATCCCTCAGGTTTTCTTGATGGTGAGATCTGTAGCCTAAACTTATTCAGAAAAAAAATTAATTGGTTTCTTGCTTGTTTGTTTTCTCAGTAAGAGACTAAATCAAACAAGTTGCTGAATTTTAAAGCAAAGAGAGTCCAGAATGTTATGGCTTAATGTCACATATTTGTTGAGATCAGTGTGGAATAGTTTTCAGTATAAATTAGTAGAGCAGTTTCTCCTTGTGCATCTTATACTGGCAATAGCTAAGTATTAGGATGGGGGCTGGGTTGTTGCTATTAATATCATGCTTTCTGAGACACAGGTTAAATGGCCAATAATTCCATTGGATTGCAACACAGTGATATACTTCTGGGTCATTCTAATAATCCTGTATACCTTTGAAAACTATCAGAGTTAAAACAGTTTTCCCATTTTTGTCCCACCAAGCTGCAAGCCCCTTTTCTGAACTCATTAGGACTCTGAATGATAATTCAATGAAGGACCTTTATCCTGTCCTCTTCCCTTTTCCATAAAATGCCTACACATCTGCATCCATAGAGAATTCCCTTCCTGAATTTGTTTTTACAGATCTTTTATTTCCTCTCATCTTTCTTTTTGTTGTGCTCTATGTCTCCAGCAATTATGTTGTATTGCTCAATATGTGACTGATTGGTTGCTTGGCCAACAGTATAGTACTTGAAGAAAGAGGCTTTATGTTCCCAGACAAAGGAAGTCATGATTATCCTTCCTAATGCATTTTGAAGCTGCCTTGCATTTCAAAAAGACTGTCTAGGCTAGGGCAAGCATTTCTCAACCTCAACTACTTTAAGATATGTGGACTTCTACTCCAAGAATTGCCCATCGAACCAGCATGCTCTAGTCCCAATATCCAAGCTTCTTTCTATCAAGAAGGAAGGTCTGAATTGGGAATGTAATCATGCTTGGCTGAACATACTTACAATCTCTGTGGACTTGGGTTCCCTACCTAATCAAGAACCCACATTGGGAAGGATTCACAAACCCTTGAGAAACAGTAGTCCATGCAGCCAACCATGGGTAGATGTCATTGCTTCCAACTGCACTGACCCAGAGCATCCAATAACATGTTCTTGTGCCTCTCCATCTTCCTACTTTATATACTTTTTTCTGATGTCTGAAGACTTTGCTGTTTGCATGTGATATATACTCTTTCTGATTTCTGGAAAATGGAATGGAAAAGGTAGAGGACTCTGGCTCGAAGAGGAGTTTCCTTCTAAGCATAATTTTCTCCTTATTATTTTTCTGTGAATCAATATAAATTTAGTGAGCTTAGTAAATACTGTGTTAAATTCCAACCCTGATTATTCTTAACCCAACAGAAACACCCCTCTTTAACTTAACTGTATCAATGATCCTCATTTTCAGACATTTATCATGTCCTATGAGACCTGTAATTTCCATTGACCTGCGCTATGGTTTGGTTCATTATTTGATCGGCATTCTCAATGAATCACTTTATTCACATGTATTTAGTTAATTTTATTCCTCCCTGTGTTTATATATACTCTATAAGGCAAAGGAAGCCTGACTGCTCACAGCTGAGTCTAGTAAAAGAGCAATTATTTTCTATCAGAGCCAACAGCTGTCTATAATGGATTCTGAATTAGAAATATGAGCAAAGAAAAGAATCTAGCCATCTGCAGGAAATGTGAAAATATTTTTATAATCCTAGTAGCTGAGATCTGGGCAAGGGTATCCATGAGATTTCCCAGCTGTAACTCAGTGAATTCTCAAATAGCCACAGACACAAAGAATACCAGAATATATATATCGTGTGTTCTGTCTCAAGCCATGCACTCACAAACACAGGCAGGTTATGTCATGTGGACATCCTTTGCCCCTCCCTCAAACTTTTGATTTAGAATAGCCTTTCCAGGGAATAAGATGTAAATATCTCCTGCTGCATCTAGAATCTAGAATAATTCCACCTCATATTGCTGTTTCCCATCCACCGAAATCAGTTGGGTAAGAAAAGGCATATTACAAGGGACAGAGCAGTTTCTCTTGAACAAGCAGTGACCAGTGAAATTGGATTATCTTCACTGAAGTAGCAATTGCAGACAGCAGCCCATTGGAGTTTCCAATAAACTGTGGAAAAGAATATAGTGGACAGTAACACCAAACCTCCCACTGCAGTCTTGGCATCCTCTTGCCAAGGTTGCAACCCTCTTGCTTATAGGCAACCTTGATAAAATCTAACTCTTTCTTTAAGAGGAGCTGGGCATTCTTGGCTGCACTTGGCTATGCCAATTGGTCTGGGACCCTGATATGGGCCTATCATACTGGAAATGAGATAAGTCCATCTTCCTCCCTTCCTTGCCTTCCTTGTTAATTCTTAAGTCAATTTTATTGTTAATATTTATTGTTTTAATGTTATATCTTGTTGCTTTTATTGGTTGTAACAGCCTAGAGTTGCCTACAGAAAAGATGGGCAGCATATATGTTAAATTGATTGATTGATTGATTGATTGATTGATTGATTGATTGATTCTGTCTGATAGGCTCTAGATCCAGATGGATCTTGACAGATTTAAACACTGGGCCCTATCTAACAAAATGAAATTCAATGTAGAGAAAAGTAAAGTCTTACACTTAGGTAAGAAAAACCAAAAGCACACATAAACTGGGGGGAAACTAGGCTTAATAGCAGTAACCGTGAAAGGGATCTTGGAGTCTTAGTGGACAATCAGCTAAATATGAGTCAGCAGTGTGTAGCGGCAGCTTAAAAAGCCAATGCAATCCTGAATTGCATTAACAGAGGGATACAATCAAGATCAAGTGAGGTACTAATACCACTCTATAAAGCCCTACTAAGACCACACCTAGAGTACTACACCCAGTTTTGGTCACCACACTATAAAAAGATGTTGAGACGCTAGAAAAAGTGCAGAGGAGAGCAACCAGGATGATTAGGGAATTGGAGACTAAAACATATGAAGAACAGTTACATGAACTGGGCATGGCTAGTCTATGAAGAGAAGGACCAGGGGAGACATGATAGCAATGTTGCAATATTTGAGGGGCTGCCACAGAGAGGAAGGGGTCAAGCTGTTTTCCAAGGCACCTGAAGGCCAGACAATGAATAATGGATGAAAACTGATCAAGAAGAGATTCAACCTAAAAATAAGGAGAAATTTTCTGACAGTGAGAACAATCAACCAATGGAATAATTTGCCTTCAGAAGTTGTGGGACCTTTATAACTGGAGGCTTTCAAGAAGAGATTGGACTGCCATCTGTCAGAAATGGTATAGGGTCTCCTGCTTGGGCAAGGGGTTGGACTAGATGACCTTCCAACTCTGTTAATCTGGTACTGGTCTCCCTTTGAGAAAGTCAGGGACTCAGAAAGCAGTAAAAGCAAGAACTCTGGAGGACAAGATGCAAATGTGATAACCACAGACTTCCTGAATTGAAAATGTCAATGGGGGAATGCAAGTAAATTTTGTGAGGCACAATGGTTCAGGCTTAGAAGACCCACAAATAGTGTTTCAAGTGATGTGCTATTCTTCTCCAGTTATCTGTTTGATTTTAGATCATGACAGGATTACAAATAAATACACAAATGCCCAGTAATTAGGAAAGGGCTTCCCAAAATGTAAATATCCTTGAAAAGGCATTCTAGGATATTTATGACATGGTATGCTGCTACATATTTGTTTAAAATATACTGAAAAATATTTCCTTCATGAATCTGCAGAAGACTGCAATCACCCAAGCCACGGGTCATAACTGTGTATTTCAAATTTTCCAAATTGGGTGTCAAGAGCAGTTAAATATTGCTGACTCTCTCATTCAGATCAAAGTGTAAGCTCCATCCAAGTGAAGTTGTGAAAACACATGCTTTTTGAAGGCAAACATTCAGCTATGAAATAAAAGGCAACAGATATAGCAGTAGTTCTAAATGGTTATAGAATTTAAAAGTCTATTACCATGAACAATTCTCAAAGAACTATTTTTCTTTTTCTCAAAAAAAAATAGAGGTGCAGATGGTGAAAATGAAGAAGGAAGAATAAATCCTTTCTTCAAATTGCCATCCAGAAATGATTTTAAAATAGCTAATACTTGAATAAACCCCTGATATTGCCTTTTATCTGGGATCTGGACACTGGGTTTTAAATTGATGATACAGGCACTGTCCAATGAGCAGGTGTTTTTTCTTCTCCCAAAACATCAGCAAAATCTGTGTACTTTCCTAGCAAGGGACGAGGTTCAGGCAACAATGAGAAAAGGAAAGGAGTGGGATGCCTTCAGATGGTGCTGTTGAGAGCCGAAAGAAATTGTCCCTTGTTCCCCCCAGACAGCTATAACCTGGGACATTCAAAAAAGCTGTTATTTTTGAGTAACAAGATCATTTATTTTCAACTGCATAAGAGTCACACGTGACAAAATAGGACTGACTTGAAGTGATTGCCTGTCAGTTGTCTCAGCTAGCAGAGTTTTCTCTAATAAGTGTGTGGGCAATTCAAACTGATATAGTGTAATTTCATCTATGAAATCAACTGTTACATCAGAGTCTGTGTTCTGCTTCTATGTCTGAGGGATGCACAAGGTAGGAGGGATAATAAAATGCACTTGCCATTGTTGGTCATCCCTAATTGTCTGTGGCCCACATCCTGGGAAGGGACTCTGAAGTTTCACCAAAGACAAGCCATGGCTAAGTGTTCTAAAAGTTACTTATAGGAAGAGCCCAAATATTCTTCTTTCTTTCTCTACTGCCAACAAGGATCTCTTTATTTTATTTGCTTAGTTTCCATAATATTGGACCCTGAGGAAGTCATAGGGGTATGGGTAGGGGCAAAGAAAATCTATAAAGCTTCTACTCCCAATTATTTCCTCCATGTCTCAACTCCCCTAATCACCCATCCATTTACACATAATGCTAAACAGTTATTTCAAATTCTTGTCTTACTTATTCATCCTTCAGTTCATTGTAAGTCCTTCCCAAAATTGGTTATTTAGGACAAGATTATTCCAATGCATATCTCTGCCACACAACTGGATTTTTTAAATATATTGCTGAAGCTTAATATACTGCTGTAGCTTATCTTGGCCTCCATGGTGTTAGAAGAGTAGAAGATAAATTGTGGACGTTATTGGGGTTTAGTTGAATTGCAGTTGGGGCAGTTTGTCCTGTGAGTTATTTTGGATCAAAGTCCAAAGTGACAGGAAGAACAGCAGCAGAGTGAAGAAGACCTAATGAAGGTCACCTTGAAGAACTGCCACAAAGGGTATTGGAGCTGGCAGCAGGGCCAGGTTACATAAGGAACCAATTATTTCCCAAAAATTCTGCCCATTCCATCGGACAGGGTAGGCATACTTCAGATCCCATCTATTAATCTTATGGGACTGAGGAAGGTGTGCCTTCTGTAATACCTTTCCTATGAAACAACCTTCCCTTGATATATAGAGGGTCCAACACTTTTGGCATTCCAAGAGGTTGTTAAGACCTTTTCTCCCAGGCATGGGCCGTGATGGCGAACCTATTGCACGCGTTCCACATGAAGCCATATCTGTGGGCACATGAACGTTGCCCTAGCTCAGCTCCAATGCACATGCGTGCGCCAGCTAGCTGACTTTCGGGCCTTCCGGGCCCACTGGAAGTTGGGAAATAGGATCATTCCCAGCTTCCAGGTGGGGAGAAGGCTGTTTTTGCCCTCCCCAGGCTCCTAGAAAGCCTCTGGAGCCTGGGGAGGGCAAAAAATGGGCCTACCTGGCCCACTGTGCCATTGCATGCCAAAAGCGGGGAGAGCGGAGGGGTCGCACGTGCATGCACGGGGGGGCGGGATGCATTGAATTATGGGTGTGGGCACGCATGAGAGAGACACACACCCCTGCGCTCCCCTCTCTTTTGGCATGCAATGGCAAAAAAGGTTAGCCATCACTGGGCCAGGGTGTTAGCAGATTTCAAAATGTGAACTTTTGTGAATATGTATTGTTTTGTGCTTTTCTTTTGATTAGGTTGTTTTGAATATATTTGGTTATTTTTTTTATAAAAAAATCATAAACTGGTCATAGCAATCCGCTATGCATTTACTAATTTGATGATTTACATTTGTCACCTTATAAGCTTCTGATTTGCTGTTTCTCTCCAGTCCAATCATCAAAAGCAACTTTAAAAATCTTTCTTATAACCCAGCAATACATCATTGCCTTCAGTAAGTGATATAGTCAAGCCGTTGCCCTTTCTTTCAGCAATTAAGAATAAATGAGATCTTGGTCAGATCTTTAGAAGATTTAAAATCTTTAAAAATTCTCAGCCTGTCATGCTTTAGAGTGGAATTGATCATTTCTCCTTCCCAATAAGTCTTGTCTAGTAGACCTCCAAGAGAACTAGATGTGGAGCTAATTGTGGACTCACTCCCAGTTCAGGTAAACCTTATCCCATGAACCTAGCTGTTTCATGGGAAGGTTTGCTATTTGCCTATCCACCTGTTGTTGATGCTGTGATGATCCCTTGTTAACTTGATCTGAAAACAGCTAAGTATCTTGAGGATCTATTATCATATTCCAGGTCTAGAAGATAAGATAGAATACCTCTCTGGTGAGAGAGTAGTCAACAAGTGACTATTGCATTCCAGGAATGCTCTTTACTGTTATAGAGTATACAATTTTGAAAACCTGGGAGAATTTATACCTAACAAAATTAAGCCAGGGTTCTTTCCTATTTCTTAGGTGTGAGTACCCTTTTCTGAAATTCTCCCTTTAGCAAGTTATAAGAGCCTTGGATAGTACAGTGGTCTAAAGCACCCTGTTATTAACATCAGCTGCCTGCAATTATTGCAGGTTCGAATCTCACCAAGGCTCAAGGTTGACTCAGCCTTCCATCCTTTCTAAGGTAGGTAAATTGAGGACCCAGTTTGTGGGGCAATAAGCTGACTTTGTATAAAATATACAAAAGTATGAAGGCTATTACTTAGCGCATTGTAAGCCGCCCTGAGTCTCTGGAAAAGGGCGGCATATAAATCAAATTTAAAAAAAAAAATTACCAAGGCCAGATCTACATCCCTTTGCAAGGGTACATAAATGTAGCTACCAACTTTGTCTTGTCCACTGATCCCAGCTTTCTTATTTGTTCATATGCATGCATGTCGTTCTTAGAAGATGAAGTATACTTAGGATATATTAAAAAAAATATACAGAGTGCATTCACATATACATTTAGTGTGGTTCTGTTGTTTCATGGTTTTTGCCACTAAAGGTATTTCAAGAAATCAGAAAGTAGGTAAATGTGATTTTTTAAAAAAAAAAAGGTGAAGAATAAAATTAGACAATATTAGAAATGTTGTGCACATATTGATGGAATATAAAGGATTGAATATACAACAAGTACATAGAACATAGAATAATACAGTTGAAAGGGACCTCAAAAGTCTTCAAAATGGTTGCCCAGTCTCTTTTTGAAAGCCTTCAGTGATGAAGCACCCACAACTTCAGAAGGCAAGCTATTTCATTGGTTAATTACCATATTTTTTGGAGTATAAGACACACTTTTTCCCTCCTAAAAGAGGCTGAAAATTTAGGTGTGTCTTATACTCCAAATGTAGCTTTTTCAAAGCTTTTTTTCAGCCATAACGAGGCGCTAGTGAGTGAAGCGATCTCAGTGCTTTGCCTGCTCCTTCCAACTCTCAGCTGTGAAGTTTTTTCCCAGCCCTAATGAGGCACTAGTGAGTGAAGCGATCTCTGTGGTTTGCCTGCTTTTCTCATTGCTTCTCTCTCCAAAGATCAGTTGTGCTTTAGAAGCTGTTTTTTATCCCCAAGCAGGGGATAAAAACCAGCAAACTAATGTGCTGAAGCTGACCAGACTAAGGGCGCTAGCCAGATGAATACCTGGTAGGCAGATCCCCCCCCCTATTTTCCTCCCCAAAAACTAAGCTGTGTCTTATACTCCAGTGCATCTTATACTCCAAAAAATACGGTATTCTCACTGCTGGAACATTTCTCTTTAATTCTAGGTTGCTTCTCTCTTTGGTTAGTTTCCAACTGTTGTTTCTTATCTTGCCTTTTGGTGAGAATCTTCAACTTACAACAGCAATTGGGACCAGAATTGCTGTCATTAAGGGACATAGTCATAAAGCAAAATACAAGATTGTGTCACTTAGTGGTGGCAGTTCTACATTTCCAGTTGCCATTAAGCGAAGATTGTAAATCATTAAGCCAAGGGCCTACAGCTTCTGACTTCTCGTTGGCTTCTCTATTTATTTTGCCTGTGGAAAGCTGGCAAGGAAAGTTGGAAAACATGACTGTGGCTCAGCACAACATCATAATTATAAGCTGAGTAGCTGGATCACAATCACATGACCCCAGGGACACAGCAATAGCTGTGAATTCTGAGTACCAGTTGTGTGTTCTCTCGTTCAGCATCATCATAACTTTGGACAATGTCTGAATTGTGATGGGACCTGAGCACTACTTGTATATGTCAGTCCATCACAAAGATTTTTCATCCCCTCTGCTACCTGTAATTTCTAAAAAAATAATTCAGATCTACTATAAACTCTTGTTGTGCATGCATAAGAATAAAAACTCATCTTAATAAATGCAAAAATTTAGTTTAAAGGATCATTGTTCAGTTTGATCACATGCATGTAAGCAAGTAAAATAACATTATAAAGGACTAATTATTTAGTATTGTCTTATTCAGGTATTTTGATTCTTAGTTTCTAATTTCACTATGTTCTAATTAGCTGTGCAAAGTCTTTTGCTTCTAAACCTGAATAATGCCTTTCCTTTTTGCTCTCTTCTTAAATCTGTAAATAGCTACTAATGATAATCAGTTACTTAGAGAAGATTGTGCCTCTGTGCTGCTCAATTCCTTTGTAGATTACAACCGAAGTTTAGAATGCATGAAAATTACCATCTTCTCCATAAGATACAGCTTTCTTAAGTGATTTTATAACCATTTTATTTATGATTTTATTAAATGTTACCATGAAAACAGGATTATTTTGTTTCTTGCACATTAAGCCAGTGACTTTTTCAGTTTTCCACATTCCAAACTATAAGGAAAATTTTTAAAATGACAACTCGTGAAAACAAGATTTCTCACTGTCACACACCCATAGATAGGCCATTTTACAAAGCCTTTCAATTTAACCCATTTTTCCAGCTTAAAACCTAAGAGAAATGCCCTTCTATTCACACAAACACACACGCCATCTTTCTAAAAGAGTAGCTGCTGTGGCTCTTGCTGCTTGTTTAATTTAATTATTTATATGTATATATCAAATTTTTTTGGTCACCCATTTCACAAAAAGTGGCTGGGCGGTGTACAACAAGAATATAAACCAATAAATATATTAAAAAAACAATCATTAAAAAGATAAAAAATAACAAGGCATATAGAACATTAGATATTAACATTAGATATTAATTGGGGCACCCTCAAGATCTCAATAGTCCCCTGAGATCCCCAGGCCTGATAACCTAGCTAGGTCTTGAAGGTCTTCCAGAGAATAAGGAGGGATGGAGATAACCTTTAAGGTGGGGGAGGGGTGTTGAAAATGTCCCATAAATTGGGCACCACCATCATTTTTCACAGCAGCACTGCCTGCAATTAGGAACTGCTAAGTGTAGTTTCCTGACAGATAGTACTTGCAACATGCCAATCTGACGGGACAGGCAATTATAATCAGATGAGATAGTCCTCAAATAATCTGGTTTTATGCCATGAAAGACTTGAAAAGTCAAAACCAGGCCAATTCTACAGAAATTGGCCTCAGAAGCAAACTGGAAACCAATGCAGCTCAGAGATATAACCCATGTAGTTCTAGAAACACATATAAGTGCCTGTGCTGTTAGATTTTTCATCAGCTAAAGTTTCCATAAACCTTTCAAGGGTAACTCCCTATATAGAATACATTAGAGTAATCCAGTCAGGAGTTGACTATGAGTGACCATGAGTGGCTGTGAGCAGAGTCCTCTGATCTAAGAATGGGGGCAACATCAGCTATGCAAAATCCTTCCTAGCCACGACTGCCACCTGCTCTTTGAGCAAGAGTTGTGAGTCTGAGAGGATCCCCAGATTACACACTGGGTTTATCTGGGACAGTGCAATCCTATCCATCCCCAAAGATAGTGTAGGCCTAGAACCGGCAGGCCACAAATCCCAAAGTCACTCAATCTTGCCAGGGTTTATCTGGGTTTATTTGAAAATTGTTCCCAATTCAGCTGCTCAGCCTTCAGACACTGGGATAGGATGTTCATAGTACTGCTTAATTCACCAAGAGCAGAAATTGTGGGTAGTGGGTATTGTCAGTTTTTGTTTTGTTTTTTTTTAAATTTTATTTATATGCCGCCCTTCTCCGGAGATTCAGGGCGGCTTACAATGCGTTAAGCAATAGCCTTCATACTTTTGTATATTTTTATACAAAGTCAGCTTATCGCCCCTACAACCGGATCCTCATTTTACCCACCTTAGAATGGATGGAAGGCTGAGTCGACCTTGAGCCTGGTGAGAATTGAACTCGCAGTAATTGCAGGCAGCTGGATGTTAAATGCTGCCTTAGTAGGAGGCATTAGCCTCCTACGCCACTCAGGCTCCTCAGTATACTTACTCCATAGTAATGGATTAGCTCATCCAGCAAAAAAATATTCTTCATTATGCTATAGTATAATATTAAATAATTTATATTATTCTCATATATTATGTTGATTAGGACAATTGAGAAACTTTCAAAATGTAACATTGGTCAGGCATCCTTAAAATCAGGTCAAATACACAGAAGTGTTGCTCCATCAATCAATTAGATCTTATACCCTCAAAGTTTTGGAACCTCCGAGAAAAAAAGCAATAATAAGGGTAATCTAAGTCAACTGTATGTGAATATTATGAGCTGGGGAGAGCTCTGCTGAAAATCTTGTAAGTATACATGGCAGTGATGGAACCTGCTGTGTAGGCTGCTTACATCAGGTAACAGATACAATTATTTCCTCTGAATGTTTAGTATGCAATTAGAGTGCAAGTATTAGCATTCCTTTCTGAAGATATTATGAAAAGCAGTAATTAAAGCACATGGTCAACCCTAACTGGTACCTCTCAGAGTCACCCGGAACCACAAGATGGATGGCAAATACATTTAATAATAATAATTTGTTCTAATACGAATAATGCTTCTGCTGCTGCTTTATCCAATTTAATTTATAGTATAGAAATATTCTATGTCATGTAATACTGTATGTATTTTGTACTGCTATAATGACAGCAGTGCAACTTATTCTTTGTATTATTTAGTGTAGCATAAAATAAACAAGAAACAACTCATCATTTCATCTCAGTTCATTCTATTTTGGCCTTTTCTCTATTAAGAATACGGTTTCTTTAGCTTTTTGTCAGAGGATATTCAGTTTCACACTCCATTGCTTTCACCTGAACCTTTTCTTTTTCATCAATATCATGAAAGGAATAATGCTTTTATTTCACCTATTGGAAGAATAATTATATTAAAAATTATATTGTGCTCTGATTTTATAATAGCAAAATCCATACAAATACTTGAAATAAAGACACCCCAGTAGAAGCAAACTATGGTGAGCTTATCCCTTTGTTTGTTACTGAAAGTATTACAGATTTATTTACAAACATTCATTACCTTTCTATTGAATAGCACATCAGTGTGTACAACATAAAACAGATCTAAAGAGTTGTTCCATAGCAGACACAAGCAAACATAAATCCATTGATTTCATTCAGGTAAATGAAAATCCATGCAAAACCTTTTTTAAAAAAGATTTTGCTCCTAATACAGTGCAGTAAAAAAATAATAATAATAAAACGCTCCTAGCCAACTGCTAGTTCACAAATGTCTTAATGGCTTGTGCCTGTCTACCAGTGGTGGAATTCAAATTTTTTTACTACCGGTTCTGTGGGCGTGGCTTGGTGGGTGTGGTGTGGCTTGGTGGGCATGGCTTGGTGGGCATGGCAGGGAAAGGATACTGCAAAATCTCCATTCCCACCCCACTCCAGGGAAAGGATACTGCAAAATCTCCATTCCCATCCCATTCCAGGAGAAGGATACTGCAAAATCTCCATCCCCCACCCCCACTCTGGGGCCAGCCAGAGGTGGTATTTGCCAGTTCTCCGAACTACTCAAAATTTCTGCTACCGGTTCTCCAGAACCTGTTGAATAGCATCTCTGCTGTCTACTAGAAAAAAGGTGGAACCAGTCTATGGTGGTTGGGGAGTGGTATGACATTGATTCTTCTCTATGGATTAACTCTCCTGTCTTTATTCTTTCAGTGTTTATAGTTTGTTAGCTAAGCAGGTACAGATCTGGTCTAGGTAAGGCTGGAGAGATACCTGGGTATTCCCCCAGTACAGTCATTTCATTGATGGAAGTTACACAAGCAATGCATACTGTCTCTTGAATATGAGACAGACAGTTTAACAATTGTGTGTCCTATCGAAAGGATAATACAAGAACTCTTTAAGAAACAAAGAAGACGCAATGTTGGAAGCTTGTCAGAGGGAGATCCAACCAGGAAATAAGGAGGAATTTCCTGACAAGGAGAACTATTAATGGAACAGTTGTGTAGGCTCCATTGCTGGAGGCTTTCAAGAAAAGATGTGTTCAGGATCATATAAGGACTCCTGCCTTCAGGGTCTCTTCCAGCCCTATGATTCTATTAGTTCAATGCATTTCACAGCCAGGTTGCTTTCACAGTGATCCTGTTATTATCTTAAACTGAAAAAGTATGCTAGTTAATTCTGCTAACTAGCCCTAAAAAGAAGAGCTAATTCAGGATCTCCATTTGAATATACACTCCATTTGCTTGGCTGCGTATTTGTTTTGCTTTGTTTTGCTTTGTTTTTTCACGATTTTGTTTTAAAATCGCAATAATCTCTGTTGCACTGAACTGTTTTGGCAGTACCGTTTAATTAGTCCTATAAACATTTTCATAAATCCAATACCTTTTTATCAGTTTCTTTCTCTTTTATTTTTTGTCACAGTTGCTTTATGTACTTACACCTCATAAATGCCAGAGTCAGTGTATTCAAAACTGCAATATTCAATCAAATTATCCCTTGATATATGTCAAAAATGTTCTAAATGGTTTTGGCCCATATTTTAATATCTTTGCTCTTCCAGATAAATGGTCTGTGAAATCTAGTAATTACAATGACTTCCCTTGCCAGATCACTGAAGTATCAGAGAAGGGTCGGCATTATAACGACAACAAATTAATCAGAAAAGTCCATCTCCAAGCACATTCTCACAATGGCTTCAATATGGAATGGCCCCCAAATGTCTCTTAATGTTCTTTTTCTGCATACTGTTGTTCTATTTCATCATGGGATATTAAACATATTTCAGCTCATAGGACAGGCTCGGATGTGTTTGCAGATATTGAAAACAAATGTTGGAACTGGATGAGTGATAATATTGAAGCAATAACTATGTCCTAGTAGGCATACTTGTTTAATGGTTTGCATAGGGTTTTTTTGGTTCAAACTTCGCAGTTTCCACTCCTAACATAAATTGAAGGATTTTTCCCCTCACTGTTGAAGTTTGGAAACAATTTTGTGTCAGTGAAGTAAATTAAGGGAAAGCGTTACATAAACTAAAATTAATAACCAAAATACCATATTGAAAAGTTCCTTTTGTTTGAATAAAAAGGAATAGAACTCAGAAGCAGCATGCATTGCCGTAATCCTGAGCTATTTCCAAAAGTGATAAAATGTGCATTATAAGGGACAGAATGAAAATTTTTGTGATTCACAGAACTTTTAATTAGACAATGAAGAATTCTGAGAAATGCAAAATGTCTCCAACAAAAGTTAACTTAACAAATTGCATAGTTTCACACGCTATTACTTCTATTTTTCTTTTTTAAAATCCATATAAATAACTCCTAGTTATAAATGAGCAAGAAAAAATATGGACCACTACAGAGAGAATTATTCTTCTAAATGTTGTTACTTGCTTTCTGACTGCATTAGTATAAATAATCCAAATTGGAAGAAATTGTGGTTGTTTTCCATGGAAAATATAGCAGTTGTTAAATACCCTTAACAGTGTAATCCGTATCTTTTAAAAAGATTGGCCATGGATTATTTTCTTCCAAAGTTTTCAAACATAAATGCCAGAAACTTAGTTGCTTTGGATTTTTTCTTATTGCTTTTGAAGATTTTTGTTTAAATCTTTCTCTTTAATACTTGGCAAGCAGGACAAGAAAAAAGTGAGATAACAAAGAGATTTCTTATCAGCTGTCCTGCTCCTGTTAGCTTTTTGGTTGCCTGCTATAGAAATGGGAAGAAGGGGGAGAATTGACTGTTTTGTCATTATTATCATGCAAGAATCTCTGTTCCTAAAGATGAACTTCCCTTTTCTATATTACAGAGAACAAATCCTTCAGTTTGTTCATTTAAATCATGCATACCCTGTCAGAGCTGGTGGATGGAAAATAAATAACTTAAGAAGCTAGATGAATGAAAGCTAACTGAAAACGGGTTTCTGTGCTTAGAAATTTTATTTGAATCCACACAAAAAGAGAAAGATGGCTAATTAATCTACACATTTAATTGAGTAATTATTGTTTGATGGCACTTCTGATGAAATCTAAGCACTTAGAACATTTTTTATAGTTTGGAATGACTTCACTAATAAGTAATTAATTGAAACTGATTGTGGATTTCTAGCTTCTAGAAATGAGTCATGGATATTTATATTTATATTTAACATTTTTTTTATCCCACCTTTATTACTTTAAGCAACACAATGCGGCAAACATACAGAATACTCCTTCCTCCTATTTTCTGCACATTGATAACCTGTGAGTTTGGGCTGAGAGAGAGAGAGTGACTGGCCAGATTGGGGAAGTCATCCATCTGGCTTCCATGCTTAAGTGGGACTAGAGTCCCCTGGTTTCTTGGTCAGCACTTTAACTGCTATACCTAACCTCATCTATATAAAAGAATCTATACTATATTCATTTAGTTCATTTAGTGACTGTTTGAAGTTACAACGTCATGGAAAAGAATGGCTTATGGCCTCTTTTCATACTTACAACCAGGGATGAAATGCTGCTGGTTCGGACTGGTTCGTTCAAATCAGTAGCGATGGCAGAGGGTGGTTCGGAGAACCACTAGCAACGGCAGTGCAAGGCTCCGCCCACCCACCCGGTCATCATTACTTCCTAGTTTTAACCAGGAAGTAACCTGTTTTTTACCCTCTGTGCATGCACAGAAGGGTTTGTGCATGTGCAGAGGGTCCACATGTGCATGTGAAATGCGCAAGCAAAGTGAGCGTGCGCGCGGAGTGCATACACTTCTAAACCGGTAGGGAAGGTAAGTAGATTTCACCCCTGCTTACGACCATTACTGCATCTCCATGGTTAAAATTCAGATGTTTGGCAATTGACTCATATTTATGACAGTTGCAGTGTCTCGGGATCACCTTTTGCAACCTTCTGACAGGCAAAGTCAACAGGGAATACAGATTTGCATAACAACCATGTTACTAATTTAACAAGTGCAGTGATTCACCAAACAACTGTGGCAGGAAAGGTTGTAAAATGGGGCAAAACTCACTTAACAAATGTCTCACTTAGCCACAGAAATTTTGGGCTCAGTCGTGGTGGTAAAGTTACTACCTGTAACTTTACACAATATAATTACAAGCCTAACATATGGTGCATTCTTGGGAAATCCATTATAAAAACCACACTCCCAAGTTTTCTTTCATGATTTCTCAGTGTGATGTGGGAAGGAGTGGCAGACATACTGCCATCTGAAAATTGGCATGGCAACTGCTTCCCTGTGATGAGATTGTATTACAATTTCATTCATCTGATAATTCAAATGAATATTAAAATCTTGTGTGCCTAAAGATATGAGAAAAAGGAATTGATTTCAGGATGGAGCTGGTCTGTGTATACAGACAATTGCTCCATCCCTGGTCTATACCATCTGCCTCGCAGCCTCCCCACCACTCCTCCTGTCTCCAATCTCAGACATAGTATTGGGAAGAGAGTAGATGTAGTCCTCATTTAATTACTACAATTGGAACTGGTAATTCATTTGTTAAGCAAAGCAGTTCCTAAGAGCAAGCACAACTGTGTTTCTATTCTTACTTTAGCTTTGCTTTATCAACTTGCGAAAGTCATAAAGGCAAGCATTGGTCATATAAAGTT
This sequence comes from Ptyas mucosa, assembly GCA_012654045.1. Lineage (NCBI taxonomy): Eukaryota > Metazoa > Chordata > Lepidosauria > Squamata > Colubridae > Ptyas > Ptyas mucosa. The sequence goes on from WNWU01000002.1 coordinate 6,420,308, forward strand.
CATTATTCATCCCTATTGTAACTGTAAATGGTTGCTAAATGAGGCAGTGGCTAAATGAAGACTACCTGTACTACTTGCATTTCAATGAGGACTTTATTGGGGTTCATGATCATGGGAAGTACAGTCAAGAATCCTGGATATGTTTTTTTCCCCCAATTTCAGATAGAATTCAGGGACAATATCAGTTGTGTGCACAATTCCAGGCCCTCATGCAAATGCCTGATCAGGTCAAGGAAGAACAAGCATCTTATCATGAGAAACTCTTTTCCAGATTTCTGAAGTAATCTGGAACCAGGATCTTAAATTCCAGACTCTGCTCCTGAACTGCCTTGCTGGTGTTGCTGGTTCTGGTGGTGGTTGCCATGACAATACGACAAGATATATACCATGAATTGAAATATTCTCAGTCTTTATGTGCCTTTTCTGAGTTGGTTTCTTTCTTTCTTTCTTTCTTTCTTTCTTTCTTTCTTTCTTTCTTTCTATTCCAGCGCTGGAGTTGGCAGGACCGGCTGTTTCATTGTAATAGATGCCATGCTAGAGAGAATAAAACATGAAAAGACTGTAGATATTTATGGCCATGTAACTCTAATGAGAGCCCAGAGAAATTACATGGTTCAAACAGAGGACCAATACATCTTTATCCATGATGCACTGCTTGAAGCAGTGACTTGTGGAAATACCGAAGTGCCAGCCAGAAACCTGTATGCATATATTCAGAAGCTGACACAGATAGAAGCAGGAGAGAATGTCACAGGAATGGAATTGGAATTTAAGGTATTTTGTCTCCACATTTTTGTCGTGGTACGTTTTGCATTGGGGAAAATCGACAGCAAACTGTTCTAGGAATAATGCAGCTGCTTTTATAGATTTAACTAGAAGATCTGATTTGTATCTGGTGGAATGCCATATAGAGGCTGTTCTAATATGTATTTATAAAAAAATTGTGTCCCTTTTTTTATATTATTATCAAAACCAATCCCAAAGTCTTCTTTGTCTCTTGCAGCGGCTAGCCAGCTCTAAAGCTCATACTTCAAGATTTATCAGTGCCAATCTTCCATGTAATAAATTTAAAAATCGCCTTGTTAATATTATGCCATATGAATCCACAAGGATATGTTTGCAACCTATCAGAGGAGTAGAAGGCTCTGATTATATCAATGCCAGTTTTATCGATGGATACAGGTACCGAACTAGTTTTTGTGATGTGTAAAAAAGTCCTAGTTACATATGTTGTACTGGTCATAAACATAGTTTGCCATTATGCAAGTGTCATTTTGGCTCTTTTCAGATTCTTATGGTAATCACTCCAGCACTACAGTTCCTCCCCCTAACTTTCCACAGTGCCTAATCGCTAACCACATTGCTATTATTTGTTTTGCTAGCTCACGTCTCTTTCTCAGAGTCATAGCATAACATACGGATTTACCTGTAATTATAAATTTAAATAACAATCTACAGAAGTTTCATTTAACTCAGATCCCAATTCCAGAATTTCTCCTGTAAAACAGAAAGCAAACAATTTAAGAATAAATTCATTAGAGGGTCACCTAAGATATTACGTAACTATTGAGTATAAGGATCAAATGTTGGGGATAATACTGTAACACTGTGTCCCTTTGTCTTAGCCATCTTAAAAATATAAATTAGCCTGTTCCATTTTCATCTTTGTGATTTGACTTCAGAACTTTTCCTATAGTTCTTGAATCACTGAAAGAGTTAACAAAGAATTGCTTTGGAGCTATAAGTCATAGGCTCAATAGAGTGTGTGACAGTCAGCCTTCAGTGTAAAAATGGAACTGTACCACTAAGTGTTTCCTAAGTGCTTTTTGTGACACACAAAATTGAGCTATTAGAGTTGCATTAAATTTTAAATAAGATAAAGGCATAAATCACAATATTAAGAGAACAATTTCCTACACAAACTTCCTAAAATAAAATAGCTCTGTGGTTGGATTAAATAACATTCAATATGTTTTAATATTCTTACCGTTAATAATTTACAGCCATATGTTTGTTAGAATGATGTTTCAGTAGAATGTTTACATGCAGCAAGAGAGCCTGCTGCCTTTTGATTGATAAATATTTTTTTTTTTGCATTTTACATTTAGGCAGCAAAAAGCCTATGTAGCTACACAGGGACCTTTGGCAGAAACAACAGAAGATTTCTGGAGAATGCTTTGGGAGCACAATTCAACCATTGTAGTCATGCTTACTAAGCTACGAGAAATGGGCAGAGTAAGTTTTTACATTTTTTTTTTACATTCTAGAAAAAGAATGTCAAAAATTACGTTAATATAGGAAGAACAAGCAATTTTCCCAGCTACTTCTATTTGGATCTATTTGTATTAATGTAGTTGGTAATTAGAAGAAGTGTGGTGGCGTAATGGTTAAAATGCAGTATTGCCAGACTAATTCTGCCGACTGCCAAGAATTCAATTCTGACCAGCTCAAGATTGATTCAGCCTTTCAGCCTTCTTTCTGAGGTTGATAAAATGAGGACCTAGATTATTGGGGGCAATATGCTGATTTTGTAAACTGCTTAGAGAGAGCTATAAAGCATTATGGAGTGGTATATAAGTCTAAATGCTATTTCTACGGCTAATTATCACTAATTTGAAAAGCAAACTGTAACCCCTTTTGCACCTGAGCAGAGACAATGTTGGATTTGTTTACAGGTGGAATATGGCAGCCACTCTGTATGTGTGTGTGAGTGTGTATGTACGTACGTACATACATACATACATACCATTGGTGAAATCCAATTTTTTTACCACCGGTTCTGTGAGTGTGGCTTGGTGGGCATGGTGTGGCTTGGTTGGCGTGGCAGGAGAAGGATACTGCAAAATCTCCATTCCCACCCCACTCTGGGGCCAACCAGAGGTGGTATTTGCCAGTTCTCCAAACTACTCAAAATTTCTGCTACTGGTTCTCTGAACTCCTCAAAATTTCCACTACCGGTTCTCCAGAACCTGTCAGAACCTGCTGGATTTTCACCCCTGATACATACATATATATATAAATATATAGAGCCTTGGATAGTACAGTGGTCTAAAGCCCTGTTATTAACATCAGCTACCTGCAATTATTGCAGGTTCGAATCTCACCAAGGCTCAAGGTTGACTCAGCCTTCCATCCTTTCTAAGGTAGGTAAATTGAGGACCCAGTTTGTGGGGGCAATAAGCTGACTTTGTATAAAATATACAAAAGTATGAATGCTATTGCTTAGCGCATTGTAAGCCGCCCTGAGTCTCTGGAGATGGGCGGCATATAAATCAAATTTTAAAAAAAAATAAGCACAGTGGCTGCCTAATTCCACCTGCAAACAAATCCAACATTGTCTCTGCTCATACACACACACACACACACACACACATAAGCTGTCTGTGTCATTCACAGAATTGTCATCATTTATGTTTGATAAATTTCAAAATAGCTTGCATTTCTTCTGCAATGCAGCTACAGGGATGAACTGTTTTAAATGGAGGGCAGACGTTTAATTCACAAGAGAAGCTTCACTCTCACAAACAGCAGTTGGGGGTGCAAAAGTAGGGTCATGACTGCACTTTGTGAACCAATTAAGATTCACTTTACTGATTGTTACTATATCCCCAAAATTAGCATGTCAGGGTAAAAGGATAGATCACTTCTTATGCAGAAAGTACTTTTGATGAAAGGCACATTCAGCCATGCAGTCTTAAGATAATGAGTAGCATTTTGTTTTTGAGTTATAGTGTCGTAGTTTGCTCGCCGAGCTGGGCTTCACCACTGTGCACACGACTCGCAGACAAAGTATGAGGTTGTAAACAGGTTTAATTGGCATATCTCGGTGAGTCAAATACGAACGTTCTAAGGAACATAAAGTCGGCGTTGGGAGCGGCTGCCTCCCCATGCCCTTTTAACAATACTCAAACTTAACCGGGAGCGTTTGTGGCCAATCGGCTGTAGTTCCGGGTACGCCCTCCTTCCTGTGAGCATTCTGGCACGCCCTGCTTATGCTAATGTGGCCCTATCCCGGCCGCGTGGTGACCGACCACCTCTGTATACGTTTCTCACCCCCCTGCCACCAAGGTGCCTAGTTGCGTTTCCTCCCCCCCTTGAGTGTCGGCTGCAGCGGGGACGTTGTAGACTGAGCAGGCCTCCCCCCCCATCCAGGTTGGTTGTGCTGTGTCTGCCCTCCCCGGTCTGATGTCAAGTTAGCTGGACACTCGACATATAGCTTGATAAGAGACAAACTAGCCAGCTAGCCCTTAACAAGAACTAGCATAGAGCTTTCCAACCTTCCTTGGAGTTGTAAAATTAACATAGAATGGTGAGAAAAAAGGCTGTTGGCAATGGGGAGTAAACTAGGAGAGTAAAAATAGCCAATGTGGTAGTCACTGTACTGCAAGCAAAGTTCTGACCTTTTTATTGTGTGGTGTTTGATCCACCCTACAATTGCCCCAGGTTGACAAGCTTACAAAGGCTGCTTGTCATAATAGGGACATAACATAGGACTGTATATGCTGCATAGAACTGACTTTTCTTACAATAGCTGTTTGTAGCACAGGTCTGTCTAGAGCTGCTTTTGTTGTTATTGTTGGGCAGATGATCCTATTTTTTTTTATCTAAGTAAGGTCACATTATTTTCCAGGAAAGCATATAGAATCTAGTTTAGACCCCCAAACTCTTAAGAAATTAAACTAATGTGCTTTGCAATATGTTAGTTTCTTGCCTTCTTTAAGGAGACAGGCAGGGAATCTAATGGGTGCCAAGGAAATGTTAAGACATTCACTTCCTGAGCAGCTGGTTGAGAGCCTAAATCCTAATATTTGATTCAAAGGTTTTTGAGTGCTGTTTCAGAGGTCTGACTAAGAATTTCTACAGCAATTTTTGTAGAAAAGATTTTCTGAGTAAGTTGTAAGTTTGAAAATTGGTTGATCATGGTAAAAATAAAATTAAACAGAAATTGTTATTTTTTCAATATTTAAATCAATATGGGATGTACACATAGCTTCATTTACAAGAACTGTAATTCTCTGACCTTTATGACAGAAAAAAGAGCTATTCTTGTAACATTTAAACAGGTTATACATGTTACATAAGTTATCAAATGTTTGCCTTATCCAAATACTTTATCAATAATGACTCTAGATCAATTTTTGTATAGAATGGAAATAGCAATTGTAATTAATTTACAATTAATATATATATAAGTTGGCATACTTGAGTTGCTAAATAGAATTTAGCATTTAGCATCAGCAGAATTTGATAACAGTGTTGAAGAATGTAAGAGGGGTGGGCTGCCTAGGCTTAATTGAGTTCTAAAAATTACAAACCTCACTCCAAACCAAGAGAAACAAAATCCTAACCTCAAATAGGTGTGATTCAGCTGCATCTATTTTTCATCACTTTCTTCCCATTGCAGCCTGTGTCTCTTTGAAACCATTGAATCTGAATGTCCAGCCCTCCCATATGAGTTAGCAACAGTACTCAGATTCATCATCAAAAGGCAGTTCTAAGCTTTATTTGCTCTATGTAGGTATTTCCAGGAAGAATTGTTTTGTAACTGTGTAACCTTCAGCCAAACATTTTGCTTTCTATAACAAACGTATTATGGAATTCTTAATTCACTATTACATTTTGTCCCAAATTCTTGTTCTGAAATATTATTTGCTTATTCTGGTCTTCATTAGGTAGAATTGCTATCTTTTGAAATACCATAGTGGCAGATTGTTGGGAAACTGTCAGCTAGGCTAAAAGGAGGGTTCAAGTGAGAAATTAGCCTTGAATGCTTGCGTAGCTACATGAGGCATAAGCCTGACCTCCCCATCCCTCCACCAGATCCATGAAATCTTATCTGCTTGTTCCCAGAGGAAAGCAAGCAATCTGGCATGATTCTTACAGTATAAGTAGAAAGTTGCTGACTTAAGCTTTTGGTTTGGTTTGGTTTGGTTTGGTTTGGTTTGGTTTGGTTTGGTTTGGTTTGGTTTGGTTTGGTTTGGTTTGGTTTGGTTTGGTTTGGTTTGGTTTGGTTTGGATACCAGTTATATATAAAGTCATCAAGACTTTGAGAATCAGCATCTTAAAATAGGTATTAAAAAGGAATAAAAACAGCAGCAATAACAATAATTAATCTAATCATCATTAGATCTTCAAATAATGAAGCCAATTTGTATACAAATAGTGTTTTCAGTAGGTTTTCTGGTGTATCTAGTAGTACTTCTAAAATCTGTATTGTTTCCAGATGCTTGATGTGAACATATTTTAAGAGAACTTTCCAGATTATTTCCTAAACATTATCCCAGTCAGTGCAGATGAATTTTGAAAATCAGGAAATAATTTCAAATGATAGATCTCCTAGGAAATATATTTAACACTGAAATGAATAGCATTTGACAGATGGACTGCTGATAATATGTCAATAGATTCACTTTGCAAGAAGTCCTAGGGTTTATATATAAATTCAAAGATACCTTGTTCATTTTTGTAACTCAAACCTAAGAGTTAGTAAAATAATGGATTTAATTTACTTGGTCATTCCTGCACATTGTTCATTTGATTGCAGCATTTGAAATAATCATTGCATGAATAAAAAATTACTTGTCAAGAAAATGAACACATTTTATTGGAATATTTTCACCTGAACTGAAAAAAAAAGTCCATTAAAAAGGAAAGGAAGGACAGGCATGCTTGGAAAAGTGCTACTAAACAATGAGGTTTCTTAATCCCTTAAATAAATGTAATCTTGAGAATGCTGTTTAAACTTTTGGAGAGTTAAGGAAAAACTTTGTGTCTTTCCAGAAAAAAATCTATTCAGGAAACGAGGAGAAGCACAAAACTTTGATACAACAAGTCTTCAAATCTTATAACTGTCTTAAAGCTTAACCTTTTCCTCAGAACAGGAATACTCTGAATATAACAATAAGTATGCCTCCTTGGAAAACAGAATTGGACAGAACTGTAAATTAAACAAAGAACTGAAAGTTTTTTGCTTTTGTAGGAAAAATGCCACCAGTATTGGCCTGCAGAGCGCTCAGCCAGATATCAATATTTTGTGGTCGATCCTATGGCAGAGTATAATATGCCACAATATATCCTAAGAGAATTCAAGGTCACAGATGCCCGGGTAAGACAACATACTATGAATGTCCTACATTTTATTGTTATGCGTGTTTGTTTTGCCTTTTACTAGCAGTATTTTCTAACATATCTAGCAATCTAATTTTGTGTCCCAGTCTCTGATCAGTGATATTCATTATCCCCATAGGAATGGAAATATTTTTGGATTCCAAACACACATGGTCAGTAAGCTAGTCATATAGCATTAGAACTGCAGCCTCATATCTAAACAGAAAGCAAGAGGCATTCCCCAGTTTGGCCAGTTCATTCTGGGACAGGGGAAGAATTATGCCAGCCTTGGAAACAGAAGGGAGGTGTGTGTGGGGGGGAGAATATGGGACCCCATCTTTTGTTCATCTCAGAAAAGCTAACAAGATGCTGTCAAGAAAATGCATTTATTTCATATTGCTTTGAGAAAGTATTTTTAAAGCAACGTCCGCATAGAAGTAAGTTATAACAGTGACATTAGTAAAAAGAGCAAAAGAATGAGAAACTGTTCTGTTGTATATAATTTAAGTCAGATGTTGATCAAAAGCGATACTAGGGAGAAGACAACGATCCACAGATGAAGCAAAAATCAATAGGAAAGCAATTCCATGGTTTTGGGCTCTCTACTGATAGCCACCATTTTCTATGCATGTCAGCCTAGACAGTTTTAACATTAGATATTTGAGAATGACTGCTGAGATCAATTTTAATTTACTGGCAGTATGAACTGAATGAAAGCTATCCTCTCAATAACCTGGTCCCAAGTCCTTCCGGACTTTGGACAGTTAAAACTTATTACAGCCTATGTGGAGTTAAATATTTAAAGTTCTTGAGACTCATCTGCCTCTACATCAGGGCTGTCAAACTCGCTGCCTGCGGGCCAGATGCATCACGCCCATGCCCGGTTTAGCGAAGGGGGGGGGGGGAAAGTCCCAATATGTCACATGATGCTGCCATGACAACACGAGTTTGACATCCCTAATCTATATGATTCACTTGATTCCAGCTGTAGTTTCAATTCCTCCTGGAAGTCAATCCAGTGCAGAGCATATTTCAGAAATTCGTTTTGGAGGAAACTACAGAGCCTATTTTACACATACTCCAGATAGTTGCAGATGATTTACAACCAGAGAGAAGCCAGATCATAGCCATTATCTGTAGTTCACCAGACAGTGATGAGTCCAAGAGCATCCCAGAGCTGTAAATCAGGATGCTGATTCTTTAAGGAAAGTGCCCCCCCAGGAGTTGAACCATTTTAGCCTCTAGGTCTTTCATCTTTTTCAGCATATTTTTTTTCAATCCGATCCCAATACATATGAAAGAATCTCTCAACTTGTGTTAGACACATAGATGAATAAGTAGAAGTGGACAGAAGTGGACTGAAGCACATCTCGGATAAAGAAAATAAATTAGACTAGTACTATATTTTAGAAGCCAAATGCCCTGGGATGCAATAAAAATGATCCAGCACTGCCACTATTTAGTGTAAAGGAAGGACTGGTAGCACCATAACATTGGGCTTTCTAATCTCAAACCATACAGTTACTGTTTTAAAATGGTCAATATTCAGCTCGAGGCAGTTCAGAAATTTCCAAAACACTGAAGTCTTTTAGGAAAATGAATGATTCTCATTCATAGTATTTGATCAGCGCAACAGTGTGAAAAAATACGTAATGTTTAGGTCTGGAAAGAAATTGATTAAAAGACCTAGTTACTATTCATCCTTTCCACCACTTCCCTCAGTGGGGCTTATTTTTCAATACTTTTTTTAAAGGAATTTTTATCCAAGACCGCAAAGATGTTACTGTTCAGCAACAGCCCTTAGGTCATGTGAGCCTGAAGGTTAATGTGGTGTGATTTAAAATCTGCAGAGCAAATAGCATTCTTAAGGGAAGCTTGACATGCTTTGCACATTATAATTTGATTCTTGGCATAGCTTATTCCTCAGTTTTTTAATCTGTCTGCAGAGAAGAGCTACAATGCCATGACCCCAACTGGCTAATTTTCATTTTATGTTTCTTATCTTGAAAGGCTAAGTCAAAGGTTCATCCTGATATAAGATTAACTGTATATAAACATTTTTATAGACCCTGCTCTAGCCATTTTCAAGCTGTGATTTGTATGTAATACTTCACACTTGATGGCAGGATAAATCTTTACCTTTCTCTATCTCTATCTATGGAAGCCCTGTAGCAATGATGATGATTAGAGAAACTTACCAGAGTATTATGCTTGCAAGGACATCCTCAAATTTCAGTTTCTTTGCCAAAAAAAACCCCCTATTACTATTATTGTTAATGTTGACCATGAAAGAATCTCCAGCCACCATTTCAAGCTTAGAAAATAGAGTTTTGATCGGCAAAAGTCCCTTAGCCAAAACCAAGCTTTTGATGTCTGTTCATTTCAGTGATTTTCACATAGGGGAGAGATTTTCACATAGGTGGTTATGTGGAATAAGGCCCCAATAAGTTTAATCAAGGTTGGATTTATTTTCTTAACATTGAAACCTAGCATCGACTTCATTCTTTCGTTAAAATAAATGCACATTTAATGTGTTTAAATTAGCTTTTTTTTTTAAAAAAAGGTTGCAGTCCTAATTACCCTGAAAATAAAATGAAATCAATCTTTTGGACAGACATCCCATTACAAGCTTTCGAAAGTGGTGATTACGTATTTTGTAGTGGCAGTTGCAATGGAGGTTTGCAGTGAAATACACTCTTGAAGTCAAATATCTGAATGTTTTTTGTTACTGAAATTATACATGAAAATCATTCTGATCACCTGAAAGATATTGAAGGAACACAAAATATTATTACTATATTGCCCATTGAGCTAATATTTAGGGGACCACTACAAAGGAAAGTAATTGTTGCTGGCTTTTAGAGTATGATCATATAGATCAGAGGTGGGTTTCAGCAGGTTCTAACCAGTTCTGGAGAATTGGTAGCGGAAATTTTGAGTAGTTTGGAGAACCGGTAGTAAAAATTCTGACTGGCCCCACCCCCATCTATTCTCTGCCTCCCAGATCCCAGCTGATAGGGAGGAAATGGAGTTTTTACAGTATCCTTCCCCTGCCAAGCCACACCCACCAAGCCACACCACGCCCACCAAGCCACGCCCACAGAACCAATAGTAAAAAAAAAATTGAAACCCACCACTGATATAGATTGTTGGAAAGCTTTAATAAGGAGTGGAAAAAGTGCATTTTGGGGCTCACGTATGGCCTTCAGCCTCCCATTTATAATAGCCGTACAGAATGGGGACCACAGCTGGAATACGTTTTAAGGCATTAGTTTGAAGGCTTTAATGAATGAAGCCTTGCAGCCAATGAAAATACCCATTTTACTCTGTGGAGATGCTCAGTCATCCAGGTCAATTGCCTCAAAAATGACTTTTTTTTCAAAAGGCAGGTGGTGGTGGTGGGAAGGAAGGATTGTATTTCTTGCAGTCAATTGCAAGAAATACAATCCTTCCATTCCCTTCTTCCCATCCCCCACCCACCATCCAGTCATAACGTATCCTTCCATCTCCCTTATCCAGTCTCAATTGTCAGTACCTATCTTCCAGTAGTTGGTTCCACTTACCTTCGCTACCGGTTTGGAACTGAGCACACGCGCACAGCGCATGCACAGAGCACAGAGCATCCGTGATGATATCTGGGCGGGTGGGTGGAACCTCCCGCTGCCGCCATTACCAGGTCACCCGAACCAGGGCGAACCGGTAAAAACCAACCACTGCTATCCTCTATCCCTCTCTCCCCCACCCCCTTCATCACAACTGATGAAGGTTCTTGGCTAAAAACCAAAACATTTTGTTATTCTTCCTCAAGGAAAAAACAGTCCAGTTGCCTTTTGGAGGAAAAAAAGCATTTTTGAGACCCATTTTAACTCCTATAAAATTCCTAAAACTCCTTCCCAAAATGGACAGTGTCCCTGTCCATTTTTGGACCTCGGCATGCCCTACAAAGCAGGATGCAATCAATGGACATTGCATACCCCTGATATTGAAGCCACTGTGAAAACTGGCTCAGTAAGGCAGATCCCAATGTCATGACATTTCTGTACCTTTTGTATATACTTTCTGACATAATATTATTGAATTCCCCAACACTGGAAGTTTTTAAGAAGAGATTGGACAACCATTTGTCTGAAATGATATAGGGTAGTGATGGCTAACCTTTTTGCTGTCGCGTGCCAAAAGCGGGGGTCGCGCGTGTGTGCCCACACCCATAATTCAATCCCCCCCATGCCTCCGTGCATGCGCGCACAACCTCCCCCCGCTTTTGGCACATGACACCAAAAAGGTTAGCGGTGGGCCCAGTAGGCCTGTTTTTCGCCCTCTGCAGACTCCAGAGGCTTTCTTGGAGCCTGGGGAGGGTGAAAACGGCCTTTCCCACCTCCCCGGATGCCAGAAACAGCCCGTTTCCCAACTTCCGGTGGGACTAGAAGGCCCAAAAATAGGCTGGTCTGAACGTGGATGCGCACTGGAGCTCAGCTAAGGCAACATTCGCATACCCACAGATACGGTTCCACGTGCCACAGGTGGCACGCGTGCCATAGGTTCGCCATCATGGATATAGGGTTTCCTGCCTGAGCAGGGAGTTGGACTAGAAGACCTCCAAGGTCCCTTCCAACTCTGTTGTTCTATTCTATTCTATCAAGAAATCAAGTCCTGCAGACCTATTTATCTTCCTATCACCTTTCCCAAATTAGTAGTAAGCATGCTTCCTATGGAGAATGTATCCATATAAATTGAGAAAATATTCTCAGCAGAACTTAGGATGTGGCTATCCAGTTACAATTTCACCTGATTTAATATCTGTATTTTGTGGAGTGTAACTCTCTATTTTCCTTATTAGACTTGGCTTCTGTGGGAGAATGTAAAGGATTGCATTTGGGATACTAACTGCAGCAGGAACAATATTTTACTGAATGTACTGACCCTATTGAAAGTTATTCTACAAAGTTATTGATATGTTGGGATATGCAAATTTAGTTAATGCTATTTGATAAACTTATAGGTGTACATGTGCCAAAGGCCACTGAATTACAAAAGTAATTTGAAGGCTTTAAAATGAAGATTCAAGGTTGACGATAATGATTTAATCTAATCATATCCAGTTCAAAGTTTTGAATGGAAGTTTCTCCAATCCTCCTGACACATGTCTTTATGCAGAAAGCTGCCCAGAAAGGGTCATTACATGCATATTTCACATATTTTTACATATGGAGTTTTACTAGATTAAAATGGATTTCATTCCAAAAGATTAGCCACATTTATCCCCAATTTTACACTAAAGTAACTAACTAAAATTCTGTGATAAGTAAAGTGAAATTAATTATTCTGCACTTTCAATTCTGAGCGAAGTACAACAATGACTGTACCTTTTTCAACCCTTGGAAATTTTCTTCTGTCACATTCTGACTTTGTAGATTTCCCTTACAAGAATTATTCAGTCAGTTTCAAGCCTCTCCTTGCCATTCTAGAGCTAGGCATTGAGGATCACTATTGCCTTCACTATTTGGTCACCATGGATCATGAGACGGACAAACCCTGCATAAACTTAAAGGATCAACATAAAGCAGTATGCCATGGTTGGGCTCTTTATTCTGATTTGTGCATGTGTTGCAAATAGCAACAAAACTCCCATGAAATTGAATTGTCAATTTTTTTTCCCTTTCAGCTGTGATAACTGAAGAATGTAATGTCATTGTGAAAATAGTTTCATCTAAAGTGGAACTTTTGTATTAGCCCTGTGATGCAGTCTGTATTTCTTGGAAAAGTTTAAACATAACTTCCCACTTTTTTACACCTAAGATTCCTTGTGAGCAGTCAGGGTCAGTGAATTGGAGGAGCTGCACACAACTTTTGAATAGTAAAGCACTTTCTGTCATTTGTATAGAGTAGTTTGTTCCAAAGGCCTTTCGTTGGCCATAGTAACAGACAACCCAAATCCAAATAACCTTCTAGTTCATCAGGTTAGATATCAAATAATCAGGTATGTGTGCACAATATTAATATTGCTATTAATATAGCAATAATATGCAGTTGTTGTTTTTTCTGTTGCTTACAGGGCCTCATAGGTCAAAGAGCCAGGTAGAATTAAACTTCACAATAATGCTAGAGGATCTCATCCAAATTAATTAATATAATCTTGGCCTTCTGTGAGGTGACTTTTAAAAGTTAGCATCTCATTAAATTTCAGGACCTAATTTTTCATCATCAGTGAGAACAATGTTTATTTCCTATGTACTTGTGCTAATTTACTGGCACCACAGAAGTATTAAAAAAAAGACAAGCAATTAAAGATGAAGTGATTGTTACTCTGACTTTTTGAGGTCTTGAGAATTTGTCCAAAGATGATAGTACCAAGTTATCCGTCAAATTCACCTAAACTATTTCCCAGAATCAAAAACACTTCTCATATTACATTGGACTCTCCTGATTACAGAAATATAATGGCGCCCTTTCCATCTGCATGTTGTTGCTGAATAATGTACTGCAAAATTTGAATAATAATGACACGAAGTGCAAGTTATCATTTTTGTGTTGCTTTTCTATTTGAGGCAAGTTTTATTCACCTCCGTGTCAAGGCAATCAACTGAATGCATTGGTAGGAGAATGCTTTTTTTTCCCCCTTGCCTCCAGCTTCCAATCTGCTTTATAAGAATTCCCGTTCATCACTGAGATTCTTCATTGGTTTCATTCTGCAGAAAGTGCCATTTTAAGCAATTGGCCATCTAGCAATAGTTTTCCCGTCCTCCTCTTGTGCACCGTGCCTCAATTATAGCTTGCAGGCACAGAGAGACGGCATCTGCAGATTCTCCTACCATGGCTAGAAAGTGGATGCATTCGGAATGTAGAAGGTATCCAGAAGGCATGAAGGTTAATAGCAATAGTTCAATTTGTGTCATTTCTATTAAATGTCAGTTTCAATAGTCTGACAATATACGAAGACAAGTCAGCACAGCAGTTGAGGCAGGTTGATCAAATCCTTTGATACATAATCTGTTCTCTTGCTGCCAATTACTATAACCATTACTTTTTCCAGGGCAATGCTACAAATTATAAAGGACTTGATGTCTTCATTTTGATAAGATCTAGTTCACATTGCTGGGTCACTTAATTGATTTTATGGAGATCAAAAATGATAGCGGCCCTGTGGATGGTTAAAAAGTGAGACATGTAAAGACAGCCCTAATTAGGCAGGTGTCCATGTCACAAAGGCTACTATTATGAACTGTACTCATGATTTACAATACTAATCAAAAGACGCTAGGCTATAAAGAACCACTCACTTGTGGCAAATTTGAACTGCCTCCAAGAAGCCATTTACTAAGGCTTCAGTCAGCTGGAAGTTGGTATTCTTTTATATTTTTCATGATATCAAAATGCCTGAAATTGTTACTGGTAGATTATATGCAAGCAGATGCGCCAGTAACAATGTTAATTTTACAAGGCTAGCTTGAATTACATGAGTTCGCTTTGTTTCTGTTGTCTGCCTGCAAAGAAGTTTCTTCAAATCTCGGTTTACGAGGTGGATCCAGAATTGCAATTTCAGCAATTGTTTGAATAAGAATATACTTTAATACTTTAGGCTGGCTTCACTATCATTTGCATGCGGCTTTGATAGAGAAATAGATGCTATGAAGAAAGAAAGAACTAACATGAAGACAAATTAGTAACAAAAAAATCCTGTCCGTAAACATTCAAATGGCTTGGCTAGGCCAACAGAGAAAAGGGACAAGAAGGTGGGCATAATAATGACCAACAGGCAAAAGATGTTTTTGTGCTTGTTGGTATTGCTTCAAAATCAAGTTTCCTCCAGGCCTGTTTTCCTGTCTGCAGATTTTGCTTTTCCAGAATTTAAATGTCAAAAGCACCCTCTCCAGGGCAGAGAATAATTTGAGCATCACTGTGGTTAATGAAATTGCACTCTTGTGTCACTGTGGTTCTGTTAATGGCAAAAAAAGGAGCAAAAGGCAAATTTCATCATGACTGCAGTTAGATTGTCGGAAAGCTATCTTCATTTTATTGCAGGTCACTTTCCTTGTCAATATACGACCACAAAATCTAAATAAGAATGTTAAACATCTCGTCTTCTGCTGTACTTCCCATCTCATCTCTCTGCTTTTCATTCCAAGGATGGCCAGTCCCGAACAGTGAGGCAATTCCAGTTTACTGACTGGCCTGAACAAGGAGTGCCAAAATCGGGAGAAGGGTTTATAGACTTCATTGGCCAAGTTCATAAAACGAAAGAGCAGTTTGGACAAGACGGGCCAATTTCGGTTCACTGTAGGTAAGAGAAAGAAACGCAGATGCTAAATATTGTTTGTCTGATTAACATGACAACAAGTTTAATGATGGTAATAGCATGCCGAAGTAGAAATATAGGCACGGGGAAGCAAATGTCATGTCAGCATTGAGCTGACAGTGTGACCTTATTCATGCCATTATCTGACAGTTTTCGTTCCCCATCTACAGAAATATGACAATAAACAGCATAGTAGACCCGTGCAGTAGATCTAGCAGTCCCAGAAGGGAAAAAAAGATTTTCTTCTACTGGAATTTAACTGGAATCTGGACAGTCATCTGTCAGTAATGCTGCTGCTAATATTCCTACAAATCCCTGTGTGAAGCAAAAGGTTGTAGTAGCTGACAATTATTTCCTCTAGTAAGCTTAGAAAAATAATATTTCATTGTTTTGTTGAATATAAATGGAACAAGGCGGGGAACATTTTTTAAATACAATCCTACAGAATACATGAGATAGAACGTCTTTTGCTTACGAACTGCTCAGTGACTGTAATAAAGATTATCATAATCGTAATCTTTTGTGTTTATTTAATCAATTTGCTTTATGGATCACAAAAACTAATGTTTTAATTGGATAATCATATGTTCAGTAAAAATGTGTGCAGCCTAATGGAAAGAATTGCAAGATTTATACAATTTTCCAGTTCTGGCAATTCTGCAGCTTGCTTATTCCTTATAGGACTATAGAACTCTAATATTCAGTCTTTGTGAAAGACTAGGCAGGAACAAAAGTAGAAGATAAAATATTATCAGCTGTATAAAAATGGACACAAAACGCCCATAGAAATGCTCAGGAACTACAGAATAATCTCTCTCTGGGTATTTACAAAATGTGTACAGCAATTCTGCATCCATAGAAAGAATGCCAGTCCCCGTAATTTGTTCAAAAATGTTGATTCAGGTGATGTGATATGTCTTCATATCTATGTCTTCTATACGTGGAAGGGAAAGCTAATAGTCTAAAGAATTGAGTCAATGGGGGGAATACATAGCAAGCTAATATGTATTAGATGTGAATAGTAGAGAGAAAATTCATATTTGTATTCTTCCAAAAAGTAAGGCAGAGTTATAAATCAGATACTATGATTAAAGGATTAGCTCTATAAAATCATCTTTTGACAGAGTAAAAAATAAATACTGATCCTATTTAGTTAACACTTGAAGATATAAACTCATAGTCCTATAATGACTCATATAATGGCAAGTTGTATTACTGATATCCCAAATTATAAGTGCACTTTAGAGTCCCAATTTTTTATTTCACTTACGTGAACATGTCACATCTTCAACGTGTGTACGTACTGTTCCTTTCTAGGATGTATATTTGTTCAATTTACACTCACATTTATTTATATGGTTATGTGTGAGTGTCTGGGCATATATATCCAGGGAAAATGGCAGGAAAGAGAAAAACAACAACCAGTAACAAGCTGGATGGACTCAGTTGGACTCAAGCATCAATGGGCACACCATTGCAAAATCCGAAGGGTTGGCTGGGGACAGATTATCCTACAGAAAGAGTACTAAGAGTAAATGCATACAGATAATTCATGGCATATAATCAGAGAGAGAAAGAGAGATTAAGAAAATCATTAGCTTAAAATCCATTATCATAGCAAAAGTGTATGCTTCCCTCGTTTATTTGTATAGTTCAAAAAACGTATCTACAATACAACTGTTTATATAATCCCCTAATAGATTTCTTGTAAGAAAAAAGAGGAAAGAGTAATTGTAACATTTGTTCTTCATTTTATTTTAGTTATTGACATGGATTGGTTTGAAGCAAACCTGGCAAAATCCTGCTTTCATTTTCTTTCCATTTAAGATAAACAGTAATAACTTGAAATCATTATTTTAATCTGAACATTCCAAGATTTTATCCCATCAGATTGTAATATGTGTTTTCAGTTAATTAATATTTTGCATTATTAGCCATGTTGTCATACAGTTAGGCCAGGAGCCTGATACAATAATTTGGAAGAGCAACCCAACATCCAATAATGCTAATCTTTTAGTGGATAGTGGAAAAAATGCTTTCTCAAAATACTTTCAAAGCACAATCTGTGTGTCATCTTTTAACTAAATGTAGTTCTTCTGCTATCAGCTGGTGTATGCTTTAAAAAAATGATTTTCAATTATCTCCGTTGATAAAGGTCTCCTAGTTTTTCATTATCTACTCCTACTCAAAAACAGAGTCTTCAAATAACATTCAGAATTTCAGTTACAATTACTACTTGGCTTAAGCAAAAAAGAATCACCTTGCAAGAATGTGATTTACATGTTCAGTTTATAGAACTTGCATACATAAGCTATATTCCATCCACAGTTTGGTGTTCAACTAAATTTTGCTTTTTTTGTTTTTCTTTCTTATCTCTCTCTCTCTCTCTCTCTCTCTCTCTCTCTTTCTTTTCCTTCCTTCCTTTCTTCCTTCCTTTCTTTTTTCCTAGTGCGGGTGTTGGAAGAACTGGAGTGTTCATAACCCTAAGCATTGTGTTGGAACGAATGAGATATGAAGGTGTTGTAGATATTTTCCAGACTGTCAAAATGTTAAGGACGCAGCGGCCAGCCATGGTACAAACAGAGGTGAGAAACGCAGTTTTCTACATACACACATACATCTGTATATACATGAATATAATAATGATCAAATATATATCTTAATTTGCTATTTGTTGTTTATATTTTGTAACATAAGCCAATATAGAACCTACAAATAGACTATTTTCATTCTTTCATTGAAGGATGCTTTAAGCAACGAAGACTTCCCTTGAAATATAAGGCAGGATGAGAAGAAAAGAATAGTAGCACATCTTTATTTAGTTCCTGATTGGGGACTAAAAGGGTAGCAACTGGAGGTGGTTTCACTATCAGCCAGTTGTCCACTGCAATTTCCCAGGGACTAGTGACTAGAAAGCAGGAGACCATGAGTTCTAACCCTGCCTTAACCATGAAAGCCAGCTGGGTGACCAGTCACACACTCTCAGCCCAACTTACCTCACAGAGTCGTCGTTTTGGGGAAATTAAGAGGAGGAAGGAATATTAGATATGTTTACCGCTTTGAGTTGTTTGTAAAAATAATAAAGGCATTATATAAATTAAATAAATAAATCTGATTAAAGGTTGAATAAACTGGTGCAATTTTTCTGAACCTCCCATCTTGAGCCCAAATATTTGCAGAGGATTGGGTCCACTTGCATTTTAGTAAACCCCATGTGTGATGGAAATCCCAGCATTGTCCAAATTCCTGATTATTTGGGAGATTCTGTTCTCCCCGAAGGAGACACAAAATGACAAGGACCTGCATTTTTTATTTCGAGTAAGACCATAAATATTCTGGGATTTAAAACAAGGCCCCCCGCTCCCCAATCCTTGCCCTCTAGACTCACCATAGAATTCCTTTCTCTTAACTCACACCTTGTTTTCACAATAACAGCTGAAAGATCCTCTTCCTTACTTTACTTGGATTCAGCAAAAATCTGTTGCTGCACCTTAGGGCAAGAGGGGGAAGAAAAGGAGGCTGTAGATCTAACAATCAGTAAAACGAAGAAGAACCACAATGCTAAGGGATGAGAATGTTTCCCTCTTTATTATCTTGTTATATATCTTAATGCCTTATGGAAAAAAGATACAGTATTAATTAAGGTTATTGAGAAAGTTATTGAGTTGGATAATTTGGAATTTTAAATATAAAGAAAAAATGTTCTGTCAATGTTAATTACAGTTAAGGAAATCATTGTTACAAGCATAAAAGTATTAGACTTCTTCATACAATATTAAATATAATATTAAGAAAAAAATACTACTGATTACATCAAAGTAATTTTTGTGCAATAGTTATGAGCTACTTACCTAGTACCGAGGGCTTCATTAAATAATTACTTAATGTGAGAGAGACAGACAGACAGACAGTCAGATACAGATACAGATACAGATACAGATAGAAATAGAAAAAGAAAAAGAAAAAGAAAAAAGAAATGTATCAAAGGTTAGGGTTAGGGTTGTCTGAAAGCGATTAGTCAATCTAGCGCAATATTCTTTTTCAGGAGCACAAGGATAAAACAAGGTGCATAGGGCATCCTATGTTCTGTTCTGAAGTAGTCTTCCTACTGCTGCTTTTTGTGTTTTTTGCACCAAAAAATGCTGGAGGCCCTGGCTTTGAGCTAGTCTACTAAAAAAACAATGGATCACTTGCTGGAGGGGTGACTTAAGGCACCTGTTGGACATTCTCCTTGTGACATATTATACATACAACCTGGTACCAGACTTTCTTGTAGATCTGAACCGAAAGGCTGTGTGTTAGATGTCCAATCTCCCTGTCCACTCTGCAATTCCAATGTAGTTTTTTAGTAGCTACCACGAACATGAATGTTAAGCACATACATCACATTTATATGGATCCTGTTAGGGAGATACAAATTCTCTGCCACGGATAACAGCCACTCTGATTTAGCCTTTAAACCAAAATTATCCTGATCCCCTATAAATCTGAAAAGGTAAGGGAACACAGAGCTTGTGTAAACTCAGAAAGTGACCCCTTTTTTCTGTTCTCTTAATCAGGATTAGAAAATTGTCAATGTATCTTTGCTGAGCAAATATATTCATTTCAACCCAAATTTCTCTCTCTCTCTTCCTCTTTTTCCCAAGGATCAGTATCAGTTCTGCTATCGAGCTGCACTAGAATATCTGGGCAGCTTTGATCACTATGCAACGTAAAAACAAATGGAAAAACGCTGACCCATTCTGGATTGTTAACTACAGGCCCTTTAAGATCCAGAGAGCCTCTTCTGAGCCATACAGTGTGCTTGAGAAGTACTTAACTTTAAATTAAAGACCAATTAGTGGGAAATATTAACAGGAAAAAAAAAACTGCCGGGTGAACCAACAATTCAGTCATCAGTAAACTTAACCAGAAACATAATTAAAGAAACTTGACTGGGTTGAGGCACCGGAAGGATTTCAGTTTACAGAGATCCCAAGATTCTGTTTTGATTGAATTTGAATGAAGAGGAAGAGGACATTCCTTCCAAGGACGATCATCTCGTTCAGGACCGCATGATAATGAACGATGCCAACGTTAGGTTTCTGCAATTCAGCGCCAGATGTTCGTCAGGAGGCCCGTCCCGGCTCCTCCAGAACAAAATCACCTCTTGGTTCCAACATCCCCCCCTTCCCGCCATATTGCTCATCAGTAACCTTTGGTGTTGGGAGGGCAAAGGGCAAATGTTTGAAAAGAAAGTCCTTGATTTAGTTTTCTAGTATTGTAAAGATACTGCTGACCTGTGCTTCATTTTTAACTGTGTAAACTTTTCTTCCTTTTTTTAAAAACAACAACAAAAGTTTATCATTCGATGAAGTAAATTCAAACAAAAATTGCATACCTGTTCAATTTTTTTGTTTGTTTCTGAATTGTAGTTTTTTTTATGCTGTAGAACTGTTATCTGTAATATCTCGCTGTAGAAATGTTAAATAATTTTGACAATTTGCACATTTTTGTGCAGCCCTATATTTATCTCCAGGACCACATTCTCATTTAGATCTTGCTTTTACATTTGATTTTTTTTTCCAATGAAATATAAATCAGTTAATCTACATATGGGAGATTTTGTTTTTATTTCTTTTGGAATCAACAGGGAAGCGCAAGTATAAAGCTGCTACTAACACTCACACGTTTCTCTTTCTATTATAAATATATGTATATCTCTCTCATTCTCTCTCTATCCATCTACAACAATAATACGTAGATAGACAGAAAGAAATGCACATAAATATAAATATATAAATATAAATATACATGTATCAGTTCTTCCATGACTTGGATTTGTTGAAGTAGTAGGGGGAAAATCCAAATTGATACATTCAGACCATACAATATTTCTACACATCTCTGCATTTTGAGGTTTGCTTTTGAGGGATTTGTGTTTCTTTTATCTTTTTGTTTTGCTTTCTTTTCAATTTCCTAGGGGAAATGAGGAATGCACATCAGTGATACTTGAAATTCAACCTTACCCAAATCTAATGGGTAGAAATCATGTGCACACACATCATTCATCACCCACGCACATTAAGGTTTGATCCGCTGTTACTAGAAGAGAAGGCCCATTAACTCAGTGGGACTTACTTCTAAATAAACCTGCTTAGGTTTGCATTGCATATCATGTTATAGCTCTCAGTGAGATTTCATATTTGGAAAATTTTAGTGCAATAGCATCCATAATAAGTATAGGAAGTAGGCATACGAAGGAGGTCAGTGCATATCCCGAATGGAAGGAAAATGCTATAATAGTTGTCAAGGGTTTTTAAAATGTATCCACTTATAAAATTGTCCACAGTATAGAATAAGATATTTGGAATGACGACGTATAATGGGGCAAAGCCAAACACACGTTGCTCTGTAGGCCAGAATATTTTCTGGCGTACAGCACCAGTTAGAAATGCTGGTTTTTCAGTTTTAATTTTTGCATTTAGAGTGCCTTATATTTGATGCCTATTTTGATAGCATTGCTTCATTTTTTTATTTTTTATTTTGTCTGTGTTTGCTCCAACAGGATCTCTGTGATTTCTCATCAACCTTTTTATTTTTCCAATTAACACAGTCTCTTTTCAGCATGCGAAGTTTTTCTTAACAATATTCATTCCAAGTTTTCACTATTGATTTTTTTTTTTTTATTCATACCAGAGGGTAGTCAGGCACCCTGTAGGCACAGGCAAACTATTTCAAAAATGCCCCCAGCTGGCATTCATAACTATAATTTTACTTTGTTTTGTTTTATAGACATGCTGCTATTCTAAAAATATAATAAAATACTCCTAATACTTTAGGAATGGCAATTTGACTGGGTTTGGATCCCCACTCATGTACGTGAATTTTACTGGAGGCCACAACAGGTTCTTTTAACTCAAGTTAGGAGGGCTCCTGAGATCAGCTGAATTGGACAAAGGACTTACAGTGGTATTGTCTAATGACAACTGAAGAAATGAATTGTGCCAGTTGAACAGAAGCCATTGTTTCTTATATTGGGCTAGGTCTATCTGATGCCGTGTTTGATCGAAATATAGATCACAAAAAATGTTTTTAGAAGTGTTTCCATAAAGAAAAGCAACCAAGAGTATACCTACATTAGCATTTATTTTTCCATGTTTTCCACCATTACCAGAAATAAATATATTAAAAGACCAAACACTAGAAAGCATTCTATTTGAGCACTTTTATATATATATATATTTTAAGAAAATCAATTAAAAAGCGCAAAAAACAAAAAAAATCCACATACATATGTATAATAGTTTTTAAATAAGCATTATAGAAGGCTACCTCAGAGTGAGATTCTTTAATTCTACATCAGAATCCAACATGAATGTGTGCACTGCATGTTTCCTTTTGATTTGTTTCTGTCAAAAATAAAAAAGGGCCAGGCTACATACTGAATTCACACATTGAATCAAAAGGATGGCTTGACAGATTGGCGTGCCATCCAACGATACTGGAGAGGCATGGCTGCATAAACACTTTGGGTGAATTGGCTTAAATTCAAGCACAAACCTGCAAGGGCCAAAGCAATAGAATTTTTCCCCAAAGAGCAGGACCGTGTAACATGGATCGGTTGGGTCTTGCAGAAACTGGGACGCTAAGGAATTAGTTGTCAGCTGTCAGCAAGGTGTGGCAGAAGGATGTGGGGGCTTAGGAAGCAATCGTACATGAGCAAGGGCAAGACCTCTTGGTCCAGGACAGGGCGCAATTGGCGCACAAGATGGATCTGTGCAAAGTTGCCTTCCACCATCCCTGTAGAGGCCATGTGTCTAGGACAGGGGTGTCAAATCACGGCCCACGGGCCGGATGCATCACCCACTGGCTATACCCACCCCCTGTTTAGTGAAGGGGAAAAAGTCGCAATATGCCAAGTGATGAAAACCTGATGCCACGAGTTTGACACCCCTGGTCTAGGAGGACTCCAAATGTGCCCCAGCTCTATCTGTGGACATCTTGTGCAGACATGCCTTTTAAGGTGGCTCACTATAGATCAGGGCCAGCTTTTCTCCAACAATCATTTGTTTTGTAAAAGAAGATCATGAGCTAAATCAGTAGGAAGGGCACGCACGACACAGAAAAGCCGCCAAATAAATAGCCAGTCCTCTCCAAGCGACTATTCAGGAGTTGCTTCTAAAGAGATTTCTATCCAAATCATTGATGTGCATTCCATTTGGGTTTCTTTGCGGTGTGGTGATTTTTCTTCTCTCATTTCCTTTTTCTTTTTTTTCAACGAGTCGGTCTCGTGAATCGTCATTCACCATAGTCGGCATTTTGTTTCCTCAGCATAATCAGTACGGTGCTATTATTTACCTATGTATGTGTAGTTATGTATAATTTTGTAATTAGTTAATGACGGAGAAATACACAAACTATATAAGAATTATTTGTACAGAACTTTTATTTTAGCTCTCTTTTTTAAAAAAAAATGGTTTGCATGGTTAGCCGTTGGTGAGGATGGATGGGCAAAGGAGGGTGATCTGCACTTTCTATATCTTTGTACTATGCACTGCCCTATTGATTCTACACCCAATAGTATTATTACTTGAACCCATCTGTAAGAAAACCAATTATGAAAATCCACTTGTGTGTATGTAAATAACACAAAAACATGATAAAAGAGGGGGAAAGTTTGCAGGGGCAACAATGAAACACAGATTTTCCCCCTTTTTTATTTTTCCCCCCTCTTCTGGTTTTAATCTTTTAATTTTTAAGAGCCCTGATACTCCAAAAGACTATCATTAGAGGGCTGAGGGTCCCGTCATCCATCTTGTTATGTGGCGTTGCCATTCAGGCTTGGAGTGTCTTTACAAAAATAATACAAGTTGTGTTCTCTGCTCTCGTTTTGGATGCCTAGACTGAAAAATTAAAACAAAAAAAAAAACCTTGTAAAATGGCTTGTTAAAAAAAAAATACAATTACCTCTAATCAGTAGTACGCGTAAATGTTTTACAGAATGAAAGGCGTGCTTTTTATTTTCTTACTTCGTTACATTAGTGGCGAAAGAAAGTCTGTATGGAAATCAGTTCTTTGCTGACACAAGCTCCATTTGTTACAAATGAATTCTAATAAAAATGTCAGTGTTACGCAACTCCGGTTGTCTTTTCTCACACTTCTGCTTGTCAGAGTCCCTTGTTTTTTATTTCACCAGATACCACTGGACAGGGCTCTCAATTTGTTGAAATTGCTAAAAAATGAGGTGTTCGTTATTTATATTTGTGTTTTTGCATTTCTGACCAATGGCCAAAATAAATGCTCTGTTTAAAAAATGACGAGGGACAGCCTGAGTTCACTAGCAAAGCAACCGCCATTTGAAAGGACAGCAATATCTTGAAGCAATTTTCTGGGTTGTGGAAGCCCTAATGCCTTCATGGCATTATCTGCCATGTATGCTCCCAAATTTGTTCATCAGTTTCTTATTCTTGCAGGCATAGCCTCTGGTAATAGGGAATATCTTTGATCTAAATTAGATAATATATCATTTCACCAAAGCTTTGATTTTCTTCCTCTTATAAGAAGGGGAAAAGCTTTCTTGACAGAGTTTTTATGTAGCAGCATAAAATGCGGTGACTACAGTCCTGTGAAATACGGATTTTATGTTCATCTGCTACAGTGTTTGAAGCTCATTGCTTCAAAGGACAGCCTTAAAACTGGCAAACACTGGTCCGATATTAGAAGAGATGTATGGTTTTCTGTCACCCAGAATCTGTAGGGATTAGACCAGCATATTCATATTGTTAAATCAATAAATTCCACAAGTGTGGATTATCTGCATGTACAATCATAAATAAATGTTAAAGTTGCCGATCTACACACAACTGTAGAGAGGCTTTGCAAGGAATGGTTCAAGCTACAGGCCTTTAATGCAATAACGTTAGAGAGGTTCTTTACCGCTTATTTGGTTAATAGGGTGGGTACATGCATCTAATAAAAAATAATGAAATGTGAGCAGCTGCATCAGAAATGCAGAAACCAATTTTTCTTAGCACAAATGCCTCAGGCTGTCAAGATATCTGTATTTTAAGGAACTAACCACCTCTGAAGAACGCCTGGAGAATCTTCATCCAGGACCTTTGTTCAGGCACTCAATGGAGTGTACACAGTGCTTGTTTGTGTGTATTCAGTCCTTGAGTGTTGAAACCTAATCAAAACAGGTGCTGAAAATGCAAACATCCTGCCTTAGTTCTGTCTTAAGTGATCTAACAGTATGATGTTTACTTCGCAGCTGAACAAAATATTGATTCGGGAACCTCAAACTCAGCATAGCAGTTGTATTTTTATTGTGCTTGTTATTCTCTGGAACAGCTCACAACGAAGGATAGTTCTGCCACTAACGCAGATTGGTTATCCTCATTCCAAAGGCCCTTTAGCTCTTACAACAGTGTGGGGGGGGGGAACCAATTAAAATGATGTATTTGGTGCTCTTTCCAGTGGCAAACTTATATATGTGGGGGGGGGGGGTGTATGTTAAGTAATTATATTGCCGAAGCAGAATATTTTTGGCATTCTGAAATAATGAATCTTGAGTAAAAGAATGGTTTTCTAACTATGTGTGTATAGACTGCTGTTTGAATAAATTTCCATTTAAGGAAGAGATTGCATCTGTGATGATGTTAGTAATGGATAGAAATTGTTCCAACGGTCTCGCAACAATGAGTAAATATGTACAGAAACATCTGGTAACAGCTTTTCTTAGGAAAGCCTTAAAACAGGCAGTATAATGGGTAGAGATAATGATGTATCAAACCTATAAAAGGCTTATTTTTAACCTATTGCTCTTGCTATCACTTGAATTTATTCAGCTGACTTATGTCA
Organism: Ptyas mucosa; assembly: GCA_012654045.1. Taxonomy (NCBI): domain Eukaryota; kingdom Metazoa; phylum Chordata; class Lepidosauria; order Squamata; family Colubridae; genus Ptyas; species Ptyas mucosa. The sequence continues at coordinate 6,446,550 of WNWU01000002.1, forward strand.
GCAAAATATCAGGAAAGGCCTTTCATTATTACAGCAGACAAGTAAAGCAGCAGGTAGGCGTACCTTACCAGGAAGCACAATATATGTGGCTCAGTGACTTTTGCAACATAAATTGCTCCAGTCATTTGCATCTGTTACCATTTTTCCAAGTCATTAAGACATCCATTGTTACTAACGTATGTTAAATGTGCTAAATACTTTATCTCACCCATTTTCATAATTTCATGGAGGTGTGCCTCTGGCTCCATTTCCCCAAACCAAGATTAAAGTTGGTGGATAATGTTTATTTTTGCAAGGGTAGATCCTGTGGATTTGTATTCATAATCCCCATAAATTACTTTGGGGGCTCAAAACTCAATGCAAGGAATACAGATACAGAGTTTTTCATAGCATACTGATTTTGACTGGTAAATAACAAGTAAACAAAAAGCTCAGAACACCCAACACAACCTCTGAGCTGTAGATGATGCAGGGAGGTAGAGCCCTCTCGGTCCCCAGTTTGTCTTGCATTATCAGTAATAGTAGGAATAGGAATAGCACTTAGATTTATATACCACTTCTGGTGCTTTACAACTCTCTCCAAGCTGTTTACAGAGTAAGTATATTCCCCCCAAATATCTGGGACTTCGAAAGTATGGAAAGCTGAGTCAATCTTGAGCCGATGAGAATGGATCTGCTGGAAGTTGGCAGAACTGGCTTGCAATACTGCATTCTAACCACTGTGCCACCACATAATAATGTGACATTATACTGATGTGGTAGGGATATCAGAACTTCTATGGTGAAACAGTCACTAGTTACACTGGCAACTAGTCCCACCCAGATAACCAGGCCTGCACAGTCAGGATTCAGGGTGAAATGAGGACAAAATCTTCCTCAATAGGATACTTACGAACACCACTCAGCCTGAGTTCCTTGCAATCATTACCCACCCACCCCTCTCTCTCATTCTCTCTCCCTCCCCCTCTTTCTTCCGATTTCTCATGATATGCACATTTTGTTAAACACTGAATTAGCAGCAGCACATATGGCCATATTTGCAACCCATTCATGTATGCCTTCTGTTCACTGTAGTACAATCGTGCGAGAATTGAGGACCTTGGTAACATAGTTCAGGGCTGTCAAACTCGTGGCCAGCACGTGTCATGTGCTGGCCATGCCGACCCCAGTTTAGCAATACTATATGTCACATGACGACAACGTGATGCTATGAGTTTGACACCCCTGACCTAGTTCATATAGGCCCAGGAAATGTGAGGATTCCTTTGTGGCTTCCCTTAATTACTAAAGGCTTGGGAAGTGAAAGTGAAATGGATATTTTCTTGGTAGTTATAACACAACAATCAGTTCTGTGGCCTATCCTACTAAGGAGGAAAATAGATTGTAATTTCTTTAGAGAGGCCTGTGTTTTGCTTTGGTTTGGTTACAAAGCTGCTAAACAAAGTCATATCCAGAGGCCAAAAATCAGACATGCTGAATTAACACCTGTGGTGTACTCTCAACACTGCAAATATTTTTGATAAACAAATCCTGAAGTAGAGTGGTAATATTCAAATCTTTATTATACAATAGAGTAAAAGTATACAAAACAAGCAGAAGAAAATACGATGTAAGAAAATGAAAATAAGAAAGGGAAAGATACAGTTAAGCCTCCCACCTGTCAGGTTACCCTTCTATCAGGTAATGATCATCTTATCTGTTCTCCCTCTTCTTTTTAACCCTTTTTAACCCCCAAATCCAGAAATCTTCAATTTGTGTTGCAATTTCCTTCTCTCAACACAAAATCCATGTAAGGTTTCCAGTATTATAAAACAATCTTGGTCATTTTTTCCTCTGCCATTGCTTGGCCATTTCTTCAAATTTAATTGATTTTATAATCCAATCTTCCATTCTCAGTATTCCATTGCTTTTCCAACTTTTTGCATTCAATATTAATATTCAAATCTTGTAGATGTTAACGAAATGTCAACCAAAGTTAAGTGTGGTTTCAATGTTATGAATGTGTGCTTGGAAGTCCCACTGGATCCTGAGTTTCCCATTGTTTATTTTAGTGTGCATGTTGTCAACTATCAAAGTCTATCAGAGAAAGCAGGGACAACATTGAAGAGCATCTGCCATTGATGCTACTGTACATGCATTTCCCAATCATCTAACAAGCATGTGCTTCTTCAGAAGAACTCAAATATACTGATTATTTGTAGGTAAATTTGTGCTTTTATATTTGCACAATTGATTCAGAAGTTGTATTTAGACACAAGAAAGGTGATTCAACTGGAAAGACTCATAACACCATGGACTCAAAGGCTTTGAGTACTATTGCCTGTAGATAGATGTGCATGACTAAATAAACTCATACTTTATTGCTTAAGTTCATGAGAACCTTTTTGAGAAATAGTAGTATTATGCAATACATATTTAATTAGGAGTCAAGCAAAAACTTATACCAGAAAGCAAATATATGGCAAGACCATTCTTCTCAAGGGTCAATGGTAGCATTGATGGTGGCAATAATACCATACGAGAACTCACCATAAACTGTTTGTCTGGCTATTTGATTCTAGCATGATATATTTGTTCAAGAAATCGGTAATTAAGTTAAATATATTTCTATTCACTTATTCCAAATATCTCTTATCATTTTAAATCAAGGCTATAGAGTCTTCATTTGGCCAATGCCATGTGTAAACATGTTTTGGATCTCTTAAACTTTCAGGGTCTGGCCAATAGTAATGTGCAGGACCACATTTTTTGCACAGTATAGAGTCTGGAAGCTTTTCAGGGCCAAATGGAGTGTAGGGTTAAGGTACTCTTGAATGAAGATTGGTACACTCCTATCTGGGATGGTTGTCTTCTTCCACCAAGCATGCAGCGTTGATAGGGATGCACATGGAGTGGTGAGAGATGAAGTGAGAGTGGTGATTTGGCTTGCCTAGCCAGCCAAATCAGCCAAATCAACCCTAGCCATCAATGTAGTGATAGATGTTGCAACCAGGTCCCTCTTGCATCCAGGTTCAGGTACTGATTTAGTACTTGGCCCTGCCTCTCTGAAAAGCCAGGCAAATGTATGGGACAGTGAGGTTTTAATTAGTGTCTTAAGCTTCTAACTTGATATCTTAACCCTCAGAACCTTGCAAAAAAAAAGGCAGACACCTCAAAATTTTGGCCCCCCAAATGCCAAAAGTGGTCTAATCTGCAAATACAGCACTGAATAGTTGAATGCAACGGGAAATTTTTTACTCACATCTTACATTTGCTTATTATAATTTCAGTTTGCCATTTCATACAAGCGTGGGCAGCTTAAAGATAGCCAAAGATCATTAAACCACCTGTTACTCTTGATCCTTTCAAGCTCAATTTCTTGGTGGTCACTATCTCAAGGATCAATATCAGAGATGGTATTCAGCAGGTTCTGACCAGTTCTGGTGAACCGGTAGCGGAAATTTTGAATAGTTCAGAGAATCAGTAAATACCACCTCTGACTGGCCCCGCCCTCATCTATTCTCTACCTCCCGAGTACCAGCTGATCAGGAGGAAATGGGGATTTTGCAGTAACCTTCCCCTGGATTGGGGAGGGAATGGAGATTTTACAGTATCCTTCCTCTGCCACATCCACCAAGCCACGCCCTCAGAACCAGTAGTAAAAAAAAATTAATCCCACCACTGGCCAACATATGGATGTGGCTGTAGAGAGCATGATTCCAACCTAATTCCTTGCTAGTCACATCTAAGTACATTTTCTAGGATCAAACCAATTGCTTTTATATGTTTGCTAACTTTAGCCTATAAAGATCTTTCCCATCCATTTTGTACTCCTCTAAAAACATTCACTTACATGATTCCATGCCTGTCACAACCATATTGCTGCTGACAAGGGATAGATCAAACCATGGGCCTCAAAAACTTTTCAAAAGCTCTCTATTCCTAGACAGATTATTGTTCCTCAGCATGCTGACTTGTAACCCACTGAATCCAGCAGCAATTCTAATACATACCATGTCATCTTAATACAAAACTATCTCTCCAACCCCACCCCGGATGAAAACATTGTCTTTCACAATCTTAGGAAGAAGATAGTGTCTCTGGGTTGCTGAGGCAACTTGTCTCGCATTGATGGTCCAGTTCTCTAGCCAATGGGATTGTCTTTTGCCTTCACAATTCATTCCAACCAATGGGAGCCCTTCATATGCCCCAATGAGAAGCTCAGGTAAAGCAATCTAATTGGCAATCTGGTTTAATTACAAGATGTCCATTCAATGTCCATTATTTTCATTTCATTTCAGTTGATTACATGATCCTGTTGGGTGGGATTTGCGACTTGATGCAGGAGAAAGCTCTTTTTCATCCAGCTGTTTTAGTGGCAGAAATTAATTCACACCATTCATTTATTTTTTTTAACGTGGAAAAGTTCCAAGCTCTCACATTAGAATTTATTGAAGGCTTAGAAATAAAGGCTGAGAGCAAATAGATTTCTTTGTCAACCAAGACTGTTTAATTGATTATATAATTTAGCATGCATGTTCTGTTTGATGGTCTCCTATTAGAACTTCGCCCTCCTCCTTGATAGTCAATTGTAAACTCCAAAAAGGAGAAAATGTATTTATTTACTTGAGAATTTGCCATTTTATTCCTTAAGATCTATTTCTTGAAAGGGAGGCCTATTACCTCAAGAAAAAATGATTAGCTACCCTTCGGGCATGCAGCCTGTTTATTTTTATTGATTTTTATTGATGTCATGTCTTTATTTTGACCTCACACGTTTTGCTATGTTACCACAGCCCAAGAACCACAGGTCTCCAAGGGCAAAGCTATTACCTCAAACAGCACTTACAGCTCTGGTTCCAAGTGACACTTTGATGGTGCATTTCTAGGAGAATCGGGATGGCTAGCAAAACATGGTTAACAAATTGTGAGCACATCTTAGCCAAGAGACGTTGAGGCTGTAACTTGATTGGCCATTATATTCCGGGACAGAAGAGGTTCTGTTGCCCTGGAATTGGTTCTGTTCCAGGCCTCGCTTCCAGAATTAAGCAGTAGATCTCAAATGCCAGGGTGTTTTTTTTCCCCCCTTTTTATATTTTGCTCTGTTGCTTCTGTATATTTGTGCCGAGTTATTTTAAATTTACAAAATGAGCTACAAAATTCTGAAAGAGATGGATTTCAAAAGCTAACCGCTTTTATTTATGAATTAGTTCAAAAGGCCAAAAGCATGTATATTGACACTAAAATGTGAAGCAAATGAATTTCTCCTTCATTCCTGTTTATGAGAAAGCTGAAGGCTCAGCAGTGAAAGCGAAGAGGTGCACTTGAGAAAATACATTTCTGACTCTATTGAATTTCTGTGCCTTTTTGGCCATTATTGCCTGGATCAAAAGGATCATGTTCAATTCTGTTTCTGATTTGGGGAATTAAGGCAATGGCAGAAGTGAAGAGGCCTCTATCCTGAATACCTCTCCAAATGCCTTTTAATAGAGCATCTCAAGGCCATGCTTATAAAGGAGACTTAGGTTCCTTTAATATACAATGGAACAATTTTTAAGAATGGCTAGTGAATATGTTTTAATAATGATAACCTAGAAAAAACAACTGGAAAATGTAAGCCTGAGATATGGCCTAGGACCGTGATGGTGAACCTATGACACGTGTGCCAGAGGTGGCATGCAGGGCCCTCTTGCTGGAACACGCACTGTCGCCCAAAGTGAGATCTCTGTGGTGTTTCTTTCGTGAGCATCTGTTTCTCTGCAAACGATGAAACAGAAACACACAAAAGAAAAAGATCTTACCTCTTGCTGCACTGCCGGTGTTGGGATGCCCCGCTGGTCTTTGGGTCTCTGCTGCTCATGCACGCATGTCCATGCATGTGAATGTCCGCGCATGTCCACCAGTGGTGGATTGCTCCTGGTTCAGTCCGGTTCTTTACAACCAGTAGTAAAAATTGCAGGAGGTTCTGCCCATCCGGCTGGATGTCATAATTGATAATCTGCACATGTGCAGAAGTTTCTGTGCATGCAAGCGAAGCGAGCAGGCATGCGTGCTCCCATTGCAAACCGGTAGTAAAGGTAAGTATAACCCACCCCTGATGTCCATGCATGCATACCAGGGATGAAATCCAGCAGGTTCTAACAGGTTCTGGAAAACCGGTAGCAGAAATTTTGAGCTGTTCAGAGAACCGGTAGCAGAAATTTTGAGTAGTTTGGAGAACCGGCAAATACCACCTCTGGCTGACCGCAGGAGTGGGGAGGGAATGGGGATTTTGCAGTATCCTTGCCCTGGAGTGGGATGGGAATGGGGATTTTGCAGTATCCTTCCCCTGCCATGCCCACCTAGCCACATCATGCCCACCAAGCCACGCCCACAGAACCGGTAGTAAAAAAATTGGGATTACAACACTGATGCACACATTCACACTCCTTTCAGTTTGGGCATGCGCGCATGTGCAATTTGGGCACTCGGTGTCTAAAAGGTTCACCATACCTTGCCTAGAAAATGACATTAAAATCCAAATTAGGATACTTTAGTATCATTATCTTGGTGAGTGATTCCCTTTCAGATCGCTTGCCAATTCTTCTGCCGTAGCCTTAACTCACAAACATTTTTCTCTCTCTTTTTCTCTTGCTCAACTCAACTGTTTTAGGGCTCCATGGAATTTTGACACACAGTATATCTCAAAGGTCATCCAACTGAATCTACAAATTTGAAAAAAAAAAGTTTTTAATTGAAATTGGTATCCTTCCAAACACTGTGAATAACTTGACTATTTCCATACATAGACAAAATTGAGGGTGGGGAGTCCAGTTAATAGATCCAATTTGTGGACTTGATTCAGCCTTCCAAATCAGATTGATTAACCAGATTAAATCAAAGCTTTTGACTGGATCAGGACTTGTGTGTGCATCCCTAACAAACAAGCAATTTCTTGCAACATTTCAAACTACTAAAATATATTCTGTTGTCATGGAAATATTAAAAAAAAAAGAAAGGGATTTTCTCAGTGGTGAAATCTAAAATTTGTTACTACCGGTTCTGTAGCTTGGGGGGGGGGGGGGGAATGGGGGGGGGGGGGCAGGGCCAATTTTTTTTTTTTTTTACTTTTAAAACCATTTTTTCTGCCTCTTTGGGGAAGAAGTTGTAAAAAAATGCCTTCAAAAGTCTCTGACGATCCCAGCTGAGTTGCCTGATTATCAGAGGCGTTTTTTCTTTTAAAAGCCTCTGACGATCCAAGCTGAGTTACCTGATCCTCAGAGGTTGTTTTTTTTAACTTTTAAAAGCATTTTTTCGGCCGAAGAAGTTGTAGAAAAAATGCTTTTAAAAGTAAAAAAAAAGCCTCTGATGATTGTGCGGCTCAGCTGAGCATGCGGGGGTGGGGAGGGGAGGCAGGGATTTTTGCTACCAGTTCTCCGAACCACCCGCCTCCATTGCTACCGGATCGGGCGATCCGGTCCAAACCGGGAGCATTTCACCCCTGGATTTTCTCTCCTCCTTCCCCAACATTTTCTTGATTTATTTCCAATTTCATTGGGATTTACCCTCCCCCTTCTTCCTTTGAACTGTTGCTTCCTCCATGAAGACATGACAACTTCTATAAACAGCTACAAGAATTGCTTTCATAAAGCAGCAGCACACTTATAGCAACTCTGGTCAGGATGATGTGAAAGTAGACCTTTCTCTTGACACAATCACCCATGTTCAAGAATGTGTAGGGTCGTTCCAAAGCCTCTACAATTTAAACTTTAGCAGAGAGAAACAAAACCTGATATGAGGGTAAAGGTTCATTCGCCAAGCTTTTAGGTTGGTTTCTGAATGTTTCGTTACCAGGCTAGGTAACATCTTCAGTGGAGTTTAGGGGGTGTTAGTGTCAGTGTTCATTTTATATGGGCTTCAGGTATGGGGGTGTCAAGTGAGGGTCTTCTGCAGTGGCGGGTTTCACATATTCTTACCACTGGTTCACCCCATGTGTGTGCACCTTCTATGCATGTGCTTTGCTTGCTTCTGTGCCTTCCACGCATGCGCCCAGCCTTGAAAATGTGGCTAAATAGGACTGCATTACACCAGGGTGAGTGGGCAGGGGCAGGGTGGGGTGGGTGAGCGGGGGCAAGGGCCACCCACAGTTGCCGCTACTAGTTCGCCCAAACCTCTCCGAACTGGCTGAATACCACTTCTGGTCTTCTGACACCCCCTAAACTCCACTGAAGATGTTACCTAGCCTGGTAACAAAATGTTTGGAAACCAACCCACAAGCTCGGATAACGAATCTTTACCTTCGTCCTACAACTGAGCTACAGATATTCACCATTATTGCAAAACCTGGTATCTTTGGAGTGTTCCTATTGCAACAGCCATAAACCCTTGTTAATATGGGCAGAAGGCAAGGAAAATTGGAGAGGTAAGCAAATCGAAGATCCGAATAGTCCTACATTAAGGACCGGTTACTTAGCAGCTCTTCAAAGTTACAACAAATTTAAGTTGGGGTTACTTTGGACCTGGATTCAAAGTTGTGATAATTTCCCCCCTCCCCCCATGGTCCCACAGTCACGTGACTGCATTTTACGATGGTTTTGTCAAAATATGGCAGTTCTGTTTTTTGGGCAAAACTGCACACAGAACAAGTTATTAGTTACTTAACAACTGCTGCAAAAAATGATATAAAATCGAGTCAGACTTACAACCATGATAGGCAGACTCCATTACAACTGTAATTCAAATACTACCTACACTAGTTGCCTCTCTCTAGACCAATACCACTCTGTTTCTATCCTTATAGCCAGTATTACTATTATGTGAAAAACGGCATTACAAGTTCTTTTCTTTCTTTTCTTTTTTGTATCTCATTCTCAGGATAGTTAGAATTTATTCTGAATGTCTTCTGGGAATGTTTTTGTGCCTAGGGCATTGTTCTGAAGCTTTAGGCAATGTTTCTGTACAGCCTTTCCATGATTTTGCAACCACTGTGCCTGCCTGTCCACACATCGGATTTAAAAGAGCCACTTAGGAGACATTCCTGCATGATGGGTTCCCTTCAGATTTATGGAAACATGGGAAGTTGTTCTGAGAAGAAGAGTACAGTGACAAGGTACATGAATTTACTTTTGGCCACCTAACCATCACAAGAATTCTGCACATTCATTCATGAGAATGCTGTTCCTATTGCGTGAGTTGCCAAAAATAAGTGGAGAATTTTCCAATACATAAACATGACCTTTTGAAATTAGGGGATTCTTCTCACACATTTCTCACACACACACAAGCAGGAGAAATTCCTCAATACTTCTTCATGAGTTGTGCTTTGCAGTGATGGTAGCTCAGCTCATCAGGGATAGATGGTTCTGGAGCATTGTCGGAAAAAAATGTATTTTCCCCCTACCACCTTCTAGTCAATGTTCTTCTCCAGACTGGATTTGGCAATTTTTCCACCTATCAATTCTTTCCCAAAGAGCTGGGATAGGCAGATGTTGATATTTGTTGGTATTGTTGCAGGATGTAAACTGGTCCGAGGAAAGCTGCCTTTTTGCAGTTGACTGAATTTGTCAATGCCGATGGTGCTCAAGTGGTGCTCCAGTTCATTTATGTCTTTATGGTTCATCACACAGTCAGCCAGATGTTCAGACTGGATTTGGCATTTTTGTCTATCTATTGAGTCTTTTCCAAGGATCTGGGATAGGCAGATGTGGATGTTTGATGGTGTCACAGATATTGTTGCTGCCTTCTGCAATTGACTGATAATGAATTTGTCAATGCCGATACTGCTTAGGTGGTTCTCCAGTTCCTTTTATGCCATTATTATTATTATTATTATTATTATTATTATTATTATTATTTACAGTTATTTTATTATTAGATAATATTTCATTACATATTTCATGTACATCCTTTCAACACCCAGAAATGCATCACTGTCTAGGATAGATGGTAATTAACGAATTAAAGGGCTGGAAAGTTGTGGTCTTTCTTTGTGTGTGTGTGTGTGTGTGTGTGTGTGTGTGTGTGTGTATTGGTTTATGGATTTTTGTGTAGGAATTCTTCCTAGAAATTTGATCTCAGTTGTAGTTCTCTCGTTCCATTTTAGCCAATATCAACTCATTTTCATGCTTGTAAAGAAGTCCTTTCTACTTCCACTCTTGAGCTTTACACAGCACATTGGAGGGGGGGGGGGTGAGGACTGCCACAAAATCAATAGGAAGTTTCCTTGCCAACAAATGCTGAACTCTATTAGCATCCCCACTGCTGTTTCATACACCTCATTGGTTCAGATGAATATAAATTGTATTCTGATTTCAGTGTCCACAGTCATGATTAATAGAAAACAGGGTCCTATTGAAAAGGCTGAAGATTTTGCCTGACATTCTCAGAAGACCCGGTTTGAATATGCAGATTTTCCAACCATCAATTGATGGAGTGGAAGATGGGAAACGGACACCTTCTGGCGCCGTCTTTTGTTTTTTCAAGTACAGCAAACGAGATCGTCTGCTTCACTTTCATTCATACCCAAGCAACACACACTTGTAGAAAAGATGGATATGCTAACACAACTGCACTCTCCATTGCTTCTTTGTGTATTGGAAATGAACAGCCATTTGTGAATGATTGAATGCTTTGGTGTGTAATCAGCCACAGCAGCCATTCGTCGCTCTCATATATTATGGTGTGACAGAAATCCTTGCTTATAAAATATATGTTAGGAAATAGACCAGGATGCCTTGTGTGAGAGAGACAATGCAAACTTTTCTAAGCACTTTTATCCCTTTCAGAATGTTAATTTCATTAACCAACCAGCCACATAGAGGTCCTTTTGCTCTTATTATTCACTCTCGGGTTTTAGCGGTATCTCAAAAATGCTTATCTCTGTTGCACGAGAGTTCTTGGAAGTGATTTTCCAAACAAGCACACACAGTTGATGGCTTTCTATTAACACCTGCCCTCCTCTGGCCCGTATTTATTTAAACACTAACAGATGTCACACCTGTAAACAATGGAAGCAGGAATGAAGTGTAGCTTGTTCTCCAGCTGTTGGGCCAGAGATGGAGAGGAAACAAAAGAGATGTTATTCAAACTACAGCAGAAACAAAACTTTTCCTTCTCAAATGCAAGTCCTCTTTCTGCTTCAATCTTTCAACAGAGGAACTATTAACTATAGTTAAATGGAAGCTTAGCAATCTTACCAAAAAATTAATAAACAAGACTTAACATTTCTCTCTCTCTCTCTCTCTCTCTCCCTCTCTCTCTCTCTCTCTCTCTCTCTCTCTCTCTCTCTCTCTCTCTCTCTGCCTGACAAGCTTCTAGGTCATCATCTCTTCATCTTGGGTGAGGCAAAGATGCTGCCTCATTCCGCTTGTATCGTATTCCTGTCTTAGGTGATGGAATGCGTGCTTGATGGTCTCTGACGGTATGTTATTAGTATGTCCACTTTTGCTTGTTCTTGTCGACATCGTTGGATTTAATTGTAATTTGGACTTGCCTTTGATTTTATTGACCTGTGTCACCTGGAGTCACAGTCACACGAGTTGGGGAGCCGTACAAAACTTCTGCATAAATAAATATTCTCAGGAATATTTACAAATATTTTATTTATTATTTATTATTATGAGTTCAATTTATATGCCGCCTTTCTCCAAAGACTCAGGGTGGCTTACAGTGCATTTAAAAAACCATTATAAAAACATTAAAACATTAAAACCCATTCACACCATTTATGGCCGGATCTCACAAGATCGCAACAGCGAGATCAACGGCCCCAGGCCTGCCAGAAATAGAAGAAATCAAAGGCCATGATTTTTTTTTCAACCAGTCATACCTTCTCATTCCAAAGTAAAAACCCACCCTCCCACAAAATAAACCAACTCTGGTGCTTTCTTACTTCTTTCCTGCAAGTCTGCAGGAAATAGTGTACATACTCTGAGCTTAAAATGCTGTTTCTTTAGATGAGGGGTGGAAAAAAGAGATTATGGCTACACGATAAAGCTTGTTTGTGCTGAGAAATTTTCAGGGAATGCCAGCGCTCATTGCAACTGCTGTCTAATATTCAGATAGCTCTAGGCAGTCACATGGAGAGAGGTTTTATTTCTTTACTATATATAAAAGTAAAGGTTTCCCCTGTCCAGTTGTGTCCCACTCTAGGGGGTGATGTTCATTTCTGTTTCTTAGCCAAAGAGCCAGCATTGTCCGAAGATATTTATGTGGTCATGGGGCCAGCATGTCTATATGCCAAAGGCATATTAAATGCTGTTACCTTCCCATGGAAATACCTATTTAGCTACTCGTATTTCTGTGCTTTCGAAAATGCCTAATAAGCCAATCTGATGCAAATAGAAATAACATAAAAATGAGGAGCTGACCTTAGCTATAAAATCAGCTAGGAGACAAGAACCATCTCAATGCAAGAGAAAATAAAAATACAAACTATTTAATGCCTTGGCAAAAGAGATAAAGATGGAAAGACGACCATATTGGGCAACTGGAGTTCTCAAGGAGCAACTTTAATCTGAGAAAGTTGGAGGAAGGGGGGGGGGGGAGGAGGAGGAGAAATAAAAGCAATTCTTAGTTATACCCGACAGTATTTTTGTTTATAACCTATAATTCAATACACTTTTAGTTATTATCACTTTCTTAATATTTTACAATAACAAGATATCTTGGTAATAAAGATATCTTTAGAAAAAGGTATTTTGAAGTGAGTAGGTTTTATAAAGATCTTCAGTCTTCTTAACTCTAGACAGAGAGAAAATGGTACAGTACTATACAGTGCAGTCACTGAACCCTTAATTATATTCTTGAATTCAAATTGTATATTATCTCATGAAACTACCTGGAATAAGGAATTCAATATTGTTTTTGCTTCTAAGTACCCATTTCTATTTGATTATGCACTACATGAAAAGCAACAAAAAATCCTTCCCACAATTTAGTAGATAGCCCTCCTGCTCATTTTATCCATGTTCACAATGATTGATTGACTCTGATGTGGAATAAAGCCACCATAATAATCAGTCACAGGCAGAACATTGTCCATTCACCTACGCATGCATCCAAGGTTTCCTTCGATTCAGGATTTTCAACATGGCAAGGGAAGAATATGGGAATAGGTGGGAGTAGTGATACTGTGGTTCAAAACATCATTGTGCAAGTGGCACAAATAACACACTGTCTATCATTCATGTTAGCAGCAATGAATGCACATTATGTGAATTGCATTGTTTCCATGATGTCATAATGACAAATGAATTGAAATTGAACTGAATCTCATCAATCCCATAATGACATTAGTCAGTTTGGTCTAGTGGTTAAGATACTGGCCTAGAAGCAGAAGAGAGTGATTATTAGTCCTACCTTAGGCATGAAAGCCAGCCAGGTGACTTTGAGCCTATCACCAGGAGACTGTGAGTTCTAGTCCTGCCTGAGGCCCAAAAGCAAGATGGGTGACTTTGGCCCAGTCGCTCTCAATCCTCTCAAACAGGAGAAAGAAAGAGTAGATATGTTCACTACTTTGAGCTATTTATAAAGTAATAAAAGCAGGATAAAAATCTAATCAGACACCTATGAGGAGGAATTAACATTGGCTGTCCTAAAAAATATGACATAGAAAGGTAGTATGGATGCTTCTGATAAGAATAGCTAAAGTATTTTTTTCTGGAACAATTATGACTCCATTTTTTTTAGCAGCACTTCCAAATCTTGAGGGCAAAAATTGATCTTGTTCAAACCCATTAGTAACAGAGGATTTATTATTAATTCATATATAGTGGATGGTCAAGTAAGATTTTCCCTACACAATGGCTTCTACATAGTCCATTTGAACACAATGGCTCAGATGAGTTAATTCTGAGAAAGTTTAGAAACCACTTTTAGATATCAGGAGCGCACTTCAAAAACAGGAATCTAAGCCAGTGATAGTTATGCATCTACTCCTGTTTCAATAATATCAATTTAGTTTGGTAGAATCACAACCTATTGGGAATAAATACATTTCCATATTTCCAGTAAACATACTGGAGCAATAATCCACAATATAGGTCACCGAGTTGAAAAATGCAATAATTAAATTAATGGCATTTTTTATTTATGAAAAGAATGCAACACCACTGAAATGCACACACATTTTTCCCCACATATGGCTTCAAAACATATAACTGTCCCAAAGGAGATTAAATAAATGAAGTTCCAGGATCTTACATAGTCATAAATTAAGAGAAATAAAGTACAGAAATGAACATCAGCCACAAGGTTTGCAACATATAACCGTGTACAGACATATGATGACGTCTAAAACAATTTATCCTAAGGTGAAGGCCAGGAAATTTAAGGAGCCAAATCTATGGTGACTATTTAGGGGGAAAAGAGTGGCTATGTAACGATGTCATTGTATTGTAAATGGTTACCTACAATATATAGAGGATACTTTGCTTGTGTAAAACAGGATCTCTTTCCCTAATCAAAAATTCAATATCATCTTTACTTGATTTATCTATTGCTTTCCACCCAACACAGCCACTAAGTTTTATCACACAGGAGATATGGAAAACAGGAAGGTAAATGTATAGTGGTTTATCATGGGCCAACTTGTCAGAGAAATCAGTCAATTTTTTTACAGGTCACAGACCCATGTGTAAAAGAAAACACAATATATAATACAAAATTCAATATAATACACATGGTGGAAAAAAAATCTGCAATCTTGCTTTGTTTACTTTATTGTCAACAGCAAATGAATTCTACAGGCTACAAATACAACTCTGCAACAGCAGGAGTTGGCTGGAGATCTTTATCCACCACAAGAAGTTGTATTTTTTTGTATCTGATCAGGAAGTAGGTAAGAAGAAGAAGAGTTAGTAGGTCATTGCAAGTGTCTTTACAGAAAAGCAGAATGTAATTCCATGGTTCAGGACTCCCTTCCTTACAAGTAGAAAGCCTTTCAACATCAGGGATTGATTGATTGATTGATTGATTGATTGATTGATTGATTTGTTTGTTTGTTTGTTTGTTTGTTTGCTTGCTTGTTCGATTTATCTGCCGCCCTTCTCCGGAGACTCAGGGCGGCTTACAATGCGTTAAGCAATAGCCTTCATACTTTTGTATATACAAAATTAATTAATTAAATAATTAATTAAATAATTAAATAATATGGGTAGTTACAGAAGTAATATGGAGCAGATTTCCATTACTAAACAATAGCAATAACACCTAGTCTTATATACCGCGCCCAATAGATATTTACTCACTGTAAATATAAGCATTATCTGGCTCCTCATTTTTAGTGACTTCGGGAAAAGGAAAGCTGAGTCAACCTTGAGCCTTGACAGAGTTGAACTTCAGGCTGTGGGCAGAGTTTGCCTGCAATACTGCACTTTAATCACTGTGCCACCAGTAGTTAAACAATGCCATCATAAAGCTTCAGGTTGCCATTGTTAACTTAATCCAACAAGTCATTAGGTGAGGAGCCACCCCAATCCAAAATATTCCTGGCTTGGTCCCTCATAGCCTCAAAGCTCCAAAAAGTAAGGGACTGCTTCCCTGCCTTCTCTGAAACTCCCTTCACTCTCTTATCTCCACTCCAACTCTGTCCTTTTGGCAGCACTCCTTGGCAGTGGTGTGGTACTGCAGCTGAAGAGTAGGCTTGCAGCTTTACAGAAGTCTCAGCCAGTTGCCACCAATTCTGGACCTCTATTTCAGCCCCTTTGCTGCCAGCAATACCACTGAGTGCTGCTTCAAGTCCCAAGCCACAGTCAACCACGCCAGGGCTTTGGCCCAAATCCTTGGCCATCCCCACCACCTTGCCCTCCAATGGCCCTGTAGCACCCAGTGATTTTCCCCATTTCCCTCCTGCTTTGAGGAGGTGTGTTTGACCTGGCCCTATGTGAGGCAGCTGCTGTCTATGCCAGCCATCTTCCCAAGATAGCTCGCACCAATCTTAAAATAACATGCACCATTCTCAGGATGTTTTGGAAGGCTGCTGAGACCTTCTGTAACCTAAAATAATCAGAATAGATCCGGAAGAGGTCTTCTAGTCCAACCCCGTCCTCAAGCCGGAGAACCTCACAAGAAGACAGCAAGAACAGTCAGGAGTGGATTCTAAATTTTTTTACTACCGGTTCTGTGGGCGTGGCTTGTTTTCTGGGTGTGGCTTGATGGTCATGTGACAATTATTTAGGATTTAGCAGAGGTACTGATCTACCAGGCTTTTAACTGCTTGCAGAGCTGTACCAATCTACCCATTTATTTTTTGCAGGCATTGATCTACTCATGTATTTTTGCAGGCACTGGTCTACCCATTTATTTTTGCAGGCACTGGTCTACTCATTTGTTTTCTTTTAACACTGATCAGCTGTAGGGCAGCCCTTTGAAGACCCGCAGCAAGAGTTTAAACAGATTTTTTTCGCTCTAGCCATCAGCTGGGACCCAGGAGGCAGCAATAGATTGGTGGTGGGGCCAAATAAAAGGTAAGAATAACGTGGGGATGGGGGGGTGCAGGGGTGGGTACGGGGGGCGGGGAGGGCAGAACCGGTTTGGTGATGTCATATCATCACCGCTACTGGCTTGGAAGAACCGGGACGAACCAGGAGGAACCCACCACTAAGAACAGTGCCCCCTCTTCTCTAAATCATGTGTATCATTCTCACAATCCTTTGGAAGGCCTCAGAAGCTTCCTGAAAGGTTTTTGAAGCATTACAAGAATAGCACATGTTATTTGGAGAACAGACCCTTGGCAGTGGTTGTGGCCAACAAGACTGCTGAAGTTCCTGTACCTCTCAACACTGCCAATGCCACCAAGGTATCCTCCTGTCCAGGGCAGCCAAAAGGGCAAAGGTAAGATTGGAGGGTAGGAGTATTAGAATGATCCTATGGTTATACATGAGGGCAGACTACCCTGTTTTTCCCAAAATAAGACAGCCCCTGATAATAAGCCCAATTGGGCTTTTGAGAACATGGCAATAAGGCCAAGTGCTTATTTAAGGGTTCAAAAAAAATATAAGACAGGATCTTATTTTCAGGGAAACAGACACTAAGTGCCTGAACTTTGATCATATGGCCACAGGAGTGCTGCAATAGCCATAATTTTGGGGACCTAATTTTAACTTTGGGGAGAGAAGTAGCATTCATTCAGAGATGTTGCAACTTTAAATGGTCACTAAACAAATGGTCATTAAGTAAGATTATCTGTATTTACTCTCCATCTCTGCTGATGGATCGGGGGGGGGGGGTTAATATCATGACCATGGAATAGTGTAACCACATCATGGGCTCCAATTCTTGCTTTTTGTTGCATGATAAAGTTAACAAATTTGGGAAAGCTCTATTGCAGTGATGGGTAACCTTTTTGCCATCGTGTGCCAAAAGTGGGGGGAGTGGAGGGGTCGCTCGTGCACATGCCCACACCCATAATTCTATGTGCCCCACCCTCACACATGTGTGTGCAACCCCCCCCCCCCCCCCCCCCCCCCTTTTTGGCTGGCGATGGCAAGGTAGGCCCCTTTTTCACTCTCCCCAGGCTCCAGAGCCTTTCTAGGAGGCTGGAGGGGGCAAAAATGGCCTTCCCCACTCCCCCAGAGGCCCTCCAGAGGCCGGAAACAGCCTTTTTCCTGACTTCCAGTGAGCCCAAAAGGCCCGAAATTCAGCTGGCCGATGCGTGTATGCATGCCGGAGCTGAGCTCGCGTGCCCACTGATATGGCTCTGCGTGCCACCTGTGGCATGCGTGCCATAGGTTCGCCATCACGGGTCTATTGCCTTTGTTTTATTTAGGTTTTTTTTTCCAACATAAAAACTAAATTAAATACCGACGGGTCAAATCCAGGATGGTTGTTTCTCCCATTAATTGATTGGATATGTCAGCAATAAGGAGCTAGCCTGCACAGTCTCATTCGGTTTCTTGAGGTGACAGCTCCCTTTTTCATTCTCAAGAGCTGAGCCAAGACAGTGGGGAGTATTTTATCATCCCTCCGGGATAGAAGTACAGAACAATATGTGATAAATATCCTTAGTTTTTGAGGAAATGATACACAGACAAGACATCATATGTAAGAAGCAACGGGGACACACAATCCATGTTTAATTTTCAGAAAGTTAAAAATCCCTTTGTGGGAATTAGTATCATCCAAGGGTTTTCATACATTTAGAAGTTTGGGGAAATCTTGCTGTCACAGATATAATGATGAATGAAGGCCAGCCAATTTAAATGCTGTGATTGATGGAGTGACTGAGACTGTTGATCTTTGGGATATGAACCAACACAAGGCAGGCTCCACTGTGCTGTTGGAATAGGGAATCGTATCTTGAGTGTTATGAATGACAAACATATGCCAGCCGTTTAGGACTCAGCCACACAGAATGGTGATTTGCTTACTTGTGATGTATAGCACAGGATGCATGGATGGTAAAATCCATGAATCATGTGCCGGTAATTGAATATGAATTGTTACATGTGAAAGGGTTACATTTAAAGACACCCCCACAGAGCCTGGCACTGTTTTGGGGTGATGAATGAGAGCCACGGAGTAGGTTAAGCTAGTATTCAGGTGGAGCGCTAGTGCAATTTCTCCAGAAAAGATTTACTTTTCTTAATTGATGTAAGAGAAACCACCAAAGTATAAATTTAATCTCCAGCAAATGGATGGCAACCTATTTTAATCAAAATTAGAAGGTTAAGCGTTGACTGCTTGAAATTAATAGCTGTTCTATATACTTCCCACATCAAGGAGCTGCTGTGTTGAATTCTTGATTGAGATTTTGTGCAGGGGCGTCTGACCTTGGTAACTTTGAGACATGTGGACTTCAATTCCCAGAATTCCCATGCTGGCTGGGGAATTCTGGGAGTTGAAATCCACAACTCTTAAAGTTGCCAAAATTGGACACCCTTACACAAAACCTTTTATTTATAGGTATTGCAGTCCATTAAGTAGAAATTCCCACCTTTGGTGGGAAGGTAACAGCGTTCTGTGCGCCTTTGGCATTTAGTTATGCTGGCCACAGGACTACAAGACGTCTTTGGACAGCACTGGCCCCTCGGCTTTGAAACAGAGATGGGCACCGCCCCCTAGAATCGGGAACGACTATCACATATGTGCAAGGGGAACCTTTACCTTTACCTAAGTAGAAAGAAAGCTGTACACGGTGAGGCTTTCTAGATTAGGCCTATGGATGGAATTCAAAAAACATCCAAAAGTAAATTTTGGGCCCTTTTAAGACCCCCTTCATTGGTGATTCCCCTGCCCTCCAAAGCATGGAAGCTCTGAAGGTCGTACCCATACACTACAACCCTGAACTCAGTTTTTCCAATCAGCTAAAATTAGATCATGATGAAACTGGGACTTATAGAATGAATGATTTGACTGACAAAGATCAGTCTGGCAAAATCTTGAATGTGGAGGCCCAAAAATGTTCACTCTTTCCTTCCCAACCTGTAGGCAGTAAACCTAGATGGAGGACTATGGATACTCTTTTCTTTGAGGGGTCCAAATGTTACCAGCAAGGAAAACAGGAGGACCACAATTTTTATTGATCTGTTTCCTGCTGACTTCTCATTTTTATTTTATTTATTTCCTACCCTTATTATTTTTATAAAAATTCAAGGTGATCATGAACAAACCTCATACTCTATATTTTTTGTCTTTTAATGATCCCATAATCCCTTGCATCGGGTGAAGTTGGGGCAACTGAGTGGAGCTGAGTGTTTACTGGCCGGATGCCTTTCCTGTTGCCAATGCAGAGTTCAGGAAGGGCATCTGGTCAGTAAATACTCAGCTCCATTCAGTTGCCCTGACTCCATCCTGATGCAAGGGATTATGCGGTCATTAAAAGACCAAAAATATATAGAGAGAGAGTTAGAGCAAGGGTGAAATGCTACCAGTTTGCTCTGGTTTGGGTGAACCAGTAGTGATAAAAAACTACCGGTTCGGGCAAACCAGTAGGGGAAAAAAAGATAACGGTTTGGGCAAGTAGTTAGCTACCTGTTCAGTTAAACCGACACCTACTGGTTTGGTTGAACAGACAGTTTAAAAAGCTACCAGTTCAGGTGAACCAGCAGTTAAAAAAGCTACCGGTTCCTCCGAACCGGTATTTCCGATTATCAGCTGTGCAACAGGGTTTAGCTTTGCTAGAAAGCAGGAAATCCTGCTTTCTAGCAAAGCTAAATCGTGCACCACAGCTGATCTCCCCTCACTTCTGCTTACCTTCCCAAGCCCCCTTTTGGTAAGCACTGCGCATGCGCACGCAGTACACATTTGATGTGCAATGCGCATGCACGGCCAGCGAACCGGTAGCAAACCGATTTGGATTTCACCACTGAGTTAGAGTAAATAGATACCTCATACTCTATCCTCCTATATTCCCTACAACAACAACAATCCTGTGAGGTGAATTGGGCTGAGAGAAAAAGTGATAAGCCCAAAGTCACTGGGCAGTTTTCATGCCAGAAATGGCACTAGAACTCACAGTCTCCAGCTCTCTAGCCTGGCGCCTTAACTACCAACCAGCTATGTTGGTGACAAGGAGCCCTTCACAGACTACTTGTGAATGAATGCAAAAGTTTTGAAACCCTGAGGAAAAGGCTCTAGAGATTAGATTAAAGCAAAAGCAAGGGCAATGGAGTCCTTTGAATCATTTCTAATAAATCAGTGGTGTGCAGCAGTAGGAAGTTTCTTTGTCATTTAAAGGCTAAGCTTTTTATTATGATGCCTGTCTGAGCCGGAGCTTAAGAAATGATTTGTGAAGTAACTCTTTAGGTTTCATTGAAATCAGGAGGACTCCTAAGTAATATCTGGAGAATCAGATTGAGGCCAAGCGAGGCTAACAGGGTGTCATAAACAATGTCCATATAAGCTTGCAGTCGGTGGCCATGATACAAGAAAGATGTTTTCAGAAAGCAAACAAAAGAATGATTCTTAACAGACTGTGATTTCTTGCCTGCGTGAAGTATGACCAGGGATAGCTGCCTGCCTATCAAAGTTCCCTTTGTAGCATGATGGCATGATTTAATTACCAAGAATGCAATTCTTGGTAAGAAAGAAGGAGGAATGGCTGCCTCAAAGACATACCTCTGGATCTTGTAATGGAGATGAAATGCAATCAGGTTATTATCACGGTATACCTGTGAGGAAGAGAAATGTGTCTAGCCTAATCTTATCTCATATCTGACATAATCCCTGCCACAAAATAAATTAAAACCCTTGGAATCCGCAAGGGAAAAATCTTGATCTGTATTTTAATTTAAAATGGTTTCGTCATAAACCTCCATCTACTCTGAAGATACAAGTAAATCTATATGGGATCGGGGTGCCTTCCATTGTACCAGTGGTGGGATTCAGCCAGTTCACACCACTTCAGGAGAATCAGTTGTTAACTTTCTGAGGAGTTTGGTGAAGTGGGTGTTGGAAGAAATCATTAGGGCAGAAAACCGGTTGTTAAATTACTTGAATCCCACCACTGCATTGTACTACAAACTTACTCTAACCTGTTAGTCTCTAATTTCCCAGCCATCCGGATATTTTGTTTTAAGGTTAATTTAAAGTATCAATTGTGGTGGCTCCCTTCCCAAAATCACTAGAAACCACACCAAAATGTTTCACAATCAAAATGTCACCAAAATGTTTCACAATCAAAATGTCACGGTGTAGTCAAGACTGCACACCTGCTTTAGATATTCAATTCAGATCAAAGTTATTACAGAACGAATTGTACTGTAAGGCCAGATACAGACAAAATACTGAATAAAAGAAGTATTACATCCTTCTTATATATATATGCCTATAAGAGAAAAACAATAATCCTGTCTTGAAGGAATTTCCAGCTAGGGAGTGTGATTTCTATTTAGTGTTTCTACTCTGAGACCAGGTCTCAAAAATAACCTTTTAGGTCATCCAGTTTTGTACAATATCCTATACCATTATTTAGGATTAGAATTACCATAATATGTTGCTTGTATTTATTTTTGTAACTACCGCATATTCTTAATTATGTTTAGGCTCCATTATGCTTATTTTTTTTTCTCTTTCTCTCTGTCTCTCTGTGTGTATGGATATAATACTTGTATTCAATATTTTGTTTGTATATGGCTTTAGGGCTATAATCATTTAGAATTTGCTATAATGGATATTCATATAATGTGGCTTCAAATACTCACTAACCATTTTTTTTATAACTGTTCTCTATCACATGCTAGGTTTTCAAGCCAATTTGGCCAGTGGAGAAGACTTTATCGTACAATCTTTCACAGTCCTAAATTCTGAACGGTTGCAACTTTTAACAGATTAAACTCTTCTACCATGAAACAGATAGTGAGGAATATAGTGAAACCAAATGCTAGGGTAAAGATTGCTTCCTTTCACACTTTAAAAATCCATTTTTTCTCTCTTTTGAGATCTCCCATTCCCTTGTGATCCCAATTTTCTTTTGCTTCCTTTTTTAGGGGGCAAGGAGAAGCAGGCAGTAGTGAAATCATTAAAGCTCTGGGAAGGAAGGCTAGTAGACCAGATAAATATGTATTTATATTTAATATAGGTGTCAGTGAGGGACTGTTTTTATGCAATAGATATCATGCACAACTAAATATATCAGGAAGGAAGGAAGGAAGGAAGGAAGGAAGGAAGGAAGGAAGGAAGGAAGGAAGGAAGGAAAGAAAGCTTTTCCAAATTGGGGGACACTTCCTGTGTTCTAGACTATGCCCCAGAAAACACTCCCCACTAGGATATGCATGTCTTACAATAAGTTTCGTTAGTCTGCTCATCACACGTTAACCACAGAAAAAGTGAGCAGAATGTGCTTCGTGTCATACTGTAACTTATGCTCATAATTTGTTCCTAAATGCCAAGTAATTGCAGATCAATCTTCATGCATTGCTTCATTGTCCATGTAACAAAATGTCCCATCTCACAATGTTTTGGATCAGATGAGAAAACAGAAAGAGGGAGGGTGAAAATGGCGTGGGGAGAAGCGCCAAGAGGCAGGGTATTAAGCAAACATGTACCCCTCACCAGAACTGTATCCATGACAACTGGAGCTATTCGTTTTCCTGTGCATTTGTGTTAGTCTTGCTAACAATGCCACAGAGAACACTGACAAACGATCGCTTTGTTCAGCCATCCATTTTAAATATGCGGTCCATTCCGCCAGATTTTAATTTGGCTAATTAATACTATCAGATACTATTAGGCAGGTATATAAGGAATAAACACACACCAAGTTAACGTCGGGTTGCCTTCTCTCTCTTCTGCCCCCTCTCCCCACACTCTCTCTTTTGTTTTGTGTTAAATTTATATTTCTCTTCCTCTCCAGGAGGACAGTGTAGCTTCTTTAACATGCCTTTCTGCAATTCCTCTGCACTCACCCTTTTCCTGCTAAAATGGGCGGGTGGAAAGAGACGGAGAAGGGTCCAAAGTCATCCAGTCAGTTTCCATGCTCAGGATGGACCTGAACTGACCAATCCATACACATCACCAGAAATTTGAATTAGCCCCATTCTTTTGCAAGTGGTGGGTGAAAGCAAATTGTGAGCCTCGGTTGTCCATCAAGAGATCTCACTTAGTGAGGTCTGTGTTCTGAGTTAACGTCATTGCTAGCAGATCAGCACTACCTGGTGACAGCTGAATGACATCTTCTTTGGTCAAGAAATGGCTGTTTTCCTCCCACTGCCCAGTGCTGATAATTTTTCCTTAGAGTTATTTGACTAAACGCCCTGTTTGTTGAGCAGAACATAGCTAAAGTGGCAAAGACCTTCTTCATTTGAAAAACAACACTAGAACCCTTTTTTAAAAAAAAATTACCATTTTGTAATTCAGAATGGATGGTCATGGGATAGATATGGTCCACTGGCATCCCACATTTGGTCTCCAGAGAACTTTAAAATTGCACCACCCAAATTCTTTCAACAAAACTACTGATTTCTTCTGGCAACATATTACAAAAGATGCCAAAAGGCTAAGAAATGAATGCACAGAACTTATGGAAGGAAAAATATTGGCAAAACTTTAAAGGATGGTTCAAAAAGAGGTCACTTCATCACTAGACATCTCCCACAGCCTGCCTGCTGGGTTGAAAACGAATTACAATGTGGCCCACTCCTCTTATATATCAGCATTTCCAAAATGGACTATTTATATCTCCTTTAAAAAAAAATGATACCTATAATTACTCATTTTGTTGCACAAAAAAAGTAAAAGTGCCTCAGATGGTTTCTCACACTGGTATTTGAAAGAATAGAATAGAATAGAATAGAATAGAATAGAATAGAATAGAATAG
>WNWU01000002.1:6470774-6506706 GCA_012654045.1 Ptyas mucosa
ATAGAATAGAATAGAATAGAATAGAATAGAATAGAATAGAATAGAATTCTTTATTGGCCAAATGAGAGTGGACACACAAGGAATTTGTCTCTGGTGCATAAGCTCTCAGTGTACATACAAGCTGTAATGTATTTACACAAGCAATAAGTGATAAACCATGATCATAGTCATCGTAAAAATACATTCATCATAAATCATAAGATACAACACTCAGTGATAGTCATAGGATACTAAATAAGCAATCAACATAAATCATAATAGGATACTAAATAAACAGTATAAATCGTAAGATACAAGCAACAAAGTTATAGCCATAAGATAAGGAGATAGTTAACAGGAAAGATGAGAAGAAGAATAGTAATACAGCCTTACTAGATTGTTTGACAGTGTTGTGGGAATTAATTGTTTAGCAGAGTGATGGCATGGGGGAAAAACTGTCCTTGTTTCTAGTTTTATTGTAAGGAAGCAAATTTTAGTGCCCAGTTGTCAAATCCTACAGTGTATATGTTTACTAGTGCACATGATATACAAAAACTGAACAATTAGTTAGACTTCTTCCCCCCTTGCTCCCAAAAAAGTGTCTGATGTCTGCTAAAGAGTAAAACAGTAAAACAGTAAAAAAGCTAGTGGAGATTCAATAAGATCTCCTGCCCCTTCTCTCTCTCCCTCCCTCCGTCTCCCTCTTCTATAAGGTGGTCCTTGGCCTAATCCAGAAGGGTAATTCTTATTTATATGAAAACCTAATCCAGCAAATTCACATTGCAAATGCTGAAGAAAAAAAATGAGACACTGCTTATGAAGGAGAGCCCTTACAAAATATTCAATTCTTTGAGGGAGTAGTGGTCCTTTAGGACTGTGCACTTGAGAATATTTCATTGCATTCCGATGGAAAACCAAAGTCTAATTATTTGTACCGTGCACAAAAAGTCCTTGGAAACCAAGAAACATGTTTGAGCCATTTGCTTCTAACTCCAGATCTAAGTAGAACCTGCGCATCACAGTGTCTGTTCAATTGGTCTGATGGGATTTCTTACATGTTCAGAGTTAAAAACAGATGGCTCTGTATTTTTAAATAAAATTCTCTCCTCTTCTCTAGTCCTTTTCAAAAGTGGGTGGGGGAGTCTTTTAGGAAAGCAACATTCCAGCTCTTACAACATGGTTCACTGCTGAATAGTTTATGAACTGTAAAAACTGTTAATACATTTTAAAAGTGCACAACTTTTGAAATACGCAAACCCATTGATGAAAATGACATTCTGTGCAGTTTTGTTTTTCGATGAACGCAACATCTGTTAGCTGATGCCACTGATGTTGTGATAGTTTCATGTACGCTTCCCATCTTTTTATTCTGATTAATCTAATGAATTGTTAAATTCTTGTTGTCTGGAGCCCTTTCTTCACATACTTACTGGATTTAAATTGTTTTGGGCCATTTGGGCATAATTAGTTCATTCAATGACATTTAGAAGGGTTTGTTTGTTTGTTTGTTTCTATTCCTACCCTGCTGCAGACTTCCTTTTTAAATAGGCCCTTAGGGCAGTGCTGAAATGAGTGAAAAATGCATTAAGATAATTACAGATATCAATAAAACATAACAATTAATTACAGGTTGAAACTGAACACAGAATAGAAAACAATAGCAATAGATCATCATTACATGGTAAACTATTGTACTCTCATAAATATCTACTGCAAAAGCAAGACCCTCAAAGTGGAATGGTTTGTCAAGTTTTCCTTGGAAGGGGTTTCCATTAAGAGCTGTTCAGAGCAGTGGTGGGTTGCCCCTGGTTCAGACCGGTTCACAAGAACCGGTAATAAAACTGGTGAGAGGCCCTGCCCACCACCCCGGATATCGTCATCAGCAATCCCATTCCAAACCAGTAGTAAAGGTAAGTAGAATCCACCCCTGATTCAGAGGTGTCCATTGAATCTGCCGGTTGTGTCAGGATGGTACCTTGGGCATGACAATACAAACTCTTCCTTTATGTACATGATCACCCCCATCATAATACATGTAACAAAGGAGCATCACAGAGTTGTAACAAATTTAATCCTTTGTCTCCAATGGTGCCTTTGCTAAGAAGTCCTGCTCCTTAATTGTGGAACTGTCATCAAAATGTTCTTACATTAGGCATTCACTGAGCCTGGCCAGTTTCTCATTTTATAACCACTACTAAAGTAACACCTAATTCCATTGTTCCAAATTTATCATTTGAATTTTCCTCACTCTGTAATGTTGGTGTGAATGACATAATTGTAGAATCCAGGCTGCTTTCACACTCAAGGGCTATACTAGCTTTAGCACTAGCACTGCATTCCTTTTATCTGTGTGATTAAGGAGTATAATTAAGGTGCTCATTAAGTTACACGTCTGCCTATTAGGATACATGAAATCAAGGATGACGATGATGATAACAATGATGATGACGATGATGACGACGACGATGATGGTGATGATATGGCCATGGTAGGGATAATAAAAATCATGACATAGTTTGCTTTCATGTTTTTCAGGCACTGATTGAACCTTCGAAGAAACCATAGGATAAAGATGGTGCTACTAGAAACAGAAAAGTAATGAAAGACTAGACTTAAAATAATAATAAATGAGATATGTCAGTGCAGTCTAATGGGGGGAAATTCCACATTTTTTTTCTGGGTATTCCAAAGAGGGAGAGATGGAGATCCCAGTGCCTGCACACCAGACACATTTAATGAATGTTGTGGGTGTAACCTTTCCATTTATGGCCTCCAGGGTAGGGCTCAAGAAATATGGAAGTAGTAGGACAGTAATAAGAAATGAGAACAAATCTTTGTCCATCAATGAATTAAAGATTTGCATGGCCATCATGATGGGTTACATCAACTGTAAAACATTTGTCTGTGTGCGCAGCCTTCCACCCACTTGATCTACATATACATCTACCAATGTGAGGGGAGGAAAATAGTGAATAAGCAAATTAATTACACTTACATTTAATGAAATGCTCATTGTGTTTTGCCGTGCACCATGTGAATATTGGTAAATCAAAACACACGAAAACAACCGACAAAAGAAGAAGCAAAAGACAACATAGCTAAATACCTATATCCATCCATTAAACCTCCAAGATACTCCCCATTCTAACAATTCTGGGCAAAGGATATTTTAATATTGTTCCAAATCGTCTGCTATGTGGGCTTTATAGAGGAGATGGTTTACAGTTAAGAACTCAGATTCTCAAAAAGATGAACTCCAAAATGCCTACAATAATAAAAGTTTGGGTGAGAGCAGGAGTGAAATCCAGCAGGTTCTAATAGGTTCTGGAGAACCAGTAGCGGAAATTTTGAGTAGTTCAGAGAACCGGCAAATACCACCACTGGCTGGTCCCAGAGTAGGGTGGGAATGGAGATCTTGCAATATCCTTCCCCTGGAATGGGGTGGAAATGGAGATTTTGCAGTAATGCCCACCAAGCCACGCCCACCAAGCCACACCACACCCACCAAGCCACGCCCACAGAACCGGTAGTAAAAAAAATTGGATTTCATCACTGGGTGAGAGGTATGTGTTCCTAATCATGTGGAAGGCTTCTAAGTAGCAATTGCATAAACGTAGATAGGTAGTTACATAAAAGAGATTTAAAATTAATGCTTTGCATTGGCAAGCCATTAAACATTGCAAATACTCTATTTGCTTTATGTATTTGATCTATTCCTTGGCACCACATCCCATAAACTGCTAGATTAGATCAAATGTGTTTGGGGAACAGCAGGCAAAACCTTCTATATGCTTTTACACTCATAGAGTAGAATACAATAACAGAGTTGGAAGGGACCTTGGAGGTCTTCAAGTCCAACCCCCTGCTTAGGCAGGAAACCCTCTACCATTTCAATCTTTTGTCCAATCTCTTCTTAAAAACTTCCAGTGTTGGAGCATTCACAACTTCTGAAGGCAAACTGTTCAACTGATTAATTGTTCTAATTGTCAAGAAGTTTCTTCTTACTTCTAGGTTGCTCCTCTCCTTGATTAATTTCCATCCGTTGCTCCTTGTCCTGCTGTGGAGAATAACTTGACTGTGTCTTCTTTGTGCAAGCCCTGAGATATTGGAACCCTGCTATCATGTCATCCCTAGTCCTTCTTTTTATTAAACTAGATAAACCCAATTCCAGCAACCGTTCTTTATAGGTTTTATATAAGATGCAAGATATTATACGATGCAATATATAAACACTTCTCCGTTTGCATCTCTGCTGAAGTTATTAAATCTGGCCTCTCCAGTTTGGGAAAACTAGCCCTTTTCTTTGGCCGTCTGCTTACCGCCAAGTACAAAATAATATGGATTCCCCATCTCCCAATAGAAAATAATGCAACCATTTCGTCTCTTGCCAGGACCAAGAACCAAATATATCAGAATACCAATGGCGTGATGCTATGCTTGTTAGTGTCACCAGCTGGGACCTTAAAACAGAATGCCAGGAATCCCGTGGAAAGAACATATTCTCATTAGATTTCTGGCCAAATTTTACAGATGCTTTAATACCGAGCAAAGAATGAGGAAAACAGCATTTAACCACCAATATTCTGAGCTCTGTATAAATCATATGCTGAACCTTTGGGTTTCCTCGCTTCCCAGCTATTTGTTTTAAATGAAGGGCCAGAGGGAATGGGTTTGAATTTAGGACTAGTCTTTTCATGATGTTTCTGCTTTTAAACTGAATGAGACATCGGAGAACAATCACATATTAACAGTGCTCGAAGTGCATCATTTTATATTACAAACAGAGGATTGTGCGTATGAACTTCCTGCCCGGCAATTTTTAAATTCCCTGTGTGCAAAAAAACCCTAGTTTGGTGGAAAGAAAACCTTTATTCCTAATATACTAGCTTTCTATAGTCAGGATTTTTTTTTCAGTTAGCCAAGCATTAAGAGCCACGGTGGCGCAGTGGTTGGAATGCAGTAGTGGGTGAAATGCTCCTGGTTCGGACCAGTTCGGATGAATAGGTAGCGATGGCGGCGGGCAGTTCAGAGAACCGGTAGCAAAAATCCCTTCCCCCCCCCCAGCCTCCAGCTTGCTTACTTTACAATGCCTGCCTTGCTTCGCTTGCTGTAATCCCTGCAATCCATTACATCAGCAAGCAACTGAATCTCCCTGCCTGCAATCAAGCTCATCGGTGAGCAACTCTAACTGCCTGCCTGCCTTCCTGCCTGCCTTGTACCTTTGCTGGCTGAGGAATTCTGGAAGTTGAAGTCCACAAGTCTTAAAGTTGCCAAGGCTGGAGACCTCTGTTCTATTGGGTAAGTTTTTTTCCCCTTTGGGAGCTTTTAAAAAAAATAGTTAATTGGGGTTTTTTTTAGTTGTTCTTTTTTTAGACCTAGCCATTTAAAGTTTAGGAAGTTTTAAATTTAGCTGCTTTTATATAAAAATAAAAATAAATAAAAATAAAATAATATTTGTGCAGCTTTCTGAGATTTTGTGTGTTTCTGTAGTGTTTCACTCTAACTACATAAACACACAAAATCTCACAAAGCTGTATGTGGAATTTTGTGTGTGCAAAGTGTGAAAGTTGTTTTTTTGGGCTTTTTGTGGTTGTGTGAGGTTCCTGCTTGTTGCGGGGCCATTTTGGGTCTAGCACAGCTGCTTTTACATTGTGGGTGAGCCAGTTGTGTTGTGTTGTGTTTTGTAGGTTGAAAAAGGGCAAAGAAGTGACATTGACTTGGCCATGCCCACCTGACCAACAAGCCACGCCCACCCAGTCACCTTATCACCAAGCCCCACCCACTAATTAAGCCACGCCCACAGACAGGTAGCGAAAAATTTTAGATTTCATCCCTGGTGCAGGCTACTTCTGCTGTTTGCGGTTCGATCCTCACCGGCTCAAGGTTGACACAGCCTTCCATCCTTCCGCAGTCAGTAAAATGAGGACCCAGACTGTTGGGGGCAATATGCTGACTTTAAACTGCTTAGAGAGGGCTGTAAAGCACTGTGAAGTGGTATATAAGTCTAAGTGCTATTACTATTGCTATTCACCAGGCAGTCTTTTTCCTATGGTTCCTAGTAAAATGGAACAAGAAATATAAAAGGGTTGGCCTCAGAATTAAAAGTCAGATTCCTCAAATGTTCTCAAGAAACTGTTCTTAAGCTTTACCCCTTGTTTAACAATATTATCATACATATATGCTGGCTTGATGACATTAGCTAACTGTTCTGCCCCAGCTACGGACCACAAAGAACTCAGCACACACAAAGCCTGTACAAACCTTAGTTTACTAATTAAGGACTACTAATGAGCTTCCTTAGTAGTTGTTCAAACACAAGTACAGTTTAAATCAGTCTTTTCTGAACAAGGGCTGTTAATTTAACTTCATTAACAGCCCTCAAGAGTCCAAGGAATAATAACTCAATTCTGAGGCAGTCTTTCAGATAACCGTAAGCTTACTGTGGTTGGCAGAATGCCCAGAAGCAATTTGCAGGAAAAATGACAAGAGAGAAGCAAGAGCCAATCAGACGTTTCTGGAGTCAATATGCGAAGGAATATGAACAAAGTTGTTTTCTTCAAATTGCCTCAGTTGTCGTCATTCCTTAAATAGGTCAGGGGAGTGGCCAATTATCCCCAAGCCTTACCCTCGAGGAGACCCCTCCTGAGGAGACATTCCTGCCTTTTGGCAGCTCTGCGTGCCTGTGCATTGAGAAGAGGCTCCTCCTCTTCTTCCTCTTCACTTATGGGAGTTTCTTGAGGTTCTGAAGGCCCTGGCTGAATCCCCACCTCCGACACCAAATCTTCTCCAGCCTCCTCATTGTCTGACTCGTGTGCCAGGTTCACAGGCTGCTGGCGAATCACCACACAGCCTCCTCACTGTCGGAATCAGCTACCAGCTGCACAGGCTACTGGCGGGCCACAACACTAACCAACTTTGACCTCAAAAAGGCTAACCTGAGTTACATAGATAGAACATCATCAGGAAATGCCAATATTAAATAGTTCTTTTATCCAGTCTCCAAACTTCCCATTTAAGTCAATATCGGGAACATATAATCACGATCTCTTGGGAAAATAAAGTTAAAATCTCAATCGTAAGCCAGAGAATATAAATCCAGTTGCGGTGCAATGGAGCTCATGGACCTTTTGAAACAATGCAGCTACAAACAGGCAGTGCACAGAATAAAGCAGTATATTTGGTATAGAAACAAAATCTTCTGAATGTACACTTTTTGTGTCAAGCTCATCACCTTAGGATTTCCTGTTTAGGAAGATTCCTAGGTTTGTAAATGACTGAACAATTTATGGATGCCTGACCAATCCTGGAAGACTATCTTGCTATTCTAGGGATGGTCAAACACCCGTAGATTTCCCTTCCCTCTGGGAAAAGCTGCACCACTGCCAAGGTGGTGAGCTGTAGATAAGAGAAGATGCTTTTTCTCCTTACCTTTATCATGGCTCAGAGGAGAGATGCTCAGGTAGAAGTGGCAAGCACAAGACAAGGAGCATGCTAATGGTTAGCTTTGCTTCCTAGATAGCATAAAAGCCTCACCTGAAGTCCATTAGACCCAAATCTCTCCACGTGATCAGTTGTGATCAAGTCTGGATGCAAGGAACATTCCGCTGTGAAAACATATCTCCAAGTGGATTAATGGAGGTGAAAACGTGGCAATTGTAGAGTTTACTTTTGTGTGAAAAACAATGTGCTTGAATTAGTTCTGATTGCTTCCTTCCAGGTTATCAGGTAGTTTCCCTCAAAGACTGAGTTGCACTTGGCTTTCCCAAATAATTTAACATGTCCATTGCTGGGTGCAATACAAATAAATGACACCAGCTCTATTTCATAAAGAAGGATACATTGGAGCAGAGAAAGATTTCTGTGAGCTGCTCTCTGCCTTTTGCTTGAATGTTTCAAAGTCCTCTGGTCTCCTTTGGTGAACCTCAGCAAATGCCTTTCTTGTTGATGAAAGTTATGATTCTCTCCGAAAGGCACATCCCAAAATAAAAATTAGTTATCTCTCCAGGACAATTAATCATTTCCTCTCAACAAAGGAAAACCCTAGATTTCTGTGCATTCGTCAGGACCATAAAATTTGCTGAAATCTGATGTGTCAAACATTCATGTGTGAGCAATCCAAGAATTTAACCACAAGTAAAAGGACTTCTCCTCGGTCTTTAGCAATTTGGATGATTTATTGACCAACAGTTGCCTTTTTATCCACCAGGACAGATAGGCTATTTCCCTATGGTAATGGAAGGACTCATGCTTTTTGCAAAGGTCTTTGAATTTATGTGAATTCCTCGATAGGTGGAATAGTATGCCTTCAGGGAAGTTATATTCATTAGGGCTGTGCACGGCTTGGACATGATTAGAAATAAGTTCCTTCAAAACTTGCAGAGGATAACACCTCTCTGGTATTCATTAAACTGGTCCATCTTTTTTCATGTTTCTGAGCAGGTCTGGAAAAAATGATCTGCTTTAATGAATAGTGCAATGCATTTGCACTTGTACAGTGTCCAAAGCACGTTCTGGCTCATCATTTCTGAGGTGTGTGAGTCTCTGTATCCTTAAAGAACAGCTGAACTTATTCAAAAAGGTTGGGTTAAAATAATGCAAATTGCTATCACTGACCGTTTCTTAATGCTGCCAAATCATAACATGATCGTTTTAAAATGTTGCCCTAAACAGGGAAGACTCAGGTATCTCATGACCAATAATAGTGTGGCAACCAAACAGAATTTAGCAACTTTCTTCAAGGTCAACTCCGAAATGTATGATAGGAGGGGAAGTGCAAGATCAGCACTTATGTTGCTGTATTTGGTTTTTTTTAAAAAGGCTTAATCATACCTTTATGCCAATTTCAGTGAAGGGCTATTGAGCTGATTTACTCCAAAGAACATTGGCCTGAACTATCTTCTGAAAGATCTGCTGAATTTATTTAGAAGATATGAAGGTAAGATATCAGCTATCTAGCTTAAGTAAAAACTCTTCTATATTTTGGGCATAAAATGGTAAGATATTTAGCGAATTCAAATGATATCCTTAGCATGCCTAAATTTCATCCTTATAATGTAAAGCTTAGGTCCTTTTGTAACAGCTGAGAATCAACTGTTTTATTTCCAGTAGAATTTAATCATAGTTGATGAAGACCTGATATTTCATGGACATCCATAGAGTTAACTCAAACTTTATTTCAATTGGCCATGAGGAAGTTAAGTTATCATCTAAAGTCAAAGAAACTTCAAAGATGAGGCATTCAGTTCAACATTTCTTTTTTTTTTGAAATATTTTTTATTGTTTTATATCATACATTCCATTTCTATGTTGAGCAGTGCGTTCTCTACTTGTCTATGGTGTTAACATACAAACATCATCATTGTCACTATAATCATATATATATATACAAATATAAGGTAATGTATAGACAAATATCTCTTGGACTGCAATGCAATCAAACTGGTCAGTCCTAGAGGAGATCAACCCTGACTGCTCTTTAGAAGGCCAGGTCCTGAAGATGAAACTCTAATACTTTGGCCACCTAATGAGAAGGAAGGACTCACTGGAGAAGAGCCTAATGCTGGGAAAGATTGAGGGCAAAAGAAGAAGAAGACAACAGAGAACGAGGTGGCTGGATGGAGTCACTGAAGCAGTAGGCGTGAGCTTAAATGGACTCCAGAGGATGGTAGAGGACAAGAAGGCCTGGAGGAATGTTGTCCATGGGGTCGCGATGGGTCGGATACAACTTCGCAACTAACAACAACAAATAGACAAATATGCAATAGTATCAATCATCTTTACAACATACACTATCTTCCATCAAAGTATCGATTATATAACCATCAAAATATTAACTCATTTGTTTTTCTTTCTCATGTAGACCATATTTCATCCAATTCCATTCCTCAGACCTCAATATTCAGTTCAACATTTCTGATGGCAGAGTTGAATTATTTATTTATTACATTTTTAGGCCACCCATTTTCCTACAGGGTGATTCTGGGCTGCTTGCATATTATAAAACAAATAAAAATAATGAAAATATCAAAGCATTAAAACTACTCAGATTAAAATATTATTAGAAACTGTACTAAAACCAAAACTAAAAGAGCTAAGAGACAGATGGGATGGGGATGAGGTCTTCTTACTCTACCAGTCACTTCCAGTGATGAGCACCCCTTTGAGGCTCCAGATTAACTGGCAAAACCAAGTCTTAGTGCCCTTCTGGAAGGCCAAACGGGAGGGGCCATTTCTCACCTTGGATAGTAGGGTATTCCCAAGGATGGGCCATACCAGAAAAGGCTTTTCTCCTTGTCCTTAGCAGATAGGATCTCTAGCAGGTCTCTTCCACTGGCACAATTGGAGCTTTTACCATTGAGGAGTGATGGCTTCTCAGTTATGAATTAGCAGTGAAATCAGTCTTAATAAAGAGTTGGTGACAAAGAGGGGGGGATTTTGAGTTGGGCTCTTAGACATTTGATTGAACAACTTGTATAACTGCAGTATAGAGCAAAAACACACACACACACACACACACACAACCTCTCATAACCATGAACCCATGATGGTCATGATGTCCATATGATTGCTGTGAGAAACACAAATTACTTCTCAGCTTTTTGACAATAACAAATGCAATAGTCTCCTGTGATGAGGATACTCCTGCAATTGAAGAATATGCAGACGCGGACAAATTTCAGACCAACATCCTCCTGAAAAATAGTTGGTAATGTAGCAGATTTTGAAGCATCTTCTAGGTCTTTGCTTTCACATGACCTCATCAATTCAAGCTGACAAGGCCAAGGAAATCAATAGTAGCTATTAGGTTATTTAAATTGGTTACTTCACAATGAGTATATTGTGTATTCTGATTTTTTCAGCAGATCCTTTGGAGCAAATGTTGTCTGAAGACAATTGAATTGATCCCTTTCGACCAATTCATCTTTCAGATTAGGCATATTACAACAGCTGTTGCTTTTATTTGTTTCTATGATTGGTAGAGATTGTTCATTATGCAAGGATATCAGTTTCATGATAACGGGAGTTTATTAGTGTTCAGAGGGCCAGTCCTGACTCAGTTGGAAATATTTATTCAGACATAACTGAATAAACTAGTGAGAGCCAGTGGGTATAATAGCTAGATATTGGGCTGGGGCTGGATAAACCCAGGTTCAAATTTACCCTCAGTAAATTTCAATAGAAATAGAAATAGAAAATAAATAGAAATAAATGTAAATTTCTATAAAATAGAAAATAGAAATTTCCTGAATGATTGTGCTAGCCATTCAACAAAATAATTGGGGGAATAAAATGAAGGGAGAACCCTAAGCTACCTTGAGGTTTTGAAATAAAGAGGGATACAACAAGTCTTATTAGCAAATAAATCAAGGGGCAAACCAGTTATAATCAGCTTTGTCTCATTTTATACAACATTAGTGATTTTATCACTAAATACACGCCTTGATTTAAATTATCTATCAAGCAAGTTCTAAATCAGACTCACCTAGTTATGATCAGCAGGACTTATAAACCAAAGGGATGGTTGAACAATTTGCAGGAATGTCAGATTCATCATTATTTTCCTTCAAATTTCCAATTTTTTTGTGCTTTGATCATTGTTACTTGATGAGGAACTTGATTTTCCCTGTTGAAATGCATACTCTTGAATTAATGTTTTAGAAAAATATTTGCTCCACAGGGTTGTGAAGGTAAACACTTGCAGGTGGACAGGAAGAGGAGAGAGAGAGAGGAGAGAAGGAGGAAGAGAGAGAGAGAGAAAGCAAGCAAGCAACAAGGAGGGAGGGAGGGAAGGAAGGAAGGAAGGAAGAAAAAAAGAAAGAAGAAAGAAAGAAAGAAAGAAAGAAAGAAAGAAAGAAAGAAAGAAAGAAAATGATACCATTACAAATAGCTTGGTGGAGTCCTTTAAAGCAGAAACAGCAGCTTTGATACTCTAAAAGTGACTACCCAGAGATTTAAATTTGAAGCTAAATTGTTTGTAGTTCTCTGCCTGTAGTTATAAATCCTGGTGATAGACATAAATCAATGTACAATGCAGTTCAGGTATAATGGATGTAAAAATCCCCCGACAACATATTGATGTCCTAAGCTGTCAGTACTTGACCACTCAAAGTGGAATACACAGACTTGGCTTGCTAATCTGAAATGCAAATATACCAAACTGACAGGCTGGGTTTTTGTGCAGTTATTTCAGCTGGGAAGCACTGCAAGGCATCATAAGCCTCCCTATTTTGTATAATTTATGTAAATGCTTTAAAAAAAAAAGCCCTATTCTGCTCTGAGAAATCTCCTGATAACATGGCATGTTCTCTGGATTTTCAACCAGTGGGCTGGCTGCTATTTCCTTCTGTTATTAAGAGATTAGTTTCATCTGTGATTAGACCCACCTCTTTGAAATTTGATCACGGATCTCATGGAGTTTTCCTGCAAAGATATGCCTTAATGCAGGGAAATTTAAGCTGCTTCTCGTGAAACAATTTTACAGGTCAGAACGGAACACTTATTAATTTGTTAGGCTGGTGCTGAATTAATAAAGAGGAAGCACAATATGACTGTACAAGATAGGAATAAACAAAATCGTCTCTTTGTGCAGACATTTGGAAAGGGAGACCTTGTGAATGACGGAGCCATTATGGGTTGAAAGTTCTTTGTAAGGTCTAACATCTTTTGTAAGCTAGGGCTCATGGGTGGAGGAAATGTTAAGAAAGACATATTTATTTATTTTTCAAATTATATAGAATTTATTTTTAAGCGAAAATAAATATCCGGTATAGAAAGAATGCATATATGAGTGTGCTTTAAAAATGTTTTATTTATATTAAATTTACATGTTCCCATCTCGCTATTGAAAGAGACTCTGGATGACTTCATCATTTATCAGGCAATGGATGGAGTAAATTGGATTTTCCTCCAGTTGCTCTTATAAGTAACCATGATTTCAGATTACCTGGGTCTGGAAGCAGGAAACTTGATCATGTGCTTCCCACTGCTTCCATCACAGTTGAAATCCTACTTCCTTTAAGGTTTTCATTCTACTCTTTTCCTCTTCTGTATTCAGTCCATATGGATTTTTATGCTCTCACAAATTCACTAAGGTAGGCAAGACCAGTTTAAAGAGATTGTGAAATATGGAATTGCACTAGATAGCTGAAAATGGAAGTTTTTAAGTAGTTAAGGACATATGAGGGCATGGGGGGTGGGGAAAGGAAGCTCGCTACTATGAGCCATGGTGGCACAGTGAGTGCAGTACTGCAAGCTACTTCTGCTGACTGCCGGCTGCCTGCAATTTGGCAGTTCAAATCTCACCAAGCTCAAGGTTGACTCAGCCTTTCATTCTTCTGAGGTTGGTAAAATGAGGATCTAGATTGTTGGTCCTAACCCGCTTGGGCGCTCTTAATTGTTTGTATGGTGAAGTGACAACTGAGATACAGTGGTATCTCAGTACTCATTATTAATTAGTTCCGGGAGGCACGATGAATACCAAAAATGATGAGTACCAAACAATTTTTTGACATAAGGAATAATGTAGTGAGTCACAAGGCAGCTAACTCTGACAAGTTCTAGCTTGTGTGTTGAGTACCAAACAAACAGTGAATACCAGGACAGAATGCACTGAGTACCATTGAATACGATGAGTTTCAAAGCAGTTGAGTACCAAGGTACCATTGTATGTTTTACTGTGATATTTATGTTGTTACTATTATTATTTTTATTATTTTATATTTGGTTATTTTATAGTTTATGGTGCTGGGAGCCATTCCAGGTCTTGGATGGAATCATAATGTAAAGAATTATAAACAAACAAACAAATAATAAATGAGATCATTCTCCTAGGCAGGATTTTTAGCATTAGGAGACTCTGCATGCAAAAATTCTTTCTAGATGCTTCTCTAACTCTAGTTCAGTTTCTGTGAGTATTCCACGCTAATTTCAGTTTAACATCTCATTTGGCAGGAATCCATCAACCATATTAATGGGGTGATGTCTCTCCAAACCTGATGTTGTGTTCAGTTTCCAAAGTTCTTAAACTGGTCCTGGATGCAGATTGTCTGTAGGAATGGATAGCATTTCAGATCCAATGCTGAAAAAGGTGTGTTGGAGAGAACCTGCCAGTGTAATGCAATCACAAGATCCAAGGAAAAGATATGGAGTTCATGAGAGGGTACAACAAGGGGTTCTGGCATAAGCATAAGTGCATATCACTTCCTCAATTATGAATTTCTTACTATGCTAAGCAAATCCAATAGATTGTGTCAGGGGTGAAATCCAGCAAGTTCTGACAGGTTCTGCAGAACCAGTAGTGGAAATTTTGAGTAGTTGGGAGAACTGGCAACTACCACCTCTGGCTGACCCAAGAGTGGGGTGGGAATGGAGATTCTGCAGTATCCTTCCCCTGCCATGCCCACCAAGCCACATCATGCCCACCAAGCCACATCATCCCCACCAAGCCAGCTTCTTGGATGAGAAGCGAAATGTCTTCAAAGAAAAACCAGAAAATCCAGTCGCCTCTTGAAAAAACACCTTTGGGACTAGAACAGAAATATAATCCCTTTGTTGAAAAAACAAACAAGCGGGGGATACTGTTTCATTAATAAGAACTGTTCAGGTTATTCCGAAAGTATGTTCTGGCCATTAATATTGATTTTTTTGCTTTTATAACTAGTAGGCTATTCAATAAATAGAAGTAATGACTCTTGTAGAGCAATTGCTATCTCTCAACACAACACGGTTCCTGACTTACTTACTTGACCATGCCAGCGTAGGTTCTTTGTTTCTTTCTCCTTTCACATAACTCTATAAATAGAAGCTACTTTTGTTTCCCTTCAGTTGTAAAATGGGATGCTGTATTATAAATGGGTTCTGCAAAAAATGTCATCGTCTCCTGGCAGCTAGTCCTACAAAAACCTGCTTTTTAAAAAGCGATTATCCTGGTATTATTCCTGTGACGAAAGAGTCAGCGGGGCAAACTGAAAATAATAGCCAGTGCCACATTCATAAAACTTCTCCAACGATAGCTATCGATTTATATTACATACACGATGAGTTTGTGAGCCACTGTGCATTTAACAACAACGACAACAAATCCAAACAACGGGAGAGGGGTTTTTTTTCCCCCATCAACATCAAAAACTACCTCAACAAAACGAAATAATCTGGAGGGAAAAGAGCTTACAAAACAAATCATGTCATATAGATCAGGAGTCCCTAAACCCTGGGCCACAGACTGGTCCCGGTCCGTGGCCTGTTAGGAACTGGGCCATGCAGCTAGAGATGAGCAATGGGTGAATGAGCAAAACTTCATCTTCCTATGTACGGGATTTAGGCTGCACATAAAAACATTTCCCCTGGTCCATGGAAAAATGTTTTTCCACAAAACCCATCCCTAGCACTAAAAAGGTTGGAGACCGCTGATATAGATGAAGGCAGACCTGAGTATTTTACAGCTCTTGTGCCACAACTTTGGTTGTCCCTGTCAGACCCTTGTGGGTTGCTTTTATTTTGAAGGCGACTGCTCTATTTCCCCCCCCCCCAATTTATGTAGCAAGAGCACTTAGACTTATATACCGCTTCACAGTGCTTTACAGTCCTTTCTAAGCAGTTTACAGAGTCAGCATATTGCCCCCAAACAATCTGGGTCCTTATTTTATTGACCTCAGAAGGATGGAAGGTTGAATCAACCTTGAGCCTGGTGAGAATCGAACTGCCAAACTGCTGGCAGCTGGAAGTCAGTAGAAGTAGCTGCAGTACTACATCCTAACTACTGCACCACCACTACTCAAGTATATATGTCTGTGCATGCCTAAGCACCTTCACAGTTCCAGTTTCTCATGTGAGCCCTTGGGAAAATTAATTGTTCACCCCTGGACGAAGGGAACTTTTTGAAATGGCCATAATATTGCTTATTCTGAAACAGTGATTGTAAGGACTAAATTGTTTGTGGCTTTTCTACTGTGGTTCTAGCTAGGGGTGAAATCCAGCAGGTTCTGACAGGTTCTGGGGAACCAGTAGCAGAAATTTTGAGTAGTTTGGAGAACTGGCAAATACGACCTCTGGCTGGCCCCAGAGTGGGGTGGGAATGGAGATTTTGCAATCCTGCCCCCAGGAGTGGGGAGGGAATGAAGATTTTGCAGTATCCTTCCCTTGCCACGCCTACTAAGCCACATCACGCCACCAAGCCACGCCCACAGAGCCGGTAGTAAAAAAAAATTGGATTTCACCACTGGTTCTAGCTATTTGCTACCTGGGACAGGAGAGTAAATGTTGTCCCTCTCTACTCCTTCTCTCCCCAAATCAAGGTGCGAAGTTTCAAAGGCCAGCCAACCTCATCCAATGCAGAAAATACAACCCAGCACTATTTCTTCTCCTTGGGAGTAAAGCACTCACCATTCTGCATTAAATAGTGCTTTGAAAATGTACCTTTTTCGCAAGAACCCAAATTGATTGCCTGAGGAAATGACATCACTCAGTCTAATGTTGAAATATCTCTTGGCATTTATCTATTAGCACTGGAGGCGGTGCTTTACATCACAAATTTGAGAGGGTGTTTTTCATTCTCTGGAGAACATGTTAGGGTCAGCGCCAGCAGCGGTGTTTCTTCAAAGCTAATCCAAAGAGTCCTGTGAAATTTGAATTTTGCTCTATTACATTTGTATTCCTCTTCTGTCCATTCAAGTATTTCCCATCATTTCATCTTCACAACAAGCTTATTCTGAGATAGACTGAGATGAGTGATAACAAATTGAGTCATCCAGTGGGGTTCATGGTTGTGTAGGAACTTTTAGCGTGGGCCAAAAATCTTTGCTACTATATCACACTGGTTCTCACCCACTTTTGAGAGTGTTATTCAAAGTCTGGGTGGAATTTAAAAGAGATTTTATGTTGCTTGATGGGGCTAAGGTGGCTTGATTTTCAAATTTAGCCTATGTAGGACGTTTCTTGCTCTTTCAAAATGTAGCTGTTCTGTGTTTAAAGCAGTTTATGGCTGTGATCTAGTTTTGATGGGAGAAATGTAACTCAGGGTATGTGATGGAATGCACATGGGTTGGTACCTTCTTAATTCAAATTTCCTTAAGAAGCTACCAACAGGTGTGATTATCTGATGCCTTTCCTCAAATACTCCAAATCATCTTTTGTCCTTGAATTCAGATCTTTGCACAGTTCTAATATAACAAAATTTATCTAAGAGGATATTTTCCAGCAATTTATAGTGACTTTTAGATGTGTGGACATCAACTCCCAGAATTCCCCAGCGGTCATGTTGATAGTGATGGAATGAGTCTAGAACAAACACTGTTATAGACTCATTCCATCACTACTGTGCCCAAACAGCAATATTTCATTGTACTTCAGTTGGATGATGTTATGAAGAATTATCAGTCATTAAGTAAAAATAACCAGAGTGTTATTAGCTATAAGTGTAAAGATTCCACACACACACCTAAGCATTTCTCTTGATATATTTTTCCGTTTTCTGTTCATTCTTCCTTGTAGCCATTTTGTTAACCTTGCCATTTCATCTATAGAGAAATATCTTCCATTTTTTACTATTTACTATTTACATTTTACTATTGGAGTATTCTGTGATCCAATTTCTGCCTCACAAAACATTCTCCATGTAAGACAACCACACTCCTGCTTAGAGCATTTGAAATTATGAAAAATATTGTTACTATTGACCAGGCTTCAGGGAATTCAGAAAACAGAGAGCAGCAGTAGCAGCAAAAACATGGATCTAAATGGATCTCAGATCTGCCCTGCTTTGTAATACAATCACAATGGGCTGCAATCCTGGAGTATAATTCTAAGTATGAATTAATGATGATTGTTGGAATTACTTGTCCAGTTTGACAAAATTATGCCAAATGACACAATATCATACAATGTGATTCTTGCTTTCTTTTGTGTCTTTTTAAAAATCCATAGAAATCTATTTACAGAATATAAGCATCTAAAAAAACCAAATACCTCTGAATTCATATAAAATCCTCTCTCCTGTTCTACCAAATACATAAATGCATATATATATATAAGCAATCTAATATAAGACATCTCCCATGGGCTGAGAAATATGTTCTCTAGTCACTTTGATACTCCATTTTCTGCTAGTGTTGATCGCTTTTCCAATGAAAG
The DNA here is from genome assembly GCA_012654045.1 of Ptyas mucosa. Taxonomy (NCBI): domain Eukaryota; kingdom Metazoa; phylum Chordata; class Lepidosauria; order Squamata; family Colubridae; genus Ptyas; species Ptyas mucosa. Next base: position 6,488,880 of record WNWU01000002.1, read on the forward strand.
GACGACAATAGATTAAATTTCATATTGTGATAAATATAATTTAGCTATTTATAGCCTGTACACACACACACACCTCTCCTTCTGCCCCATCTAAGAAAGATGTTCTGATTTATAATGGTTCCATCAGTCCTTTACTGGATTTATTTTGCTTTATTAAGCAATGCTTCCATAATATCCTATTCTATCATGTATTCAGAAAAGTGACTTATTCCATATGGTGTTTGAAGCTTAGTTTTTACTTCCATTGTCAAATTAGCAATGTATTTTTTGCTCTATTTCAGAGGTTAACATAGCTGGATCTCATCCAAGGGTTTGAAGCTTAAATTGCCAAAGAGTGAGAGTCTGACCTTGGATGTGACTCATTGCTTGGCTGTTGATGGAAGAATAATTTGAGAGAAAATCATTTTTAATCAGTGTCACATAATGTCTTATAATTTTCTAGGGTTTCTAGGACACATCATCAATTTCTGAAAGGTCCAAGATATTTGTTCTCAGGAATTTGCCTTGTCATCTCCCGCCCTCTCCTCCTTCCAATGGATTTTGCTATACATTCTCTGGTTTGATAATAATGGTAGGGAAAAAAATCAGCAAGTATTAATTTAGTTTAGAGGCCATGTTCCAGGTTACCAATAATAATAAGGAAATTCTGATAAATAAAATTCTGTAGTTTACATCTATTTGGAAAACAGGGAGGTGAATAAGCAAAAGGATGGCTGACAAGAATATCATTCTTTCTTCTCCATCATTTTTTGCTGGTTAATATTTCTCCTAGATCATTAATTTTTATCTTGTAAAATCCAGAAGTTCATTTGACCTTGCCGCCAGATAGACTATAGGAGAAAATGCCACTGGAAAAGGATTCAAAAGGAAAAAAAAACAGGTAAGGAAGAGTTTAAGTTCTTCTTTCTCTTTGTGTTATTTGCTGGGGTGGGGGGACTTCTTCTGACACTTATTTTTAATGCAAAGAAGTAGACCATCTACTTTTTACATGAGATTTTATACTGCATGCAGTTTGATTCCAATATGTTGGACAGTGTCAGATGAGATTTAACTAGAATACTTACACATCTACTTCTCTATTACTTTGTATTAGGGGATTGACAGATTTATTTGTTGAGTTGCCAGATGATTAGACTTTCTTGGGAAGTGGATAACTTAATGTTTTGCCAAGTATCCAGTATATAACTATGAATCTTCTGCAATTTATCTCTTGTCTCTCAGCCCTTTTATCCGTGTTGGGAAGCCTGTTATTAATACATAGCTATAAGTTTGGTGGTGAAATTTCCACCAGTTTCCTCCTTGCATTTGTATTCTGCTTTGGAGTTTACTAAAGGTTTTCATGGACTAAAAAAAAAGTAATATATTTCAAATCAAGCTCCATACCTCATGTCTCCACTGACACATTTAGGTTTAGTTTCTTGGAAGCAACATGAAAGCCATTATCTTCTGTTGTTCTTTACTTCCAAGCAAAATGACAGACTTGGAATTCAATTGGTGATCTGCCATTAAAATAACAAGCAGGCCTAACCCTGCTTAGCTCCCAAGACAATACACAATATAAAACCGAGCCAATAGAATACCACTCTTCTTAGGGTCTAAAGCAGGGGTGTCCAACTTTAAGTCCTTTAGACTTCAACTGCCAAAATTCCCCAACCAGAATGGGGAATCAATCTAAAATCTAGCACAGAGCCTTAATCAGATCCTGGATAATCTACTCCAAAGAATCTAAATAAGTACTGCTGGATTACCTCCAACAGAACAGGACACTATGTTTTTGAAGCCCAGCAAGCTGGCTAGCAAAGAAATGCATGGTTGGAAGATAATATCTGCAGATATTAAGAGGTGCTGATTGTGACCTAACTAGTCAATCTAGATCTGTTCAGCTATGTGAGGTATAAGTAGAGATTTGACTCACAGGGAGTTTCTGTGCTATGAAATTTCAACCTTATCCCTAGATTTCTTGATGGTGGATCACCCTCACACTATAGCCTCTTAAGTCCCATTTCCTAAAAACCAAATAGTTTCACTGATTAAGACTCTCAGATTGGACGGTACTTACTTTTAATCAGTGATGGGATTCAGCCAGTTCGAGCTGGTTCGGGGAAACCAGTAATTAAATTGCTGGCTGGCTCCACCCCTCTCCTCCCTGTCCCTTCCAGGAGTCCCCACGCACCCCTTTTGGCTACCAGGTAAATGCAGGGAGACCTACTAGGCCCAAAATGGGACATGGGGAGGTGTGGCATGCCCCCCTGCAGCTCATTTTCACTCCCAGGAGGCTGCAGGGAGGCCTCATAGGCCCAAAATGGGGTACCGGATGGTGCAGCGCCCCCCCCCCCATTTTTGCTCCCAGGGGGATGCAGGAGTGCTGCCTGTCACACCCCCTGGCCATGCCCACCCAGCTGGTCATTAGGGCAGAGAACTGGTTGTTAAATTATTTGAATCCCACCACTGCTCTTAATTGTCTTTTATGAACTTTCTTACTTGCCAAAGACCTAGCTTTGCCTGACTGCTCTGTCGTGGCAGGTCAGATCAAATTCTGGTTAAGCAGATCTCTAACGAAGTTCACCGCTTATTAGCATATACAAATGAGCAGTCAGAGATGTACTGCTGCTGAAATAGGCTGTGTAGAATTCTAAAATGAAGTAAAAATACTGATGATGATATAATATTGAGTTATTTGATAAGGATGTAGCAGACCTCTCTGCTTCTACAAAAGAAAGTCATACTCCAATAAAGGGACCACTACCTTGATTTGGTGATCCTAAAGCTGTATTAAGAAGAAATTCTGAATTCAGGAAAACTTCCCATCAAACTACCAAGGCAAATAGAAGACTGACCAATTGAGTTAGACACAACACTGTTTTTTTACAGAAATTGGACCCAGTTATCTTTTTCTAACCAGATGTTAGACCGCAATATATCATAATATATGCAAGGCTTTACCTCATAAAGAGGTAGGTGGGGGGGGGGGTTAGCGCAGGAGAAGAAACAATTGAGGTTCCCTCTGGTGAGGCACTTTAGGTTACCTTGAAACTTCTATAGGCAATGCCAACCACTGTGTTTCCCAATAATTCAAATTGCTGAAAGAAGCCATTAGAAGAGGCGAAGCAAAATAATGCAGTCACTCTGCTGTTAGAGGTGAAGGGGCAAAGTTTACAAACCAGGTCGGTATTAAAGCAAAGCACCCTTTCAGATAATAGCCCAATTCCAGTAGTTTCCATTAGATGTGAGATCTACTCCAAAGTTTTAATTCCTATTGATCTTTTCAGTAAACAAGATACTTGTTGAAATTGTCAGTTAGAAATGTACAGATAATTTTGAAATGCATACATGGAAAAAGAAAAGTTTACACATAAAGTCACATGTGATATATTCTCACTGCACTTAGTACACCACAACAGGCAAATTCCAACAGCAATAAATAGCAAATAGTTTGTAAGATTAGAGAAAGGTAATAAGCGTTCCATGGAGACTGAGAGCATTTAAAAAACTATGTCTCTCAATTTGCACATGTCAAGTCTTCAAGGTAAATCATACCAGGAATCCAATGTCATTTAAGAAAGTACTTTTTAGTGTAAATCTATAGTAACAGAATCTTGCATGTCTGAGTGTGATTCCCCTCGCTGTCCTTTTATTTTGGAGAGAACTGGATAGGACTTGTGTGAGACTTTTACTCATGTTACATTTCTGCTCTGGGCTCAGTCCTTCTTTATCTGACCATTGACTTGGTAGTAGCCCCTCATCCTGTCTTTCTACATCACATCAACATTAGTAATGTTAACTTATGTCTTACCAATAGAAGAGAATAACTGTAGCTCAGACAAAGTTAACTGTGGGGTCTTTGGTGCTCTCTGAGCTTGGTTGTTTTCTGGCAGGCATTTCATAACCCAACTAGGTAACATCATCTGTGCTGATGGGTAATGAAATATCTGCCAGAAAAAAACCAAGCTCAGAGAGCACCAAGGACCTCTAACTTATGTCTGTTGCTTATACCAGCAAATAAAATAATTCTTTCATTGGAATTATTATTAGAAAGTCAGCCTAATTTAGAATCAGTGTCCCCACCCCTCATTGATACAATATAATCTATCCACATGAATCCTAGCTTTTTATAAGAAAAAGGTATATTTAAAAATAATACAATAGGAGTTTTAAAAATTATGCTTACCACATAATTTGTGGTAGAAATAATATACTCTCCTATCAATCAAGTCAAATCTACAGAATCAGTAAAAGGAAAATTTTAGTGGCTCCTGATAAAATGACAGTAGTAGGAAAAGAAAAGACAATAAACCAGACGTGCAGGGATTTTATAATACCACCTTGAAAATTCAGGACTTCTATATGAAATATATAACCTATGTTTTAAAAAAGCATCACATATATACTCCTTGTATTTCAGTATCTATCATCAATCCTTTTTTTAAAGGATGGGGCCTTCATTTGTGTGTGAAATAAATATGGCTCTTGTTCCTGTTTTGCCTATCATTAACATTAAAAAATTTATAGATATAACTATATCAGTCCCCCCAGGCACTAAGGCGAATTTCCCTTCCCACCAACATATTTGCAGAGCTGGAATATAGTACAAGATTCATTTTGGTCAGAAGAAAATGTAAAGTGCAAAGTGAGCTAAAAGCAAAATGAATGTATGTCATCAATAAATGATATATTTTCAATAGGAAACTGATGTCACTTGTATCCTACACAGAGAAAAAGGATGAGGTAGGTAGAGTGCAGAGCCGTGGTTTATATGAACAGAAATTGACACAGAAACATTATAATGTTGATCCTAGGAAATAAAAGTGTTCCTTGTGGAATCTGGATTTTTCTTCCAGAGAAAATAAGACTACTATATAGTGCAGATGGTTTAATAAAGAGTTAGCCCATGCTAAAGTGTGTACTTCCAATTTTGACAGACAAGTAATGATCGTAACTCCACATTCTTCCACTTACTATTCTTTAGATTTTTAAATCAGGGAGGTTTTCAAATGTCAGGCAGGGATAGTTACAGCTGATCTACACAAATTCCAGAACAGAACATAGACTGACTACCATCTATAACAAATTATGAGATCATCTGCAGTATGCCAAACCACCCAATGCTTCCTATGCTCTAGGAATGTCAAACTCAAGGCCCAGGGCTGGATCCGGACCACAGGATCCGGCCCGTGATGCCTAGATCTGGCCTGTGGGGTGGCCCTGGAAACAACAAAGGACTGGCCCGTGGTGCCTCTGCCAGCAAAAATGGAGCTTGGGAGGGACTAACATGCAACGACCCTTTCCTTTTTATTTTGTAATTCAAAGTAAACTGAATTAGTTCCATCCATAACTCAGGTTGGAAAGCAAATTTATCTCTTGCTCGTAATGTTTTAAACCAGAATTTATTTCAGTACTCCATTGGCCTCTTTTTTCTTTATTCTGCACATTTGAAAAGAATTACGCAGACATTTTTCTTTGTAGGCTATAAGAATGCAGCTGATCCCCACATCGTTATACAGAAATATATGGATTGGTATATTATAGTCCAAAGTCATCAATGAAATAATTAAAAGTTCCAAGTGATACTTTTCTAGAATCAGAAAGGCATACAGGAAATTCATTTGACCTAAGATAAAAAAAAAGAAAGAAAAGGTAATATTTTACTTTCATTTACTTTGATCACAGGTTGTCATATATCCTAATGGGCAGTGTTTCAACGGAAAAGGAGGAAGCAATCATCTCTTTACCATTATGAATTCTCCGAAGCTTTTAATATATCACTATAATGCTCCTGAGATCTGCTTTTAATGCTGCCAGGACCACTATTAAATTGAAAAGGTTGGGCAGGGTTAAATATGTTTGCCAATCACATCCTCTCTTTAATTCTTCCTAACACCAAAGCTTTATCACATAATGTGAAATGTTGAGTAGGTCACGGTCTATGGATTCTGAAATGTTTATTATTGCGAGTGTGGAATGAACGAAGATGCTGTGAAGTAACACGAGGTCAGCTCTCAAATATTTGCCCTTTAGTCAAGGCATTTTAGGTTTGAGTTGTTGCTCAAGTTCGTTTAGTTGTTGCTTAGCTTGAGATGCAAGTGGCAGTTCAGGTTTAGGAATTTTAATCTGAATTGGTTCAATTCATACCTCCCGAGCTAACACATGGATTGGAACATAGTTATCCACTGATTTAATACTGTTCCCATGCAATCTTTCTCTTAAAGAAAATGTAAAATGTGCATTTTAAATAGAAATATGTATATGGCTGCAATCCTATTTTCCCTTGAGCGTGCCCCAGAGACTATAAAAATCATGAAGATTCCCCTCTAAGATCAGAGAAAGGACATTGACTTCAAAAGGGGAATTGCCTATTGTTAGTAATTTCCTCATGCTGTCCATCAGCCTGTAGCAATATCTCTTTCTAGCAGTGGAATCCCCCTCCAGAAAGCCTAAACAGAGATGGGGCAATTCAACTAGGATGGGCCTGAAGGACGTCACATCTCATGGATTTTAAGATTATTTAGTCACCTAGTAGATACCTTTTGAAATTGACACATAATCTGTGTCATTTCCAGATTCATTCCCATCTGTTGGGCATCCACATAGAAGAAGCCTAGATTATCCCGAAGCAGAAGGTTTTAAGAAGGTATCTATCAGAGAAGCTTTATTGTCTGTACTTGTCTACCTATGTAGGTTAAGCAAAGTAGAAGGTGTGCTTAGAATCCGAATGTTAATGAGGGAGAAGTGCTTGGCTAAGCAGGTATAGAGGTTACATTGCATTTTCCTTGCTTCTGACAAGCTATTGTATATTTCAGTGAGCAATGACATTCTCATATTTGAAACTGGACAGGAGAGCTCAGTTGCTGAGGATGGAACTAATATGCTTCTACCACAACTCTGAAAAAAAAATGTCACAGAGGAATAGGATGTGCAGGCATGCTTAGCAGATTACCAGTCATGATAAATTTAATTTCTTTAGCAAATAAGTAGGATAAGACTGGGGGGGGGGGGGGGACCCATCACTGGGAATCTGCATCAAAATGAGAGTCCTTGTTGGCATGTCTTTACACACCTGCTAAATATGAACTAGAAATAGTTCATGTGGACAATGAGTCAGTTCCCCTTTTGCAAAATTTTAGTTAGTTCTGCTTTCCATTTTCCTATAATTCTGTTTTGCTGGTTTGTTGTAAATCAGAGGTCCAGGCTTTTGCTCTGTTTCATGATGTTTTCCAAGATGTCTCTCTCGGTCTCCCTGAGAGCTTTATTTTTATACAGTTTTACACAAGCAGATAAAAGGTAGCACAGTAACAGCGGTCTGATTGGATAACTTATTCACCCCCCCTATCAAGATGCCATCCTCTCTAGGTGAGATTATCTCATCCAAATCTGAGCCAAAGATGAAGTAAGCAGGCAAGACCCACAACGCATGAACCACGGCAGTGTGCTACTCTCAGCCTGGTACCGTGACCCTTGACCTACTGACCTACACTGGTTTCTCCCGCAGGCAAGAAGACTGGTAAAACTAGATGGGTTTTTAAATTCTTTTCAATAACCTAGTGATGGATATTGGTGAAAGTATCAGGAGGAGTTGGTGAAGGAAGGTCTTCAAAGACCCGTGATTGAGCTTGTTTCATTTCTAGACAGTTTCAGCATGAGAAGGAAGCAGCTTACAGCAACCTTGGAAAACCGATGTCTGCAGAAATCTGTGTCTCCCGCTGGTTTTGTGCACCACTTTTCCATTGGCTTGTGTGCCTAAATAAGTCAATAAACGTTTATAAGGTGAGATAATTCTCTCAAGGCACCTTACAACATTCATAAAACATTGGTTAATATAATTTAAATTAGCCAACTAATAACTAATAAAAGCCAAACAACAGAACAACGTGCATTCAAATCATGCATTCAACTCTTTAAAAGAAACAGTTGGTCGTAACTCCTTAGAAGATTGATTCCCAAAAATAAATGCAGCTTTAGGACTCTCCTTATGCTTTGTAGATGCCCCAGCAGATAATGGATTCTACAGGAGAAGTGCCACTCTGGCAGGGGGAACCCACTTATCTGATTACTGTGTCAGGTGAATAAGAAGGGCCAGAGCTGACAACCAAGGTGCAGTCAAATTGTTATTCACTCCAGACTAAGTAGGTAAAAAGCATTCGTGGTCAGCTCTCCTGAGATTCTCCAGTTAATGTATTCAGAGCACTCCTAAAACAGAATATCCCTCTTTAATGTCAATCATCCCTCAGGAAGAGCTAGCAGATCTGGGCTGCAAAAATCTGAATGGAATTCTCTTGGCTGCTGTCTAGTGGAGGATCAGAAATTTGCAGCTGGGTCTCGTAGTCCTAATTCAGAGCAGTCAGCTTCCTACCAGGGACCATGGCCAGGTCAGGATTACATCTGAATTTGAACTCATTCTTCACAGCCACAAACTAAAAATCAAAAAGTAGTTGTTACCAGCATTTGTTCATATTCGTTCGCATTCTTCCACTGTTTGCGCTCTCTTTGTCAAACGGGATGATTAATCCCTTCAGCAGCTTAGAATATCAAGGAGCTGACACCACTGCCTGGGTTGAATGCATAAGTTGCCCTAAAATGAAGTATATAAATATATTCCTAATATGCAAGATGCAGAGGGAATGCCTTTTCCATCAGTAAGCAGGACACAGTGTCACCTCCCATGGCTGTATTCCATTTAACAGAACATTCCCTGAGGTTGAACAATAAAATTCAGTTCAGTTCACGTATTTTGATTAAGTGAAACACAGTACAATACACCAAGCAGGCCGTAACTCTCATTTATAGCACAATGACAGGGTTAGTTCTCATTTTTCCTGTATGAGAGGTCATTGAAATATTTCCGATTACGCGAATATGCTCGGTTCCTTTGCCTTTGTGATAAAAAAAGAGTGTTTGTTGCATGTTGCATTTACTGCTGATCTGTATGAAATTAGGCTACTGAGTCTCCTGAAACAAAATAATCTCTGCTGAAGAGAGCCAAGGTATGAAGGAACCTTCAGGTTTAGGAGTGAGACATTATAAATTATACTACCGTGGTCGCCACCTGCTACAGAGCAACAAGGTGAGCTGCAGAAGAGAGGGGCCCTCAACTGCAAGGTTGCCTGGTGCCCTGGGCAGGGCTGGGGCTAGCAAAAGTGCATTGGAAATATCTTCAGGCACCTGGAGAGACAGAACTCCTGGCCCTCGCTAGATCAGCTGATCCACAGGCCTCGGTTAAGGGGCCAAGCAGCCATGAAGTGACTGGGGAAGGGAAGGGCTGCTTCCTGTGCTGGCCATGCCCATTCCTACATGAAGGCTTATTTTCGGAGTAGGGCTTATATTAAAGGTAAAGGTTCCCCTTGCACATATGTGCTAGTCTTTCCTGACACTAGGGGGCGGTGCTCATCTCTGTTTCAAAGCTGAAGAGCCAGCACTGTCTGAACACGTCTCCGTTGTCATGTGGCCGGCATGACTAAATGCCAAAGGCACACGGAACACTGTTACCTTCCCACCAAAGGTGATCCCTATTTTTCTACTTCCATTTTTTACGTGCTTTCGAACAGCTAGGTTGGCAGAAGCTGGGACAAGTAAGGGGAGCTCTCCCCATTATGTGGCACTAGGGATATATTTTGGGTGGCTGTATATTAGGCCCACCCAAAAAAAATCAGGCTAAGACTTATTTTCGGGGTAGGTTGTATTTTTGGGGAAAGACGGTACTAACTTCATAACATCAGACTTTCCAAAAGGACACCCCTAATCAGGTGGGCTGGGAGGCTTACAGGGATTACAGTGTGCCAATAATATGAGAATGTGATTAATTGGGGGGGGGGGTTATACAAACAGCAAGTACATTAGCATCACTTCTAATATTTGCCTATTGAAATAGGCAGGCAAGTACAACAAACGGACTTTTCAAATTTTGCATGTGCCCCACCTTTAACACAATAGAACAACAGTCTCCTGCGGACAAGATGAGAAAAAAATGGATGAGTGATATGGCTGTACAGTGGAACTACTTGCAGATATGCCTCCATGCTGATTGATGATATACTGCATTAGCTGTATTGTGTCCTGTGGTTATACTAAGCTAGATTAGATGCGCGTTGAAACATAGAAGATATATAATGTCTTCAAATTGGATTCACTTGCCAATGTCCTTCAGCCTAAAGGGATGGTTAATATTGCAGTAGATTTCACTTTAGCATTGTATAATATTTTGCAGAACTTCATGTGTCTATACTGGTAGCAGCTGTTTCGATCCAGAAAGTCTGTCTGCCTGAGTGCAGAACTGAACTTCTGGATTTCTCATTTTAGAAGAAATACTTGTGTGTGGCTTTTTAGACTGGATGAAGCAAAGAGATCTGGATGATCAGATTCATTTTAATGTAGTCCTTGAAGCTTCAGAGTCAAAGACAAAAGATGCTTAGGAGACCCTGTGTGTGTGTTCGAATGCTGCAGAACTGCAGTTTCTTAAACCAAGCATGTCTCTTTGAGGATCATTGTGCAGCTGAGGAGGGCAGCCATATGAGCTTAGGAAAAGATGCAGCTGGTTTAAGGAGTAGCAACCAGATACTATATATGCATGATAAAGGGCCTTTTTGCCTTTAAAGCTGAGACACTGCATGCATTTTAGACCAGTCCCATGACCCATATACCCTGTTTTCCCGAAAATAAGACATCCCCCGATAATATGCCCAATTGAGCTTTTGAGCACATGCGCTAAAATAAGCCTCTCCCCTAAAATAAGCCCTCCTCGAAAATATTTTGTCACTGCATTATGTGTTTGTCAGCTGAGCGTCCATTCTGTGGGTTACGGTAGCTTGCCAGAGAACTTTATCACGTATCTAGAGCAACAGAGATAAGACTAGTCTTGTGAAACTTTGAGCTACTGCGCATGTTCACATTCTTTTTTTTCTAACTTCCTGATTTATACTTTATTTTATTCGTCTGTGTGATAAACTGCCGGTAAAGATGTAGTTAGCTAGTTTTTTCTATTTGTATAATAAAATCCTTATTAGACTATATATATTTCAGTTTTTCTTTCTTTAAAGTATATAGCATGGAAAACAAGATCCATCCATCTCTAATTTGGTGCAATTACCCCAGGGGGGGAAACGGGGCTGATTTACGCTTTGACATATTTAAACATAGAGCTGGAAATCAGATAAGATGGCAAGAGGAGCCCTATCTTGCTCCACATGCCCCAAAATAATAAGACCTCCCCGAAAATAAGGCTAACCGCTTATTTCAGGGTTCCAAAAAATATAAGACAGGGTCTTATTTTTGGGGAAACACGGTAGTATATAATTTGAAAGAAAAAAAGAAGAAATTGTGGCACCTCAAAATTAGCAACTGCACAACAACTATTATTTTTCTGCGTTACGAGCGATGAAGGCTATGATTGCTCTTTAAATGATAACGCCAAAGCCATTCTACCCAAAATAAGCGGGTCTGCAAATAAGGTGAAGGCAATTTTAGGATTTCTTTCTTTTTTCCCCCTTCTGTTTAGTTATATCCGATTCTCAGAGACTGCCTGGACAAGTCCTTGAAGTTTTCTTGGCAAGGCTTTTCAAAAGTGTTTTGCCATTGCCTCCTTCTAAAACTGAGAGAACCTGCTCAAGGTCACTCAGCTGGCTCTGTGCCTAAGGTGGGACTAGAACCCACGGTCTCCTGGTTTTTAGTCTAAGCTGTGGTTAGACTAAAGAGCTAAAGCTGTGGTAGCACAGTGGTTAGAACGCAGTACTGCAGGCTACTTCTGCTGACTGCCGACTGCCAGCAGTTTGGCAGTTTAATTCTCACCAGCTCAAGGTTGACTCTGCCTTCCATCCTTCCAAGGTGGCTAAAATGAGGACCCAGATTGTTGGGGGCAATATGCTGACTCTATAAACTGCTTAGAGAGGGTTGTAAAGTACTGTGAAGCAGTATATAAATCTAAGTGCTATTGCTAATGCTTTAACGCTATATTGAAGTAGTTCTCAGGGTTTGTTTTTTTTTACTTACTAGAAATTAACTAAAATTTAAGCTATAATAACTGATATAATTAGTGCCCATGTAATTAATATTTTCCCCTCTAGCTTCATTAAAATCCACAATTGGGCAACTTTTGGAGCTACAGACTTCGGGGAGGCACATGCCCTGCGGTTCTCAGTTATGTAACTCTGATTGATGCCATAATACATGCATCAATTTAAGGGCTCTGCAAAACTTGCTGTTGATATGCTGCCTTTTTAAAGAAGCTGATAGGTTGCTATCGCTGCACTTTTGAATCGTTTACCACAAGAACTTAGCTTACAAATCATCACTCCACTCATTTTGGAGAGGTGATAATGTGGCAAGCTACCATTTTCCCTTGTAACGGGAAGTTTAAAACAAATGTTTTAAATCCCAGACATATAATTCAGTCCGTATGAATAACCACAGAGGTTTTTGGTTTTATAACATTATTTGCCAGAAAGGTGAGAACAGCCGTACCCTTTAGTGGATGTAATTAGGTCGCAGAATTATAAGGGAGTCAGAATAATACGTGCAAAGTGACCTTTCTGCCCTTTGGTAGAATTCTCTCTGAATCAAACCATTAGAGGATAATCCAGTTAAACCAGAGACATTGTCATGATATGGAGCCAGAGTAAATAAGATGCATCCATCTGTAACTTCAGATAATTTCAGTGAAAAAAAAGTTACACAAAAAGAACAATTGTTTTGCTTTTTTAAAAAATAAAGCAACACTCATTCAATGAAACTATTATCACGGCTCGTCGCACAGTCGGTCAGATGTTTAGACAAGATTTGGCATTTTTATCCATCTACTGAGCCCTTCCCAAAGACTTGGGCTAGGCAGATGTTCTTCAGTGGTATTAAAGATATTGTAAGGATGTAAGCTGTTACAAATAAATCTGCCTTTTGCAATTGACTGGTGGTGATTTTGTCAATGCTGACACTGTTCCAGATGTTTTGGAGTTGCATCCAAAACTCCCATCACTATTGGTACTATTTTTGCTTTCTTTAGGCCCAGTCATTTAACTTCTATTCTGAGGTCTTTCTGATTTCGTCTAGTTCAGTGGTTCTCAACCTTCCTAATGCCACGATCCTTTAATACAGTTTCTCATGTTGTGGTGACCCCCAACCATAAAATTATTCCTAAGACCATTGAAAATATGTGTTTTCCGATGGTCTTAGGCAACCCCTGTGAAAGGGTCATTCGACCCCCAAAGGGGTCGCGACCCACAGGTTGAGAACCACTGGTCTAGTTCTTTCTCTTCCATTGTCTCCAGGTATTGCAGTATCCGCAGTCCAGACATTTTTGTCTTTTTTTTAATCAACAATTGTTAAGCATTTATTAAACAATTGGGGCGTTATGTGGCAGGGCTTGTCTGTTTAAATTCTAAAGTCCAAGGCACTTTAGCGTCTTCATTCTCTATTACTTTGTCTATTTTGTGTCCACACTAATTCTTGCTTACAGTGATACTTCTTGCAGATTTTCCAATGCACCATTGTTGCTACTTTGCTGTGCCATTGTATGTAGTCCCTCTGTGTGATCTTCTTCCAGCAGCTAACAAGGTAGTCTACTATTTTTTCAGCTTCTTTGCAGAAGCAGCTCTTGCTGTCTGTTGCTGTCTTCTCAATTCTGGCTGTATATGCATTTGTTCTTAAGGCTTGGTCTTGTGCAACTAAAAATAGCCCCTCTGTCACTTTCTTCAGTTTTCCTGACTCCTGTTATTTCTTATTATTATTTTGAAAATGAAGAAAATCATAAATGGCTGGAAAAAAATCTGGGATACTTATATAACTGTTTAATTAATTAGCCCCTGTGATAATATATCTTCTCCTAAAATGGTTCTTCTTACTTGCCTTTGATGCATATAATATGTTGTTGTTTTGCCTGGCAGATTAAATCTTGGCTTGTTGAAAAGCATTTTAAACTCTTCTGTCTATTTGCTTATCGATTCATTTCTAATTTTGTCACCTTTGCAGGATTGCATTACCTATTGCCAGTTTAACTACATGCTAAATCAATTTGTGGCCCATTAACATGAAACTGCCTTTTTCTTTCAAATTATTAGGCCATTTAAGTTTAAAAAGATTATACTTACATACATGCTTTTTTCACTGTTGCATCATTATACAGAATGATTGGGCGTCGTGTTTAATTTCATAACCAAAGTTATTTATTATAAGAATGTTGATATTACTGTACTGAGCACATCACTTTTGAAAAGTTAATAAAATGCTTTCCATTTATGAAATAGCAAGAAATCTGACAGCTGTATGTGGATCATAGACATGCATTTTGCTCTGCACATATTTCTTACATTAAATTCAACTTTCTAGAGCATGTATGCTCTGCAAAAAACAAGCATGCACATTTGGCTAATGTAGTGATTGATATTCAGGTTTCTATGTGGAAGTGACTTCGGTGTCGGAAATTTGTCACATACAAAATAACCTTATAGTTTCAAATGTATTTTTTATAAAGCACAGCACTCTTACATTATTCTGTCTGTCAAAGTATGAATAAAATTCACATTTTTTTTTCAGCATTTAAACATCAAGAAGCTTTCAAGCTTATGAATAGGAAATATCTAGGCAATCAATGCATGTTCTTAAAACTGAAATACTAGTTTCAAATAGTTGCCCATCTTGACAATGTATTCGCCAATTAGGGAACACGTGGAAAACCAAATGGGAAACCCATGCAAACAGAAAACAAATTAGTTCCCTCACTGTGTTGTTTTGCCTTATACAGATTTATGAGTCCATTTTGGAAATGTAACAAGAACAAAAAGAGAGAGAATCAATAGCATTGCTGTGATTTATAAAGATGCAGTCCTTTTATTTCACGAATATTTCAATTTAGCAATCTGGGTGTCACTTTTACATCTGAGCTCATTCCTCAGTCATGTGTGATTAATTCTTAGAAAGATCAGGCTGCCCCCCCCTCCCCAAAAAATGGAAACCATATGAATATTATAAATGCAGCAGGCTCAGGCCTAATGCCCCGCTACTCGAAGATATACAGGGTGAAGCTCATTAGAAGAGGTAACTGACAAAAAGATACAGGAGAAACAGGCCAGGAGATAACAAATTACTTGCCAAACATGGACATGTCAGCAGAATCACGCTGTCTCCTCAACCTTAACCCAGATGCTTCCTAAGCACAATGAAAGAAACAAGATGAGATTTGCAATTTCAAAGACAGAGATTCCAAACGCTATTGTGGATTAAGATAGAATATAGATAGGGATAGAATCAAGATCACGTGAAGTGTTAATACCACTTTATAATGCCTTGGTAAGGCCACACTTGGAATATTGCATTCAGTTTTGGTTATTTTATTTTTATTTTGGTTATTTTATTTTGGTTATTTTATTTGGTTATTTATTTTGGTTTGGTTTATTTGGTTATTTTATTTGGTTATTTTATTTTGGTTATTTTATTTTTATTTTGGTTATTTATTTTATTTTATTTTTATTTTATTTTATTAAATTTATTTAAATTTATATGGTCACCACGATGTAAAAAAGCTGTTGAGATTCTAGAAAGAGTGCAGAGAAGAGCAACAAAGATGATTAGGGGACTAGAGGCTAAAACAAATGAAGAACAGTTGCAGGAACTAGGTATGTCTAGTTTAATGAAAAGAAGGATAGAGGAGACATGATAGCAGTGTTCCAATATCTCAGGGGTTGCCACAAAGAAGAGGGAGTCAAACTATTCTTCAGAGCACCTGAGGGGAGAACAAGAAGCAATGGGTGGAAACTAATCAAGGAGAGAAGCAACAGAACTAAGGAGGAATTTCCTGACAGTTAGAACAATTAATAAGTGGAACAACTTGCCTGCAGAAGTTGTGAATGCTTCAACACTGGAAATTTTTAAGAAGATGTTGGATAACCATTTGTCTGAAGTGGTGTAGGGTTTCCTGCCTGGGCAGGGGGTTGGACTAGAAGACCTCCAAGGTCCCTTCCAACTCTGTTATTCTATTTCTATTTCTAAGATACCATCAAACATCAAACATCTCATCTTTGACAGTCAGGTCTAGTGAGATCCTACTCTCTGCTTGGGACAAAAGCAGTGGCTTTAAGCTCTCCACAGGTAAAGAATAGGAGCAGTATCTCCATCTTTCCAAAAGAACAAGAAGACCTTCAAGATGCCAGATGGGCAACTTACATGATCCTTTTTACGCACTATGTTCCAAGTTTAGCATGGAGTATCTCTGTCCACAAGTATCTCAGGCAACAAAGCTTACAAAGATTCATTGGCTCTGCAGAAGGACTGTCTAGGTATTGGAATAAGTGCCTAAAGAATTGGTGTAACTCAAGAGAATATTAATTTACCACCAGGGCTATAATGCCATGCATTCTTATTTGGGATTAACCTCTATTACATTCTTAGGGTTTATTTCTGTATTAACATGCCTAGTATTTCTTTAGACTGACGTAACATTTTAAAATTTATCTATAATTATACAAACTAGGAAATGTAATAAATATAAAACAAATTAATATGCCTTCAACTTAAACAACAACTTTGGAAATGACGCTTTTTCTGATAGTATTTCTTCCCTATGATAGAAAAGACTACTGTCAGCAGCATGAAGGGCCAAAGATTCAGTAGCAAAACCAAAAAGAAATTAAGAAAAAGCCACAACAACAACATGAAACATAATTAGGAAAAAGGAGTGGAGCAAATGAAAGGAAAGCTTTGTGTACAATAGGAGATAATAATGAATACAAAAGCTTTCCTTGAATTTAATAGTTTGTTCACTGAAGCAAGAACAGAAAGGAGTCTAATGTAGAAATTACTGGATTTGTATTAATATATAATTTCTTCACACATGTTTGGTAAAGGAATATGCTTTCCTTGGTTTTCTTGAGACAATGACTATCTTAAACATTTAAAATGTAAAAAGAAAGAAAGAAAGAAAGCAGATCAGCCTTCCCCAATTAGATGCTTCCAGATGTATATTTCACCAATTAGAAATTCTAGGAGTTGCAATCATTACATGCCTGGAGGCATATGAGATTGCAGAAAATTGCTACGGTATACACAGTGTTTTTCAAATTTGGCAACTTTACAATGTGTAGGCCTCAACTCTCATATGCTGACTGTGAATTCTGGGAGTTGAAGTCCACAGAGCTTAAAATCGCCAAATTTGAAAAACACTGCTATACAATAAGACCTTCTGAGATCCTGAACCTATAAGACCTTCTGAGATCCTGAACCTATAAAACCTCTGCAATAATATAAAAGCTTGTCTGCTAAAAAAAACCTGTCCTGCCCACTAGGAGCAATTTAAATAATAATGTAGAACTTTCAGTGGTTGAGAATCTAATCATCCGAAGGGTTTATCTGGTTACCGTATATATTCGAGTATAAGCCGACCCGAATATAAGCCAACCCCCCCAATTTTACCCCCCAAAACTGGGAAAACTTATTGACTCAAGTATAAGCCGGGGGTGGTAAATGCAGCAGCTACTGGTAAATTTCAAAATAAAAATAGATACCAAATGCATACCATCGTACCCTATTGCTTTGGTCCCTAGACTTTGCGACTACATTGAGCTGAAGCGGAAAGAAACAATGGGGCTCGCGGAAAAAGAGTTGCCTAAAATGACCAAGGCTCGAGCAAAAGCCCTTCTTCGCCCTGATCTCCAGCGACTATCTGAAGAGCCTTTCTGAAAAGAGAAAGGGAGCCCGCATTCCTTCAGTGGCGATCTTTTCAGAAAGGCTCTTCAGATACTCGCCGGAGATCAGGGCGAAGAAGGCTTTTGCTCAAGCCTTGGTCATTTTAGGCAACTCTTTTTCCGCGAGCCCCATTGTTTCTTTCCGCTTCAGCTCAATGTAGTCGCAAAGTCTA
>WNWU01000002.1:6507106-6521207 GCA_012654045.1 Ptyas mucosa
GCAGGGCTGGCGCTGCGCGTCGCGGGGCTCCTTCCCAGCTGAGCCCGAGCACTTTTCTGCTTTTGCCCCTTGCTCGCTCGCTCGTTGCTTACCCGCCCGCCCGCCTCTCCCTTTCCCGTCCTTCCTCCGGGGGCGGCGTGCTTGTGTGTGCGGGTCGCACCCGGTGCGGCAGAGAAGGGGTGGGGAGAGCCGGGAGCTTTTGTGCTTTTCCCCCTTGCTTTCTGGCTCGCTTACCCGCCCACCCGCCTCTCCCTTTCCCGTCCTTCCTCCAGGGGTGGCGTGTTTGTGTGTGCGGGTCGTGAACAAAGACCCCTGGGTGCATCCGGTGCAGCAGAGAAGGGCGCGGGGCGAGCGAGAAGATCGCCTTCCCAGGATCGTTCTTCTTCTTCTGCTGCTGCTGCTGCTGCTGCTGCTGCAAGCCTCCCTGCACCCCTAAAGCCAAAAAGGGGCACCGGGGAGGAGCGCCGCAACCCCCCCACACCCCATTTTGGCTTTAACAAGCCTCCCTGCAACCTAGGGAGCCAAAATGGTTGCAGGAAAAAGGGCATTTTTACGTGACTCAAATATAAGCCGAGGGGGGCTTTTTCAGCCTAAAAACGGGCTGAAAAACACGGCTTATATTCGAGTATATATGGTAACTCAATCTGTCTGACATTATTACATTTCATTTAAAAGCCTTCACAAAGTGAAAGATTGCCGCATTTTGTGTGTTTAGTTTTTTAGGCACACCTGAGATAGCCTTTTGTGCTGCAATGTTCCCAAATTATGGAACTAGTTTTCTAGGATTCACTTAGCTGCAAATGCCTTCTGCTTTTAGGAAAAGAAATCAAAATCTTCATATTTTCAGTTCTTCATACAACATTGACTTTAGGTTTTTACAATTTTAACTGTTTATATTATATGTTATTGTTAATTTCTCCAAGTGTCTTATGGAATATGGTGAGATAAGAATTGTAGAAAAATATATACATAAATAAAGGCTAGACACAATTAGGACACCTCCCCCACCCCCAAGATTGCACACTTCATGGTAGCAAGACTTGTGTTAGATTGTGATTTTCCCTGCTTCTCATTTGGCAACCTGGTTATTTCTTTCACTGGAGAAATATAAAATATTAGTTCTTTACCATAATATTAAGATTTTATAATCTATATTGATATTTAAAGAGTATCTAGACTGAATTATAATTTTTTCTAAGCAATGCTTTTCATGTATGTCTACTCTACAGTAAATTTAACCATCTTCAATTGGCTTCCTTCTGAAAACCATATTTCAGGGTGATTTTTTTGAGAGTGAGTTCCTTCTTTCATGATCTGAAAAACTATGAAAGGTAGCAAGAAAAGAGGATTTGTAACGATTGCTTCTTTAAACATAAAGATTGGAAATAATCCATTTCCCTTCCACTCTAGGTGTTTTGTAGCTATATATATGCCTTCGTTCCCCAGGATGTAACTTTCTTATCTAAACTAAATGCATAAAATACAAAAACATTTATATGTGAGTGAGTATTGAGGGTGTGTATTTTATATTCTGCTAAAGGATGCTCAAAGAACTTTCACCCATATAACTATGTATATGCGATTCTGTGTAAAGGATAGTTTCATTAGTGACTAAGTTCCGGGGTGTCCAACTTTGGCAACTTTAAGACCTGTGGACTTCAATTCCCAGAATTCCCCAGCCAGTTTGCTAGGGAATGCTGGGAGTTGAAGTAACAATGGGTGTAATTGTGAGGGAGCTAGGGACTATTTCTTTTATTTCAGCTTGTTTTTTATACATTCAACTTGTATTTTATTTCAGCTTGTTGATTTCTCCTACAGGTTGGTCAGTTCTTTTCACCTTCTAGCCTTTGAGGGCACTTGGGGATATTAGAATGTCACTAGGTGAGCAGGATTAGAAACGAAGCCAATTTAAGTTTGGAGTTCAGTGGCTTTTTGACTAATTACTAACCATGTAAAAAGTTGTAGCCTTGACAATAAGGCAGTATGTACTAGATCCATAAACACGTGGAAAACAAAAAAAAGTATTTTGGGATTTTGTGAGGAGAGAGAAATAAATTGGCTGGGGAAATGAAATTTAGCTGAAAAAAGGCTCAGACATGGCTTGCAGAGATCCTATTTCAACTGTGGATCTTATTGGGTGACATGAAGGCCAAGTATTTTCCTGGCTTTAGGGTTGTTTCAGGTTTGTTGTGAAGATAAGCACTGAGAATCACTGTGCTACTTTGAGATTACCGACTATACTGATTGAATGTACGTATGTCTATGCTTGGGAGAATGGATTGTGGCAATACAGCAGTAATTTAAATCACCACATACTTTAGGAACGATAAGATAAAATAAATGTTAGTTAGGCATTCTCAAATAATGCATTTTCAACCAACTGCTTGAAAATGTAACATCAATATTTGACAGATCACACTTGGAAGCAATTCTAACACATCAGCACCGCTGCTGGGTTGGTCTTATTGTCCCCAACAGAAGAACATTGGACAGTAGCTTAATTTGGATATAATTAGAGTGTAAAAAAACTGTATCTAGATTCATCAGATAAGGTCATACCAAGTATACCAGCTATGACCCCACCAGATGAAAATGCAGCTCTCATTGCTGATTCCATTTGTACAGCTAAAAAGAGTACCAAGTTGAAGAACGCTCCTTGGCTTGAATATATTATTGAGAACAGAAATGTTAACATCTGGTCCTAAGGCTAGCTATTTCCGCAAAACCTTATGTGCGGCTCCCAAAATGTTTCAATATTTCCCACAAAATCAGTTTGTTTTTATTTATTTATTTAAAAGGCTTCTATGGCCACCCAGCTTATGTGTCACAACACTGGGTGTATTACAAAACTGTAATACAACCAAAGAAAATAATAAAACCAACATCTAAAATCAAACCTCAGTGCCCTAACCTACATACTCTAAAACCATCAAGAATCCTAAACACAAGCCCTGGGCTCCAGTCTCACCTTATCCCAGGCCTTGAAGGGGTTATCACTTGGTGATAACATTTAAGGGAAGGCACCTGGAGTATACCCATCCTAACTGGCCTATTGTAATGGTATGTGGGAAAGACCTTGGTAGAACAGGCAGAGATGCTGTCAAAGTAACAGTCAGATAAAAGATAACATAACCTACAAATGGATATGGGCAAGAGGCTCAAAGAGACTGTCTCTAGTTTCTTGGGCTGTAAAGGGATGGCGATTGTATTTTCAGACTTGCAAGATTTTGTAGCTTTACAGTAAAGTAGAATTAGCTCATCTGGTTGTGATTAGCTCATCTGGTTGTGATTCCTATCTGGTTTGTCCTGTGTCGCTGAAATCAATCTTCCAAGTCTGAAAGTACAACCCTTCCTCCCATCAGGTTTTCTTGACCTAGACCCTCCAGATGTTTTAGATTACAATTTCCATCATTTTTACCCATCAATCATATTAACTGGAATTAATGGTACCTAGAGCACAATACGTTTTATACACACACACACACACACACACACACACACACACACACACATAAACGCATACATACCAGTGGTGGGTTGCTACCAGTTCACCCCGGTTCGGATGAATCAATAGCAGCAGCGGTGGAAGGCTCCACCCACCTGCACAGACATCATCAATACGCTCTGAGCATGCGCAGAAGCTTCTGCGCATGCGCAGAGGTGACGTGCGCGCAAGCCAACCAGTAGCAAAGGTAAGTGAAACCCACGCTGATACATACATACATACACATATAGATACACACACACACACACACACAGAAAAACACACACTGTATGAAAAAGATTTCAACAAGGGTAAATAAATATATTGTGATTTTGGTTACCCCAATATTGAGACTCTGGAAAAGTGTGCAGAGAAAGCAACAAAGGTGACTAGGGGGCTAGAAGCTAAAACATATGAAGAACAGTTGCAGGGACTGGTGAAAAGAAGGACTAGAAGCAACATGATAGCAGTGTTCCAATATTTGAAGGGCTGCTAGAAAGAAGAGGATGCCAGCCTACTCTCCAGTTGTGTATCTAAAACACCAGAAGGCAGGACAAGGAGCAATGGATGGAAACTAATCAAGGAAAGCAGCAACCTAGAACTAAGGAGAAATTTGCTGACAGTGAGAACAATAAACCAGTGGAATGGCTTGCTGTCAGAAGTTGTGGGTACTCCATCACTGAAGGCTTTTAAAAAGACACTGTACAGCCATTTGTCTGAAATGCCTGAGCAGGGGGTTGGACGAGAAGACCTCAAAGCAGTGGTGAAATCTGAATCGGTTTACTATCGGTTCACTGGCTGCGCATGCACAATGCATGCCAAAAGGAGGCATGGGGTAAGTAGAACAGCCCATGGAGGGGGGAGAGTGATCAGCTGTGGCGCGCAATCTTTTTTTTTAACTTTTAAAAGCATTTTTTACAACCTATTCGGCCGAATAGGTTGTAAAAAAATGCTTTTAAAAGTTAAAAAAAAAGGCTCTGACAATTGTGCAAGTCAGCTGTGATCGTCAGAGCCCCCCCTTTTTTAAAGGAAGCAGGGATTTTTTAAAAGAAGCAGCAAGCAGGCGACTTGGCAATTGGGGGGACATGGGGGGGCAGGAATTTTTGCTACCGGTTCTCCGAACCACCCACCGCCATCGCTACCGGATCAGCTGATCCGGTCGGAACCAGGAGCATTTCACCCCTGCCTCAAAGATCCCTTCCAATTCTGTTATTCTGTAAAATACAAATATTAGAAAAGAAACAAGGAAAATAAAGAATAGTGAATGGTCAAAAAAGAAAATAGAAACAGGAAAAAAAAGAGGCTTCTGATCTTTTTTACAAATGCAGTTATAAATGCATTTATATTTTACTTCCTCTCTCTAATGTTACTTCATAATTTCCTTCCTTCATAAACTACCCTTTAAAACAAATAGATTACATGTTCCTTTTTCCTTTTTTTTTTGTTCAGCAAGAAGTCCACAAGGGGATGGAATTCTGTACAGATCAAGAAGGAATCCTTATAAATCCTTGTTCAATGTGATTTTATCCATTCCCATTTTGCAAAACATCTTTTAAAATGTAGATTTTCAAACACTAGGTTCTGATACTGCAGTGAAATAGCTAGCTTCTTTTTACTCTTAAATGCAAAAAGAAAATTGACAAAGTGATTCAACCATTACACACACTCAAAACAATAACCAAAAATGAATATCTGGTCAAAATTGTTTTTCTCTGAATGTTGACAGCTTACTATCCAGACCATTCCAAATACCTCGAGAATATTTGATATCTACAAGGAAGATGTCAAAATTGCTTTTCTCTGAATCCTGACAGCTTGTTATTCAGACCATTCCAAGTACTGTACTTCAAGAACCTTTGATGTCTACAAGGAACATGGGACAACCACATGCAACCTCAATAACTTCAATGTTATTCTAAGTGTTGAACTGGTACATGAGACTGATTCATCATGAGTATTGTCTAGATCAAACTCGATTTCATTGAGGGCCTCATTAGGGTTGTATTTGACCTCAGGGAATCGGGGTGGACCTGGCCAGGGTGGGCATGGCCAGCTTGATGTCACTCATTTTGGGGGCGGATGTGGTGGCTCATGCACGCTACCAGTGAAAACTGGCTCCCAAGCTCCATTTTTGTCTGTGGCGTCCTCCTGCAACTCTTTGCCAGTGAAAACAGAGCTCGGGAGGGCCATGTGCAGTCCTCCTAAGCTCCATTTTCACTGGCAGAGGCCAGTCCTTCACTGTTTCCAGGGTGGCCCTGTGGGCCAGATCTAAGCATCCCACAGGCCGGTGTTTGACACTCCTGGTTTAGATGTACCAGTGCAGGAAAAAAAAAATACTTGCATGCTGCCTAAACAAAACAAACCACCCTGTATCTTCTGGCTTGTCAAACCATAGTAAAAAACCTTTACTTTTCTTTTGTCATTAAAAAAAAGGCATTAGAGGGTCAAGCCTACTGTTAGCCCTGACAGTTTGCTTGCTGGAGAGCAACATATCTAACTGCTCTAATGCCCTTTCTTCTGCAGGAAGCCAGCGCATCAAATTCTTCAGAACTGTATAGCAAATGCAAAAGAGAAAGTGAATAAATAAAGCCAAAGCGTTAAATTGGTTCTTACTATTAATGCCACACAATCAAGCAGGCAAGGGAAAAGGCATACAAAGTCTTTCACATTCGGGATATTGTTTCTAATCTAGGCACGACAGGTACAGAATTGGCAGTATCACCTGATGGCTCTTTGGTACATTAACCCAAATAGTCAAAGTCATCCAAAGCCCATTTAGAGAACTGCTTTCTTATGTTCTGCTTTAAATAGTTATTGAGTTTCTTCTGTTGTCAACAGTGCAACTTGGGGAAAAAAATCTGTATTCAACGAAATATGTGCATTTGAAAATGCAGCAAGGTTTTATATATATTCAAAATTCTTGCCACATGTTGAATAAAATGAAAAGCACGATTCTTATTACCATATTGCCATTAAAAAGAAACCTAAAGAATTGAAATGAAAGCTTTTGTAGTTATTAAGCAATAGCACTTAGACCGTAGATTTATACACCACTTCACAATGCTTTACAGCTCTATCTAAGCGATTTACAGAGTCAGCATATTGCACCCAACAGTTTTGGTCGTCATTTGACTGACCTTGGAAAGGATGGAAGGCTCAGTCAACCTTAAACTGGGCACTATTGAACTGCTAGTAGGATCGAACTGTTGGCAGTCGGCAGAGTTAGCCTGGAATACTGTGTTAAGGATATTCTTGGCTCATAACCGATGTTGAGAATACGCATGAAAAGTGACTGGGAGTGGTTGTGAACATTTCACAGTTAACATACAAACACACTGAGTTGTTGTAGTCTTTTACTTTTAGAAAAAAGTAAAGCAAAGTCCAAAAACAATCCAAGTCATACACAGATAAGACGAGAGTTAAAAGATCAATCCAGGGATATTTCAAGTACAAAGTCTTCTTACCAGTTGTAGTCATACACAATAAAACAGTTTTTCTTGAGTTTCAAAACAGGAACAAGTTCAATATTTATTTAACAAGTTAAATAAATAATAGAAAGCTACATGTAGCTATGATCAAACAGTGATCATGCAGAGAGATCAGGTACAGAGTTACAGCAAATAAGCAGGTAAAATGGTGTAGTATCCACACAAGCCATGATCCTGACTTCCCTTAATTACATTGCCTACAGAGCTTAGCCAATCAGGATACAGGATGATGCAATACAGTCTTAAAGCAATATAATACCTTTCTGACTGCAAACATACATTGTTGGTTTATATATTACCTAACCAACTAGTTAGACAAATAACCATTTCCTAACATACTGCACTGTAACCACTGTGCCATTATGGCTCTTTATAAGTTTTTTTTAAAGTATTCTAATACCAGAGTTAAAACTGGTGGGTGGTGGGGGAAAGAGAAAACAGCAGCTCCATTCTCAGATCTCCCCTTCCTCTTTCTCTGCAAGTCCTAACTTCATTTGTACCCTGACAACAATCATGCACAACATCAAAGAGGGATCAAAACCACTAGCAAAAATAGCTTGACTTTCATACCTCATCCCCACCATTGTTGTACTTTTGTACTTTTTTTTTGAAGGAAAGGTCATTTCTATATTGAACTGTAACCTATCAACCTTTAAAATAAAGATTCAGTTGTAAATATGTTATACTGAAAACTCCATCAAAAGTAGCAACACTTTTTAAACAATGTGCTGTATTTAATGTGAAATGAATAACGGCTTGCTTTTTAGAATCTAATATATGTGAGAAATGTTCTTTGCTGGTGCCTCTAACTCCAAGCAATTTTTTTTCAACCCAATCTGTGCTGCACATCCCCATCTTTTAAAGTATTTGCTAACTTTTAAACTGCATAATGCTTTGTATCAGTAGTTTGGGAATACTAATAAGTTGCCTCATCTGAAGTCTCAGCAGAATTCTGCTTATCAGGGTTTTAAAGTCCAAGAACTCAAATGTAATTGAATTTGTTACTTTATACAGCTTTCCTTATAGATGTAAAGCCAAATTCTGTTGGCACATCAATATTATATGCTTTGAAAAGATGCCTTGCTGTATTTCTTAGGATACCTAGTCTAAAAAAGATTGAATTAATGCTTCATACTAAGCTATGTTGTTTTAACTGTGATTTGTTTAATTTGTCGTTATTGATTACGTTCATAAATTATACAAAGCCACAAAATATAATTTACAAATTGCAATGACAGAATTCACATGATGTACCAAGCCAAATAAAACAAACAATCATGCCAAAGGCCTATCACTATGGACCAATGTATCCTAAAATTCATCCTATAGAAATGGACTGGCCTTCCTTAATCGTTAAAAATATGGGCACATTAAAAAAATCATGTACAGAAGCATCTTCATACTTTTCATTAAGCTCAACTTATAAGAATAAGCATTAAAATGGATCAAATTTGTGTAGAGTTATGCTGACATTTAGACGTATTATCTTGAAGACAGAAGAACAAACTCTTTGATCTTCTTGGGTGACAGAGGACCATAGCTCAGTGATAGAGCAATGTTCTGCAGGCAGAAGGATGAAAAGCAGTCCAAAACATCTTCAGATGACTCTGGAAAAGATCAGAAACATTCTGAGAATGTTTACCAGTCCGAATACAATGCACCAATGCTAGATGGACCATGGTCAAATCATCATCATCTCCCTGAGAAAAACAATTGAAACTACCCTGATCTCTTTTCGAAAGTATTGCTAGGACAACCAGAAAAGAAAGAAGCAGATGAATTAAAGATTAAACTTAAAGTTACCAGAGTTGGGAGAATAAAAGCATATCAAACAGAAGTAGAGTAGGGAAACAAAAGCTTACAGAGATAGGTAGAGTGTAAGGTGAAGATTATAAAAAGAGAAGTCAGGTGATAGGCCAAAGGAAAACTTGCACATAGCAACATGGATTATGGATGAAGTCTGGAAGGAAATGCAGCAGAAAGAGGGTAAGTGACTGATTAGAAGAGCAAGGCAGCAGGGAAAGAGAAATTTAAAACAATGGAGACAATAGACAAGGCTACCTAAGTGGGGAAAAAGAAATGGAGCTAGAGGAAAGCAACCTGGCCACAGATAGGAAGCAGAGAGATGAAGCTCAATATCAAGAGGAAAAGCCAGTTGAAGAAGACATCCAGAACAAGAGGATGGATATGGATCCAAAAGTGTGGGAGAAAGTTCAGTTAGAAAACAGCTATCTGTTAAACTCCAATATAATTCAACAGGAATTGCATTAGCACGTTCTACTTCAACCATTTATATTATCCTACAATTAATAGGATGTCTGCTTACTGTTCACACTGTAAAGGTGGACTCTTTTATTTATGTTGAGATTCCAAGAGAGGGTGGAGGACATCAAAAAACTCAAGATGAAAGTCTATGTTAATTCTCAGTCATCCAGGTCATGGTTGTCCCAAAGGTGCTTTTTCAAGAAGCACCTGGACTTTCTGGTTTTTCTTTGAAGACGTTTTGCTTCTCATCCAAGAAGCTTCTTCAGTTCTTCAGCATTGCTGAAGAAGCTTCCTGGATGAGAAGCAAAACATCTTCAAAGAAAAGCCAGAAAGTCCAGGTGCTTCTTGAAAAAGCACCTTTGGGACATCAAGGTGAAACAGGCCTGCACACAGTACCAGTTTACTTAAAGAACACAAAAGATTAGGAGAATCTGTTTAGGATTGGTATGGAAATCAGCTGTGAAAGTCAGGATTAACCTCTGTTTTAAGAGAAGAGGGTTACTGAAGAATTTTTGGGAGGCACTGCTGGAGTGCTTTCCTCTCTCATAGTATAACTCTGCCAGGTTACTATATTAAAAAAAATTCTCCCAATTGTGAATGAACACATAACATGGATATGACTTGTCTGAAAAAAACTCCCGCAGGGACAAAAAAAAGCACTGCAGTATATCAGCCAACGATAGCAATGGGGATTCCTAAAGATGTGGATTCTCATAGCTGAGCAGAAATGGGGGGGGGGGGGTGTAAACAGTGGGAGAAGATTTTTCAAAAGAGCAATGTGTAAGGAATGATTCTCTTGTGGAGCAGAGGTGGGTTTCAGCCGGTTTTGACCAGTTCTGGAGAACCGGTAGCGGAAATTTTGAGTAATTCGGAGAACCGGTAGTAAAAATTCTGACTGGCCCCGCCCCCATTTATTCTCTGCCTCCCAAGTCCCAGCTGATAAGGAAGGAAATGCGGATTTTGCAGTAACCTTCCCCTGGATTGGGGAGGGAATGGAGATTTTACAGTATCCTTCCCCTGCCATGTCCACCAAGCCACACCCACAGAACTGGTAGTAATTTTTTTTGAAACCCATCACTGCTGTGGAGCTACAGGACAATTTGGGCAAAGCTATTGATAATTCTTGAAGATGTTTTACAATTCTAGCCCGCACAATCAACAAATTAGTTTTCTACAGTCATACCCAGTCAGATATGGATCCATCTATTATCAAGTTAGAATTAGCAAGGAGAAAAACAAATCTTCTCCTCTTTTCCTTACTAATGAAATGAAAAGAAGAAGATGGAGAAACAACGAGAAAGCCTTTTAGATCAGTGGTGGGATTCAAGTTTTTTTACTACCGGTTCTATGGGCGAGGCTTGGTGGGCGTGGCAGGGGAAGGATACTGTAAAATCTCCATTCCCTCTCCACTCCAGGGGGAGGTTACTGCAAAATCCCCATTTCCTCTCAATCAGCTGGGACTCGGGAGGCAGAGAATAGATGGGGGTGGGGCCAGTCAGAGGTAGTATTTACCGGTTCTCCAAACTACTCAAAATTTCCGCTACCGGTTCTCCAGAATTGGTCAGAACCTGTTGAATACCTACCTCTGTTTTAGATCTCAAAGTAGAGAGTTTAATATTAAAGTCTAGAGAGAGGAAAGAGCAAAGACACGAGAACCCGTTGAATGAGGTACCATTCCTATGAGGTTTATCACTGTATCCCCTTTTCCTCTGGAATAAAGAGACCAATTCAATACCTAGTAAGAGGGGACCAGAAAGATCGATGACTCATGAGAAGGATGACAGTTTAGAGACTTTGGATTAAAATGATCATTTGAAACACAGCATGGCTCACTTGGGGGAAATAAGCCATTTCATTACGAGACAGTCCAATACCTGATTACTGTAAGGGTATCAGTTGAGTTAAATTTTT
This sequence comes from Ptyas mucosa, assembly GCA_012654045.1. Classification (NCBI taxonomy): domain Eukaryota; kingdom Metazoa; phylum Chordata; class Lepidosauria; order Squamata; family Colubridae; genus Ptyas; species Ptyas mucosa. The sequence goes on from WNWU01000002.1 coordinate 6,518,255, forward strand.
GTTGAAGAGGAAAAGCTAAAAAGATTTTTAGAAAATGGGGGGAAGATTTTGCTCAGAGAAAAAGACACTCAAGGCCTGAAACAGAAACTTAACTTGCAGAAGAAAAGGACCCAGGAGTGTGTGTTTCTGAAAAGCAGAAAGCTACAGGAACAGTTTAACCAAAAGGGCAATCAAGGGTCATAGAAAAAAAAATTAAAAAGGGGGATTTGTACTAAAAGCAATTTAAAAGGGAAGGAAGCTTTGGAGAACAGAAAAGACTTTAAAGAAAAGCAGCAGAAGTAAAGAAAAAATAGAGAGAGGGTTTTTTTTCTCACCCTAGATCAGCCCAGCACGAATTGTTCTGTCCAAGAGCAAAAGTGAGGAGGAGGAACCTCGGCGCATAAGGGAACAAAATTTTCAACTGACAGAAAATAGGCCAGGAGAGAAAGCAGCAGGCAGTGGCCCTTATGGCCAGCAGAAGCAAGAGAAGAAGCGTAGTATACAGAAAATGAATTAGAGCAGTTAAGCCAGAAAAAAAGAGCAGGAAAAAAAAAAGAACGACAAGAGATTCAATCTAACAAATGGATCAAATAGCAAGGAGGAGGAAAGGAAGAGTAAGAAAAGAGCTACATGAGACTTTGGTGATCTATCTTTTTTCATTTGTGCCCTTCTCAGAGGAAGACTACATCCAGTTTAGTATGTTCAGTGCCTTTAAGACTACAAAAAAGAGAGAGAGACAGAGAGGGGGCGGGGAGAGAGAGAGAGCGAGAGCAGTGAAAGGTGAACTGTAAAAACATCTCGGATTTGCAGCATATCTGAGTGCAAGCATACAGGTTGAATCTATTTCCACTGCAGAACCCACCGCTTTGGAGATTAGATATTCTTTTCTAATTGGTTTAACGTCAATCCAGATGCAGCATAAAGAAAATTACATTGGGGAAAGGAATTCAGCTCCTATGGTAGGTGCCCAGATTATCTAGGCCTCTTTCATCCAAGATTCTGGGCTGGGAACAGGATGGAAACGGCATTGGTTGTACTGGTAGATGTCAAGTCCAAAAACCAGGTCCACACTTGAAGGCTCTAAGTTACTGGTTTATTGCTAAAGTACAGGAATCTTCTCCGACTACTGGTTAGCACCTGGACATAATTAGATAAAGGTCAATGATATTCAAAGGGGAGGTTGGACTTTGTTCTTTTTATGGCTATGTAAGGATTCTAAACTGATGCATCATTTAACTCCACCCCTGGTTCTGCCAGTTAGTCTCCTATATCAGATGATCTTTGGGGAGCTCTATGCTGTCTCTTCAGGGAGGGTGGGGGGTTAGCTTACTCTTGGAAGGGATGAAAAAAAACATCAGGAGTGTGTATCAAATGTGTATATTGCCAGCAGTCTCACCCAAGGAGTGAAGGTTATTTCAGCTGCCTAGCCAAAGCAAGCAGAGACCTATATTAGTAGTGACCATTTTGGAAGATGCAGAAAGTGAATGATCACCTTAGTGACAATGGCCAAGGCAACAATGAATACTGAGCAGAAGACAATGGTAAACTACTTCTGTTTTTTTAACCAAGAAAATCACATGGATAGAACCTGTAAAAATGATTGATGATATTGTGCTGGCTGGATGATGGCACTCAACATGCTGCTGAAGAGGAACTGAGGATCTTTTGCAGTACTAATGGTATTTATGACATGACTAGATTAAAGCCTGCGGGATGTCTACTGACTGAAGTTGCCATACATAAAAACAAAATCCAAAGCTGCAAAGACAGAACTACAGTAGGAATGGGGAATGTAAGAAGCATGAACACAGGGTGCATGTAAGAAGCTCAACACAGCGAAAGATGAAATAAAATGACTACAAATTGACATCTTAGGCATCAGCGAATTGAAATGGACTTGGATCAGTTTATTACTCGGGATGCGAACAACAACAAGGAACAGTGTTGTTTTTATAGTTAGGAAGGTTATAAGAACAGTACTTGGCTACAATGCAATCAATGACTGAATAATATTGATTAGATTTTATGAACAAACCTTTTTTAATATGATGATCGTTCACGTTTATGCTCCAACCACTGATGCAGAAGAAGAGACGTTGATGAATTTTATGATCAAATTCAATTTAAATTGACAGAACATTCAAGCAAGATGTTTGTGCTTGTGATTGGAGACTGACACGCTGAAGTTAGAAACACGAAAGAGGAAAATGTAGCTAGGCTGTCTGGCATAGCAAACTGAAATGAGTGAGGAGACCAAGTTATCAATTTCTGCCACGCTAATGATTTCTTCATAACTGTCTCCAAACAAACAAAATGATGCCTCATGCATGGACATCACCACATAGAATATACAAAAAGTAAATTGACTATATTATTACTAAAAGGAAGCTCAATTATAGCATCAAAGATCAGTGGAATCACCTGGCTTCCAGAAGTTGTGGGTGTTCCAACACTGAAGGTTTTTAAGAAGAGATTAGACAACCATTTATCTGAAATGGTATAGGGTTTCCTGCTTGAGCAGCGGGGTTGGACTAGAAAACCTGCAAGGTCTCTTCCAACTCTGTTATTCTGTTAAGACATGGCCAGGTGCTGACAATGGAACAGATCATGAATTGCTTGGGCATAAACTCCAAATTAAGCCAAAGAAGAAGAAAGAAAGCCAGTTTCCCAAATGATCTTCAATACATACCTACCATTTTCAGGAAGAGTATCGTGGATTGCTTTAAAGTCATGAACTTCATTAATAGAGAATCAGAGGAATTATGGAATCAATTTAAAGACGTTAGTAAGGAAGATTATGAAAAGAGGCTTCCAAAAATGTCAGTAGAAGGCTACCTGAATGTCAGAACAAACTGTAGAAATTGTGGAGAGGAATAGAATAGAATAGAATAGAATAGAATAGAATAGAATAGAATAGAATAGAATAGAATAGAATAGAATAGAATAGAATAGAATAGAATAGAATAGAATAGAA
>WNWU01000002.1:6521217-6534843 GCA_012654045.1 Ptyas mucosa
AATAGAATAGAATAGAATAGAATAGAATAGAATAGAATAGAATAGAAGGCCAAATGTGATTGAACACACAAGGAATTTGTCTTGGTGCATATGCTCTCAAAGAAAAGATATGTTCGTCAAAAATCATAAGGTACAACACTTAATGAGGAGGAAAGAGAAGAGGTGGAAAGGAAGAGAGAACAGAATACCAAGAATCTTTCTTCAATACCAAGAAAGACAAAAATTTCACAAAGGAATTTAACAAGGAGTTGTAGAAGAGACAAAAAACAATATTACACCAGGCCTCTGTAAAGACATTGGTTGGAGAATTCTGAGAATTGAAGTCCACAAGTCTTAAATTTGCCAAGGTTGGACACTCCTGATCTAAATGGAGGCAGATGAGCTAGCTACTCAGAATTAGGAAACAGAAGACTACTTGTAGGATTGAAAAAGGGCCGGAGCTAAATATTCAGATGTCTGGTTATCCTATTCATACTTTCAAAGCAGCCTTCCCAAACTGGTGTCCTTTTCCAGAACTTCCAATCAATGGGACCAGTGCATTTTGGAAATTCCTTGGACTGTAGATCTGAAGACATTAAATTGGGAAAGTCTGCCTTCCTTTCTTTTTTGCAATTAATATCAATTTACTTATTCTATTTTTTTAAAAAAATTAATCTTTGCTATGGTATGAAATTGTCCTGAATAGTTCAACTGAGTTTCAGGTGTGCCTTGCAGTGTTACTGTTACCTTCCTTGATTTTAACGCCACACATACATACACACATGCAAAGTAACAGACAGGTTCCTTTTTTATGGCTGTTTTCTTGGAAAGAAGCCAACTTCTTCAGATTCAGTCTGCTGGTGTGCTATAAACATGTCAGCATTCACTATTGATGCTGCATTTATGCATGTTACTCTTGGCAAGCCCCCAATTGTTCCCCAGGCAAATGCCAGAATGGGTAACTTCTACGGAATGCATTCACCAGGCCTTTTTATTTGTTCTGAATTGAATGGAGGCACTACTCTTGTTCACTATTCTCATTTAAGTCATTATTTCTTCTCTTTATGTTCAAAAACGTATGTAACGGGAGTATATTTCCAGGAAAAGAGTATCTTCATTTTTGACAAATTAACATTTGACAAACAATTTGGGGGCTGGGGACTGGGATTGCATCTGTATAGGAAAAAAGTAAAAGTACTCAAAAGTGAGTCTTATGTATATGTATAACAGAAAGTTCAAATATCAATTTGAGAGTCTCTTTGAGCTTGAAATCTAGGCCAAATTATTTATCGGCCTTCCCCTTCATTGACCTGGTTGCATCTTTACATGCCTATCTTTAAGTGGTTACTAGACTTTACTAGACTTTATTAGAATGTGTTTTATCAGCAAGAACATTTTTAAACCAGTATACAGATAGATGGGAACTGTTCCAAGGTAAACACCACAAAACATACTGACTGCCCAATCATTGTGCAAGAATCAGCGTATGCCAGGGGTGGGCAACTGTGGCCCTTTTACAACCTGTGGACTTCAACTCCCAGAATTCCTGAGACAGCTTGGCTGTCTCAGGAATTCTGGGAGTTGAAGTCCACAGGTTGTAAAAGGGCCACAGTTGTCCGCCCTTGGCAGATGGTAATCAGATTGTTATATTTAGCAACTTATGTGCCCAGAATGATTCAAGCATGAACAGTATTCTAACTTTCCTCATTATTTCTCAGGCTTCTCACCAGAAAGAGAACCTTCTTCTTACTTAAATGCATTTGGAAAGCAGCATTATTTAGGACAATGCACAGAAAAGCCATGTAGTTTTACAGAGCCTTGTGTATTCTTCTCAAAATGAACAGATTATATAGAACAAAGTACAACCTAGCCTATTCTGCCAACCCAATTTTATTATTAGATTTGTTTTTTATGCTGCTTTAATTAATTTTATAAATAACTCAAGGCAGTGAACATACATAATACTCCTTCCTTCTCCTGTTTTCCCCACAACAACAATCCTGTGAGGTGGGTTGAACAGAGAGAGACTGACTGGCCAAAGTCACTCAGTCAGCTTTCATGGCTAAGGTGGGACTAGAACTCACTGTTTCCCAGTTTCTAGGCAGCACCTTAACCACTACATCAAACTGTCTCTCAAAATACACCTCTACTTTTGTGAATCCTCCACAACAACCAGTGTTCCCATGTAGTAGCCCAACCAGATAGAAACCAAAGCTTTTCCATACATATCCCATAGCCTGTGATGAAAATTACAATTATTGTAGATTATTAAATAAAGTATAATTAAACAAAGCATTGTTAGTATGTTGTGTGAACTCAACCAGTGAATATTGCAAGTTTTGTTCATGTTGGATTGGGATTGCTATTGTTATATTACAGAATATGTGGGGACTTGAAAGCTAAAACCAATAAAGTATAAAATCCAATTATGTAACTGTTCATATTTACCGACAGCTTTAGAACATAGATAAATAATACTTTTGCATGTTTACTAGCTAAACATTACTACACATAAATACTAAACATCCGAACTTGAGTCATTCTTCTAGCTAGTACATACATTTGCAGGGAACTGAAGTAGGAAATAGTCTTTTTGTTGCTGCATTCTGAACTGGTATAGTCCAAGAAGGCTGTGTCTTTCATATATATTTGTATTTATAATCAAGGTTGGCTATATTGGTATCCTTGCAAAGATGAAATGTCAAACCTCTGAGACCTTGAAACAGAGACAAATTGGAAGAACTGAATGTTTGAATATATATAAAAGGGCTGTATAGTATATCATTCACTAAATTATTATAGAAGGATAAGTGCTGCTACACTTATGCTTTATTAATCATACTAGTGTCAGTAAACCTATAAATGTTTCTCTGTACCTGAGATGCACTTTCATTATGCCAGAAATTATTAACACACTATAATGGTTGCTACCTCTATGCAGAATTTATTATTTGCCTTCGTAAACTAGTGTCTCAACAAGGCTTTTTTTTTTTTTTTTTTGCTTCTTGCTGTGGTAGCATTTTCAGGAGAAAGGAACAAAAAATACAGGCTGTCATTGGAAAATCAAGTGCTAGGAGTTCCAAATATTGTTGCAGTTTAAAGAATGCTTTAGAGAAAAGGAGCTGTGTGGGCCCATTAAAAAACAGATTGTCAAAATTAGATCCACAAATGTGGCTCCAGGAGCGAAAGGCCATAAGAGAAAATGGGCCACTTTTATTGAAATAGACAAACACACACACACACACACACACACACACACACACACACTATTATAGGGTAAAAGTGACATAGGTGGTATTGGATAGATCTAATGCAGAACTGCTTTTATTTTTCTTTTGTTCCTTGTTTGGAATACTTGCCTGCTGCTTTTCAGTTAAAAATTCTCCGGATGGCTTGCATAATTAAAATAATAAAATTACAGATACAGTTTTGCACAACAATGAGAGCCCATTAAAATTAGTAGTGAACACAGAGAGGGATGACAATGACAAAATGGAGAGAACCCATAAAAACCACCAATTAAAAGCAGCTGTCATATGTTAGAAAATCTGGGCAAATAAAAGAGCCTTTTCTTGATGCTGGAGAGCTGCTGGGCTTGATCCATACTTAGTCTATGTAGAATAAACATATTGAAATCAATGAGACATTCATGCTTTGTTCAGTCCTGGCATACATTCACCTATTTCAAGAGTGCCCTCCAGACTGGAACTCCCAGAATTACCAGCCAGCCTGGCTAAAAGCTGGGAAATCTATGCAACTCCAGCACATCTCCAACATTGGAGAAGACTGGTCGCCATTACCATCATTTTCACAACATAATCAAGAGCTTGTCTTTATTTTGTTAGCTTCACAAATATGATGCGGCAGTAAAAAAGCAGTTCAAAGCTTTTGTGTTAAGAAATTTGCTCAGCCTTAAAGCGATACAGGAATCTTCGCCGTTATTTCTACAGCAAACACATGGTTACCTCTAGAAGTTATTAGCATTCAAATTTGTAAAAATCACATTGGCCCCTTAACCCCTAAGCATGTCAGGTCCTTTTCCTAAGTTGAGACTTTGGGGAAATGTAGGCTTCTTGGGTGATTTGGTACTGCTGGGCTTTTGAAACACCTGGCAATAATGGAAGAGATTCTTATTACCTTTGAGCATCTCCCAATCTGGCACCAACTGTACACCCCCTGCCAGGGTCTCTGTGTGGGCCAAAGGAAAGGGCAATTGCTCTAGCCGCAAAGGGATTTTCTGGTTGCTGGTGACAAGCTGACAAATGCAGTTGCGGATCCCTGCCTCATGGAATGCAACATGACAGCACAACCAATTTCGCTGTTCAAATGAAGCTCATGATTTGAAAATGCTGGCGCCCCTGTCAGATAAGCGAAGCTGCCATGTGAACTGTCATGTTGCTAGAGGTGAAAAGCAGCTGGAGCAAACAAAAGTTGATATGTTGTCACAACTCATATGGCAGCTTTCAACCCTTTAATTATTTTTTTAATTAGTCTGGCTTTATCTGCTGTGGGAAAAAAAATAGCTGCAAGTAAGAAAAAAAGCTTTTGATGTGGCTTCTCCTTGAAAATGTGTGGTTAGGCAGTTGTTGAGGGCATAATTCTTCCTTTGCTGAAAATCCAGAGTTTGCTATCAGCTTAGAGCAGAGTTAACTCCAGGTAAACTGCAGCAAAAGCTAAGAGCTTAACATTTTAAGAAAGACCAGCAATGGTTTAGCAAGGGATTGGATTCAATTTTTGATTACAGCACATCTCCTGCTGACATGGGAAGGAGAAGAAGGATTACACAGGAAAGAGGATCAGATGCAACCCGCCATCCATTTCTTACTGGTATAACTTTTTTTTTTTTAAAGAAACTGATAATGTCTCCTTGGGAATGCAATTATGTGCACTATTTACATGTTCTATTTGACCAGCTCTAGAGGTTTGCTAAACACTAGTTCGGTGTTCACTGAAACCATCAAGGATATTGTCTGTGCTCACTAACCCAAAATGAAAAGTTAATGGTAATGCATATGTTACCATCTTACATCTTTCCCCTATCACACATGGCTCATTAAACAAAGTCTGAGTTTTACCATATTCCTTGAACCGAGAATGATCCCATTGTAAATGTATAGAAACCAGAATGTGAAAGCGGTACTAAGACATGGCTTTCAAATCCCAGTTTCTGCAGTTCCAAAATAGTAGCCACTCTAGGTGTTAGAAACTTCTGGTTTATAAGTCATCCAAATAGTGTGTTTGTGTAAGACGGTGGTGCTTATGTACTTCTCAACTCTTTTTTTTTTGTTGCACAACATTTCATGCAAATACAGGCATTATTTAGAACCAAACCAGAATTTAAGACCAAATATGCAGAGGGTAAAAATAATAGCTATGGTTTTCTAAGTGAGCTGACCAGATATTATATTTTTAAATGCCATCTTTTTAAAAAATGAACAGAGATGTCAGTAGAAAGGTTAAATTATCTTAAACAAAGAAAGAGATATAATAATTATGTCCATACATTGCTCCTCCCTAATTTGATTTTTCTAAAGGATTTAATTTTGATTTCTTTCTGAGACTATTTCATAGAGAGCAAGGCTGGAGGAAAATATGTGACCCCGTTTCTTAGTTGAGGGGTGCTCATATTCAGAGAAACTTGATTACTCAGCATCTGGTGATAGAAATATGTAGACGAAAACTGCTTCATTGAACAATCTTTTTTGATGTGCCAACTGCAGTTAGCTCTTTCTATCAGGCTTAATTATAACCAACTAATTCCATTAGCTTCTTAAATATGACTCACAATACAGGGCTTATCAAACAAGCCACAATCTGCTTCTGCTCTCTATTAGTTCTGCTTTCAGTTGCAGTCCTCTAGCTAAGTCCAGCACATCACAGAGATTTTACAGTGATTTTCCTAGGGAAGCTTAAGGTTTCTTTTAAACAATTTTTCATATTCAATTAAAGATGAAAGGATATTTTATATAAATATGTAATAGACTGTCTGTTAAGTTAGATGTGTCCCAAAGACAGCCGATGATTGGATGATTCAGAATAAAGTTCCAGAACATTAAAGGAAGAAAGGTTACACCCGGTTCCATTATTTGCTTTCAGAACACAAAGCTACTAAGTATTGTCCATACCAACCATCTGCTTTAGCATGATGTCTCTATCAACTTCCTCTTATTTGCTTGCAGACTCTATATTCCATTGCCTTCAAAGCCAGATAGTGAAAGGCAGATAATTGTGGAGAAGGGTTCAATATAGGAATACAGGTATGGAGAGGAGCAGACTGAATGGGCATTTAATCTAAAATTCTCTTTCTAATAGTAGGTAGAAGATGCTTCTATGAAGCTCTCAAAGAGGCCATGAATGCTGTTGGACTCCAACTCTGAATCACTATAGATAACAGTCTGACAATGAATAAAATTGTCATAATGCACCAAATTAGCTGATATGCAAAATATATAATACATTCTAAAAGCCATATATAAATATTCTCTGTGGGAGCGCTGACCCTCTGGAATGAGTTGCCCACCGGCCTTAGGATAGCCCCGGACCTCCTCTCCTTCCGCCGCAAATTAAAGACGTGGCTTTTTCGCCATATTTATTTATTTATTTATTTATTTATTTATTTATTTATTTATTTATTTAGATTAAATTTATAGACCGCCCTTCTCCCTGAGGACTCAGGGCGGTGTACAGCCAGAATTAAAAAACACATAATATAAACAATAAGAACAATTAAAAATAGAATAATAAATTTCGGCTCAAATTAAAATACCAATCCCCATAAAATTTAAAATTTAAAATACTGCTTGAGCCATATGGGCTGCATCCATAGGGGGATTCTAAATATTTTAATAATTTTAATTTGATTTTAATTAATTTTGAACTGATTTTAAGTGTTTATGTAATTTTCTGTTGTTTTTGTAAGCCACCCTGAGTCCTACGGGAGAAGGGCGGCATATAAATTACATAAATAAATAAATAAAATAAATAAATATAAATACTTTGCTTTTATAGCATTCAGAACTGATATTTGTCAATTGGCATTCCTAGAAATCAATGGAGTTTTGAAAGCTCTAAAATAGTTTACAAATGGTAATAATTAACATTAATTATGCAGACATTTTTCCTTCATGATTAACATTATTTTGCCAGTGTAAACTGCAACTTACTTAATTATTATTAAATTTAAAAGGCAATTTTATGTAGTCCCAGTATTGACTGAAAAGCTCATGTAACTTTAATGTACTTATTTCCACCCCATCAAACACTTTCAGGACACAAGAATACTCTTGGTAAAACATAAACAATGAAACAATAACGTATATTATCCCAAAGAAGTTTTATAAAACTTAGAACTTTTCTTCAGCATATGCATCGCTCAGCTTACTTTTGGCTTTAACAGTAACAGTAACAGAGTTGGAAGGGACCTTGGAGGTCATCTAGTCCAGCCCCCTGCTCACACAGGAGACCTGTACTAGGGATTCGAATCATGAAGGCTACTTTTTAAAAGAATACCATTTAACCAAACCAACCCTTTAATTGCTAGAATGCTTTTCTTGTGGTATCACTTAACGGTGGAGCCTCCAGCCTTCTGAACTTTGACCTCTAGCCTGCAATTTCTTTCAGCCCCCCAGTCAGCCAATGTTGACCCACAGATGCCTTATCATCCACTCTCCTTTGTAGCATCTGACCCTTGGCAACCATAAAACCCCACTTACAACTTCTTGTGATGCTATCTGGTGTTACATGTTTAAAACCACACATACTCATAGGTAACCACATTTCCCCATCTGACCCCCATGGTTTCCCAGATTTTCTGAGGTGACTTCATGCAGAGTTTAATCCTCTTAGAAAGCTAAAGAACATAGGAATGCCGGAGGAGGGAGTGAAGCAAAGGTCAGTCCAGAGAACCAGGAGAAACTTGGCCAAATTGATTTCCAAAGAAAATACGTGGGCATTTCAGGACTGGAACAGTTTGATCCCAGGATCTTGTAGCCAGTGGGTAGCACTGTGGTTCTGCTGATAAACAGAGCAAAAGCAACATTTTGTCCAGTTGCAACAGCACTGAAATGATAGTGCCGTTAATTGGAAACCAATTATGGTTATGTTATGTTAATAACTTAACCACTTCATTGATTTGCTTAACAATTATGACAAGAAAAGTAAAACGGGGCAGAGCATACTTAACAACTGGGCTGCTTAGCCACTGAAATTTGGGGCTCAGTTGTGGTCATAAGTCGAAGACTACCTGCAATCAAGTTTGTAGATATTATATTGCCTGCTGTCCAGATTCACTTCAAAGGAAATGGGCAGCTGCATAAATTAGATAGATAGATAGATAGATAGATAGATAGATAGATAGATAGATAGATGCTAGAAGATAGATAGATAGATAGATAGATAGATAGATAGGTAGGTAGGTAGATAGATAGATACATAAAACAAACCATTTCAAAAGTGTCCTCTGTACTGTAATTCTGAATGTGAAAGAAGGAGGGATGTTTTTAATATGCTGGCAATAGCCCTATTCGTCTCATGCCATCGACTTTAATTGCAACATTATCAAATTTTCTTTTTCTCCTGGTTCTGCCCATTTCCTTGTCTTGGCCCCAATTACTTTGAAAGGTGGCTCCCACAAGCTAAATGTGAACTTCCATCTGAAAAAGAATTGTGAACTCCGAAGTGATTAAGGTAAACTTAAATAATGCAGGCCATTTGCGGAGGGCAGGACGGAGTTCACAGACTCTGTCATAGCAACAACCATGGGATTGGCTGCCAGGCCTCTGACTTACTCCAGTTAGGTCCAAGTTCAATTCCCCTCTTTTGCAGGATGGAGCCTTTTGGAAAAGCCTGCTCTGCTCTTGATCATTCTCAGACTTTGGGGGCTGCAGGCCCTGAAGGGGAAGCCAAAAGGAGGAATTTGTTCTGGCTTAGATCCTGGTTCTCTTTATATGGCTAGAGGATTGGTGATTCTGCATTGCCTCGACCATCTAGGGCACTAGATCTGGTGGATCAGCCTCTCTTCCAGTGTGGCTTCTAGCATCAGCTTCCAAGCAGTAAGGTTTATCCCAGGTTAGTTGTGGAGACCAATAAGGAGAGAGACTTGGGGATCCCAATTCACCCCTGTAAGGGAAATCCCTGGGGTGTGTGTGTGTTAGGTCTCTTGGTTATTTATTTTATTTTATTTTATTAGGTTTTTATACCGCCCTTCTCCCACTGGACTCAGGGCGGTGAGCAGCCAAGAATAAAAACATCACATACAATATTTAAATTTTTTTTTTAAGAATTAAACAAATTTTGGCCCAATAAATTTAAAACACCCCAACTAAAATCAATCAACAATTAAAAATTGTTTTTAATTGTTGTGACAGCCTCAGCGTTGAAACGACAACTTGCCGATAATGTAATCCTCATTTAGTGACTGCCTCATTTAGTGACTATTCACAGTTCCAGGGGAGCTGAAAAAGTAACTTTACAACCAGTCTTTCTATTTGCAACCTTTGCAGGGCAGTAAAGCAAAGGAAAGCTGAAGGAAGATCATAAGCATGGATGTGGTTTTACTTAGCATCCGCTTCATGGAGTGACTGAGTCGTGGGTCCCAATTGTGAACACTAAATGAGGAATACTTGTCATGCTTGATGAGAGTGAATTTGGGGTATTTGGGAAATTAAGGAGCCAAACCATACTTACCTGTAACATCATATACCTGACTACTGAATAAATTCAATTGAGTAAATAAATTGTGTCTGGCTTGGTAAGCGAATGCCAATAATTGCCTTCTGTTTTTTAATGCACTCATTTACCCCACCTATAATGTTTTGCATATGTTTAGTTAGGAGAGATGACCCCCTGGCCTAAAAAACATGGAGCTCTATATCAGTGGTGAAATGTAAACTTTGTTACTACCGGTTCTGTGGGCGTGGCTTGGTGGGAGGGAATGTGACTGGGTGGGCATAGCAAACTTTTTTTAAAACTTTTAAAACCATTTTTTCTACAACCTCTTTGGCCAAAGAGGTTATTAAAAAAGTGCTTTTAAAAGCCTCTGACGATCCCAGCTGAGTTGCCTGATCATCAGAGGGTTTTTTTTACTTTTAAAAGCTCTGACGATTCCAGCTGAGTTGCCTGATTGTCAGAGATTTTTTTTTTACTTTTAAAAACATTTTTTCTACAACCTCTTCGGCTGAAGAGGTTGTAGAAAAAAATGCTTTTAAAAATAAAAATAAAAAAAGCCTCTGATGATTGCGTGGCTCAGCTGGGCATGGGGGGGCAGGGATTTTTGCTACTGGTTCTTTGAACCACCCGCCGCCATCGCTACCGGATTGGGCGATCCAGTCTGAACCGGGAAAATTTCACTCCTGCTCTAGATGTATCTTCCCTAGACCATACATCTTGGTTTCTGCCACTTTTCTCAGAAAAAGCCCTCGCCTTTATTTGGAAAAAGAAGTTATTTCGGTTTTATAATTCTATTTGCTGTTGACAAGGTAGAGCAGGGTTACCAAGCAGTATTGAGCCTCTGTCTCTGGTGGGAGTATAAGGTCAATACACATTACTAAATTCCACATACACATTAGCTGAATGCCTCCACAGATTGAAGCATAATGATTATGTGATTGGTATACTGCATATCTAGCACTTGCAGCTCAAGACTATATTTATTGTTCAGCCAGAAGCTTCTATTGCATTCCTCTTGAAAAGTAATTTTATGTGAAGAATCAGAAACAGGATTTTTTTTTTAAAAAAAAACCCCATTTTTCCTTCTTTGTTGCTTCTGTTACCCTAGCTGATGGATGTGTGAGTATAAATTTATTTTTACTGTAGGATATTGTGGAAATGTTATTATGATTCTGCTCCGGATTATATCTTTTTGATCCCAAAGTTATTTTGATTTGGAAGATGGAGATTCAGAATGGGAAACAGAAGCAATCCATGGAAAAGAATAGTTTCTATCTAATTGCATTGGATTTTTAATGCGATTCACTAACAAATAGCAGAAGTCTTTGTAAAACCTATACATATGAACAATACTGATGAGAAAAGAAGAAAAATCCATGTAGTAAAAAAATATATGCTACTTTATAGGAAACTTTTATTTTAAGAGCCACAGAAATTATACACAATTTCTGCAATAGTCCCTTGTAACAGCAGAGTCCATGACAGGAGCCTACTCAAAAGAAGGGGTAGTCAATAAAAGCGAAGTGTAAGTGTACCCTTAATGGCAGGTTCTTGTAGGCATATTCCCCCCCAAATTATACCATTCCTATTCAAATACCATCTCAAGAGTCTCAGACAGTGTCAAGTACAATCATTGTTACTGCAGTTGCCAAGGTAATCAATTGAAATCATAATGAAGGGAACAGAAGGAAATCAATAGAGTCTGAAATTACAAATAAAGAGAAGCTATCGTTTAAAAGCATTTGGCTGAAATCTTCCATATTAATGGAGTCAGAAATGGTTGTTGTCATTCAGTAGCTGTGTGATGCATAATTCACTTGAGTGCATTAGAACACCTAAAAGTGATTGCTACAATTAGGGGCCACCTCCTAGGGAGCTGTCCACCTTCGAAGGAGCATCACTTCCCAGTTTATTACTGTTTCCCCCTTGTTTTCATGTTTTTGAAATTGTAATTTTCTCTCCCTCAAGGCAAGAGACAGGATGGCATATTCAATGACTTTAAAATGCATCTCAGCTCCTGGCCAGCTTTGCCATAGATGTGTATTTGGCAAGCTTCCTTTTCTGAGTGCTTACATTGAGAAATGTATCAAACAAAGCCACCAGGCACAAAGAAATGGGTTGCAGAGCAAGTCACAATTAGGAACAATGGCCAGGAACGAACAAATACAGTTGTTTGATTTGGAAAATAATAATAATCCCCCAGTGAGGCACTACCTTGATGTGATTGTGGGGCTTGCACAGGAAGTTGAGAGCTATGCTAGTGATTCAACCACACTGGACAGGTCTCATCAGACGAGCCAGATGAAGAGAGCCTCTGGTGAGACCAATTTATAGAAACCCATACTGGTTCAGTCGACACTTGGGTCAACAAGGATTGTGTCAGGTATTGGAGTTCCTGGATATCTTGTGACCAACAGGCTACAGGACTCAGGGCTGTTGGCTAAGCAACCAGGGCACACAGCTGCAGGACTACTTCGAGACCGACTTCTGCCACCAATAGCCTCCCACCGGCCAGTTTGCTCACACAGAGAGGGTCTCCTCAGGGTGCCAT
Organism: Ptyas mucosa; assembly: GCA_012654045.1. Classification (NCBI taxonomy): domain Eukaryota; kingdom Metazoa; phylum Chordata; class Lepidosauria; order Squamata; family Colubridae; genus Ptyas; species Ptyas mucosa. The sequence continues at coordinate 6,533,414 of WNWU01000002.1, forward strand.
CGGCCAAGCTATGCCGGCTGGTGACACCCAGGGGGAGGGCCTTCTCTGTGGGAGCCCCAGCCCTATGGAATGAACTGCCCCCGGAAATGCATAAGATCTCCGACCTCCGGGTATTTCACTGTGCCCTTAAAACCCTGTTGTTCCGCCAGGCTGGGTTATCAATGTAATAATTTTAAATCAGGTGTTTTAATTTTTGGGGTCTTAATTGAGCCGAATTATTTAATAATTTTAATTATTTTTAATTGATGTTTGTCTTGTGCTTTTAATAGACTGTACACTGCCCTGAGTCCTTCGGGAGAAGGGCGGTATAGAAATAAAATAATAATAATAATAATAATAATAATAATTATTATTATTATTATTATTATTATTATTATTATTATTAATATTATTATTGGAAGAAAAGTTGTTTACTCATCATAAATACACAAAGACTGAAACAACAAAATGATGATTTATTATTACAAATCAATTCCTACAAAAAGAAGGTACCTGAAAATAATATACCAGTAAGGATCAGAAATAACAGAAGTTAGCAGATCAATGTCAATTTATAATTGGAAAAACTGCAAAGGTCTACCCAAGCCAAAGAAATTGAAACCTTGCCAGAAATAGCTGACTGTAACAGCAAATCAGGGGGAGTAGTAGTAGTAGAGAAAGATAGCATAGCTATTGAACGTTTCATTCCCAAATCAGGCACCCTCTCTTCTGCTTTCTCTTTAGAAAGCCTTCTAATTAAAAAAGAAGATTTAAAACAAAAAATAACTAAATATCTAGAACAGGACAGAAACCATAGGTTGCCTGAATGTAAGCTACAGTAGTTCTAAAGAAACAGCTAGCACAAATATTAAAAGATGTCAGTACTGTAATATCAAATATAAGCACCAAGTCACTGCAAGAATTAAATTAATTAATGTACAGCATTGATGCTGTTATAACAGAATACCTGGGATGCAAAATTAATAAACAATAAAAAAGCCAAACAGTGCATCACCAAAATGGAAGAATAGGGCAGAAAGTAAGATCAGCATGCTACAAACAAAGTAGAACAGACGAAAGAAGCTGAAGAACAAAAAGACCAAAGAATGCCTGAGAAGAAATATCACCTAGACACAACAAAGATTAAGGAAGCGCTGGAAATAATAAAGCAGCAGATATCAACTTTAATCAAGAAAACCAGGAGATATGAAGTTCAATTTGCACAATATAGGCAGAATCTCCAATTTCAGTTGAATCAGAAGCAGTATATATAGTTATATATATAGTTTATATCTATATCTATATCTATATCTATCTATCTATCTATCTCAGGCAAAATGGATAACAAAACCTAGACAAAATAGAGTAGAGTAGAGTAGAGTAGAGTAGAGTAGAACAGAACAGAACAGAACAGAACAGAACAGAACAGAACAGAACAGAACAGAACAGAA
>WNWU01000002.1:6543788-6568343 GCA_012654045.1 Ptyas mucosa
ATATATATATATATATATATATATATATATATATATATATATATACATAACCAACTGCAATGGAAACTTAGAGTGAATCTGAACAAACTAATTTAGGGAATTGGTTTAATGAATAAGACTTACATTGATACCTTCAGGCATACTCAAATTACTTCATTATACACAGTGTGTGTGCCATTCTTCATTTCCTCTCTCACCATGGTATCCTGTAGATCAATTAGTTAATCTTTATAGTGCATTCAAAACATATAAAAATGCTGTGCAAGTAGCACTGTCTTTTCTGCAGGTCTTGGCACCTTAAATTCCAGAGATGAGAATTGGAGTGTGTTTGTCTCTGCTCCATGAATGAAATTGGAGGGCACTAGAAGAAAATGAGCAGCTTCAGCAGAGTGCCACTGTCAGCACAGCCAGTTGCATTCAGCAGGTAGCCATTAGGAAGCTGTCAGAGAGTGGCTGTGCAGGATAACAGCATCCATGGAGGTTTCACAGCCTATTGGTGATGATTAATGAGATTTGGGATGTTGCTCCTTAAAAATGAAAAAAAGGGGGGGGGGAAACAACCTTCACCCTTGCGTGCGCAAATGTACTCTTTCTCTCGTAATTACCCAAAGAAAAATGAACAGCAATTTTCAACATTTTTTTTTAAAAAAGATGATCCTAGTTAGTATGCAGGCGGCCAAGGAAAGAAGCAGGGTCAGCTGTACTAACTCAGGAGTGAGGTTGGAGTCTCACTAGGTTTTTTTTTTTTTAAATCCTAACTAAATAGCTCATTTCAAAAATTCAATTAATGATAGAGGAAACTGGTTGGACATCTCCCAGTAAAAGTAGCAAAATGCCAGTAGGATTTCTTTAAGTGCCACTGTTCAACCATTAAAAGTAACACAACGAATATCCATTTTAATATATTTTTGAACACTTTATGTAGTTGCATGCAATGGACAGACTCCCACCCAACAGGAACCTATTACTTTTAATCTTAGGTTTTTAAGAGAGCTTTCCTGTGCACTGAGACATGCAACCTTCATATTAAGGTGGGATGTTGCTGCAATAACAGGATAGTAGTAGATGACTTCAAATTATTACAGGTCAGTTTAGGTTAGGTAGATAGTATATATTTAATTTATAAATCTGTGTATGACATCATTCCTACATTTCCCTTTCCCTGATAATTGGAAAAAATATATTTAAAAGGGTTTCCCACATATATCTACAGTTATAATGACAGTTTCAGGAATAGCACAAGGCTGCAAAACACAATTCCTTAAAAACAGTTTAATAATTCTAGAATAGAATAGAATTTTTTATTGGCCAAGTGTGATTGGACATACAAGGAATTTGTCTTGGTGCGTATGCTCTCAGGGTATGTAAAAGAAAAAATACGTTCATCAAGAATCATAAGGAACAACACTTAATGATAAACTATAAATACTTCTATTTATAGGCTTTGGGGAAAATCCTAAGCACTTTCTTTCTCTTTTCTGCAGGATAGATAACTTATAGTAAATACTTTTGAATTGAGGAACAATTGCAGGATGTTTTAAAACACTCTTTCCTCCCAGTTAAAATAACCATGCCAAATCCACCCAGACATATTTCATGTATACTTCCCCTTACCCTTCATGTATACACATGTGTTCAAATTACATACAGGTTGCACATGCATTCTATTTGTGTGCAGCATACACACCATTGGATGTCACACACCCACATGGATTCAGCATTCATTCATACATATACCACTTCTTTCTTAGTTTATGCAGTTACTGTTATGAGAGAGCGATTATTTGAAGAATCTTGAGAAGCCAGCTCCTCATCCTTCACCTTTCCCCGAAGAGTGTGGGAGTTATTTAACCTTGGCAACTTTAAGATGTGTGAACTTCAACTCCCAGAATTCCCAGCCAGAAAAGTTGAGTATCACTGAGGGAAGGTTTTCTATAGTTGAAGTTGAGAAACCTTGTGAGACCTGTGATTTTAATCCCTTCATTAGACACCAACTAACTAATTCAGAATGTCATATCAAGAGACCAGTCCTTTACACTGCCTTTCTGCACTCCAAGAGCACAGTTATACCTGGATTATGCTCATATTTTTATCAACAAAAAAGTTGGAGTAAAGCCAGGACATTATAGTTCAAACAAAGCGATATGTTGTCCCTTTTTTCTTCTCCTGAGTTGACTCTTCTAGATTTTTTAAATTTAAGCTCCCAGAGAAGAAAATTATTAAGACTGAGTTCACTCAAAATGTCAGATCAATCAGTTTGTCTCAAACGAGAAAAAGGGCAGAAAAAATTAGTTGACCTAACGAAAGAGGAAAGTAAAGTGAACTGAGCAATTGAAACTTGGAAATAGAATCAGAGACCCATATTATTTTTTATTTGATTTTCTATAGTCTGCCAGGATCTTCCCTTTCCAGAATGACTAGTGCTTAATGGTAGTAATTAAGAGACTACACTTTTGGCTGTCAAAAAAAAATTTGACACTTTCAATAATAAAGTACTGTTGTATTTCATATTTTGAACAAATATGCAAAATTCTGTAAATAACTTGGATAACACAAAGCTCAGAAAGCAAATAAATAACTGAGAAATGTGTGAGTAGAACACTGGAGAAGGTCACGTTGTGAGGGAAGATCCTTCCCCTGCCACGCCCACCAAGCCACGCCCACAGAACCGGTAGTAAAAAATGTTGAATCCCACCACTGGTGGTTAAGGTGTTGGCCCAGAAACCAGGGAACTGTGAGTTCTAGTCCCTCCTACTCCTTAGGCATGAAAGCTGGCTGGATAACCTTGGGCCAGTCGCTCTCTCTCAGCCCAAACTACCTCACAGAGTTGTCGGGAAAATAGGAGGAGGAAGGAGTATCAGGTTCCTTATCTTGTTCCTCATCTTGGTTATTTATAAAAAAGTAATAAAGGCAGGATAATAAAATCTTTTTAAAATGGTGAGAAATGTCAGGTGCAAGAAACCAGAGACACTTGCAAATAGCTAAAGGAAACAACATTACGGTCTTCCATCTATGTTACAAGAATCTCTCCAGACTGCTTGCCTTTCCCTGGAAACAACCAGATAAGGCTTCATGGATCTTGGGGAAGATCAAGCTTATGCAGTGGTGGGATTCAGCCTGTTCGCACCACTTCGGAAGAACCGGTTGTTAACTTTCTGAGCAGTTTGGTGAACTGGTTGTTGGAAGAAATCATTAGGGCAGAGAACCGGTTGTTAAATTATTTGAATCCCACCACTGAGCTTATGCCACTTGGAGCTGTATAACGATTCCAAACTTGGTCCCTGCTTAACTCCTCTTTCCAGTCAAGCTGGCAGTTTTCTAACAGGAGCATTGCTTCCATTCCTACCTGAGTGGGTGAGTGGATTCTAGGCAGAGAAAAGCCTGAACTCATAGTTGTTGCAGTTTGGTTGCTACAGAATTTGGATTTTTCACCAGGCTGTTTATCATCAATGTGAAACTGTGGGAAAGATCTTCTGTTTGGTAAGATACTTGGTAAGTATTCACTAGATTGAATACTCAGCTGTTCGATGGCAGGCGAGTAATGCTGTGGATGTCTTGATACCTCAGAAGGTTAGCTAGGCCCTCATTATTTAGATTTTTCAAGGCTTAAAAACAATTTCATCTGAGCGAACCTTCAAAGGTTAATGGTAATTGAGCTACTGCTGCAGGTCTTTTATATTTATTTATTTATTTTTTATTTATTAGAATTTGTCAAACAAAAATGAGAACAAGAATAAAAGAATAAAAATACAATGACAGGGACGATAGGCATATTAATGCACTTATGCACACCCCCTATATGCTTTCAGGAGCTCAATTCGCTTCATGTGGAGAAGGTTAAGATGTTTTATTGTAGGGGTTGAATTTATGTTTATGTAAACTGCCCAGAAACTGTTGATGTGGGTGGTATAGAAAGACTGCAAATTTATTCATTTATTTTTATTCCTCCTCTATGCCAATGATTCAGCTACAAATTCATAATGGTTTGCAATAATAATCAGTAATAAAAACTGCCACACAACGGTATAAAAAGTGAGACAGCCACAGTAAAGTATAAAATAGAACACAAATAACTGATGTAGTAATCAAAGTGCAAAAGAAACCCACAGAAACAATGATAACAGTAATGACATAATGTAACAGTAATAATGAAGTCAGTTAAGTATAATAGAAGTATAATAAATAAAAGCAGGTGGGGCTGGAAATAAAGAGGACAGGGTTTTTTTTTTACAAAAAGAATATATAAATATGTGTTGAGCCCAGCTAATATTCTACACGGCCATTTTTGTTTTCTGCTTAAAATCAATGGGTAATCATTTCTCCAGGTTTGGACAATTGTTACTAAATTCTAGAAATTACAAAAAAGAAGTGCAGGGACTGCGTAAGACCCATGGGCTCCAGGATGTGCTACAAAAGGTGGAGAATAAGAAGAAAACTAAAAAGCAGTGACAGAGAATGTTAAGGGTAAGGCTTAAATGTTATGACTGGAAATAAATTCACTTCTCAATCAGAATACAGAGGCTCCTCACATGGACTAGAAGATCTCCAAGGCCCCTTTCAACTCTTCTCTTCTCTTCTCTTCTCTTCTCTTCTCTTCTCTTCTCTTCTCTTCTCTTCTCTTCTCTTCTCTTCTCTTCTCTCCTTTCCTCTCTTCTCTTCATAGCCTACCCATTCTCATTGATACTATATTACATACAGAGAACTAGCATAAAGAGCTGAAATTTATGGAAAAACCCCCAAAGTTTAAAAAGTTGATATTAGAGTTCTATAGTGATTTAGATTCTAAGATGGAAACATACATTGAGGTGCATGGTGGTACTTACATAATATCTGTTTACAATGCTTTAAAGCAACTACATCTTTTCTAGGGAAGGCATTGCTGTTATCTGCAATTGCAGCATGATCCAGGAAGAGACGTGTTTAAGGATTTGCATGCGTGTGCTGTATGCCTGCCGTATATGCTCCAAAGCCCTGTTTTGCTTTAGCATTTGAAGCACTCCAGAGGCCTAATGGGTATGCTGCTACCAGTGCAATCATGCTGTTATGGTAACCTGCAATGTGTCATTCTACCCTGATTTAAGAATAAAAGGAAGAAAAGCTAAACATAATAATTGATAACTGAAATAATATTTTGTTGAACAATCATTTTTCCATCAAATCAGGATATGACTTTGCAATGACAATATACAAGGTGCCCTTTATATAACAAAAAAATTGAGGCAGGGCCAATCAATTTGCAGAGAGCTCTCTAACAGCCTTTGCCATCTGCTGCCTTCTGTATAAAAGCTTTTGGGGGATGAAAATATTGCAGTATTTGAGGCAACATAACAGAAAACTGTCACTGTACACTTAGGAAGAAATCACTGACTACCTCTTAGCATAAGCACCAATTACAGCTGGAAGGCAAACTAACGAGTCTGCCTCTTATGTTCTGCACCCTGGAAGGAGATCCTGAATCCAAGCCTTGGCAGAAATTAAAAGGCCAGAGTTCTCAAGTAGTTGTTGGCAAGGCAGTTTTAGGAAACACTTTTCCTACAACTGGGATATGAGCCCCAAGCCATCTTTATGTCCCCCTAAAGCCATTTCTAAGTGTGCCGCCCCCATTCCTTATTTTCCTCATTTTTAATGCAGGAAACGAAGAGTTGCATAAATCTTGAAATGCTAAGAACATAAACATTATACTTCTAAATATCCACATAGAGGAATCTTCAGATTATTATGATTGTGTTTAAACAGGACTTTGTAAATATGTTTTTAGTATAGATTACATAGATAGATAGATAGATAGATAGATAGATGGATGGATGGATGGATGGATGGATGGATGGATAAGACAGACAGACAGACAGACAGACAGACAGACAGACAGACAGACAGACAATTGTCCTTTGTCCTGTCCTTTATCTTCTTTTGTTTATGTTTTATTTACCCAGAGTCCTGGAGTTATGCATAAATAAGCATTTGTGAATACATAAGTCAACATCCCAAAAGAAGGGAAAATTTTAAAAAACTGTACATTTTTGTGATACAACACTATTCATGTTGTACCATTGCATTATGTACAGCAGTAGCAACAGAGCCAAAAACCTCTACTCTAGGAAAAGTGCCTCCCAAGAAGAATATAGGAAGTTTAATTAAACTAACATTCACTATCCATCCTTTTAGTTCAGTGTTTTTCTATTGACTAGATGAAGATCTCGTGAATCTCAGGTAGAAGTCATTCTATCATCTGTTATCTGAAGCTGTTTTAATTAACAAAGGAGAGAACAAAATGCGGAATTATCTGCATACAAAACAAGTATTGTGCTATTGACCTATGGCCTGTCCCCTGCAAGAAGTTATTTGGAACAGAGAATTGTCCACCTAAGACATCTTGGCTCTTAAATCCGCTCTGCCCTAGCGCATCATTTGCAAGATTTTTTGCAGGAGAAAGGGAAGAATTAGAAGACTGTTGTTGCGAAGGGCCAAGCTAAAGAAACCATGAAGCCACATCTTTTCTCTGTCTCAAAACATGTTTCCCAAAGTTGCACTGCCCTAACTTCAGTCCCAAATGCCACATGTTTCCCCCAATTATTTGGCTCAGCCTCAATAGCATTTTTTGCCACCTTAATTCAATGGCCAAAGGTCCAGATCATGATAAAATGTTGCAAACAGTACAATAACAAGAAACACAAATAACATCTATGCCAGGGGTTGGCAACCTTAAACACTCAAAGAGCCACAAAGGACCTAACCAGAAGCCCGCCGTTCAATTCTGGAACTGATCGGAAGTCCGATTTCCCCACCATAGAGTCTCCTCCTAGCATGGCGTCCTTTTTCTTCTACCTGTCCTAACTGTCATGTGACATGACTTGCAATGAGTGCCAAACAATTTTTCCCCATAGGGCAGTGTTTCTCAATTTTTTCTTCACTACAGACCCCCTTTAATTACACCGACAGTGACAAGTTCTAGTTTGTGACTTGAGTACCAAACAAACAATGAGTACCGGGACAAAATATTTGCATCAAAATGCATTCAGTACCAAATTTGATGAGTTTCAAAGCACTTGAGTATTAAGGTAACACTGTAAATTATTTAATCAGGAAATAATGGAATTGTAGATTCCACTGTAGTTAAAAATTGTATACTACTAAAATGTTTGTGGTCATGACCTTTAACTGGGCAAAAGACTGCATCACAGGACAACAATTTTTGAACCAAGGTACCTCAAATGGACTACCTTATAGAATGTGTCCAAAATCTGGGACCCTTGACTCCCAAGGAAATGAAATTTGGGAAACTTGTGGCTGCTTTAGTGCTACCAACTGCTGCTGCATTGCTGAGCTTCTGCTGTGGTCAGGTGATCTTCATTTTTAAAATTCCATGACTGTTTCCCAGCCACTAGGTAGCAAATATATTAAATACATATATACCAGAGGTGAGTTTCAGCAGGTTCTGACCAGTTCTGGGGAACCAGTAGTGGAAATTTTGAGTAGTTCGGAGAACCGGTAGTAAAAATTCTCACTTGCCCCGCCCCCATCTATTCTCTGCCTCCCAAGTGCCAGCTGATCGGGAGAAAATGGGGATTTTGCAGTAACCTTCTTCTGGATTGGGGAGGGAATGGAGATTTTACAGTATCCTTCTCCTGGAGTGGGGTGGGAAAGGAGATTTTACAGTATCCTTCCACTGCCACACCCACCAAGCCACACCCACCAAGCTATGCCACACCCACCAAGCCACACCCACAGAACTGGTAGAAATAAAATTTGAAACCCAGCACTGATCCAGACCTTTTAGTCTTTCTTGTTGACAATTGTTAAGTCTGGATGTGTGGAGTGAGATGTGCCTGTTGCCTGTCTGTTTGAATTCTGAAGTCCCAGAGTACTTTAGCTTCATCAATTTCTATTACTTTATCTATTTTGGGGTCCCACCAGTTCCTGCTTTCAGAGAAGTGGTATTTCTTGTAGATCTTCCAATGCACCATGTCTGGCCCCTACTTGTAGTTAGTGAACCTCTTGCTAACTTTCTCCAAGCTGCATTCTTGTTTGATTACTTTGGATTGTTCCATAGTTGTGCTGGATTGTTTTTCCATTATCAGATGTTCACTGGTTCACTGAAGTCTGTTCATTGTTGGATTGGTAAAAATGTTTCTATCTCAATTGAAATAGGAGAGTCTGCCTATAGCTTCATATCTGCTGATCTTCTTAGCTATAACTGTTATTTTCTGCTTTATTATTTACAGTGCTTCCTTAATCTTCTTTGTTTCTGTTTTATCGTTCTTTGGTCTTCTTGTCCTTCAGCTTCTTATTGTTTTCATATGTTTTAAGTGGCTTACATCCCCATCTTAGTATGCTGATCTTATCTCCCAGACTTATGTTTCATTTTCGTGGTGCACTGTTTGGTTGTGGATTTTTTTTTTCTTGTTTTGACTTTATGTTCAAAGTATTCAGTTATATCTGCAGCTGGGCTATACATTAATTGGTTTGTTTCTTGCAGTAAGCGGGTACTTATATTTGATATTACAGTATTGACATCTTTTAATATTTGTGTTTCTTTGGAACAACTTTCAATGCAGGCAAACTTATTCTGTTGTTTTTGTGCTGTTCTAGATGTTCAGTTAGCATCTTTGTTTCAATTCTTCTTTTTAGTTAGTATTATTTGGCTTGCCTCTAAATAATTGTATCACCACTATCTTAATTCTGGATTCAACCCTCCTTCCCACTCCAACCAGTATGGGTTGCTACTGGTTCTCCCTGGTTCTTGCAAAATTTTGAGTAGTTCAGAGAACCGGTAAATACCACCTCTGCCTGGCCCTACACCCAATCTATTCGCTGCCTCCCAAGTCCTAGCTGATTAGCTAGAAGGAAAAAATCAGGGCTCACTTGACAAAGAAGAGGGAAAAAAACCAAGATACCTTAGCTTTAAATTGAGAAGCCAAGAAGCCTCCCAACTGATCAGCTAGTACTGATTCACTCCTTGTAAACCGCTCAGTGATGGTAGATTGGCAATTGAGGCCAAGCTGCCTGAAAGTGGTTTCTGATGCTCTCGGTGGTGGGAGAGCAGCAAAAAACTGTTTAAACTCTTGCCGCGGCGCTTCAAAGGGCAGCTGATCAGCAGTAAAAGGCAGTGTGGTGGTAGACCAGTACACTCCAAAAACAAATGGGTAGACCGGTATGCTCCAAGAACAAATGGGTAGACTGGTACAGCTCTGCAAGCAATTAAAAGCCTGGTAGAGCAGTACCTCTGCTAAATCATAAAGAATTGTCACATAACCATCAAACCATGCCCACAAAATAAGCCACGCCCACAGAACCGGTAATAAAAAAAATTAGAACCCACCCCTGATACATACATAGATACATTGCAATCCCAGCTAGCATCAGCCACTTACAATAGTGTCATGCCCTTAAAAATGTTAAAATGATATCTACAGATTTTAAGAATGTGGATTCCTTAAAAGTGTATTTGGACCCCAAATGAATGTATTTGAAAGGATGGACATCAAATATTTTATTCTTGTGTTGTAAAAAAGTTGAAGGCTTGCTGAACTATATGATATGTCCACGAGATCATTTAGTATGTTTTGTGAATAGCGTATTACTACTGTATTTGAGCAGATTTATAGAAAAGTATTTAACAATTAAAGTGTTAATGTAATGTTCTTCAATTATATATTAAAGCTTTGGAATTTGACTGTTTATCAGGAATTATGGTTTATTCAGCATAGGAGATAGCTAAAAGAATTATATTAATAAATTGGAAACATGATATTATTCCGGATGTCAAGGAATGGATATTGGAAATGTATAATCTATTTGTTTCCAAAAAAGTAATATTTTCTATTAATCAAAGTATGCAGCAAAATGTGTTTCTATGACAGAGATTTTGTGATAAAGTACTTTATACTAATATCTTGTATTGTTCATATTATAGTGCTGAATTCATTAGTAAACCAGTGAGTTTAAAATATTAGATTTTTTCTTTTTTCTTTTCCTTCTTTTTTTTTTAACTTGTACTGTTAATTTTTGAAATATATTAATGTTAGTTTTTTCCCTTCTCAATTGCTATGCTGGTCTTTCCCTGAAAGCCTCAAGTAACATCCTCCCTACACATTCAAAGGGTGTGGAAAGTTCATGGATTTCCCACTTCAACTTATGGAGCTTTGTTACTATAGAAAGAAAAAAATGGTCTGTCTATGTTATGATTTAATAGTCCCTTTGAAGTTTGCCTTTTGCTATCATGGACATATATTACTCAACGTTAGATCAGACTGAGATCCCGGGTGACTTTTTCTCAAAAACTGGCAAAATCAAGCATAGTTTCATGGCAGTGATAAAGAATGGAACTATGCAGTGCTTCTGATTAGAGTTGAAAAGAGATTTTGGAGTATAAAAGGGTACTCATATTGCACTTGTCAGCAACTGTACCAGTTCCAGAATTATACATCTGCTATGCTTTCCTAGAAAAACAATAATTTAGTTTAAGGAGTTATAGATAGCTACTGCCTATGTATCAATCCAAAACAGTTTTTAGTCTTCAAATCTCAAGCACTGCCCAGTTTAGCAAAGTATAATAGCGTGGTTTTTTTTAAAGAGTCATGGGGGAAAAAAGGAAATTCTTCCACATTCCCATAGAAAATGCTATTGCAAAGAGGATTTTTTAAATATATAAATTTGGTCCCTCATGTCAACTAATAGCATTTCTTATAGGTGTGTAAAGCATTTACCAAATGCTACCAATTTTCTGAGACGCTTAAAAGAAAACCCCTGCTACTATCATCACCGTTGTTGGTCTTATCTTGATGTTTTTCATGTCCATTTTTATAGTTTTATTCTTGTGTTTTAAATTGATTTGTCCATCATTCGGACAAGTGTCATTATTGAGTGTTTCTCAGAGTATAAGAAATAAATAAAAAGAGGCCCTGTACAAAGAGGTGGTTCCTGTGAAGAATTGGTGAGAAGAAATTGGACCGCGGCACATATCTTTGCCTTACATGCATGTTATATATGATTTTATAATCTTACGTAATGTTTAGTATTGTAATACAAAATTAAGCAGGCATTTATTTTAGTCACTAAAGGGTCATTCTAGGGTTGTTATTTTGCCCTGTTCTTAATTGGACATGCGTGTAGAGTGAAATGACGGTTATCATCTTCAATCCAATTAATCTTGAGAAAAGATCCTCCTTAATTTTGAGGTGTTCTTATTGCCAGCTGGTATAAAAAAATGACTCCTTTGGTTTGATAGTCAATTCTTGGCAGAAATCCTCTACCATAAATCTTGATGGACTCATTCTTGGCAGCAAGGCAAAGCATTCCAAGATGAGATAGACCTATCTTCCTTGTCCTGGTAAAACCCAGTGAGATGAGACCATTGAAAAGCAAGTGTGTATAATTATGGGTCAGAGCCTTTATAAATTAGTCAAAGTTCTCCTAGGATTGGAAATCTGATAAAGATCTAACTATGAAGATGCCATGCGTATGATAGCTTTGAAAGGGTTCACCACTGTTTTATCTTTGAGGTTCCCTGACTAACAAAAGGGGCGTTTCTTTGTCTTATTGCATTCTTTGGTACTCCTGGATATTCTTTGATTGCCATCTCACGTTATTCTACTATGGTATTTTCTTATACATACTGCCTTGGAATAAAGCCTTTACTAGTCCTACTGTTGTGGTCACTGCTTCCGAATTTGAAAGAACCAGTGAATCATCTATACTGTGCTGGTGACAGAGCAATGCAGGCTCTTTCCCCATTTGCACATAACCAAGCATATTCCTTGACAAACTTCTTTTTTCTGCTCTATTTCCATGACGTTGCTTTTTTCTTACTCAAATGCATGGATGTGACTACTTTAAGTTGTTCTTAGCGGTATGGCTGATTAAACAAGTTTCCCCATCTTATTTCCTCAAAGTGTAAGGACAGCCTCATGTGACTGAGGCCCAAGTAATGATTACCAAACACAATTCAATCCTGAATAAACTTATTTTATTAAAACAGCTGAAAATTAATTCATTCTCAGCTTAGTCCAAAACAAATTCTTCATAACCAGTCCCTAGGCCTTTTCACCAACTTTTACTGTCTTTGGCAACCTGCCAAAGGCTTTTCTTGGCAAAACCCCCACAAAGTTCAAGAGACACTGACAAGAAGCACTGGAATCAATGTTGCTTTTCTACAAAGAACCCAATGGCTCATTGCTGCTCTTTTAAGCCTTATGGGAGTGGCCAATCATCTTCTGGCCTTCCTCCCGAGTTGTCCTTTTTCCTTCAGCTGCTCTTGCCTTCTGGCAGCTCTTTGCATGTGTGCCCTAGGAACAGGCTCCTCCTGTTCCTCTGCGTCTCTGCTATCCGCCTCTGGAGGCTCTGGAGTCCACCCATCACTCCCAGGTGGTCCTGGTCCCATCTCTGCCTCCAACGCAGAACCCTTGTCCGGGCCTTCTCCTGACTCCAGGACTGGCCCATTGTCCTCCCCAGCCTCCTCACTGTCAAACTCCGCTGCCAGGTCCGCAGGCTGCTGGTGGACCCCAACAACTCAAGTTATGTAAAATCAAGTGCATAAAATGTTGGAAAGAAACCATGGCTGGAACAGAGGTTAGAGAGGGATGGCAGCAAATCTTGTGCTGGTAAAAATTTTGGGACAACAAACCTTGTGCTGGTAAAGATTTTTTATTTATTTATTTTTGCCAGTTTAGGGACAGATGGATAGCATTTCAATTGAGGAACGGGGGAAGGCCCAGGGAAGCTCCCTGAGTTAAAGCCTGGCCATTTCTAAAGAGATACAGATTATCCTTGAATTACAATGGCAACTAGGGACAGAATTTCAATCACTAAACTTTTTACCATTTATGGTGGACATGTGATAAAGCAAAGAAATTTTGGAGTAAGATTCATATTTTAATACAGAAAATTCTTAAAACGAAGATAAAGATGAAACCAGAAACTTTTCTTTTGGGTTTAATGAAAAAAGACTTGAAGAAAAAAAATCAGAACTTTGTTCTTATATATGTTGACACAACAAAACTACCATACACCCAAAAATGGAAGGACGAATGGCTACAGAAGCCGATGGAGTTGGCAGAAATGGCTAAATTGACCATTTTGATTAAAGAAAAGAATATAAGTACTTTTGTTGCCACATGGAGACCGCTTCTGAACTTTGTGCTTGAGGTGGAAAAAAATGAAACTTTGATTTTGGATTTTAGCGATTAGATTGATATGTGTTTATAGAAATGGCTAGTTTATACTATTATGGAAAAGCAAAAAGTTGTGGTTTGATGGTAATGCTTTATTTTATTGCAACAGAGGGAGTCGGAAGTCAATAGTTTTTTTCTTTTCCCCAGTCCCCCTCACTTTTCCCGACTCACCCCCCCCCCCATCTTCCTATTTACTTTTGTATTTGTATTTTATTCTGTAACCTAATCAAAGGTTTAAACACTTAAAAATTAAATCAAAAAAAGATTTTCCATCACTAAGCAATGTGATTGTAAAGCACAACATGACATGATGGCAATGTGATGTATCACATGATGCACATACATCGCTTAATGGCAGCAATGTCAGCAGGCGCCATTGCTGTTGTTCAGTGAGGATTGTGAGTCATTAAGTGAGGACCTCCTCGCAATTTCCTGCCAGCTTCCAGCAATTGGTGGGAAAGCTAGTAGGAACTTGCAAGTCCCAGTTGGCTTGTAAGCCGGGCAGTAGGCAAGTAAGAGCCTTGGATAGTACAGTGGTCTAAAGCCCTGTTATTAACATCAGCTGCCTGCAATTATTGCAGGTTTGAATCTCACCAAGGCTCAAGGTTGACTCAGCCTTCCATCCTTTCTAAGGTAGGTAAATTGAGGACCCAGTTTGTGGGGGCAATAAGCTGACTTTGTATAAATATACAAAAGTATGAAGGCTATTGCTTAGCGCATTGTAAGCCGCCCTGAGTCTCCGGAGAAGGGCGGCATATAAATCAAATTTTTTTAAAAAAGTGACTGCTGCCAAGTGGGGGAGGAGGGCATAGTGACAGTGTGATGGTGCATGGGATGGCTGCTACCAAATGAGGGAGGTTGCGCAAATGGCAGGAAATGGGTGGTGCAAACCCAGCAGGGGCAGGGAGGGTGTGCAAATGGGAAAGATTTACCTGATCAAGTTGTGAACTTCCCTGACATCCCTATTGATTTTTCTTATGGGAAGCCTTATGGGATTTTTCTTATAGGAAAAGTCATTGGAATTATATGACTGCAAGAAAGTTCAGTTGTCCCTGAAAAAAAAAGCACCTTTGGGACAACCATGACCTGGATGACTGAGAATCTCTGCAGACTTTTAGCTGTACAATTTGGGATAGACACTCTTTGAATGGTGTGGGAGCAGGAATGGATTTCCAGAGGAAAAATTGCAGACTACAGGAACCAGGAGCTCTACTCGGGTGACCCTGAGGACACAGATAAACCTCCAAGTGCTTCAACGACCCTCTAAAAGGATGCAAATGACCAGCTGTCTGCAAGGAATATACAAATCCTTCCATTCCTCAGTATCCTGTCATAGCTGAAGAAGCTTCTTGGATGAGAAGTGGAACGTCTTCAAAGAAAAAACAAGAAAGTCCAGTTGCCTCCTGAAAAAAAACACCTTTGGGGCAACCATGACCTGGATGACTGAGAATCTCTATAGACTCTTATATGACTGCAACCAATTGAAAATGTAAGTTGCTTACCAAGCGCCCAGATCGCAATCAGGTGATTGAGGACATGCTGGGATGGCCAGAACTTCAAGGACTGGCTCATAACCACCATTTGTTCAGTGCTTTTATAACTTAAATGGTTGCTGAGCCAGTGGTCATTAAGTGAGGACTACCCATAGTCCAATCCCGTCAACATAAATGTGTAGGTATTATACCTGAAATGTCTGTTCTGAAAGCAGATGAGCAGGTAATGGTGTCAGTTTAGGGCTTTCTCAATCACATACTCTCAACGTAATCAACTCTGTGTTTACTTCGTAATGGAGTAAGGCAGACTTTGTGCAGAAAGACAGAAAAAAATAAAATCAAATCCAGGGCTTTTAACGAAGAGCTTTCAGAAAAGTGGCAGAGATCTGAGATATAATCAAACATGATGCTATATTTGTAAGGATACTCCCCCCCCTCCTTTTAGTAATTCCATTTCGGAATTCTCTTGGTGTGGAAATATTTCTTTTATATTTATTCCCTATGTTTGCAGTTCTGTTTACCGACTGTTCTTCTAATAATAGTGTCACTTTTCATAAAATCATCACCTCTGGGAAAAGCAGCTGTTTTATTTTGCATTGCACATACATACACAAGCTGTTGAATATTGTGATGGTAATCTAGAAAACCATCTTCATCTTTTCTTCTAAGCCTTTTTCTTTATAACTGCAAGTTTTTGAAGATGCTGCATAAGATGCTGATGGTGCTCAGAGGGCTTCAAAATTAAATAAAGTCTATTTTTTATAATTGAAACAGTTAACAACTTGCAAATGTGACCAAATCCTACGATATTTTAGTAATCTTTGAATAGGAATGGCAAAATATTGTGGGATTTGAAAAATAAAAAGACAATTTTTAGAAAATATATTTTTATTTCAAGCCTTTCGCTGAGAACTACTGCAGAATCTTTGTGACCCATTAGTAGGTCCCCTGGTCATTTGTTAAAAATTAAGAATGGCATTCTGGCAACCATCTACAATACTATGTTTATTGAACTGTATTCAAATATAGCAGTAAGTCATCAGTTGCTTAACCATAGTTTATTGAATAAACCAGAGCTATCTTGAATTTATACAAAACGCCAAGCCAAAATCTAGCCAATTACTTTATGGCTCGGTGCGATGTGTTAACTCTTTGTGTGTCAAACGGCCACAAATACAGTACTGAGCAGGCAGACTAATTTTATGGAATTTGCAAAAATTACAGTAATGTGTTATTCTAAGGGTTTGCCCTGGAATAGTAATTCTGTGAACAGTATTTATTTTTATTTCCCTTATTTAATGTGCTCTTATTAAAACCCTTGAGCCAGAAAGTGTCTCAGGGCAACTTATTTGATAATTAAAGCCAAACAGTAGGGCTGTGCAAATGTTTTGCACAGTCCTTGTCCTCAGGCTTTCAATATAAAAAGCCACAATGCAGAAGGAAAATGGGATGGGGAGGGGAAAAGAAAATATGCAAATACAATAGAATATTGTAATTAACCATATGCTTACAAAAGCTACAAGAAAAAAAAGTATCAATCCTTTTGAAACACAGCTGAAGTAAGTGCTTTGAAAAGGAATTTATTCATTAAGGGAACTCGTATATAAAGATGACAGTTGCTGTTTCGAACACATGGCACTATTACTCTTGATGCATGCATACATCAACCTGTTAAAACAGCCTACAAGTCTGTTTGGGAGAATGTTAAGTACTTGGCCACTATCCAGTTGGAGAGATTAACAATGAAATTCTGTGCATGTTTACACAAAAATAAGCTCCACTCTTTAACAACAAAGTCTACGTCTTAGCATGCATGTTTAGGAATACTTGCTAAAATGCATATTCTAATCATGCTGGCATTATAGCTGAACATCAGGTATCCCTTTTCTGTTTGATGTTCATTGCTTTTAAAAAGAGATGGGACATTTTAATGGAGAGAAATGTATCCTGCTAGTAGCTTAGAGTCAAAAAAAATTCTATCCCCATTTGTGGTGAAAACATCTTTTGATATATTACTAGGATTAGAGTTAGATCTCTTCGCTGCTACCTAGAGGTTGGTTGGAATTTGTAGCTCAGATCCAGTGGGGCTAATTCCACCTCCAACAGAATCTATGTCTGTATGAATACTAACACTAAAAACTTTGGCTTAGTGTTTTACTTCCCCTGAAAAAAAATCAATGGGAAGGCAAAGAGTTCGTGTAACGGGGGCTTACATTTTAAAGCTATTTTTAGGGTTATATTTTTAATCTTCAAAGGTGATGTGTAAGAAATGGGGACACTTTGCGCAAAAGTTGTCTTTTACAATATGTTTCTTGGGAATTGATTATGAGTTCATGTAATATTTCCTGGCTATGCAGACAACTCAGGAAACGTTGTAGAGGAGACACGCTCTTTAAAAAAGTTATACATTGCTATAAGAAGATAAGCATTTGAAAATTAAGAAGATAGTGGTAGACAAAAAATCCCAGCCTTTGGTCATCACATAGTCTGAATAAAGTACTTAATGATCTGCAATTATTCTGTGGGTTTAAAAATTAGAAATCTGTAAAAAAAAATGTTAGGATATAAGGCAGGGGTGGGCAAATGTAGCTCTTTTACAACCTGTGGACTTCAACTCCCAGAATTCCTGAGACAGCTTGGCTGTCTCAGGAATTCTGGGAGTTGAAGTCCACAGGTTATAAAAGAGTCACATTTGCCCACCCCTGATATAAGGTATAGTTAGTAATTTAAAAAAAAAAAAAAGTCTTATATAAAACAATCACAGTGAACCAACTCTGCTTAAAATCAAATCATATGAAGTATATTTCAAGAGGAGGAAGAGGAAGAGGAGGAGGAGGCTGTGGCCATAGGCAGATAAACTGACCCTAGATAAATTTCTAGATAATCTGGTTCTGAAGTAATTGTTAGCCTTAAATGTCTGAGTAATACTCATGTTTTATAGGCCCAGCCAAATATTTCTTAGAAAAGGGTTCCATGAAAGACAACTGCAACTGAGAACGTCCTATTTGTGGTCATCCCTGTTGCGTATTCGGCCACGCTGCAGCCCGTTTGACAGCTGCTATATAAATAGCAGCTGGCCTGTTTTTGTTGCTGTTGCCGGTTCCTGTTACTTGTTAGCTCCTTGCTGTTCCTGAATAAACAAAGTAAGCTTTAATCTGTCTGTGCCTCACTACGTTTCCACCTTGTTCTCCCGAGTCAAAACAATCCCAATGTGGGTTTAATTTACTGGTGGGATCTTGAGCAGAGTACATTGACCAAAATGTGCACATGGAATGCGGTTGGGGGAGGTAAATCTTTGAAATATCTAGGTCACAAGCTAAAGCAGACACTAAAATACAGCCTTTTTTTGGTTTGTTTTAAAACTGATCTGCATAAACCTCGTGGGCAACTACTAGAAACGGGTTAGAAAGTAACTGCAAGTATTACCTCATATCGACAGCTCAATCCATGAATTGGGCAGGGATTCTGAACCTGTGAGAGTATTAGCCCAGATTCCTTTTGTGATCTGAATGTGTACAGCAAGCATACCCCTAACACAGACACAGACACAGACACACACACACACACACACACACACACACACACACACACTACAATCTAGTTTACTGCTTCCAAAACCAAACAGATGAATAGTGGTAAGTTACACATACCTCCAGACATTGATTTATTGGTTGGGAATTGTTTGGAGAAAAATGATCCTCCAATTCTCACTTCCAGGAGGCACTTAGTCCTGTTTAGTTAAACCCTGAGCATTTGGCCATGCTGTGAGATTACAAAATAAGGTAAGAGGGGATCTTTGCTTTGATGGCTGCTAGTCATACTTTTCCCAAGTATTATTATATACATGTATAAATCAGGAGCGGGTTCTAAATATTTTTACTACTGGTTCTGTGGGCGTATTTTGTGGGCATGGCTTGGAGGTCATGTGACTGGGTGGGAATAGCTAGCTGATCATGTGACCAGGTGGCCATGGCTATGTGTATAGGGATACTCAGAGGGCTCCAAAAAGTCATTTCTGACAGGTCCTCGCACTTTTGACTGGTCCTCACACTTATGACCATCCTCACATTTATGCCCGTGCAGCATTCTTAACAACCATGTCACTCATTTCACAACTGCTTCTCTTCACCATGGTGACAAGATAGGGCAAAAAACGTAAAATGTGAGGACAGTCGTAAGTTCGAAAAATAATTTTTTCAGCCCTCTGAGTAGTCCATATGCACAAAAGGACTACCCAGAGGGCTGAAAAAAGTGATTTCTGACAGGTCTTTGTACTTTTGACCAGTCCTCGCACTTATGACTGGTCATCATTTATGCCCATTGTAGCATTCTTAACAACCATGTCACTCATTTCACAACTGCTTCTCTTCACCATGGTGATAAAATAGGGCGAAAAACGTAAAATGTGAGGACAGTCGTAAATTCGAGGACTAGTCAAAAGTGCAAGGACCGGTCAAAAATAATTTTTTCAGCCCTCTGAGTAATCCATATGCACAAAAGGATACAGCAATAGATGAAGGAAGGAAAAGAGAGGGAAGGAAGAGAAGGGAGGAAATTAGAGTAGGAGGGAGGGTAAGAGAGGGAGGAAGAGAGGAGGCGAAGGAGAAAGGAAGAGGAAGTAAGGAGGAGAAGAAGAGGGGTGGAAGAGAAAGTAAGAAGGAAAGAAAAGAGAGACGTGGTAGGTTTGAGGAGAAAGATTGTTGTACAATAAAAAAGATGAAAGGGAAGAAAGGCAACCCCAAACAAATATAAAGATAGTAAGATAAAGAATGAATTGTTAAACTTTAAATAATAAAAGAGAACAAATATGAATAAATAGCAATAATTAGAAACACACATACAAACATACAATGTATTTTCTTTGAACAGAGTATTTGGCTGGTTCACAAATTTAAACAGTGTTTAGTCATTTCAATTAAATTTACAATTTCTATATTTCCTTTTTGTCATATTTATTCCTCATCTATTTTTTTAAAAAACCAATATTACCCTTCATCCTCATCTCTAATCTTAATCAAATTCAATTTTTCCCTTCTATTCTATATTATACCCCTTCCCATTGTCATCTATTTTATATCCATCGTCACATTGGTTAATTATGTAATATTACAGTTGTTTAATACAAACTAATATAATATAAATCAATTAGTTATATAAGTATCTTTTTGTATATTAATCAATATGAACATGAATATTCCAATTATTTCCATGCAATCCAATTTCTTACAAATCAATTAATTATATTTACCAATAATAATAAACCAAATAATTTCCCCCATATATTCCTCCAAACCACAACTTAACCATTTCTGCTTTCAACAAAATATACAATTAATAGTATCTCAATTATTACAATTCCCTAGTTAAATAGAGCTTTTTTTTCTTTTGTGTTTTAAAATCTTGAACTCTCCTCTTTTGCCATTTGCATAAATTTCCCATTGTTTGCACCTACCTTTTTTGGTGAGGAAAAAGAAAAAGAAATCTCTCCCTGCCTGATTTTGTCACATTGCAGCAGAGCCTGCTTTACTTTCAGTTTCATTTTTTCCCTAGCATAGCTACTCATGTGTTTTCTTTTAACACTGATCAGCTGTAGGGTGGCCCTTTGAAGCCCCGTGGCAAGAGTTTAAACAGTTTTTTTCCCTCTAGCCATCAGCTGGGACTCAGGAGGCAGCAATAGATTGGGGGTGGGGCCAAATAAAGGGTAAGAATAACGGGAGTGGAGGGGTGGGGGTGGAGGGGCGGTGGGGGGAGAAAACCGGTTCAGTGATGTCATATCATCACCGCTACCAGTTCGCAGGAACCGATGTGAACCGGGAGCAACCCACCACTGGTATAGATGTGCACTGCTTAATTTCTGCAGAGCATTCTGGTGCTGCTCCCTTCTTTAGGGAAACTAAATCTGTTCAATCAGTCTGCCCTATGTGCCTGGTGGATCCAGCTGATTAACAGTGAGTAGTATTTACAGAGGGTAGTTTCAGGTGTATCCTGAGGCTTTTATGGGCACTTTAACTTATTCTTAATCAATGGGTGGGGTGTGCATGAGGGACAACCTTAAGTATGATTGCTCCTCAGCATCCTTTCTCCATGCACTGATTACTCTGGAAAGCTCTGGAAAATGAAGTGGCAGAAGTGTTATCTAGGGTGCCAATGGAAAAGGAAGAACTGTGAATATGAGCTAACATGTTTGACATGGCAATGATGGGAACAAATCTACTTATTCTTGCACTATTATGTTTGAATGTTGCTTACTACTACTACTTACTACTACTTTTTCCTTTTTAAATTTTAACAATCGTCAAATCCACATGTCAAAATTTGATTTTTCTGCATCTCTTGCAAAAAGTCCACAAAGGGCTTCCATTTATACATGAGTTTCTTCAGTGATTTTTCCTTCACAAAGGCCATTAACCTATCCTCATTGCCACTTATGTCATCTTTATTAACCATTCCTCTATTGCGGGTGTCATAGGATCTTCCCAACATTGAGTATACAGTATACTCAACATGCTGCTAAACATGACTAAACATCATGCTGCTGTTATCATATATAACAGTAAAACCCCATGTAGTTTTTCCAATGCTTTATCCATAAACCCTAACAAAAAAGTTTCCAGACTATATTGGACATTAATTTTCAAAATGTTTTGAATTACATTATTAATTTTTATCCAATATTGCTTAGCTCCTTTGCAAGTCCACCAAAGGTGGTAAACGGTTCTTATCTGAGTTTTACATTTCCAGCAGCTCTTTGGGAGATCCATATTATCTGGGCATACATACCAGAGTACCCCAACCTTTCCAGCTTTGCGGAGCAGCAGGAGTGGGGAGAGAATATCATTCCGTTTGAGTGGCCAACAAGCATGCACACCACAACTCCATTTGCATGGAAAGCATGCATGCGTGCCTGCTGCTCATGCAAATGGAGCACACATGTGTGCACTAGCCCATTGCTCCTGCATGTGAGGAAGTGGGTGCATGGGCTCGTCTGCTGTTTCTGCGGCCGGTTGCAAACAGTTCACAGCCCAGTAGTGGGTCATGGCCCAGAGATTGGGGATTCCTGATCTATACATCATTTTGTAGAAGTTCTCTTTGAGGTTGAAGTATAACATAAATTTCAGTACCTTTACCCACATATTTTCCCATTGATCAACTGATAGGTTATATTGCATTTTTTAAATTCTAGTTTCTCCACCTTTTCTCCAAGCTAATTTCTATGACTATTGGTATGGAGAGAGAATCTAACCCAAAACTTTGTCCTATTTAATATCTACCTGAGGCTACTAGACTTCCTTGGGGCATCTGATTGGTTGATGTGCAAATAGGATATTGATCTGGGGTGAAATCCAGCAGGTTCTGACAGGTTCTGGCAGCGGAAATTTTGAGTAGTTCAGAGAACCGGCAAATACCACCTCTGGCTGGCCCCAGAGTGGAGTGGGAGTGGAGATTTTGCAGTATCCTTCCCCTGCCACATCCACCAAGCCACACCCACCAAGCCACGCCCACAGAACCAGTAGTAAAAAAAAAATTGAATTTCACCACTGATATTGATTATATAAATCCTTGGTCTGATCTAATTGGATTCTTTCTATATGATGGACCAAAACCAAAAAAGAATGCAGTGCAGACTAAGAAAAGATGGATTTTAAAAAATTTAATATAATATTATTTATGGACACGAAAAGATGCATTTAACAAAAAGAAGTTGTAGCTATGAAACATTTTTCTATTATTTAAAGTTATTTTGTAGATATCAGTTGATTTTCTTTTCTTTACTCCTACACAAAATTTAGGCCATCTGCAGCTAGATTTCATGCATAACACGTAAGACTTTTCTTTTTTCTTTCTCTGAAAAGACATGCAAATATGTGGCATACACTACAGGACATACTGGTGATACTTCCCAAATTTAGCTATATCATGCTGAGCCTATCACAAACCTTCTTTAAACTAATTGAGAGAAAAGGCTCTCTGTAATTCACCCTATTGTGGTTAAGTACATCTTGTATAGAGTTGAATAAGCAAAGCCAGTGCAGAGCAAATGGAGAAAATGAGAGACTGTAAAAAGTGCTTTCAATAGCTAAAATGGTGCTTTAAAATGTCAGAAAAGTAGACCCTTGAAATGTTACCCTTGCTTCCTTACAATTCAAGCATTGAACCAGGTAGAATCTGCCTGCACCATTATTTGTAAGGCATAGACAGTTTCCATCCACCTGTTTACTTCTCACTTGAGAAGAGAGATAGTGTCAGTGCATTGCTGTGGTTCTTTGAAGCAGAAAAACATCTTGAGAGCATGAGATATTGAGAAAATTGGCCACTGCAAGTAAAGATTTGGGAAGGTGTGAGGTTAGCAGCCTGGACTACTATTTCTAATTTATCCCTAAAACAAATGATAGAAATTTCCAACAAGAATTCATGGTGAGTGAGATGTCACCCTTTGAACAGGACAGTGTTTACAGCAGAGATCAAAGCTGAACACAGGATTTGAACCAATAGAATCTTCCTGGAGCAAGGAGAGACCATGAAATAACTCCATACAACCATTCCTTTTGAATAGACTGCAGGAACAGAAGTTTTTGAGATTGGCTTCTGAGTTGAGTGACTTGGAGTTAAGAATTCCACCCTAGGTTACAATCATAATAAAGCCTTTTTATGGGAAAAAAAAGTCTTTCAAACCTCATCTCTTTAATCACCTTTGGAATTATTTGTACTGTTTTCGAAATATAGTTCCTGTTACAGAAGACAAACAAACTATACCAGATAAGATTGAAACTCAGTTAAATATGGTTTTAAATATGACACTCTATAAGAATGATATGTAACATAACACAATGGATATACAAATGAAACTGATTGATGTCTTGATATTTGAAAAAGATTTCAAATACTAAATCAGAAGAGTGATTTGATTTTTTTTACTGAATTTACAAAAGGGATCTGTTAAGACTTTGAAGGATTTCTTAGAAGAGATAAAGGGAAGATTAAAATAAATCAAGCTCAAGTACATTATTTCAAGCAATTAAAGCCTAATATTGTTAAAAATGTGCGGATGGAATATAGAGTTCGCTTATGTGATCAAGATTAAAATAGTTATGTAGTTATTTTTGGTAGTTAAATATCTTTAATTAAATAAAATTGATTGTATTTGTTTTGATGAAGGAGGAAGTTACTTTATTCTTTTTTAATTTGTATTGTTTGACTTTTTTATTTTTGACTTTTTTATTTTTTTCCTGCACTTTCTATTTTTCTTTATTTTCTGTGATTTATATTAGGTTTACTTTTCCAATTGTAATGTTAATAAAATTATTTGAAAAACAATAAAATAAACGATAGGGTGGTACCTAATAATTACTATATTCAAAGTAGGAATGCCATATATAAGCTGCAAAAATATTGACAACCACTAAGTGACAGGAAGTACCTAGTGACAGGTTTACATATCTCTGCTGCCATCTACACAACACAATGCATGTGCCTAATTTCAACTGCTTATAGTATTTAGAATATTCTAAGTACTTAGAATATTCTCAGTGAGCTCTTCCAATACAGATACTAACTTATATTACATTTTATAATAATTGTTTTTCTTCTTTAACTCAGTGACTAATGTAAACTTCAGAATCAGTTAGGCTTTATGGAATTCAAGGAAGAATGCTGTCTGTTTTTGTATTAATTTTCTTTTTTATTTATTTTAATAAGACATCTGCTAATAATAAGCCTAATTGGGCTTTTGAGCGCATGGCAATAAGGCCAAGTGCTTATTTCAGGGTTCAAAAAAAATATAAGACAGGGTCTTATTTTCAGAGAAACATGGTAGCATTTAAAAAAACCTGATTTTTTTCTTAGCCCTTCTTTCTTTCTTTCTTTCTTTCTTTCTTTCTTTCTTTCTTTCTTTC
>WNWU01000002.1:6575503-6590453 GCA_012654045.1 Ptyas mucosa
TCTCTCTCTCTCTCTCTCTCTCTCTCTCTCTCTCTCTCTCTCTCTCTATATATATATATATATATATATATATATATACATATGCCTACACATGAAACAAATATAATAATTTTGTAATGTTTGGGGTATATTTGAGCCTGAATGTGCAGGGGTTCTCCTGAGGCTTGAAAAATATTTCAGGCATTCCTTCAGGCTCAAAATGTTGAGAAGGGCCGATGAGAAGAGGGTGATGTATTGGCTGCGACTCGTTGGATGTGCTGAGTTTCCATTGTCCTTAAAAAATTTTCTTTCTTCCCCCTCCCATTCTCTTCTAAAAGCATCTTTATAAACATGCAGAGGAAAGTAGCAGCTGAAAGCGCTGTGTGGCAGGTGGGCACAGCTGTGTAAGTGTCACTGCTGAGACATTTGAGGAGTATGACACAAGCAGAAGCCTGTTGCTTAAAGTGATGCCATTTGGGAGGAACAAGGCAGGAAACTTGGGCTGAGGAGAATCATTTTCACCATTTTTTGGTTTACCTACATTTATGACTGAGGGTCCTTTTATGAAAAGGAGCATGGTTTTGAGGCACCACCCTAAAGTGTTTTGTACAAGCTTAGTGGTGTAATTAGAAATATCTGTTACCCTTTGTCTTATAGCTCCTGGTCTTCTCTTGCTGGGCTTATTCATTAAATAATAAAGAAAAACATGTGCACAAAGCCATTTCCTCACCATGAAGCAATTGTCTTCTTTTTCTTGGATCTGAGAGTTGGATCTGGGTACCCTTCCTGTCTAAAGATCCTCGTAAAAGAATCTTTTATGAAATTTAATGGGCTCTAAAATTACGTAAACCTTTTAGCATACATTCCAAATATTATAATATTACAAATTAACTCCCTCGGGTTGTTGGGTTTTTTTTAGAATGTCTTTCGTACTCCTTTCACAAGTAGTGTAAAATTACCACACTGAGTCACTTTATGAGACATCAGTTCATCTATTAGTTTCTCCTTTGTGTCTTTTGAGACTTCAGGATTTTTTTTTCTTTTAAAGAATGGAACAGGGCAGATACAGGTTCTCATTATGCAACACCAGACCTATAAATCTTGTTGAATATATAAAGCAATTAAGTTAGCCTCCTGAGCCCAGAACCTACTTCAATTATAAACAAGAATCTCAGCCTGTAAAGACTGCACTCCTTAATCCTATGCACTTGTAATAGTAGGACTGTTACTTGTTTATTATGGTCTTAGACCTGAATATGCTGTGCACATCATATGTGATGATAAATCTGCTTGAACAGGCAATATGTATATATGCAGGGAGCCAAGGCACAACAATTACTGGGAAAACAGTATTTTGGAGTGTTTGGGGAGGGGGAAATGGAAGGATTTACAACAGAGGACATAGTTGTCTTCTAAATGTGTTGCATTGTAGCTTGCATCAGTCATAATTACTACGATGTTTGGTTTTAACAATGCCTAAATAAAATATTCCTTAAATATTCTGTTTAACTTTCCACAAAGAAAAACACAAATTCCTGATGAGAACAGAGAACAAAGCTTCTGCATTTTTGATTCTTTAATCTATTTCCTGCTGCTTTACACATCGAACCTTTACACATCCCTTTAAGAAAACTTTTATTTTATTATTATTCAATTTATTTATTACACTTATATTCTGCCCATTTCATATTCAAAGCGACTCTGGGAGGCTTACAATGTAGTAAGAATAAAAATATAGTGTAGGTACACACTATATTATTCTACAACAAACCCAGTCTTCGATTTATTTTTCTTAGTTTTAATTGGACCCAACTCCTGTAATACTTTTGGTCAAAAATTAGAAATAAACCAATGTTCTGCAGCAAGCTGTGACATTTCTTTCAACAGTAAGGTCCACTATTTCATATTACAAGCATGTGTGTATGTGTGCATGTGTGCGTGCAAGAGAGTTATAGATGACAGCTGTCTCCTTTGTTGCCCTGTAATGTTTTCATAGGCCTGTTGGCTAGAATTGGAAATAGATTGGAATTTGTTAAGAGCAAATATCTTGCTTTTCTTGTCTGCTATTTAAAAAGTAAGATAGAATATAGTAACTGTCCTTACTTCTTCCAACAAATCATTGCAATAACTTTCTTGCAATTGTATGTTGGAAGCATGGACTGCCTACTGTGTAAAGACAAGCCTGTGAGAAGTACAGCATTCTTTTTGTTTTGGTCTGAATACATATACAAGAAGCCTATTGGCACAAAGCAGAACTTATGCCATACTTCACACATGCTAGCTATGCTGTCACCTGCATGAAAATTGTATCTGAATGGGATATATGTGTGCAAAAAAGCCTTGAGAGACATGGAGAACATAGAATTGTCTGACATTTTGTAGTGAGAAAATCCTGTGAGATACAACACTGTTTGATGATAATTGATAAAAGCTTCACACTTCTGCCAAATTTAATCTAAAGGATGACCTTTTGCAGAGTTCACCTTATTAATTGTATCCCTAGTGCTCCTTGGGCCTTCTGCATCTCTGAAGAGTGTGGGCATTGAAACTGGTGAAGAGTGAACTTTGCAACTGAGAGTAAGTCTGCAAAGTGATGTTGCCATGGTTTGTAACTGTTTTCCATAAATGTTTCAGGAAGGTCACGGCCTGGTTGATTAATTTCACGAGTTCACATTCATCTAGTACTCTATAGACATCTTATAGCAGATGTTCTCCAAAGCCATTTCCTGCTGACTTCTATCTGTTCTTTCTCTGTGTGTTTTTTTTAAGAACCTAAGGTACAGGAATGATTGCATTCTGGATATAGAAAAGCCTGTTTTGTAGCATTCAGCAAGTTAAAAACATGGTTTGCACTTCAGTGATAGCATAATGTGTTTTGTGTGTAAATGCCTATCACATACTGAATATTTCTTTGTCAGCATAGTTGAAGCAGTTTGAATAGTGATCTCAGACTGAAATGCTTTAATTGTGTCCTTGGCAAAACAATTTTTCACCGGTACTTGGGATAGCCCCACACCCCACCCCCACACACGTAATCCTGCTAAGTTGCTTCATTGTGGCAGCATGAGTGCTTTCAAAGAAGGGATGAGCAAAGGACTCTGGGACTGGATGCCAAGATTGTATGTCCTTATCAGGGTCACCCAAACTGCGAAGGTCACCCCAGATACTTAGGTAAGACAAGCAGGCACCTGTAACAGGCAGCAGCAGTGGTGACAATTGTGAAGGAGTGAGGTTGGAGCTGCTATCTGCTCATTTAAAAAGCTGCTGCAGTCAGATATACAGGTTCCCTCCCAAAATCCCCTCCCTCAGGAATCCATCCATCCATTCATTCTCTGAGACCTGCATTCACAGGCATTCAAGCCCAGGTCCCAGTTGCTTGGCTAATATAGTCATACCCTGGTGTTTTCAATGTTATTTTTATTATTGTTATTGTTGTTGTTGTTACTATTATTATTATTATTTTGAGGAAGAAGAGGAATGAATCCAGTGGATGGTGTGGTGGCCTAGAGGTGGAACTCTTGCCTCACAATCAGGAGGCTGTAAGTTCAGTCCTAGGTAGAGGCAGATATTTCTCTCTCTGGGCACAATGAGAATATATCTGCTGAACAAAACTCCGCATCGGTGACAGGAAGGGCATCCGGCCAGTAAACACTCTGCTAGCTCCATTCAGTTGCCCAGACTCCATTCCTCAAGGGATTATGGGGTCGTTAAGAAGAAGAGGAGGAGGGATGAATCCAGTCTTTCTTGGAGGGAGGAGCAAAATTGAATCTCTTTTGGAGGGAGAAGAGAAAATAAACCTTTTGGGATGGGAAGGGAGAAATTGGTTCAGTCTGTTTTGGAGAAAAGTGAAGGGTTGCCTGAGATCTGGAACAGTCGGCTACCGGTGCAAGGCCATCTTCCTCCTGTCCAAGGAAACAGTATAAGATAGCTGCCTGATGTAGGAAGCCTCCTCAGAGAATGAAGTATTTTGGGGAATATTAGAGGAGGCAGAATACCAACAGCCTCTAGCAGATACCTGAAGTCCTTAGAGATGGATATAGTGTGCCCATTCAGAAAGACTGGGCCAATCTATTCACAAACAAAACACCTTCAGCTCCAGTTGATGGGATTAAAAAGGACAAGACATGACCTTTAAGACATAATAGGATTAATCCACCACCATTAGAACAGCAAAAGGCACAAGGCTCACTACATTGCACAACCCACTGCAAGCATCTTTGCAGCATCTCAGAACCCTATAAAAATCCATGTACTCATCAGCTGTCCCAGAACTACATGCTGTTGTTGGTTCTGCTCATCAATAAACAGAGTCCTTCTTTCCAATCAGCCTCCAATACTGAGCTTCACTGGAGCAGCACAGATTTGGAAAGAGCTCCTGTCGCATGGTGCTCCTGCTCAGCATGATTGGTGACTAAATGTATTATTATTTAGTGTTAAGTGTAATATTATCTATGCTACATTTTGAATTTGTTTTCTTAAATATTACCCAATTGCATTTGAATCTGGTTCAGGCCACCTTCAGGACCGTTGTGGACTTAACCCCTATCCTCTGGGTTTCTGCCATTAAATAATGTCATTTTGTTGGACCCAGGAGTATGCCTTTGTGTGTGTGTGTGTGTGTGTGGCAAAGGTTGCTCTGTGGAAAAGCATATCTCTTGAAATCTGGCTGGCCCTGAATCTGTTAGCCTTTTGTAAGGCATTTTATACCAGACTGTTTCCCCAGGCACTTGGGCATTATACAACCATTCAATCTAGAGTTTAAATTAATTAGCTGCACCACTGATTGCCCCTCTCAAACAAAGCAAACAAACTATGGGCAATATTGTGAAGTGTGCTACAACTTCAGTTTGATCTTGGATTAAATGGGAATTTAAGTACAGCTTTCTGAGTCCAAACAGACTATTCTTATGCACTTTCATAGAGGATTACTGGGCCAAATTCATGTCCAAGTGCATGTGATCAGTTCAAAATAAAGAGTTAATTCCTTCATCTTCTTCCTGCTTCTGAAATGAAATCACTGCATCTCGCACAGTTCTGGTAATTGCTAATTATGTGCAGTAGGCTAGAGACATTAGAGAGATTGTTAATTTTGATTACATGGATTATAAAAGAAAAGTAGCTCTTTCATACCTTATGAGCAGGCACTTCTAAATCTTGACTGAACACAGCAAAAAGATAGAATGCCATTATGGAAAATGACATGATTGCCTAAACTTTGTATCCACCTAAACAAGACTCTTTGATCTATTTCTGATGTTAAGTGCTGCTCTGTGGGAACAGCCCTGAGGGAGAAAACAAAAATGGGAGAATCTATAAAGCAATATAGAATCTATAATGCTTTAGTTCGGGAGAGGAGAAAACAAACTTGTCTTGAAATTTAAGATCGTAGATTTGTCCTACGTACACTGCCAACCAGTATACCTTAATGAAATAAACAGATATTATTAAACTCCATCATTTACAGCAGGGGTGTCAAACTCGTGGCCCACAGGCCAGATGCGTCATGTGCTGGCCACATCTGCCCCCCAGTTTAGTGAAGGGGGGAAAAGTTGTGATATGTCATGTGATGACAATGTGTCGTTGCGAGTTTGACAACCCTGGTTTACAGAAAGAAAGAAAAGCTTATTAAATCAAGCAATAGCAACTGATCCATTCCATTTTTAAACCAAGATCAAGAACCATTCTGTAAATTATTCTGCCTGGTTTAGATGCTAATGCATATTGCAGCCTTTGCTTCACTAGGCGGTTACCAGTTCTGTTATGTTTGACCTACCTATTCTGCTGTGCATGTCCTGAATTTTTGTTCCAAAATCTTGCACTGATGGCATCATTAATACATAGAAGATAACAATAGGTTGAAATATACATATAGAGCAATATAATGTAAATTTTGTTACAAGAAAAATTCACGGAGACAGCTGGCAGGAATGGAGCTGAACTCAAAAACATCTTTAGGATAGCATTTCACACACTGGATGATAGTCATTATTATCTAGCCAGATTAAGAGTATTTATCTTTAAGGAGGGGTAGGATTTTTCTTTGCCGTAATATACATATTCTATTTCTTTCTTGAATATTTTTGAGTTTCAGATAATTTGAACCATGAAAATTATCCATTTTCTGCTGCATGCTGGGCTTGTTTTTGTCAGTGTGTGCTCCTAATCACTTACCAATTACTTATGCAAATTGGAAACACAGATGCTGATGAGCAGTCTTCTTTCTTACAGCTTCAGCGCTTTGCAAATTTCCAACCTACAGGATCATAAATATGATGGGATGGAGTTTTTCTTTCTTTTCACCTTCTGCAATATCTTCGTAGCAATTTGCTTTAAATTCTCTATATCTTTTTTTTTTTCTTTATTAGTCTTATTGTAAAAACATTTGGAAGTCACAAAGCCTTGTCTTTAACCTATGATGACACACTTAAGAACTGGGAAGGTTCACAACAGAACAATAGAATAGTGTCAGGATAAGGGTCAGAGATCTGGTATCTTCTGTCACTGAAGAAGCTTGGGGTCAGCTGGATGAGATGATTTGTGTTGCTTGTTTTAATTCCTTCTTGTTTATTTATTTATTTTTTAAAAAAATGATTTTATATAAATGGAATGGATTGTAATAAAAAGAGCATATTTAAAGATAGGCATATCTGTTTGGAAAACCTTTCAATTTGCAAGATTCTAAAGGGACAAATATCAGATTGTAAGAAATGTAGGGTAACCAAGTGACTGTGGGGAAAATGTAGCATTAGTAGCATTTCAAACTACTAAGAAGTTGTCTCCATGTTTTAATGATGCTTAAAATGAACTCTGCTAGAATCTGTCTTTGCCCAGTCAAAATTCAACACATTACTTTCCTGCCCCCAAAAATGACTTGTAGAACATGTGTTTGAAAAGAGCAATGGGTTTCTGAACCTCTCATAAGAAATAGAATAAGTGTGCTTGAAAAACAGTTTACATTTGGCAACATTTATGTTAAATTAGGTTGGTTTGAGCTCCAGGCTTGGCAATTTGGTTGCAAATGTTTCATTGCCATTCGAAGAGAGATTGTCAGTACATTTTGAATTGAATTGAACTGAATCTCCTCGAATGGTGACAAAACGTTTGTAATCAAATTGCCAAGCTTGAGCTCAAACCAGCAGCCTAACTACCAACCTGAGCTACTAATATTCAAACACATTTCAATTTATGTTAAACCCTACATTGGGTTTATATTTATATTAAAACTTCATTAATGTTTTATGTTAAAAAGATATGTCAGAGATCTGTGTTAAAAATTGTATTATATACAACAGAAAAAGCTGAATATGACAAGTAAAAAAAAATACTTACAGATCTTTAAGAAGAAAATCTGAAAAACAAAACAAAAATTCTCCAAAGATTAGAATGCTGGTTTACTTAATGTAGATACTAAAATGAACAGGAATTTATCTAACTTGGGGCTGCAATTATATCCCAAACTATACTAGTATCACTTGATTTCTGGGAGCAGCAGATGTATTAGCCCAAGAATCCCTCCCTCTTCAATTAAAATCATTTAAGCAATGAAACATTTGGAAGAACACATGATATTATGTTAATTATATTCAGAATTTAAAATTTAAGTGATACTATTTATAATTCAGCCCGAAAAATGTACTGAGAATAAACAAACATGAAAAGGTAGCAGCGAAATTTAAGTGTAGAGGAAAGTGTGATGCCCTAGTCTAAATAGTTACAATATCATCAAATTATTCTTATTTGGCGATATAAGGATATCTGCAAGAGGGATCTAAAGGCCTTGGGAATGGACATTAGCAACTGGGAAACCTTGACCTCTGATCGTTCAGCTTGGAGGCAGCATGGCGTTCTCCAATTCAAAGAGACACTTGTTCGGCAGGCTGAGGCAAAAAGGGAGTCCCGGAACCAACGAAATCTGGGTGCTGGGCAGGGGACAGAATGTATCTACCCTCAGTGTGGAAGGGATTGCCACTCTCAAATTGGCCTTTTTAGTCACACTAGATGCTGTTTTAGAGCACAATACCATAGTCTTTTGAGACTGAAGGATGCCAATGATTCTTATTTGGCAGAAATATTGAGAAACTCTAGTTTGACATGGCTGTGAGAATGATTTAAGACAATGTGTATTGGAATTCCCAAAATAATTTATTTTCAAGAACCTCTGTGAAAAGCAAAAACATCAACAGAAGCAGCAATTGAAAACAGGCATTTAATTATATATTAATAATTAACATTATGATAATTTCTCCATTAAGATATGTGACTCTATCTTGCGCCATTTTAAGCCCGGCCTGGGAATTTTCCTTCCAGCTTGCAGAGTAAAAGGCTTTGCTTCCTACTATCTTTTTAAAGAGACTTTGGTGCTATCTCTGGTTATTTTCAGTAGAAGGGCATTGAGTTTAATAAGGGTTAAAAAGGACATCAAAGGGTTGATTGGGGGAAAAAAAAGAACCATTTGTTTCTTAACTTGTGAAATTAGGTTTAATTAAAGAGCACAGAAGGAAAGCTTCCGTTTGATGTACCATGGTGACCAGTGATGAGTGAAATTCCCTGCAGGAAGAATCTTTGCAGATTTCATGAGATCCTGTGGGGAAACCAATGACATTTTAATCTGTATTAGATAGTGTTCCTGCAGAGAGGGATCTAACTATGTTAGTAGAAAACTGCAGACTTAGCTAGTCAGATGCAACATTTTCCTGCCCAAGCTTTTATTTTTTTTAATTGTTGCGAAAATGTGGGCCACAATGTATTTGGAAACATTCACTTTACTTGGATCCTCTCTATTTTTAGCAAAAGCAAGAGTAGAACAACCTCCCCTCCCATCCCTACTTTAATATTTTATGTAAGGTTAACTGCAGGCAGTCCATAGATTATTTTTTTTATTTGATCCTTTGAAGATTAAAATAAATCCTTACATAATCCCTTGCTGTTATTCAGACTGCATTTTTCAAAATGTTCTTCTAATTATCCAATGACCTGTATACTGTGTAACATCAATTTATCATATCTCAAGTATCATTAATGAAGTGTTGTTGATAAAAATGTAGGGTAGAGTCAATTTACAAAAGTACCATCCACCTGCTTGCTTCGGAAGTTAGTAGGGGATTTTGCATGCAAAGACTTTAATCCTCCTTTTCCACGAATCCTTTGGCTCAGTCCCTGATCTCCTATATTGTGATGCAACAAGTCCTACATTTATGTAACTAAAATAACATATTCATTCTATTTCCTCCTGTTTCCACTTTCCTCTGTAGTTTGCTGTATTATTCTTTCTAACTATGGCAGAAAAAGAGAATCCAAAAATAGGCATTTTGAGTAAAAATAGTAATCAAATTCAAGAGCCTTCTGTGATTGCAAGTGCTATAGTCCCTATGTATCATCAACTTTATTAATTTATCTGCACATAAATACCGGTATATAAGAATTCCCATGGCCACACCATCCTGTATTATTCAAATATCAATGCATTACCTTTAAAACATTAGAGTCTATTGGACCCAGATCATAAGTCTTTCTAGTCCATCCTCTGTAGCCAATGAGATGATTTGGGAAACTCAAAAGCCTGGATTGGTGATAACTAGTAGCCAGCATGGGTTTGTTAAAAACAGATCATGCCAAACCAATCTTATTTCATTCTTTGACAAAATGACTAAGTTAGTAGACCAGCAAAATGCTGTAAACGTAGTATACTTAGACTTCAGCAAGGCATTCGACAAAGTAGACCACAACCTACTTCTTGGTAAACTAGAAAAATGTGTGATAGATAACATTACCAATAGATGGATTTGTAACTGGCTGACAAATCGTACTCAACAAATAGTCCTTAATGATACTAAACCTACATGACAGGAAGTAAGTAGTAGGGTATCACAAGGTTCCATCTTCAGCCCAATACTCTTCAATAATGACTTAGATGAGGCAATAGAAAGGAAACTCATGAAATTTGCAGATAACACTAAGCTGGCAGGAATAGCCAACACCCTAGAAGACAAACTCAGGATCCAAAAAAAATCTTGACAGTCCTGAACAATGGGCCCTATCCAACAACATGAAATTTAATGTGGAGAAAAGCAAGCTTTTATATTTAGGCAGGAAAAACCAAAGGAACAAATACTGATTAGACAAAACCTGGCTCAAAAACAGTAATTGTGAGTGGGAGCCCTAGTGGACAATCACTTAAGCATGAGCCAGCACTGTGCAAGAGCAACCAAAAAAGCTAATACAATCCTTGGTTGTACAGAGGCATAGAATCAAAATCATGTAAAGTATTAGTATTGCTTTATAAACCCTTGGTAAGACCATAACTGGAATGCTGCATCCAGTTTTGGTCACCACATGACAAAAAAGATGTTGAGACTTTGGAAAAAATGCAAAGAAGAGCAACTAAGATGATTAAAAGCCTGGAAATAAAAACATATGAAGAATAGTTGCAGGATTTGGCTATGGCCAGTCTAGAGAAAAGAAGGACATGATAGCAATATTCCATTATTTGAGGGGCTGCCACAAAGAAGAAGGGATCAATTTATTTCCCAAAGCACCAGAAGGCAACACAAGAAGCAATGGATGGAAACTAATCAAGGAGAGAAACAACCTGGAATTAAGGAGACACTTCCTAACAGTGAGGACAATTAACCGGTGGAACAGCTTGCCTTCAAGAAATGGTGGGTGCTTCATCACTGGAGGATTTTTAAGAAAAGACTGGACCTTTCTGAAATGGTATAGAGTCATCAGCTTGAGCAGGGGGTTAGACTAGAAGACCTCCAAGGTCACTTCCAGCTCTATTCTGATTGATTTTGATTGATTGAACGTTTATGGCTTGCTGCCTATAATTCAAGAGATATTGAACAGTTAATTGTTGTAGTGACATGTGGAAAACCATTTTTATTCCAAGGAGTTAATGGCATGTTTTGATTTCTTCTTCATATTAAAAAAAGTCTAAAAGTTTAGAACTTATTTTGAGCTAATCAGATTGTTTTTACCTTTGATTATTGAATAAAAGAGAGGAGAGGGCAATCTTTACATATCTGCAATGATTTTCTTATCTGTGAAAGCCTCAGAATGTTGGTTCCCATTCCAGAGTGATGGGTCACCTGGTGAAAGTCAGGTCTTGCAGTCTCATGACCTTAGAAGCAGGGTCATGGAATCATGATGTCAGGTTTTAATAAAAAAAATCTTAGTGTTAACTATTAAGCTGGGAGTTTCTGCACAGAACTAGCATTGGGTACTCTGAAGTTTGATCACCCTTGGGTTATCTTTGTTGTTGTTATTAAGGAGCTCCTGACAGCCTTTATGAGCTTTGGATAACATCTTCCTTGGTATGTATGTTTTTATGTTATGTTTTTAAATCTGTTTGCTTGAATGAATAACAAAGTTTAAAATCTCTTTATTCACTGGTGCGCTTATTGTCACTGAATCCAAAGGAAACAATTTCCTGGGCACCTGATCATTGCCCCAACATTTGTCAAAACAATTGTTAGCCTGATCTTCTTTACATCTCCTTGTCTTTAAGTCTACTCCTTCCTTACGTAAGGATCAAATTGTACTAGCTGAAATTCTGAGCGTTATAATCCCAGTATATCTGGAGAGTAACAGAGAGGTAGCCTGGTCTGTAATCAACAGACATTTTTATGTGTATATGGTTTTTCTCAGACTCTCAAAATATATACTTTATATAATCTGGAAGTGAACTTCCAGACAGAAAAATAAGAGAAATATTTTGTGTAATGTCCAGAGCTATGAGCTATTGTTTTTATTATATAATCTGTTTTAGGAAT
Organism: Ptyas mucosa; assembly: GCA_012654045.1. Taxonomy (NCBI): domain Eukaryota; kingdom Metazoa; phylum Chordata; class Lepidosauria; order Squamata; family Colubridae; genus Ptyas; species Ptyas mucosa. The sequence continues at coordinate 6,587,254 of WNWU01000002.1, forward strand.
GTCTAAAATCAGTTTCAGAAATCAAGAAATAAAGTATGTACTATACTAGAAAGGAATTCCCTGACACTCAAAGAGGAGGAAGAGGAGAAAGAAACTAGAAGTCTTTGTTAAAAAATACGGTCCAGTGTTAGCATCCTGTCAGCAGAGTCTCTTTCTTTGACTCGTCTATGTAATATAATGCCAAATCATGCTTTCTGGGCAGTTTCTAAGCATTTAGAAACGTAATATTAAGCAGGAATACTATTTTACTGCCTGTTTTGGGTCAAAGGAGATATTAATATTCTTTCTCTGAATTGGAAAGACTACAGGGATTCCATTCAAGTTTTTCAGGATCATGAACATGGTTTTAAAAAATAGCAGTTGCCTTAAGTTGATATACAGTATATAGGCAGTTAGACAATTTTAAAAAGAACATAAATAAGATATATTAGGAACAGAGTAAATGAAGACTGCATTTTCGAAGCTGGATTTTCCTGTAAGGCATAACATTTTGGTACCATTCAATTCCTCATTTGTCAGGCAATATTAATTTTGTGCAGTATCATATAGAATGCAGCAACAGATAACCTGGCATCACCAGTAAAACTGGTAATCCTTTCTCAGCAGCTGTAGCACATAATTTCTCATTGCATTTAGGTTACTGTTTGTTTGACTTAAGTATTTTATTACTGTCTAGACATTTTAGTGCTTATAGGTTATTTTATTCAGCTAGCCTTTGGCCGTAGGGTAATAAAGAAGTCATTTGTTCATTTGTGTGTCAGGCACACCTGCCATGAATTTTCCTGATAAAATCCAGTCTCAAGTGATTGGGAAAGAAAGACAGACTTGAAACAGGGAAGGGAGTGGATAAGTAATCTGGAGGAATTAGAAGACATTAGAAGTGGCTCCCTGAACTCTGTTGCAGGAGTGTGGAGTCACAACTATTGTTAAGGTGTACCTGATGCTGTCAAAGTTCGCTCATCATGGGGAAACTGTGGCTGCAATTATTACTAATCACAGAGTGCAGGAAACAATTCAGGCATTAAACATTCAAGACTTTAACATTTCAAATCACATTATAGCACATTAAAGTATTGTTTGGCCTGTTAATTACATATTCTTGTTGAAGAAACAAATATGGCTATTATAAGGATTGCTGTTATGATTTATATGAGATAGACAAGCTGACCCACAACAGATGGAATGAAGTTAGCTTCACAATCAGGATTAATTTGTTACGTACAAAAATATTAAGGCTTCAGGTCCCATATATACTTATCCAGGAATAAATTTCACTCAGCTTTATTGAAAGTTATGTGTATACAGCATAGGATTGTACTGTGGATGACCTTAAAAAAATAAAGAATCAATCCACTTTGAAGCCAATTAGATAAAACAGACTTGATATTTCTAGGTCACACACTTTTTGATGTGCAGAATTACTAAAATAAAAGGTGAAGTAACCACAAAACTTGTGAAATGCTCTTTCATGGCAGTTTGCTTAAACTTATATCTAAAAACTATAGGTATGAAAGAGAAATATGAAGAATTCTATCCTCTTAAAGATTATTGTGTATAACAGAATCTATATGTATAAAAGCGAAATCCACTCACTCATCACGAAATCTCCAGAACAGTAAAGCCTACAAACTTGAAATTTGGCACGTATGTTCCTCTTGGCTTCTAGGTGCTTGCTAAGAAAGGATTTTTTAAAATTATTATCAGATCATTAGTATTTCATATACAGCACATTCATACACAGTATATTAACACGTTCTGATGCTAAGGAGTTAAATGTTCTATTCCCCCTCCCCACCTGAAAAGTTCCAACTGCCACTTGCCTCACATTCTGTTACCTCAGGTCAAACTGGCAGACATTCCACTCCTTCACTCAGGAGCGGTCTGGGCTCCTTACAGTACTAAACATCGCTACCTCACCAAAATGTCTATGGCTTCCACCCAGTGGTGGGATTCAAATAATTTAACAACCAATTCTCTGCCCTAATGATTTCTTCCAACAACCAGTTCACCAAACTGCTCAGAAAGTTAACAACCGGTTCTCCCAAAGTGGTGCGAACTGGCTGAATCCCACCACTGCTTCCACCTGTGGAACTGCTTCCGAACTCAAGGCAGTGGGAGAGATATTCCCTTATGTGGAATACCGACCATCACTGAGCTAACGGATTGTGAACTGAATTTCTCCTGCATAGTGTCCGAGCCCCAACTCACTTCTTATACTGACCTCCTCAGTTCAGACGAATATGTTCCTTCTACTGTAACACCAGTTAAAGGGAAAAAACCAGGGGTGAAATGCTCCTGGTTCGGACCGGATCGCCTGATCCGGTAACGATCATGGAGGCTGGTTCAGAGAACCGGTAGCAATCGTGGCACGAGGCTCCACCCACCCACCCGGTTGTCGGTACTTCCTGGTTTTAACTTCCAGGTGTTTTGTACCCTCTGAGCATGCGCAGAAGCTTTTGCTTTTTTGCTTTTTAAAGGTAAAAAAAAGGCTCTGACGATCACAACTGAGCTGCGTGATCATCAGAGCTTTTTTTACTTTTAAAAGCATTTTTTACAACCTATTCACCCGAATAGGTTGTTAAAAAAAGCTTTTAAAAGTAAAAAAAAAAGATTGTGCACCACAGCCGATCACTACCCCTGTGCGCTGTTCTACTTACCCCATGCCTCCTTTTGGCGTGCACTGTGCGTGCGTGCACCTCATATTTGGTACGTGGTACACACTGTGCATGCATGTGCGCAGTGCACATTTGGCACATAGCACGCATGCGCAGCCAGTGAACCAGTAGTAAACCGGTTCAGATTTCACCACTGGAAAAAACTCTCTTTCTGCTGTCTGGAAGTACAACAGATGCTTCAAAATGACGTCTTTTGGAGCCAGAGAGTTGAAGGAGGGAAATTTTATGCCAACATTCAAAGTGCAGGGGCAGGTCTACCACAGGATAAGGAGTATCATGGCAGGGCCTCAGCAGCAGCCTTCATTTCTCCAGATATACTGTGTTGGTGATGATGACAATGAGAGTCTGTCAAGACCATGGGGATGCTACAATGGTCATAAGTGTGAAAAATGGTCATAAGTAGCAAAGCACGAGTATCCAGCTAGTATGTTATATATATATATATATATATATATATATAACATACTAGCTGGATACTCGTGCTTTGCTACTTATGACCATTTTTCACACTTATGACCATTGTAG
>WNWU01000002.1:6595453-6623757 GCA_012654045.1 Ptyas mucosa
GCCCCTGTTGCCTTCACGCCCCAATCCCTGAAGCTGCTCATTCAAACCAGCCACTTAGCAGTAAGCAGGTGGCTGCTGCAGTGCCGCTCAGGCCAGGACCAAACAAGGCATGCAGGGATGTTGCCCTTGTGGCAGAAAAGCAGCAGCCTTTTACTTAGATGTGGTGAAGTGGTAAAGATGTGGGATCTAAGGAAAACAGTAAAGTAAAAGACGGCCACTTTTCTGCCATGTGGGTCAACCTGCTCTGGAACTCTGGAGATCTTGAAAAAGTGAGTGAGCAATTGAAAATGGGGTGGGGGAGAGCAAGTGGAATCCGGGAGGCTAAAAAAGCAGGTGCAGTGCCTGTGGAGACCCAGCGGGGCACGACGGGGTGGGGGAAAGGCAGAGGGCATGTTGCAACATCTCTGGGATTGCTCGTAAGGGCAAACAACCTCTGTGGTGCTACAACATATGTAACTTGGGAACAGGTCATAAGTACTTTTTGGGGGGGAGGTTGTAATTTTGAATGGTTGCTAACTGAACTGCCATAATTCAAGGGATACCTGTTCTACAGCAAATTATGGTGTTGTCAGCAACTGAGTTAGGCCAGGTCATAAACTAGATATTGCTAGTGATTGTGCAGCACTTCTGATCTGAGGCTGAAAAGGTTATTCCGAGCACTGCTTCGGAGTGGAGTGGAGGTGCTGTTGACACCTCTTTGGTTCAGGCAACTGACAACAGATGTATTGAACAGCACTGAGATATATTTCTAAAGACTGTACATATTAGAATACAACCTTTACATGGATGTCTGTCTCTTGCTAAGGCTCAAGCTCGAGAAATTGGGAGACACAGTATGAGGTTACACTGGCTGTGCTATGCATTAACATGGAAAGATTCCAATTTCCATGGACAATTCACTTTTGTGGCTAGAAAACAAAAGCTAGGTGCTCACGCTTTGGAATCATACCGTTTAACCAGAAAATGAAAGGAGCTGTTCAATGCAAATTGGTCGAGTTAATGTTGCTGCAGGGAACTGAACTTTTGTGCTGATGGTATTTAAATAGTCTCAGTTCAACTTGGAAGTTCACACTTCATTAAGGTAAATGCAGCAAAGGCTGATTTCCCCCTTCAGAGAAAGCAATTGTCTGTAGGAAATGCACGAAAGGAAGATTTTTAGGCTTTAATTTGGCCATAGATAGATGGTTATGATAGCATAAATAAATAAATAAATAAATAAACAAACAAACAAACAAACAAACAAACAAGCAGTATATTTACTTACTTACTTACTTACATGTATGAAAGATTTCTTTGCTGCATCATTTCAGACTGTCTCAGCGGCCTACAGGAAATTAAAAATATTAAAAACGGGGAAAGAGAAACAAAAAAGCCATTTTGCAACATTACAATGTATGCTATCGTATATATTTTATAAGCTAGCGTTTCTGCCAAGTTTTGCTTCAATTCCTCCTCCTCCTCCTCCTCCTCCTCCTCCTCCTCCTCCTCCTCCTCCTCCGTTTGTTTTGCTTTGTGACAATGCTGATGATTCAAACGACATATTCATTTCTAAAATGGTCTGCTGTAGCCTTTGCCTCATCCACCACGCAAAGAGAAAGAGGACGCATCGCTTCAGAAGAGAAGAAGCAACCCATCCGAAGTTGGGCAGAGTGGGAGAAACAAGACTGGGTATCATTAAGCCCTTTTAATTCTAAGCAGATGCCCAAGCTATCTGCATTGATGGATTTTATTTTATTTCTTTGGCACGGAATCTGAGTGAATCCTCAAAGTGGGTTTTCTCAATAGATTACAATGTATTGCTTATAATTTCCCCTCTAAATTTAACAAAGCCTTTTCATCAAGGCTATGCATATCTGTGCCAAATTTCAGGCTTGAAACACAAGCCTGATGTTTGTTCCAGCTCTGCTTTAAAAAAAAAAAGTACTCATAATTTTACAATAGAGGGAGAGAATGAGAATTTCATCGTTTTTGCCTCCCATGATGTGACTAAAAGTGGTAAAATTCACAGTACTTGTCTTTTTCTAAACAGCAGTAAATATTGGATCCCCCCCCCTTTGGCTATGCTCCTGTGGGAGACATACCAAATTTTAGACACTGATGCAGATTTACTTTCGCAGATATAATGTTAATTATTTGTGGTTTGCATATATGTTGACCTAATAGCAAAAGTGACCAGAGGAATATTGCCTACTTTTTGCTGATTTGTCCACTGTTAAGTGGAAATAGTTTTCTCATTCTGTGTCCCAAAGATGCTTTTTCAAAAGGTAACTGAAGTTTCTTGGACTTTTTTTTTCTTTGAAAATTTTTCACTTCTCATCCAAGAAGCTTCTTTGGTTGTAACTTGTCAGAGTTTTGTTGCAGCAGACACAATCAGACAATTCAACAGGATTCAAATTATATAAGAAACTTCTTTATATACAATACCATACAGCAGAATTCAGCATACAATATCAGGAACACAGAAGCAATATTCATAGAAGCAAGTCATTACAGAGGAGAGAGATACAGAGGCTAATATATTGTACAGAGGCTGCAAAGTTTACAGAGGCCAAACCAGGGGTGAAATCCAGCAGGTTCTAACAGGTTCTTGAGAACTGGTAGCGGAAATTTTGAGTAGTTCGGAGAACCGGCAAATACCACCTCTGGCTGGTCCCAGAGTGGGGTGGGAATGGAGATTTTGCAATATCCATCCCCAGGAGGGTAGAGAATGGAGATTTTGCAGTATCCTTCCCCTGGAGTGGGGTGGGAATGGAGATTTTGCAGTATCCTTCCCCTGCCACACCCACCAAGCCACAGAACCGGTAGGGAAAAATTTTGGATTTCACCCCTGGGCCAAACCAAGTCTTATATATAGTTCAGCAAGTCTAAGCCACACCCAGACTCCAAACTGTCTCTTAAGGTCCCATACAAACAAATACTACGTTTCAGTTTCCAAACAGTCCCAATTGGCTGATCTGTTGCCATGTCTATTCCAGTCTATGAACATTCATACTCTGACATAACTGACAAGTGAGGAACGGAAGGAATTATATTATTATTATTATTATTATTATTATTATTATTATTATTATTATTATTATCATCATCATCATCATCATCATCATCATCATTATTGGTTCAATTTATATGCCGCCCTTCTCCCGAGTCTCAGGGCGGCTTACAATGTGTTAAGCAATAGCCTTCATACTTTTGTATATACCTGCTTAGTAGGGCTTTCGCCCCCCCCCCCCAGCGGTGTTCTTTTTTATACAAAGTCAGCTTATTGCCCCCACAATCTGGGTCCTCATTTTACCTACCTCGAAAGGATGGAAGGCTGAGTCAACCTTGAGCCTGGTGAGATTTGAACTTGCAGTAATTGCAAGCAGCTGGTGCTACTTAACAGTACTTTAGTCTGCTGCGCCACAAAGGCTCTTTTTATATTCTTTGCAGTGAGCAAGTTATTAGCACTGAGTGTCATTAAGGCTATTTGAAGGTTTATCTATATCCTTAGAGTCACCTGAATCAGAGTGCAAACGGGTGTGGAACTTTCTTGGGACTGCTGAAAGAATTGTGTTATAAACAGGAAATAGGTGATGTTGTATCCCTTCCCATCTGTTGAGAGAGGTAATATAGATAGCCTCTTTGGCTTCTCTTTCAAACCAGTGGTCCTCTCTGTTCAAAATGTGAAATTTGCTGTCTTCAAAAGAGTGACCTTTGTCTTTCAGATGCAGATGAACTGCTGCATCCTGTCCTGATGGGTTTATTCTCTTCTATTGTGCACAGTTGAAGAACTGTAGGTAATTCCAGAAAGAAACAGGTTCCCTGATCAAATTCAAGACTCGCCACTGCAGTGATTCCTTAACTCTGATGTGTATGCCATGCTACAGGTGTGGATAAGTTCAGGGCAAAAGAGAATCATAACTATACCCAGCTTGAAGTTCTTACATTCAGAGATGAGAGTAGGACACCACCACGGTGCTTGCCACCATATGAATATATTGTGGTAATATACCCACAATCCTTGAACACTAGGCGAACATCAGTCAGTCTGTAAGCAAAATGGCAGTAATGAATTTGTCCTTCAGAAGAAAAGAACCGCTGAGTTCTCATCAGGCTTAATCTCTATAAATTGAGCAGTCTGTGTAGGAAAAAGGGATTATTTTTTTCAGATTAACACACAAGCCTGGGGGTTTTAAAAATTGAAGAATACATTGAAGTTAAGCACTAAACTGATTTGAGACTGGACAACAAGGAACCAGTCAGAAATGTATTGAAATATAACATTTGGTATTTGGTGGTGATTCTTAATTTATGTATGCAGTCCATTTCATCATCTGTTTTAAAATTAGAAACACCTTCCCCTGTGTAACTTTTGCCAACTTTTTGCAAAGTTATAGCATTCTAGAGCAGACAGAACATGGTAACTATGAATTTCTTTTGAATGAGATGGCGCAAACATCACTTTTAAAATCTGCATGATGCTTTATAATTGAAAGCTCTTGTTGTGCTAATCACAAAGCTAATGATAAATTTGTCAGTGCAAGATATTCAAGTTAAGAAAAGATATTTGGAGAGAGAGAGAGAGACAGGACAAGAGATTTAGTGCTACACATCTTTAGGTATTTATTACTTAGCTATGAATCCTAGTAGAATAAATCTTTTAACATTTAGCCATATACGTGTATATGTACACACACACACCAGTACATACATACATACACACACACACCTATCCATATACATTTAAATATATGTAGTCCACAAGGGCAGCAATGAGTCTTTAGGATGATCCTCTTGTCTTGTGCCATCTCTATAATGATTGGGTAATTAAAGGAAAACTCTGTCCCAGTGGTTATATAGATATAGTTATGTACTCCATTAATTGTATTCATGGAAAGTAGCTTTTTCTTAGCTGTATTTACAGAATCACTGAATGGAAGGACTGTATTTGGAAGATCATCTAGTTCAATCAGCTGCACAATAACATCAGAAGTATGAGAACAGATAATGGTACTGAACAAAGGTACCAATGTTACTTAAGAATTTGTACCATACATGTTGTCTTCTGCAAACTACTCAGAAGCATACATTTCAGGTGTTTAGTACTTATTGAAATGATTGTTTTTTCCTCTCTAAATTGGTTTAGTATTAAAATTCTTCAAGCAGTTCATTTGAAGACAACGACTGAGTTTTAGCAGAAATTTCTACTACTACTTGTGCTCAGTATTTCATTGAGTTGTGCTAATTTACTTTAAAATGTCTAGATGTATTACTGAGGAGTAACCACTGAGATATTAGTCATTGGTACTCCCAGGCAAGATACCATACTATTACAATTCGTAATATCTGAGTCTTGTGTTTCTTGTATCTTTACGTAGCATGTAAAATGGCCTTTCATTATAATAGCAGTATATGTGCTAAATAGTGCTATTTTAATCATGAGGTAATTTCTGATCTCCTTCTGTGCTTGGTAGTTGATATTACATATGTTTGTGCACATGTAATTGCTCAGCAATTATTTGTTTCTTTGTAGAGTCCAAAACATCTAAATGTGTATTATTAACAAAAAGCCATAGGAGTATTGGCTAATGGATTTTGACTCTGTTGAATATGTGAGAAGGAATTTCATTGTAATATGAACTTTTGTCCTTCCAATTCAGTTTTGGTACAAAATATGTATCTGAAATTGTAAATCCTATCCCCTCCCTTTATACTTTGGAACATTCATAGTTTGAATTTTTTCAATGCTCGTACCACGGAATCTTAAATTACCCCGATATCTTGCATCCAGGTCCAATTGGTTCTATTGGGGTAATTTAAGATTCCTGATATAAAGAGCTAGGACCAATAAGATTCCTGATATAAAGAGAAGGACCAATAATATGGGTAATGAAATGACTTTCTTCAAGTAGAACTTTCTGACTTAGATGGGCTTCAATTTCCAGGATTTCCACTTAGAATTCTAGAAATAAAAATCCAAACATATATAGAGGGTGCCAGGTTAGGAACAACTAATATTATTCGTTAAATCCAATAGACACCAATACATTTTTAATAATTTCCCATGTAAAAGATCTGAATAAGTGAGAAAGAATACTATGAGAATATGGTTTTCATTTTCTGAATATTTTCTCATTTTCTCCTTCTTATACCAGTTCAATTTCTTTTCACCTGTGTTCAATGCAGCCTTAATTTTTATAAATTTGGTATGTGTCATTTTAGACAAATAAATCGCTTCAAAGTCCTAAGTCCCTTGATGCATAAATGACCAGGATAAAGTTATCATATTTTGGTCATGTTATGCAAAGACCTGGTTCTCTTGAGAAGCCTAAAATGTTGGGATAGGTGAAAGAGGAAGAACATGATCAACAGCAAGATAGATGGATTTGATTATAGTGGTTATGGATACCCCATTGGAAGATCTGAAGTGCTAGACTGGAGATAGAACCACATTGAGAGATTCTTCCAGGATTATCAGAGAGTTGTGATTGGCTAAATACTACCTTAGCATTTCAAATACTCTTCCTAACATCTGATCCACATCTTTACATCAATATCCAATCATTTATTCTGTAATGGATCTATCCCAACATTTTCACTAAGGTTTAACTTAAATAATAAATGCCAAGGTGGTGAGTATATCTGCATTTGCCCAAAGGTCATACTGCTCTCCTGTTTCCTTCACCCTTTGGAACTGAGTTTGATCTATTTTGCTTCTGGCCTTTTATTTATTTTCATTTTTAAATTAATATTTTAAGGAGACATTGTTACCTTTGGAGCAGAGTTTTCCCAAAGTTTCAATTTTGGTTTTATTACAAGGTGGGTAACACAGTGCCAGATTGTATAGACATACAGTATAAACAACACAAATTCCCTCAAAGAAGCATAGAGTTGCCAATTTCAACATCTATATAGAAATTAGACGATTTACTGTCTTACTATTACAGCAGCAAAAAATTGTTTCAATCAAAGTGATTAAAAAAAGAAGCTATCGACTTCCGGTTCCGGATGGCAGCAGACGTTGTTTGGGTAAGCTTTTGCCCCAGCATCTGAATCCCCCCACCTGGAGGCCCCTCGGGGCCGGGTGCCCTGGTTTTGGGGTATCCGCCATTAAGGGCGGCACTCCAGGGGTCCCCTGCCTCAATTCCAGGGGCTGGGCGGCCAATGCTGGCACGCCTGAGGCTCCGGCAAGTGTGGGCAGCACCCAGCAGCCATTCCCAAGGCCGTTCCGTGCTCATGTGCCTGTAGGACCCGGTGTAAATCAAAAGTAAGGCAGCAGGTAAAGAGGCGATCGGAAGAGGAAGGGATGCAGGCCGGAGAATAAGTAGAAAAGGAGACACTTTGACTGGCAAAGCGACGAGGTGTCCTGCAGGTGAGGGGGGGGGCTGAAGTTTCTCCCCCCCCTTGTAGCTGGGAAGGGCGCCGTAGTTGAGAAGAAAGAGGAGGAAAAAAGAAGGAGACCTCTTACCTCGCTGATTTTTTGTGGAGAATGGTGGAGGCAGAATTCGAGAAGGGAGGCTGGAGGCTCCTCTCTTTGTTGGAGAATTATGGCTGGGGCCTGATTTCCTGCTTCTTTGTACACAATTGATGACATCACCCACCTCTGGTTTCCTGTTTGACCTACCGTACAAGCTGGACTCGTTGCTCCTGTGAGCGCCCTCTGGTGGATCATGAGGAAATAGCACTGATTTTTTAAGAGAATCTTCTCTCTCTGGATGTTTGTGCCTACCTGAGGACCTCTCATTCTTTACTACTGTAAGATGGCTAAAGGACAAAGACCAGCTGCAGGTGACATGGAAAATTTTTTGGAGAAATTGGCAAAATTGGATGAGAAGCTTGATAAACTTGATGACCTGCAAAAAGGGCAACTGGAAATAAAATCTGAAATGGTAGTTATGAAAAAAGATTTAATTGCTGTTCAACAGGTGGCAGAGGAGAATAAGAAAAAGGTGGGAGGTTTGGAGGGGGAGGTGCGGGCAATCCAGAAGAGGGAAGAAATGAGAGGAAATGTAATTTTAACTTCGCAGCTGGATAGAATGTCTTATTTTCTCAGGTTTCAAAATGTGGAAGAGGTGGACCAGGAAGATCTGCGAGAAGTGATGGTTAAATTGTTGGGCGAATTTATTGAAAGAGGTTTGGACTTTATGAGATGGGATATGGATCTAGTTTATAGAGTAAACTCACAATATGCAATTTTACATAGTGTCCCAAGAGAGGTCCACATTAAATTTGTGAGAAGGGAAACGAGAGATGAAATACTGAGAACTCAAAGATCGGGGGCGCTGATATACAGGGGCAAGGAGGTCACCATTCTGAAGCAGATCCCTAGACAGGTACGAGAATTAAGAAGAAATTATTATTTTTTATCAAGTAAATTGTACCTTAAGGGAATTGGCTTCAGGTGGTTGATGCCGGAAGGTTTGATGATTTTCAGGGAGGGCAGTAGGAAGAAAATTAATAGTGTGACGGAGGCTCAGGCTTATCTGGAGCAACATAAGACCCTCCTAGAGGGTGAAGATACAGGAACCGAGGAAGGGGAGGTACCAGATGATCAAGGAACGGGGCGGGCGAGGCCGTGGCGGTCCGGGAGGAAGGGGGTGCTAAGGCCAGAACCTTGAGATCTAGAACCAAGAAATGACGAAGTGAGAGGAATCTATTACATTGTGCCTTTTATGATATCTCTTATTTTTGTAAACTTTAATATTACTCTGGATACTGAACTGATATTTTTGTATAAATCCGGTTGTCAAATTTGAAATTTTAATAAGGGAAGATCTGCTGTATGTGAAAAAAAAGAAAATATATATTATCTTTGTAAAAGGATAATGAAAATTCCACATATTGTAAGCGATAATATTGTTTATTTTTAACCAATAAAAACTTTTATAATAAAAAAAAAAGCTATCATTATCATAGACCAGCCCTAAAGAAATTGTTGTCCTCTCAAAATTGGCAACAAATATAGAACTTTCTCTTCCTGCCTTTCCTTTTTAAACTACCATAGTATCCTGAGGCAAGGTTATACTGCAAGTATATTATCATCCTAAAGAAATAGATAACTGAAAAATCTACTAAACAACACTGTAGAAAGAGACACATTCCTGCATCACAAAAGGAGAAAATGCCCTGAAAAACAGACATATACACAAACAGGCATCAAAAAGCAACTTGAGAGCATTTCTTTCCCAAAATAATCTTACAGGTTGGTTCTATGAAAATTGTTGCTGCCACATAAGCAGAAATTTGTAGTGTTGAAGAATCTCTCCTTCACTTAGATCTTCCCACAGTATGAACATATTGTGTCAACTCTTCATTTTGCCATATCTCCAAACCATGTATGAGAGAAATTTAATTTACTTTTAGCTGTTCCAATTTTAAAATAATATTTTTCCCCTTAGGCCTACAGCACTTTAGGGCAGTTTCTAGTGTGAGTAAAATCTGATGCGTTTCATCATTTATTCTGAATTGAAACAATAAAGTGATTCAAAGTGGATAGGAACAATTCTGCACAGTAATATTTTATGTGTGATATATATGTGTGTGTGTGTGTTACACCTGCTTAGCCACCCAGTGCTGGACTTACATCAGGGAAACTGAAATTGAAGCTTTGGCTGACTTTGGACTAATCTGGGTTTCTCAGCCTAAGTTGTTTTGAAGATAAAATGGCAATGGAAGTTAAATACATAGGCTTATCCTGTTGAAAGAGTGGCAAGATAGGTAAAATAAATAAAATTTTATTTAAATCACATTTACCTCAGCTTCAGCTTATGGATCAATTTTTAAAAGTCAGTTTATCCTCAGTTTTAAATTTAAAATACACAATTCAGGTGGGAAAAAATGGGAAGTAAGAAAGCATCTTAAAGCTGTGAACCAGTGGGACATTTCAGTAGCCTGATAAAAAATTAACCACAAAGATTAGATAATTGGAAAAGGAGTCAAAACCAACTGATCTTTTATCATACCCCATGCGATAAATGTTCCCTTTGTCTTGACACCCTTTGCTGCAGAATTATTTATTTATTGTTCGTCCAATTATTAGTCCAATTTATATGCCGCTCTTCTCCATAGACTCTAGGCAGCTTACAATGCATTTTAGCAATAGCCTGCATACTTTTATGTATATACCTGCTTATTAGGGCTTTCGGGGGGCCCTAAGCGGTGTTGTTCTAATCAAATCTGGCTTATTGCCCCCACAATCTGGGTCCTCAATTTACCTACCTTAAAAGGATGGAAGGCTGAGTCAACCTTGAGCCTGGTGAGATTTGAACTCGCACTAATTGCAGGCAGCTGGCAGCTAAGTGCTAGCACTTAACAGCACTTAGTCCGCTGCACCATCGAGGCTCACCGAGAATTAGTAGACTGTGAAGGCAAAATTGCTTAATGGAGACCATTTTCTAAAATAATATTGGGCAGTGATGGCTAAACTTTCCAGACTGAGTGCCTAAAGCGTGTACATGTGCAAATGCGTGCATCTGTGCAAATGTGCGTGCACACAAACCTCCAAAATGCATGCGACCCCCGCGCAAGCACCCCCATACATGCATGCATGCCCCCTGCATGCCCCCATGCATGCATGTGCAGCCTCTTGCATGTGCCCTGCCCCACACACATGAGCGCATGGCCCCCCACATGCACTCCGCCCCCCACATGCGCTCCACCCCCCATGTATGCGCAACAGAGAACCAAAGACCATCTGGCTGGCGGGAGGCAAGTGTGAATGCATGGCAGAGCTGAGTTGAGGTGACAGCTCGTGTGCCCACAGACAGGGATCTGCGTTCCACCTCTGGCACACGTGCCATAGGTTTGCCACCACTGATCTAGCGTGTGAGGTAGCTTGTTTTCTCTGATATCAGATTTAAACCTGCAAATTTATGAGCTTTAAATTTATTATAGGACTTTCTGCTCCATAAGTTCAAGTGGCACATTTTTTTTCTTTATACACTTGCCCAAATCACACAATTGCACAAATAAAACTGCCCCCAAATGACAGCAAAGCACTCTAAACACTGATATAGAATTGTTATATATAATTGAGGATCACACAAACAACATATCCCATTCTACTACATAGATCTATACCTTACCTAACAACCACCCTCAGTCGTGGGAATAAATCCCAGCTTTTTAAGGCTAAAGCTTTCTGATATCAGATATCCCTCATTGCCTGACAAATATATGCTGCCATGAATGTAAGAGGAACATTTTACAAACAGTTTTCATAAATACTTAATATTTGTTTTTCTGTTGTTGTTGTTTTAACCAATAAACCTGCTCCAGCTGCCAAGGATTCAGGGACATAGCAACCAGAAATTAAGAAAAATTTAGAGATGTACTTCTAAGAACTGTCCTAACTACAGATTAGCATTTTTACAAATTGGACCTCAAAAGCTCATACAGTTTGATTGACAAAAGAGATGGTCATGAATATTTTACCTGGTTTTGATTTTCACTATGGGAAGTTTGAATATAAAGTAATGCCCTAAAGATTATCAAGTAGCCCACTGGTCTTTCATTACGAATCATATTTTCCTTGTTTTTCTGAACAAGTTTTTGATTGTTTATTTAGGGCTTAGGCCATTTGCTGACTTATTCTGAAGCATCCTGTGTGCCATGCTATTCAAGTAGTTCTTTAATGCATTCATGACTGCAATTTGTACATGAAATGTCCTTTTGATTTCCAGAATTGGAGTATTTGGGATGTTCTGTTTGCTCAAAAGGTATTCAGAGTGACCCAGCCAAGGCAGGAGCCAGAAAGCATAAAAGTTATGTTTTATTATTCTTGTCTACCCCCATTGTGCACCCAGAAAATTTAGCTTTCCTCCTATAGTTTGTCTGCTGTGTGAGATTCTGCGGGAATATTTTCCTAAATGATTAAGGTTGCCAGGTGTCCACTATTTGAACAGACAGTCTGCTTTTTTCACATTATGTTCACTATTTTTTTTTCACAAAATAGTGGACATTTGTTTTATTCAAAAGCTTTATGATGAAATGGTACATAATCTAAAGCTGTACAGTCTAAGAAAATAAGGATAGGAGAATCGCGTTTTGTCTTTTTTTTTTTCATAAGTTAGAATGAGACAAAGATCGAATATCCATTGAACTCAATTCTCCGAAAAAATTATTAATCATACTCAACTGTTTCACAAGACATTTAATAAAAGTATATAAAATTGTTTAAATCTAATTGATCACAATAATCCTCCAATTTTAGAAGAAATGACGAACACTTCCACCCAACACTCTCTTTGATGAAATTTCTGCCTTAGAAGAAGTTTATGTTCATCTGCAGGGCGATTCATCCCTTGACAGGTGGACGTACTTTTTCAAGAAAGAGCCACCTCCAAGTTTACTGAAACTGTTCCAGTATTGTGCATCAATTCAGGTATCAAATGCAAACGTTGAACAAATTTTCAGCGTCATGGGAAATTTGTGGACTGACGAACGTAACCGACTGCTTGTACCATCAGTTCGAAGTGAACTTTGTATATTTTTTAATATTTCTCAACGTTGTACTGAAATTAAAGAATTATTCCTTAAACGCAAAGAATTGATCAAAGCTGCGCAGTCAAATAAAAAATACACACGACAGCAAAGTAAAATGTAATGTAATATTTTACATATTATTATAATATATTTGATGTTTTGAATTTTAAGTAAAGTTTTGAAATGATTATTTTAATACGTGTTAAAATGTTTGTAAGAAAATATATAATTTAATTGTAATTTTTTTTTTTACTACTTAACCCACCCCCCCACCCCCCGCTTGTCCGCTATTTTTTGGAAGCAGACCTGACAACCCTATAAAAGATAAAGTTGATGCTCTGTGCAATAGCACAAACCATCTATGTGAATTTTGTGGGATCTGCAATGTTTTGTCTCTTCACCTTTTCTTAGGTGAGCCCTATAATTCAAAGCATTTAGAGTTTAGAAAACTCTATTTCAGAAATTGGGTATAAAGCCCCACCTGTTGTTTGCCTATTATCCAGAGGTGGGATGCTGCCAGTTTGGACCAGTTCGGGTGAACTGGTAGTTGCAACCCACAGGTGGGTGGCACCTCGCCCACTCACCCTGGCACTATCCCATCCTATATCACCATGTTTTTGAAGCCATGTGCATGCACAGAAGAAATGCTCACATTTTCAGTGCTGGGCGAACCGGTTGTTACAACCGTCAGCAGCCCACCATTGCTATTATCCAAAGGTAAATGGCAAATGGAGAAAACAAATATTATTTCATAGCACTACAGGTTAATGATGAAGACTGGGACCAGCATTTTTGTTGCTAAATGACACAGTTGTTAAACACAACATCACATGACAATGACTTGAAATTTTACTGTTGGCCTTCTCCATTGACTCTGCTCCATTGACTCTGCTTGTCAGAAGCTGATGTGAAGCTCACAAATGGCAAACATGTGACTGAAGAACACTGAGACAGTCAGAAGTGCCCACTGGCTGTGAAGCACCTGAATTTTCTTCATTTGAATGCAGGAATGTTGCATTGGTCATAAGTGTGAGGACCAGAAAAAGTTTTTTTCTAGCACTTTTGTAATTTTGAATGGTTGCTAAAGGACCAAGGACCAGCTGTATTTTTATGGCTTGGTAAACTACCAGCAAGACATTTTACCTATAGTTGAGTTCATTTTTTAAGCTGTGACTACATGAATGACCTGCAATAAGAATACTGCATTTGTTATGACTCTAATGAATAAGGAAAGGTATTGGAGAGAGTGTTGGAGAGAGGTATTGAAGATTCCTGCGAGTCTCTTGGATTGCAAGGTGATCAAACTGGTCAGTCCTAGATGAGACCAGCCCTGTCTGCTCTTTAGAAAGCCAGGTCGTGAAGATGAAACTGAAATACTTTGGCCACCTAATGGGAAGGAAAGACTCACTGGAGAAGAGCCTAAAGCTGGGAAAGATTGAGGGCAAAAGAAGAATGGGACGACAGAGAATGAGATGGCTGGATGGAGTCACTGAAGCAGTCGGCATGAGCTAAAATGGACTTCAGAGGATGGTAGAGAACAGGAAGGCCTAGAGGAACATTGTCCATGGGGTCACAATGGGTCGGACACGACTTTGCAACTAACAACAACAAGAAATTGGAGAGAGGGGTTTGATTTGGAAGAGAGACAGAGAGAAACCGTTACACGATAGATGGATATATGAAAGACTGTCCTGACTTATGCAATGCCTCTCATGCACTAAAATTCTAAAAATCTGCTCCATATCAAATTCTTCCTTCACTCCATTGAAAATTAGAGGGGGGAGAGGCTTTTTCCTGAGGATTTGGTAGAAAGGGGAATTCATATTTTTATTGCTCTAGAGAGAGAAGGAAGGGAACATACCCTCCAGCTGACTACAAGCAGAGGATACTTCCAGACTCAGAGGAAATGGAAAGGGAAAATAAAGAAAAGGGTAATTAAAGACTTGAGACTAAAGAGGCATGAACCTGCATTTACTCGGTTGGAAATGGTGTTTCTACAAACTTTAAATAAATATTCAACCTGAAGGCTTCTAAACATGATACCAAGAATCTGTTTATTTGGAAGGACAGGAAGAAAATTTAAATTCTTGAGATAGTATAAAAGGTCTGACAACTTTTTACTGTAATAAACAATCAGTTTTGTATGGGTGACTTCATGGATATCTACATTTTTTTTTTCAATCTGCCCGATCGTTGCCAGCCATCCAGAGTCTCTGGGACTCTGGTGGCACGCACATTTAATGAATTACTGTTGTTATATTCTAAAGTGAGGCTCTGGTCACATATAGCTGAGAAGTTGAGAGAAAGGTGAAGTGTCAGGTGATTGAGCCAAGGTTCAAAGCTTGACTCTTTTTATAAATGTTAACTACTTATCAAACTTCCTACTAAAAAAACCTAAGAAAAATATATGTACTGGAAGAATTGCAACCAAAAATGTATACAAGCATTACTGCAGAGTTTTTGTTATCGTGTACTTCGATGTGGAAAAACTGCTGAACAAAAGTTGCAAAGACTAAATTGAGAATCTGTCAGAGTAAAAGCAATAATTTGCTGAACCTTCATACTGCTTGACTGACAAGCTAAACACGATATGATCTTTCAGTCCCTATCTCGAGGAAGCTGACCTCACCATATTATCCAATCTGTCAAATACAAAGTGCCTATATTGAGCCATTCATAAACAATATTAGCATATAGTGGTATAGGTAGTCCTTGGCTTATGACCGCAGTTGAGACCGGAATTTCTATCACTAGTGATGGGACATGATGGCATGAGATTGTATCACTTAGCAACAGCAATCCCAACACTCCTTGTTACTTTTCGACAGTGGTTTGTTTTCCAAGCTTGTTTCCATTTAGTTTCTGAATGTTTCGTTACCAGACTACGTAGCAACATCAGCAGGATTTTCTTGTCCTATTCTCCTTAGCTTATAAATGTCTTGTGTGCCAGTGTGGTCAATTGGTCATGTGATTGCTTATTCATTTGGAGCTATATTTAAATTCTGATCAGCTGATTGGTTCTCTTGTTAGTTGGTCATTCGAATGGTCTGGTTCCTTACATAATCATATGCTGGATCTAGATCAGGGGTGTCAAAGTCGCAGCCCAAGGGCTGGATGCATCATGTGCTGGCCACCCCCACCCCCATTTTAGGAAAAAAGTCGTGATACATCACGTGACGATGCAAGTTTGACACCCCTGATCTAGATCAATATGCTTCTTTAATTGCTCCTTTTTCTACTGCCACTCCTTGTTACTGTCAATAAGTGAATTCCATGCTCATTAGCCAAGGATCCATTCCAATAGACGTCATTTTGAGATTGGTCCCTCCCAACTCTAAGCCTCAGGTAAGTAAGAGACTGCCTCCAATTCCCCCCCAGCTGCCTATCTCCCTCAATCTCTGCCCTTTTGGCTGTCCTGCTCTCTGTCTTGAGGGCAAAGGTGACTCTGGGGTACATGTCATACTATGGCAGAGGAGCTTCTTGGCATGCTACTATTCTAGAACTGCAAAAGAAATGGGCCGAGGTATGTGAGATCTGGCTGCAACGATCTGAAGGTAATTAGCAGGGCAGCTCCACCACCACTACCCCATCCCCACCCTAGCTTAATTTTTACCCGTGCACCCTGGAGTGGGTGGGGTCTTAATTAGGGCTTATTTTGGGAACAGGGCTTATATTGGGTGCAAGTGTAAAAAATCAAGCTAGGGCTTACTTTCTGAGTAGGGCATATTTTCGGGGAAACACGGTAGTGCAGTATGAAGCTGCGACTACCCTTGGAAGCCTCAGCAGCTCCCAGCTTCCCTAACAGCACAGCGAAAAGCCACTACATCCCTGGAAACTGTAGATTTGTCATTCAGACTGCAGATATAAAGGAAGCTGCTGAATAACTGACCTGAAAGGCTCTCTAAATACAGAGGGCGGAATTTAAAAGTAATTGACTGAGAGACACAATGGTAGTTGCAATCCAGAAGTAGCAACGCTAAATAGCGAAAATTTAACACTTTGGGAAGTTTAAAATGGAAATATTTTTTTCCTAAGGATGACGTGTGAGCCTCATTACCCTAGATAGAGAAAATTCTGAATTTGGGGAGAAGAAAAATGAGTAAGAGCTGCAGTTAGCTTATCTGTAGAGGGTAATCAGCAGATTAACATAAGAGAAAATACAGCTGGGGGAGTATGGAAATGTATGCAGAAGCTGTATGAGTGGGCTAATTTAAGCAATAAATTGCATCTAATATGAAAGCTTTATAGTATGAGGTTGCAAGAATCCCAAGAAATGCAGAATCATTTGAATTTGATCATATATAGACTATAGAAGAACTTGGAAGGCTGGGAAAGGAAAGGAAAGGAAAGGAAAGGAAAGATGTAGCACTGCTTTCTTGCTGCATTCCTTGCTGGAAATGGATAGCTCTCTATTAAATGCCCTAGAAGAAAGACCAAAATGTGATTTCTTGCAAAAAATTTGTGAGAAGCAAACCAATTGATGAATTTGAGCGAAGGATGAAAAAGACAAGAAAGCAAAAACAGACAACAAAGTTTCCTGACTGAGGAAGAGAGAATGAAAAAGATAAAAATCCTGCTATTTTTCACTGCAAGAAAATAGATTACCTAAAGAAAGACCACTCAGTCTGGAAGGCAGTAGAAATTATAACTAGCGAAACATATAGAAGATCATCAAGTGAATGCATCAAGGCAACCACAGGTGGCACTGTTTCAAAATGGTGTACGGTCAAATGGGCCGCTGGCTACACAACTGGCCAAAAAAACCAAAAAGTGTCATGATGGATGAATATGTCAGAAGTATAGTTTATCTAGCAGATGGTACTAAAGACAAGACCCCAAAGATGTATTGTAAATGCCAAAGCTATTGTAGGAAGTTAGCACTCACACCCCTTTCCTAAAAGAATGAAATATTTTAGGAAATATTAAAAAGGCAGAATATTATATTTCCCTGAATGAGAAATGGTGAAATATGTTTTAAAGACAAAGCAGCTCCCTGCAACTTCCTGCCTCCCCCCACCTTTGTCAATGGGCCATTAAGGCCAGAACCAGTTCACTCATTCCCCCCACCTTTGTCAATGGGCCAGAGGCAGAAACACATTCCCCCACACACACTTTTGTCAATGGACCATCATCTGCAACACAATAGGACCCATCTAGCACAGAAACTCACTAGCAACAGAAACTCACCACAAGCTTGGGAGACAACCTACAAAGTTAGCTAAGACCCCTGCCCCCTGGGAGTCTCACAACCAATCAGGATACATTTCTTATACAGGAACAGGAAACTCTGAGGTGGGGCCCAACAGAGGGCATAAAACCAAGGCACGCCCAGCATCTCGGCCATTATTTTTCCTACTCAGGAACTCAAACCGTGTGCTCCTGCTCAGGAGCTCAAGCCATGTGATTCCTTTCCACCATTAAAACATCTTTCCAAGCAGTCTCCATGTTTCCAGTGTCTTTTTCCCCACTTTTTTATTTATTTATTTATTTATATGCCGCCCTTCTATGGAGACTCAGGGCGGCTTACAATGTGTTAAGCAATAGCCTTCATACTTTTGTATATTTATACAAAGTCAGTTTATTGCCCCCACAATCTGGGTCCTCATTTTACCCACCTTAGAAAGGATGGAAGGCTGAGTCAACCTTGAACCTGGTGAGATTAGAACTTGCAGTAATTGCAGGCAGCTGGATGTTAAATGCTGCCTTAGGAGGAGGCATTAGCCTCCTACGCCACTCAGGCTCCTATTCACTTGAAACTGAAACCAGAGGGACATTTCTTCCAACACTATAAACAGTTTCTTATATGTAAAATACCCAGCTGAAAATGGCTACATTATGTTCTTCCCAAAAAAGAAAATGTACACAATTAAATGGAATGACATAGGATCAAATCAGAAATATTTTACCAATCCAACATCGAAGAGACTGCAGTGAACCAGTCCTCATCCAGTAAAGAAGACACAGGGAAGTTCTGGGTATAGGTCTGGGACAATCCAAAGTAATACAAGAATGCAACTTGGATAAGAATAAAAAAAAGAAAAAAAGATGAAAGGGGAAAAAAATCACTAAGAGCAGAAATGGTAGAGAAAAGGGGAAGGAAGATCAAGTATTTGTCAGCATCGTGTAAAATTGAATTGCTTTTGTTTCAGTTGAAATATCTGAATTATTTACATTCATTCACTGCCAAGCTGTACTTCAAGGAAGTAAAATTGGTTAATATCTGGCTAACTACCTAATAATGAAAGATCCAACAAAAGAGGCAACACCAGGCAGCTATAGCCCAATTACCTGCTCACCAACAACTTTCAAATTCCTAACTGGTGTGATAGCCTAACAGAGGAGAGACAAAAGATCAAGTCCTAATTGACAAGAAGATTTTGGAAAACTGTAAGAGAAGAAAGACCAACTCGAACTTGGTCTTGGTTGGATTACAACTTGGTTTGGATGGATTACAAAGAGGAATTCAACCCCTTGCCATATAATGGATAATCAAGTGCCTAGAAATAACAGGAGTCAGTAGAAACATCAAAAGCTTTGTGCAAAGATCAATGGCACAATGGAAGATATGGTTGATAAAGGTAAATGTAATGGTTCCCCTCGCACATATGCGCTAGTCGTTCCTGATTCTAGGGGGTGATGCTCATCTCCGTTTCAAACCCGAAGAGCCAGTGCTGTCCAAAGACATCACCGTGGTCATGTAGCTGGCATGACTAAACACCAAAGGGGCACAGAATGCTGTTACCTTCCCACCAAAGGTGGTCCCTATTTTTCTACTTGCATTTTTTACGTGCTTTCTAACTGCTAGGGTGGCAGAAGCTGGGACAAGTAATGGGAGCTCACTCTGTTACATGGCACTAGGGATTTGAACCACTGACTGCTGACCTTTCGATTGACAAGCTCAGCATCTTAGCCACTGAGCCACCACATCCCTATTATATGGTTGATAGTTGATGGGAATAGAATAGGAGAGATTAACATCAAGAGAGGCATCTTTCAAGAAGATTCATTGACACCACTATTAGCAGCAATGTTGACAGATTCTACTTACCAAGGAAAATAGACGGGTGTGGAATGTTGCAAATACACCAAACAGTTGGAAAAAAAAAAGCCCATTGAGAAAATATCTGAAGGAAAGTGAAGAAGATTCACAGAAGCTAGTACACCATGAAGGCTTATTGAATACCAGAGAGACCAAAGTGGCCTTTAAGAAATACCAAATGAAGAACAGAAAAGAGGCAAGGGAAAGTATTACATGGTCGGTATATAAAACATAGCAGGTAAAGCAGGTAACACCAAGACCTGAAAATGATTAGACCAGGAAAGTTAAAGAAAGAGACAGAAGGTCAGATTCTATCTGCACAAGATTAAGCCTTAAAAACAAATGCAAATAAAGCCAGCAATTTGCAGCAAATGGCATTTCTGCAAAGAAGATGAAGAAAAAGTGGAACATCTAGTTAGCTGCTGCAAAAAGATCATACAGACTGATTGCAAACAATGCAGTGGTGGGTTGCCTCCGGTTCAGACCGGTTCTATAGAACCGGTAATAAAACTAGCGGGACGGTCTGCCCACTGACCCTGACGTCATCAGAAGCGATCTGCACATGCGCAGAAGCGATCCCATTGCGAACCGGTAGTAAAGGTAACTAGAACCCACCCCTGAAACAATGGTATGACAAAGTAGCAGCAATGCTGCATTGGGATATCTGCAAGAAATACCATCTTCCAGCAGGCAAGAACCGGTGGGACCATAACATAGAGAAAGTACTTGAAAATTAAGAAATCAATCTGTTCATGGACTTTAGAATTCAAACAAAGAAGCATTTGCCACATAACACCCCAGATTTAACAATTATTGATAGAGAGACAAGAAAAAGTCTAAATAGTGGGTGTTGCAATAGCTAGAGACAGCAAAATAGAAGAGAAAGAACTGGAGAAAATATAAAAGCCAGAAAAGAGAAAGAGAACAATTGTGGCAAAAGAAAGCAAAGATGTACCAATAGGCATTTTGGTTGCAATCCCAAAACATCTGGATCACCACTGGAACATCATCGGCCTTGACAAAATTATCATCTGTCAATTGCAAAAGGCAGCTTTACTTGGAAAACTTACATCCCATGATGATATTTTTAATACCATGAAACAGTAATATCTGCTGATCTCAGGCAGTGAAATATATTCAGTTTGTTTTTATTTCTGGACTCTGTATCCAGAAAAATTGCTGTATTGTTGCAAAACATTCACAAATGTAAATGTAAGAAGAGGAATTATGAGGTATGATCACTGCCTTGGATTATTTATAAAAATAATAAAGGTGGGATAGTTTTTAAAAGGAAAGAGCTTTGACCATTTTTAACGAGTGTAAAAATTTGGTCTGCATCCAGTTATCATCTCTGTTCTATTTCAGACACTGATATACTTTGAATGTCTCCAATTTGTCGAATAAGAAAGATATTCCAATGCTGAATTATTTAGAAGAATAATCCAACGACATCCTTGATCATAATTGGTGGGAAAATAATGTGATTTGTAATAACTCAAGCAAAAGGACTTAAATTTTGATCCGGGAAATAAAAGTTAAAGAAATCATTTTTTTTTCGTAACATGTTCCAAAAACTTAATCTGTATCATATCAAAAGCTTTCTCCAAATCCACCTAAGCCTCTATAAGTGTTTCAAGATTCTGACTGCATTGCTAAAATATCCACTAGTAATCCAATATTATCAGAGATTTGACATCCTTTCATGAAACCCGGTTGTATCATTGATAGTAACACCTGCAATCTACCTGCTAGTTGCACCCAGAAATTAAACTACATTAAAACTAATATGTTGGGTGATAACCTGGCTCAAACCAAGAACCCTTTGGGCAGACCCTCCATTGTAGTACTTGAAATTTGTTTTCACTATTATGTCTAATTATTTTTGAAATAGACACATATATGCCATGAGTTTATATATGAAGAACAACAATCCCAAAACAGGAAAAACAGCCCCAGACAGAATGTACCATCTTTCTCAATCTCTCCACACTCTTAAGTGGGTAAAGTTATGCATATTGTGATGGTAGGATTATGCTGAAATTTAAGATTTAGAATTTATAAAATAGTAGGTGGTATCAAAGCTCACTAGTTACTATATTGTACATGATTTCGTTACTTTGTTGGAGTATTCATGGTTCCTTTTGTCAATCTCTTGCTAAAAAGAAATAAAGATTTCTTTCCAGCTGTCTAGGAAATTTAAATCTCATGACTTTTTCTCTGTAAGAGTATTAACTATCCCATACATTAAAGGGAATAAAAAAGATCCCATAATCGGCATGTGTCTGTTACATCATTTACCCATGGAATGCCCTGGTCCTCAATCATCATTCCAACTATTCATTACAATCCAGCTTCATTAAGGGTGGGAGTTGCAATGATGTCCTTCTATGAAACAATGCTGAACCAGATAGAAATATTTTCCTTTTAGATCTGAATTCTAAATGCAGTTAGATCTTATTTACAAGTACCCTGAACTAAAGACCTAATCGCTAACCCTCACCATGATTTTATCAGCATGTATAACCATTTCCATTATTTACTTTAACCCTAGTCTGCCAAATACAAAATGGAAGGGCTGGGCCATTCATACTTTTCTATTTTTTGACCCACATTCACAGGAATCTATATATATAAAAGCAAAATACCACTCACGCATCATCACGAAATCTCCAGAACTGTAAAGCATACAAACTTGAAATTCACCACATATATTCCTCTTGGCTTCTAGGTGCTCACTAAGAAAGGATTTTTCAAAATGACCATCAGAGCATTTAATATTTCCTCTTTTGTTATTAACACACTCTGATGCAAAGGAATTCTACTCCCTCTTCCCACCTGTAAAGAAATATGTTCCAAATGCAAAACACAAGCAGAGGAGAGGAGTTTCAGTTTCAGTTTTACTTTCAGAGCAGCAAACAGGAGCTAGGATAGGGGAGGCTTCTGTGTGGCAAGCCTGAGGGAGAGAAGGGGATAAGACAGGAGAGGCTTCTGTGGGGCAAGGCTGAGGGAGAGAAGGGGATAGGATAGGAGAGACCTCTGTGCAGCAAGCCTGATGGAGAGAAGGGGATAGGATAGGAGACGTTTCTGTGGGGCAAGGCTGAGGAAGAGAAAGGGGATAGGATAGGATAGGCTTCTGTGAGGCAAAGCTGAGGGAGAGAAGGGGAGAGGAGAGGCCAATCATAACTACTCATTAATTTTCAAGCTATAAGTGTTGATTTATCAAGCCCAATCACATAGTTTCGTTGCAGAGCATGGATACCCAGTTAGTTCCACATAAATTTAACTCATATTTTCTATAGTAAAACTAAAGAATCCAATCTTATAATCTAAGGATTTAAATCATGTCCCAAAGGATAAAAAAAACCATTCCGGGTAAAATTAGGGATTCAAGGAACATATGCTAGAGGAAATGTTTAATGAACTCATAACTTATATATCCTATCCAGTGGTGGGATTCAGCCAGTTGTCTCTGGTTCGCGCAAACTGGTAGAGGCGACTGCGGGAGGCTCCGCCCACCTGCCCAGACATAATGTGAGACTACTGGCACGTGTGAGCGAAGTGAGCACACATGCACACACTGACATTTGTGAATCAGTAGGGAAGATAAGTGAATCCCACATCTGATCCTATCCACGTGGACTTTGAAGATACAGGATGGAAAGAGTATTGACTCTTTTGAGCTATAGTGTTGAAGAAAACTCCTGAAATTAATATCAATAACCAAGATAGGGATGAATCATTGAACAAATCAATCCAGGCACCAGCCTCGAATTATCCTGGTTTGGAGAAATATGCCAAGACAGCTTTCTCCAGAAAGCTATGATGCTGGGAAAGATGGAAGGAAAGAGAAGAAAAGGATGATCAGCAGAAAAGTAGATGGACTTGATCACAGCGACAATAGATGCACCCTTGGAAAAGCTGGGGGGAAAATGGTTAGGGATCATCATTCAGAAAATCTATCTATGCAGCCACTATAAATTGACACTAATTAATCAATCATAATAATCAATATTCATTTTTTAAAAAAAAGAATAAGTTGAATCCATTCTTTTGCAGAACCGTATAATAGTTCCTAAAATCCAAAACTTCTGCTTTTCAAATGATGTACATGTAGTAATAATCAGTATTCAGTATTCAGTCTACGTTCAAATCTCTGCCCATTTTCCCCCTTCTTGAATTTTGCAGGGAAAAAAAGCCAATTTATTTCCGTCTCCTGGGCCAGGTGGATTACTGGCTACGCACACTGAAGCAAAGAAGGTGAAAGTGTGAGGATATTTTTCTATGATATTTCTCTTCTTTCAGATAGGCAGAAACTATTTAAATGTTGCACTGGATGTCGGTAGCTGTCAACCGTCAATGCGGGGTAGGGATTGGGCACCCCAGGAAATCAAAGCAAACTCAATTATCTATCTGCTGACAATGACAGAACCATTTCATTCCCCGGCTCGTCACAGAATGTGAGGGGGAAAAAATTAAAAGCGTGAACATTTTTAATGAGAGCAATTATTGAATCATCAGTCACACAGTCCATCTGCTTCAGAGCGTTCCAGTGACGAGTGAAATACTGAAATACTGCATTGCCTTGTGGCATGTATAGAACCACATCCACTTTCTTTGAGAAAGCCCTAATGATATTCATATATCATGCCCATCACTTTCACTCACTTACAGTTCTCTCCTCTTTTTTTTTTGCTGGCTTTGTTATATTAATTGCTAATTTTGCATTTTGACACCAACTTGGTGGAAATGTGCTAGCTGTAGCAAACCCATAGATAAGAGCTCGCTGTGCTGACGTTAAATAGAGGCAAATGTAATGTTCAACTGGAGAGATAAATGGATGCAGAATTTATCTCCAGTGTCCCGTTTAGCAAGGAATTCTGTGAGCAAAAGACCTTACACTGGCTGGGTTTAACATTTTTTTTTCTCCTGTGCCTGATGGACTTAATAATCCATTTGGTGCACACATTCAGTTATGACAGTATGTCAATGAAGAGAAAAGGACTGTTCTGTAGAATTCAGAAACCTTTGCAAACAGGTAAAACATAGGAAGGGGAAGGTTTGTAATATATAGGACGTAAAGGCATTATATATAACAATGTAAAAATAGTTTGGCCCTACTAACCAAAAGGCATCTTTAATATTACTGAATATTACTGAAAGGGAAGGTTTCAATCTCAATCCCCACTTAGTTTAGGAGCCTGGGTGGCGTAGCAGGCTAATGCCTCCTATTAAGGCAGCATTTAACATCCAGCTGCCGGCAATTACTGCGAGTTCTAATCTCACCAGGCTCAAGGTTGACTCAGCCTTCCATCCTTTCTAAGGTGGGTAAAATGAGGACCCGGTTTGTGGGGGCAATAAGCTGACTTTGTATAAATATACAAAAAGTATGAAGGCTATTGCTTAACGCATTGTAAGCCGCCCTGAGTCTCCGGAGAAGGGCAGCATATAAATATAAATAAAAATTTAAAAAAATTAAAATTAAAAAAATTAGCGTTATAGAATGTGATCTCTCTCTCTCCCTCCCTCCTTCTCCCTCTCTCTATATATACTCTGTGTGTGTGTGTGTGTATGTATATATATATATATACATACATACATATACAGAGAGGGAGAGAGAGAGAGAGAGAGAGCGCATTTACATACTATAAAGCTAACTGTAGATTGAGATTGAAACCTTCCCTTTCATAATATTCAAAGATGCCTTTCAGTTAGCAGGGCCAAAGTATATACATATATCAGGAGGTGTGTTTGAGTAAACAGGAAAATGGCTTTTGCTAGACTGCATTGAAAAGAAATACCATGCACAATAGGAAAGTAGACCATTTCAAGTTTCTACTTACAAAACTCAGTTGAGAAAAGCATGGGCATCCTTTTTCTTGTAACCCTGCATAATCCCAGGCAAAAAATGGATTTATGGAACAATACAATTCATAGCATCCAAATTAAAGTTGGCTGGCAAATTATCAACTGCTAATTTGGAATTATTCATGTTGTCCACTCTTAACATTAAATCCCAAAATTAGAATGAAATGTGTAGAAATTGTCGCTTATCAGCGACAAAAAAATGGAGAAAGTTATTGTTTTGCTTTTGCATTGTTGCATTACAATGCTACACATCATTACTTCCAATTTCAAATGCAGCATTCTAGATAAAAACAAGCTGAAACAACTGAGCTACTGGCTGGTGTTATCAGTGGCATCCAGGTTGAAGCCAATCAATATGCTGCTAACTTTCTCCTTTTCCTGCCCCCATTGATGTGTTGTAAGCTAACATTGACAATGATTAGTATTAGAACTGAGTGGCATGCAGTGAACTAAATAAT
Source organism: Ptyas mucosa (assembly GCA_012654045.1). NCBI lineage: Eukaryota > Metazoa > Chordata > Lepidosauria > Squamata > Colubridae > Ptyas > Ptyas mucosa. Next base: position 6,621,278 of record WNWU01000002.1, read on the forward strand.
TAAGAAGTATGTTGTAGCTGCTACCTTTGCGAGAATAAATTAAAGAGGATGCAAGCCTACCTATGACAATAATCCATCCCTTTGATTTTTTTGAGGGAATCTTAAATCAGGTAAATTCATATTATATGGATATGACATTATGAATATTATGAATATGATATTATATTCACATTATATGATCCTGGGTTTTTTGGCACAATAGAATACAATAGAATTCTTTATTGGCCAAATGTGATTGGACACACAAGGAATTTGTCTTGGTGCATAAGCTCTCAATGTACATAAAAGAAAAGATACATTCGTTAAGAATCATAAGGTAAACACAATGATAGTCATAGGGTACAAATAATCAATCAAATCATATTAGGAAACAGTCCATATAAAAAGTAAGGATACAAGCAACAAGGTTACAGTCATACAGTCATAAGTGGGAGGAGATGGGTGATAGGAACAATGAGAATATTAATAGTAGTGCAGATTTAGTAAATAGTTTGACAGTGTTGAGGGAATTATTTGTTTAGCAGAGTGATGGCATTTGGGAAAAACATGTTCTTGTGTCTAGTTGTTCTGGTGTGCAGTGCTCTATAGCATCATTTTGAGAGTAGAGTTGAAACAGTTTATGTCCAGGATGTGAGGGGTCTGTAAATATTTTCACAGCCCTCTTTTTGACTTATGCAGTATACAAGTCCTCAATAGAAGGCAGGTTGGTAGCAATTGTTTTTTCTGCAGTTCTAATTATCCTCTGAAGTCTTTGTCTGTCTTGATGGGTTGCAGAACCAACCAGACAGTTATAGAGGTGCAGATGACAGACTCAATAATTTCTCTGTAGAACTGGATCAGCAGCTCTTTGGGCAGTTTGAGTTTTCTGAGTTGGTGCAGAAAGAACATTCTTTGTTGTGCTTTTTTGATGACGTTTTTGATGTTAGGTGTCCATTTTAGGTCTTGAGATATGGTAGAACCTAGAAATTTGAAGGTCTCTACTGTTGATCCTGTGTTGTCTAGCATTGTAACAGGTGGTAGTATGGGAGAGTTTCTCTTAAAGTCTACCACCATTTTTACGGTTTTGAGTGTGTTCAGTTCCAGATTGTCCTGGTCTCACCATGAGGCTAGTTGTTCAACCTCCCATCTGTATGCGGATTCATCATTGTCTCGAATGAGACCGATCACTGTTGTGTCATCTGTGAACTTCAGTAATTTAACAGATAGATCGTTTGAGATGCAGTCATTGGTATATAGAGAAAAGTGGAGAGAGCACACAGCCTTGGGGGGGGGGGGCTGTGCTAATTGTACATGTATCTGATGTGATTCTGCTTAGCTTCATCTGCTGCTTCCTGTCTGTTAGGAAGCTTATGATCCACTTACAAATGTGTTCAGGTACTACTAGCAGGTTTAGCTTAGTTAGAAGAATGTCTGGAATGATGGAGTTGAATGCTGAACTAAATTCTACAAAGAGGACCATTGCGTAGGTCTTTGGAGATTCAAGATGTTGTAGGATGTAGTGCAGAGCCATATTAACAGCATTATCTGTTGATCTATTTGCCCAGTATGCAAATTGCAAGGGGTCTAACAGCGGATCCGTGATGGTTTTCAAGTTGGACAGCAATAGCCTTTCAAAGATTTTCATAACTACAGATGTTAGAGCAACTGGTCTGTAGTCATTCAGTTCCTTGATGGTGGGCTTCTTCAACACTGGGATGATAGTAGAGCTTTCTAAGCAAGAAGGAACATAGCACATCTCTATACAATAGCTCTAGTGATTCTTCATTTCATCCATCTCGGATCCAATATCTATTGTCTTTCACAAGCCAGAAGATGTTTGTAAAAACCTTTTGTCTGCTTCTGACAGCTTCTCATATAATTTAAAACTGATTTTCCAGGGTTCCAAATTGTACAGAGACATATATATTTTACCTTCCCATTCATAGAGGGAAAGAAAGTTTGTATTATTGCCTAAGCAAATAGTGTTAACAAGTCAACATAGTATTGGTCCGTAGCAGCATATCTTTAAAAAAAAGAAGAAAATACATATAGATTTAGATGTTATATCATGAAAGAATTTCAAGGACATACCAGTAAAGACATACCAGACTAAAACTTTATAATATTCCTCATTAAAACATGCGCTATCCAAACTAGAATAATCGATCAGTTTAGCGAAAGAGAGATGCTTCTGCCACTGTCCCAACCCTAATGAGGGAAAACGAGACTGAAGCAACTTGGGGCTTGCCTTCCATAGAACCACACAGGAAAAGGTATCAGTTCAGCTTCTGGCAGGGAATTTATCTTCAGAAAGCCTCTGGTCCTGGATAAAGCAAATTCATACTTAGAAAAATATATAGTCAAGCTCTATTATTAGAAAAGTGGGACATGTCCCTCAAAATAAATGTGCATCCCTCTCCCTCTCTTTCTCTCTCTCTCTCTCTCTTTCTCTCTACACACACACACACACACACACACACACACACACACACACACACACA
>WNWU01000002.1:6624627-6704401 GCA_012654045.1 Ptyas mucosa
TAGGATAGGATAGGATAGGATAGGATAGGATAGGATAGGATAGGATAGGATAGGATAGGATAGGGGATGGGGATGGGGATGGGGATGGGGATGGGAGGAGGAGAGGGGAGGGGAGGGGAGGGGAAGGGAAGGGAAGGGAAGGGAAGGGAAGGGAAGGGAAGGGAAGAGAAGAGAAGAGAAGAGAAGAGAAGAGAAGAGAAGAGAAGAGAAGAGAAGAGAAGAGAAGAGAAGAGAAGAGAAGAGAGCTGGAAGGGATCTTGGAGGTCTTCTAGTCCAGCTCCCTGCTTCAGCAGGAAACCCTATACCATTTCGGACAAATGATTGTCCAATCTCTTAATCCAAAACCATTTTTCCTTGGTTTAAACAAGTGTGCTATCTACTTGACTTCGAATATTAACTATTTGAATCAAATATTAACTAAATAATATTTTCCTTTCCTAAACAGTTTTGTTTGTTGTTAAGTTTATTAGCACTGGTACTATAAAACACTCTACTTTGTGTGTATTTAACTGATTTAAATGGGGGAAACTAATCTCAAGGATCAATGCTTCCATTGCTTCCATTTGTTGTGCTGGACAAGGAATATGCAGGGGTCTCAAATTAAACTCTTTTAGTTGCTTGACTCGACTCTTGTAAAGTTTATCCACTTTTCCTAAGCTTCTGAGCTTTTCTTTTTGCTCTCATCAAGAGTCCCTAGAGCCGTGATGGTGAACCTATGGCACGTGTGCCACAGGTGGCACGTGGAGCCATACTGGTGGGCACACGAGCTCAGCTCCATTTTCAGGCCTCTGGGCCCACCAGAAGTAGGGAAATGGGCTGTTTCCAGCCTCCAGAGGGCCTCGGAGGGTGGGGAAGGCCGTTTTCGCCCTCCCCAGGCTCCTAGAAAGGCTCTGGAGCCTGGTGAGAGCAAAAAACAGGCCTTCTGGTCCCACCAGAAGTCAGCAAATGGGCCATTTCCGGCCTCTGGAGGGCTTCCAGGGAATGGGGAAGGCCGTTTTCACCCTCCCCAGGCTCCTAGAAAGGCTCTGGAACCTGGGAGGGTGAAAAACGGGCCCATCGTGCCATTGCATGCCAAAAGCGGGGGGAGCGAGGGGGTCATGCATGCATGAGTGTGAGGACGGGGTACATAGAATTATGGGTGTGGGCACACACACACACGACCTCCCTGCACTCCCCCTGTTTTTGGCACGTGATGGCAAAATGGTTAGCCATCACTGCCTTAGAGTCATAAAACTGGCTTGTCAGATTCTTCTGCAGATTTGAGGGAACGAAGGAAGGAAGGAAGGAAGGAAGGAAGGAAGGAAGGAAGGAAGGAGGGAGGGAAGGAAGGATCCAAATAATAAGCTAGAAAATTGGAGAAATTCTTTCTACTTATAACTAATAAGTTGGTTCACTCTGATTTAAATATCAGCTCATGGGAATTTAAGTCCCACTTTATTCACGGAAGTTCATGCCCTCCTCTGAAATGAAATCAGACATGGTGTCAATAATAGCCTTGCACTGTCTTTCCTAAGTGTCTTTTCAGTGAGAACCAGCACAGCATTCAGGATATTTAAACTTAAATGTAAACTACTTGCTACTTTTTGTAGGTAGCATGTGACTGTATCAGTACAGTTTTCCTATAATGTTATGTGGGAGCATGGACCTGATTTGAACTGATCCCATAGAGTGAATAAGGATTCTGAGCTTTTGCCCTCATTAAGTTTTGTTTGGAATTGGGGTCACTAACCTTGCAAACATGGTTAAGAAAGTTCTTCTCATTAGGACTGAGATTTTTTTCCTCATTTTTTATTTATTTACTCCTAATGAAAGAGCTTGTTTTTCTGCCAAACAGCACAAGGAGTTACCATAATTAAATAGGCTACAAACTTGCTATTCCAAGGTCTTATCGCTCTTTAGTCTCTCCATCTCAAAAAAATCTGTTAGCAGGAACAGATTTTTTTCATAGATATCAACTGGCCTTGCAGAAGTCATTTCAATACAGTGTTTAAGACCAATGGGAAACATTTTAAAATAAATCTATATATCTATATTTATTTTATATAAATGTAAAAACAAAAAAGAATTGGCCTTGAACGAAAAGAGAAAAAAACAATGAATGGCTTCCCAAATTTTTTCAGTGGCCCAGATGATAGTGTTGCGAATACTGAAATTACAGCTTGTCAATTTAAAAAACAGGATGAATCCTCATCACTTCAACCCAGTGCATAGAAACATTGAAATTGATGTACCCTGTTTCCCCTAAAATAAGACATCCCCTGATAATAAGCCCAATCGGGCTTTTGAGTGCATGGCAATAAGGCCAAGCACTTATTTCAGGGTTCAAAAAATATAAGACAGGGTCTTATTTTCGGGGAAACATGGTACCTTTTTGATACTGTAAATGAATTATATTTTGGTTGTGTTTCTTGGCAGAATTCAGTTCATTCAGAAGACAGGAGAAAGACTGTGTGATATTCCATATGATTTGTGTATAATGTTATCAGAATAAGTTTAACATTGCCCTCAAAACTAAATATTTTATGTTTATAACTTTAAGGTTTATAACTTGGCAGTTTGGAAATTGGAATCAGACTAAATGGGTTGGCAGACTTGATCCTCAAATGGGAAATGTTAGGGAAATGGAAAGTTTCAGCCTTATTCTGCTACACAATTACAAACCCAATCATATTACTAAAAATTTGTGATGAATTGATTGAAATAAGTGTTCAGTTTAACAACTGAGTGTACGAATCAGTGTTAAATAGGAAAAAAATAAAAACAAAAACAGGCACAATGAGGAACATGAAATAAACTCAGTTTCATTCAGTGGTTCTTTGCAGCAAAAGTGACCAAATATATAATGATGAGTGGGGATTTCGGTTCACACAAACTCATATATGCCCTTGCATTTTCCCTTCTCTCACCCAAGACAGTTCTTGATCAGTTATTTTACTAAAAATTAAAATTTACAAGAAAAACTAATAGAAATGAAAAAAGAAAATTAAAAAAATTGAAAGTTCAGGAAAGAAAAAGCTAGAAATAAATAGAAAGGTAGAAAAGAAAGAGAAACCAAGATATAATTAATAAGAATTATATGAAGAATTGGTTTCTCCCTTCATCATAACTATAAACAATTTTAAATATAACTCTCTTTAAATATAACAAATGAGCTCTTCTTCTCATATCTCATCTATAAATAAATCCATAAACCTCATCATCAGTCCTAATGCCAGCAAAAGTCTCTTGTTACAAAAGATAACAAAAACTGGATCAAATAAGCCATCTTTATATTCCTTCCTTTTACTTTTAACAATCTTGATCTTTAGTACCTTCAAATAACATCCTAGAATTTGATTTCTTTTAATTTTTTTCTGTCCTTTCTCACAAAATTATTTAAAGCTTTAATATATATCTTCCAATCCAATATAGGAAAACTATCCAGGTCACTCTCTTGGTTGTTATTTGTATATTTTTTTAATTATTAAGACATCATCTGGTTTCTTTTGTATGTCCAGTACAATATCTTTTTCCATGTCATTCTTATAGCCTGTCATTTTTAATCTAGTTCCAAATCTGTCTCAGTCATGTCAGGTAATACTTGTTCTTCTTCCATAGCTTATTTTAAATTTAGAGGCAGACACTCTTAAAATTAATCTCTGAGTCTAATATGCCCAATGTTAAAATATTTTCCTTCATTTTGTATTAGTAAGTTGAGTTTGAATATTCTTCTCCTTTAATTGCAGTCTTTAGTTCTTTCTAGTTCCCTCTAGGGCCCATTTTTTAAACTCTTTATCGTATGTGTTTTACTAAGAATTTGAAACAAAAGCATTTTCCCGTTGCAAGGGTTCTTTCTTTATAATTAATTCCAAAATCTTATTTTAAATTTATCTGGACCCTTAGTCCATTTGTAAATTTCTAATATCAAAGTTTTAGTCATCCAGATTTACATATTATATTTACTTATGCCAGATTTTTTGAAGTTCTTAAACTTGTATTTAAAACTGATATTTCTAAGTAAACTTGACCATTGCTGAAAATCATGTTTATTCTGAAAAGCAGTTAACAAGCAATAGCTGAAAATGATTAGAAAAGGTGGTATGTGAATCCAATGCCCTTTTAAAGGCACCAAGCACAGTTTCATCAAGACTGCTCTTTCTTCATCACCCAGAGTTCTAAACCTTCCAAAAACCATTTTCTTGTGGCTTCCTCATGAGGAGCAACTGTCTGAAGTGCTTGTGTGTGATCTCAAGCCCTGTCCTTGTCCAGAGAGGAATTACGAAGAGCCAGTCTACTTGCAGGTTCTTCATTCTGCCATAGTTGTCAGCTCTGCTTTTCACAAACCTTTCCTCAGTTTGTCATTTCTTCCCTGGAAGTCTTGACATGCTAGAAAATTCTATGAACTTGGAAGCTAGGGATGGAAGGCTAAAATCTCCTGGAGCTATTAGTGATTTTTTTTTTTTTGAAGGTTCTGTAAGTTCAACATGAACAGTCACCAGTCCTCTTGGAACAGAACCTACACATTAGATTTTCTAGCATTTCCTGCATGGTGGCTATAGCTTGCAGGAAAAGCCCATGCCAAAGTATCAAATGCTTTGTCTACCTTGGTGTACACTCTATGAGTACCGGGACTTGAAGGAAAATGTGCCCAGTGTAGAAGGAAAAGTGTTAGATACTGTAGCTTCTGCCCAGCACTTATAAAAACAGGCCTTTTTGAAAACCAGCAAACTAGCTGCAGACAGATAGACCACTGCAAACCAGCCCACAGACAAAGCCCACCTAATCTCTGGATGTAACCAACATCTTCCTTGCTCAGTTCTGGAAAGATTAGAGATTGCAAGAATATGTCTCAATTTAGGAAAATTTCTGTTATTTTCTAACTTTCTGTTTGGAATTTTTTTAAAAAAAATATATTTTATATGCGCTTTGGTATGCACTAAGTTGTAAGGGTGCAGGGTTCATCCTTACTGCAAGTGATTCCTGAAAAGGCACTAGAACATTATAGGACCTGATGCATTCTATTAAAAATTTGCATTGTCAAACATAGATGGAACTTGTGCTGAAAATAATCTGCAATATACACAAGCTTTTTGATACTTTGCTTTGTTGCTTGCATTGCTGCTGGCATATTATTTCTACCATTACTTTGTGCCTGCCTGCCTGCCTGCCTGCCTGCCTGCCTGCCTGCCTGCCTGCCTGCCTGCCTTCTCATAGAACTGAAAGAAAATAAGAAAGGCATCATTTGCATAGAGGGCAAGAAGGAAATGATCCTTGAAGATGTAGCTTCAAGTTGCTATTATTTTGACTCTCTTTTGTATGAATCTATTTGGCATACTTGAAATATGACTGTATCCTTTCATCCTGTTTTGATGTGAAAGCAGTTATAAATTGCCTCAGGTTAGTCTTTTGAAATCACTCTGATATCACCAAATGAAAATTATGCACACCTATTTTCTAAATTCTGCAAGGAAAATCACTGAATGCTGTGTGTCATTCACCTCGCTATATCTTTGCAGATATTATGTCTGTACGCTCTTTCTCAAATACACATTTTCATCTAAATGCTATATCTTGGAGGTTAAAAGGCCTTCTTTTAGCATTGTCCATTAAACTTCAAAAAAAGATATAGGATTATTATTATTTTTTTTGCTTTAATTTAGCTCATTGTTTTCATTTGCCTTTTATATATAAATGTTAGTTTTAAATATAATTTATAGATACGACTTTTCTTTTTCTGACAGTCCCTTTGATTCAGTAAAAACAAAATGAAATAGTTTCCAGATCATTCTTGTATGTATATCCTTTCATACTTTCCTTAGCACAGTTTTAATAGGGACAGATATGGATCAGATTCCCATTGGAAACATTTGATTATATTAGACTTGCATTTTCCTGTACTCTCCTACCATCTAATACCTTTGTGATTTGATCCGACAAAAATTAATAAGTAGAGCATAAAACAAGAAATCACCTAGAGACTCTATTCTTCCCTATATCCATAATGGCAAACCCATATTGTATAAACCTCAAGTTCATAGAAAGTTTTCTAGTTACCTTGGGAGTCAACTCACTCATTATAATAGGCAGAATTTTAGTGACAGAAAAACATATAATCTCATTAGAAGCAAAATTCAGAACAGAGTCTGATTTTAATAACTGAATTCAGTGATACCAATCAGGGAAAATGAATATCAAATGAAAGAAATTTGATGTTCCAGTGTTTGTACACTTGAACGCATGTAGTATTGAAATGTTGAATGAGTGATGGGCATTCAGCTATTTTTATTTTATTTTATTTTATTTTTTTGCAAAATAGTATCAGCTTCAATCTGTCACTCCATTAATTTATCTTTGAGAACTAAGCGGATTGATATGTTTCCATAACCTTTTTAACAGAGGTGAATTTGAGTGCAACAACTGGAAGAAGGCAAAATAAGAACCATTAGCATTTTATTTATACTCATAATTTTCCAACTGAAAGTAATCCTATTAAATTAAGTATTAATAGGAAAGGTACCATTGCAATGAAGAAATATGCTATTTACAAACCCTTAAACAACTTTATTTGTTTGGCAGTATAACTGATGTCTTCCTCCTGTCATAGCATTCACATAATATTTGGGCACTGGGAAGTAAATTGCATTCCTAATAGCACAATCTCTGGATGCAGAGCAGATCAATAATGATGGATCTTTGTTTACATGTATTTTAGTACCTTATTTTTGAAGAATATCTTAATACAAAAATTCTACTTTATCTGCATTTTATTTTTGTTAAAAAGTAAGTTTTAGTCACTATCAGGTAAGATGTTGTTGTCTGCAATCATCTGGTAAGAAATTGTTATCTAAAGTCTCACCCTACTTCAGGGCTGTCAAACTCGTGGCCCGCGGGCTGGATGTGTCACGCACTGGCCACGCCCATGCCCGGTTTAGCGAAGGGGGAAAAAGTCCTGATATGTCATTTGACGTCACTGTGATGATGTGAGTTTGATACCCCTGCCCTACTGCAACAATTAGAATAGTTTCATTTCATTTATCTAATTTATATAGCCTCCCATCTTACAATGAAGTGGCTTTGGGTGGCATATAACAAATAACAAATTTTAAAATCATTGATAATTATTAAAAACATTAAAACTATATGAGTAGAATTTTACATCCATTTTTAACTAAATTGGTTGGGACTCTATTGGCCCACAAAATAGATGAAGCTTTCGTTTGATCTGTGAGTTTTACCAGAGTGCTGGTACAGGGGTGGGCTCTAATTTTTTTTACTACTGGTTCTGTGGGTGTGGCTTATTTTGTGGCTTGATGGTCATGTGACAATTCTTTAGGATTTAGCAGAGGTACTGGTCTACCAGGCTTTTAACTGCTTGCAGAGCTGTACCAGTCTACCCATTTGTTTTTGGAGGCACTGGTCTACCCATTTATTTTTGCAGGCACCGGTCTACTCGTTTGTTTTTGGAGGCACCGGTCTACCACCACACTGCCTTTTAACACTGATCAGCTGTAGGGTGGCCCTTTGAAGCCCCCCCGGCAAGAGTTTAAAAAGTTTTTTTCCTTCTAGCCGATCAGCTGGGACTCAGGAGGCAGCAATAGATTGGGGATTGGGCCAAATAAAAGGTAAAAATAATGCGGGGGCTGGGGTGGGAGGCAGGGGGGTAGAACCAGTTCAGTGAGAGCATATCGTCACCGCTACCTGCTCGGCTGAACCGGGCCGAACCGGGAGGAACCCACCACTGTGCTGGTAGTGTTAGTACAAGTTACCCTCCATTGTGTCTTTAGGACATGTAAGAGATCCCTGCTCTTACATAAATTTCTACATTACATACTATAAACTGAAACTTTAGAACAAATTTAACCAACCTTGTGTCTCCAGATATTTAAGGCTCAATTTTTAGAATTTCCAATCAACATGTCAGTAGCTGGGAATTTTGGAAATACAATTCCAAAATATTAGAAAGGTGCCAGATCCAAAGAAGACTGCTTTTGGACATGGCTGGTAGCTTGTACTACTGGGATCACAAATAATATGGTATTGAGATACAATGAGTAGGGAGACGGGAGAAGAAGAAGAAGACTTTAGAAATAAAGTTCGTAAGTATTCCCCATTTTCTGCAATCTGTACTTAGAAATTAGTTTCTTTTCATGCTTTCAATTTCTGTTTCTGAATCTGTCAATGTTGCCCCCTCCCAGTGGACTCCTTTGACTGTTACCCATGTAATTTTTCAATGCAATATTCACTATTACATCTGCTGGAGGTATGCAGCATATTTGTGAAGCCCTTATTCTCCCATACATTTTTTTTTTAATTTGGTTGGATTTTAGTGACCACCTGATTCCCAAACAATTTTGGGTGGCTTTTAATAGTAAGAAACTGCCAGTTTGACCCTCCTGTGTTAGAGTCTCTCGCTTTAGGAATGGGTGCTGATGCATTTGTTGGAAGCATGAAAAGGTGTGCCTAGGCAAAGCTGCCAAATGCTCATAATGACTGCTTAACAATTAACCCCTTTTCATGTTTATCAGTGAATGTCTGAACATTGTTTGATCTTTAATAACTTCGGAGCTAATTCATCTATGTTGCTTGTGAAGGTGAACATGTTTACAGAGATAATTTGTAACACCCGATTTTTGTACTAAAGTAAATTTGAACCCCTGCGAGTCCCTTGGACTGCAAGGCGATCAAACCGGTCAGTCCTAGAGGAGATCAACCCTGACTGCTCTTTAGAAGGCCAGATCCTGAAGATGAAACTCAAATACTTTGGCCACCTAATGGGAAGGAAGGACTCACTGGAGAAGAGCCTAATGCTGGGAAAGATTGAAGGCAAAAGAAGAAGGGGACGACAGAGAATGAGGTGGCTGGCTGGAGTCACTGAAGCAGTAGGCGTGAGCTTAAATGGTCTCCAGGGGGTGATAGAGGACAGGAAGGCCTGGAGGAACGTTGTCCATGGGGTCACGATGGGTCGGATACAACTTCGCAACTAACAACAACAACATTTGAAACTAAGTTAGAAACTAATATTCCCAATATAGCAAGATGAGCAGTGTATGAATCTTTTCCTCACTCACTTTTTAAAAAAAACTCTTCAGATATTCTCTGGCTTGTAGATATGCATTTATTTGTGCTGGTTGGACAGAAAATCTGTCACATTCTTTTGCTGGATCTGTTTCAATCACTGTTCCATAATTGTCTTTTTTTTTTCTTTTTTGCAACATATCACCCAAATATCTTCAGGCCCAGATTTATAATGATATTTCTTGTCTTGCAATATCATAGCACTGTGAATACATCTCTGTGGACATATTTTATTTATTTGTTCAACTTGCATGCCGCCTTTCTCCGAAGACTCAAGGCGGCTTACAGTGCATTTAAAAATCATATATAAAACATTAAAAGTCAAACCATTAAAAACAATTAAAACCCATTCACACCATTCATGGCTGGATCTCACCAGATCACAACAGTGAGATCAATGGCCCCAGGCCTGCCGGAAGAGCCAGGTCTTCACCGCTTTTCGGAAGGCCAATAGGGTGGGAATGGTCAGGACCTCAGGAGGTAACTGGTTCCAGAGAGCTGGGGCAGCCACAGAGAAGGCCCTCCCCCACTGGCCCGCCAGCCAGCACTGTTTAGCTGATGGGACCCGGAGGAGATCAACTCTGTGGGATCTTATCGGTCGCTGGGAGCTATGTGGTAGAAGGCAGTCTCGAAGATACCCTGGCCCTGAGCTTTTTATATTTAGCTTTTATATTTAGCTTTTTTTCTAGAAAACTCTTTAAACAGTTTCTTCTTGAATCCTTTACATTATGCTAGTTCTCTGTGCAGGCTAAGTGGTTGACTTACATTTTAGGAGAAAGTCTGTTTATTATACCCCAAAGCAATGTGCATGTGTGATTTGCGATTCATATTTATAAATGGGAACAGTGGCCACTGAATTGGACATAATTTGTCTGAAGGGATAATAAGGTTTTATGAGTTCTTGCCAATATTTGCTTATTTACAGATGTGATTAGACAAGGGCAAGTGCCTTCCTAGTGCTGAGCTCTGTGAAGAGAAAACAATACTTTGGAGCTTCCTGCATATTAATAAGGAAGAAGCTTACAGAGATTAATATACTTTGAAAAGAAGTATTTAACATGCCAAGTTGAAAAGTCTGTACTTGAAATGTGCTTTGTAGATGCCCTGTCTTAGAGCATCCAAGTTACTCTAAATGACAGACAAAATAAATACGCACACAGTGTTCATACATACATTTAATTAGAATGGACTCTGAAAGTATTCTACAATAGAATATTAACTTTTATATTTTTATCTGAATCTTTACATTGATAGATGTACCCAAGATGACCCAAGAGCAATCCTACTGTACTTGGATGTTTTTCTATCCTGTCTGTTATCATGAGTTTAGTCTCCCCTCATTTGTACATATAATACACATTGGCTGTGTAGTATACACCCTTGCTCTCTTAGACCCTATCTAATATATTAAATAAAATATGTACTGAGTTTGTGTGTGTATGTGCTTTCTTATATTTGTACTTGCAGACATATACAAGCAAAGATAATTCCTACTTATGCTGTGTCATCCCTCTTTCTCCTAACTCCACATTCTTCAGGGGACATAAATAGAGGTGGTATTTGGCTGGTACGGACCAGTTCAGGTGAACCGTTAGTGAAAATTTTGAGTAGTTTGGAGAACCGACAAATACCACCTCTGGCTGGCCCCGCCCCCACCCGCTCATGCACTCACCTCGCCCTGCCCTCTCACACCTCGCCCTGCCCACCCACTTGCCCCCGCCCCACCCAGTCACTCCTCGTTGTCGCTTCCCTGGCATAGCACACTGTGTGGCTCCTGTCACATAAAGGACTTTAAAGACTGGCAGCCAGCTTTGTAAATATGCTAAAAGCATTCACCTGGCTAGAACACACAAATATATTGAGTTGCTGTGAGTCAGTCATAGAGATCAAACAAATGATGAGTGAGAGCATCCTCCATTCACAGTACCTTTAGTGAACAGGGGACTAGTTGTGGTAGGTGTGTCTTGCTGACTCTGAATAAAAATAAATATCAGAATGAAATAGCTGATGCTGCTTGCTAACCCAGGTGTGGTCTGAGTACATCACAAAGAAAATCTATTTGGAAAAAAAAGCCCAAGTAAATTACGAGTTCATTTTTTAAAATGCTTGTAGAATTCAGTTTTTGTGAATTTGATACCACCTGATATGATCTAGTCATAGCATTGGTTGCACTTCTAGATGTCCTTGTTGAAAAGGATGCGTTGGGATCATCTAATGTGCTTCATGATCTTTCATGAAGGTTTTAATATCTTCTGGATCAGCTGCATGGATTACAGGTACCATACGGAGATGGTTCTCCTTTCCTGGGGTTTCATCTGGTCAGTTTTGGGATGGGAGTGGTTCAGTAGTATGACATGTGTAAAGTGAAGATTTTTTCTATTTGGTTTTTCTGTTGGGAACTCAGAACTAAGAGTGAAATCGGCAGACGCCAAAATGGAACCATCTGAGCTGAACCGTGTAGTCAAATGATTGTGCGTGCACACAATCACAAATACACCACATACATCTGTAGATTTGATTTCTACACATACATGCATGTATTCTCCTAAACCTGCCCCAACTCTCATATGTTAGAATTGGGCCTCTATTTACAAGGAATCTATGACATGAAGACTATTTTTCAAGAAAAGGATCACAGAGTTGGGGAGATAGGTATTTCCCTCCAGTGCGATGAACTAAGCAAAAGAAAAAAGTCAATTGATTGACAGTAATGAAGCTATTTCAAAGCTTCTTTGCAGGAAAATGGATGATATTTTTTAAAGGAAAAAAGGAGTATTACAGCATTAGGATGAGATAGCCCTTCCTTTTCTTGTAGTGAACCAGTGGTGGGTTTCTACCAGTTCGCCCCAGTTCAGGTGAACCGGTAGTGGCAGCGGCAGGAGGCTTCGCCCACCTGCCCAGATGTCATCATGGATGCTCTGTGGATGCGCAGAAGGTTCTGAGGATGCGCAAAAGGTTCTGCGGATGCGCAAAAGTGCCGTGCACGAACAAAGCGATCACATGCATATGCGCGCTCCCGGTTCCAAACTGGTAGCGAAGGTAAGAGGAACCCACTACTGTAGTGAACTCTCTTAAAATCATCTCCTTATATGGCAATTAAGATTTAAAGTAGTTTTCACAGAAATCAGTGGACATTATTTAAGGCCTTACAAACTGAGGAAAAACTCTGATGATTGGAAATAACTTTCCCTTCTCAAACTTGAGGAAGGAGGACAAGAGTGGGATAGAAGCTTATGAATCGAGTAGGAGACACTGATTGGCAATATTTGGCCTGTGATTAGGAAGTTTGTATGGCACTTCCAAATAAAAAAGAGCCAATTGCTGGTGTGTCTCAAAATTGCATGTCATGCCTTAAGAGTGTCAACTTTTTTGTGAATTTAAAAGATTAATGCAATAAATAAATTATTTTATGTAGGATTAATCCAGCTAAAAATAAAGATCATACATAAAAGAATGAAGTTGCTATCTCATTTACGGTAGCCGCTAAGTTAGATAACTGATATATATAGTAAATTTATATAGAGAATATATAGTAAATAAGTAAAACACAAAAATCATCTCTAATTTATTTAATGTTCTTTGCAAATAAATAAAAAAAACAAATTTTAATAATAATATATAATTGCAATGTATTACTGGTGTAATTCATATTAGGTTATAATAGGATTTATTTCTATAGCTCATACAACCTAAATCACAAAGGGGCTCTTGTAATAATCAATATTTAATTAGTTTATAATTACTCACAATAACTGCCTTTTAAATGCAAATTAAATGGTTCTTTGAAATGTTTTGAGTGTTAATTCCTTTGTCCTCATAGGTCATTTTGCCAGTGTTTACAATGGAGAATGTTTCCTACTGGTAAAAATAAGGTGGTTTTATTCTTGATAGATGGTTGTTTGATAAAACATGATATAAATGGATCAAATACCATGCATATTTTTTTTTCATATAATTCACTAGCTTCAGGCTGTGCTATTTGTATGATTCAGGTGCAATCTGAGAGCAAATGATAGGGCTGATGCATCCAATTATGTATGGTTACATTCAGCAGAGTCCCAAGCATGGTTACTCAAAAGTAAATACCACTGAATTCTAAAGAATTCATTGCTTATAATTTGCATCTGGATGATTTTGACTCCAGAGTTCTCTGAATACCTACACTATCCAAAAATAGTTCACTTTGATATTAGTTTGCATCTGAAAATTGCATCAAGAAAGTCAGAGTTATCCTATCTTTTTTTCTTTTGAATTCCAGATAATGTTTGTAGCAGTACAATCAATTATTTGTGACAAAATCAAAGTACAATGTGTATATATGTATTAGAACCATCTCATTCTTCTGGACCTTTGAACTGCATCATGTCTATGTGATTCTCTAGTATTTTTTGAAATTGAGGGCTTGGACCAATTGGCACAGTTTCTGGAGCATATTTTAAGGGACTACAAGATCAGAAGAACATGGTTTAAGGGTTGGGGGGTTCTTTAAAAATCCAATTTTTCCCATCTAATTTTTTCCCATCCATTTTTTGAATGCTGTCTTCTTTCTCTCCCCTTTCCCCATAAGTTAGAATCAAATTGCTTTAGCAAACAAATGAATCAGCAAAGGATTTCGGGGCTAGGCTGAGAGCCCCCACATATCCATGGGAAGGTAAACTATGTTCTGCAAAACTGAACCGAAGCCATTAATTAATCAGCTCAACTTCCCAGCTGCACTAAAGCCCCACAACATGGCATCCAGGTGTGGAAAGCATGTACACTACATGTGAATCTTAGAAGAAAGAAAACAGATCCATTGCCAATCTAATTATTGGCTTAGAAGAAATGAAACTCTTTCCTCAGATCAATTGACTTCAACAATGAACTAAAGGGCCACCATCAGTGAGATGTTGGACAACATTATTTGGTCTGTTGTGTGGGTGTTTGGGTGGTTTAGGGGTGGGGAATTGTGGTGGGTGGGAGTGTGTTTGGGGATTGTTATGTGTGTTGGATCTGGTCTTTGGGTGTTAAGTGAATTTCATTATATGGGTATACTGTCAGTGGTGGGATTCAAGTAATTTAACAACCGGTTCTCTTCCCTAATGATTTCTTCCAACAACCACTTTGCCAAACTGCTCAGAAAGTTAACAACCGGTTCTCCCAAAATGGTGCGAACCAGCTGAATCTCACCACTGTATACTGTGTATACCCATACAATGACAATAAAGTTATTATTATCAACTTTCTTTTACATATTCATTAATGACAATATATAGATATACAACATAAGAATTTTTTGTCAAAAACACATCAACAAAAACTCCAAGAATCTTGGAAATATGATATGAGAGGAACCATGGGATATTTCATAATATGTTCCATCCTCAATACAATCAGTAAAACTACGGGAACCCAATTTGTCCTATCCTTAGGACAACAGCCTAGCTGTGTAGATTGAGGATTGGGTAAGCAAGTCAATTAAGTAAACAGACACAGCTACTTTTCTAGCTGAGTTAAAGCAGCATTCAGCACTAGTCAAAATTGAAAGGGGAAATTTAGGAAGATTGTAAAACAGAAAATTGCTACCATTGACTTGGGAGATAATTAGACATTTTAATGCTGCCTGGAGCTAGGTGTCAGTAAACCTGACTATATGAGAGAAAGCAGACTGCCGTGCATATCTCTGTTGAAGTAGAAACAAATGGCAAAGTTTATGAATTCTGCATAATCCTGTCGTGCATACAAATTCATCAGGCTTCTAGAAGGAATTCCAAATGTTGGTTCAGTTTCTGGAGTCAACAACGTTTCATCCTATATGTACTACATATTATATGCTTGCAGTTGACGAAACTGAAATAGGCACTATTTCTATTACTCTTTTGATCACAGTTACCTTTTCAATCATTCCTCTCATCACTACCTATTTCTCAGCAAGTTACTTCAGGGTTCATTGTATATTTCAAAATTTCCAACACATGTAGAAGTTTACCAAAAAATAAATGCATTTGACTTTGCCTTGTAAAAAGGCCAAGCTTGCAAAAATGACACACGGCAAAAACTCTTTAAAAACCCTTTTTTCTCCACTTAGGCATTTCTGTCTTTTATGCTGGTTTTATTGCCATTGAAAAATGCTATCAAAACATCCACTAATTCAAGGTAGCATTCCAGCTTATCTTCTTAGCTAAAAGAAAATATTACTTTGGACATATGTTTATGGAGATTCTCAGTCATCCAGGTCATGATTTTCCCAAAGGTGCTTTTCAAAAGATAGATGGACTTTGTTTTTTCCTTGAAGACATTTCACTTCTCATCCAAGAAACCTCTTCAGTTCTCATTACCTGGGACATATTGTTGTGACCCAGGCCCACGTAGTTGATATTAAATACAAAACAGTTCAAAAAACAAACAGATTGTATTAAAACAGCTGAGAATTAACTCATTCTCAGCGTATTCTAAATGAAATGAAAGCAAAGTCCTTAAAACATCAGTCTTTAGTTTATCTCTGACCTTGGGATAATTAGACAAATTGCCAAAGGCTTTTCTTGGCAACAGTTCAGGAACAGAAGAAATAACTACAGCCAAACAAGAAGCAATTCTCTCAAAGGTTGTTTTCTGACAAAGAGGCCAAGAGCCGTTGCTGGTCTTTTAAGCCTTATGGGAAGGGCCAATCATCTCTTGGTCCTACTCCCGAGTCATCTCCCGAGTCTCTGCTTTAGCTGCTCCTGCCTTCTGGCAGCTCTTCTCATACATGCGCTAGGAACAGGCTCCTCCTGTTCCTCTGCCTCTCTACTGTCAGCCTCTGGAGGCTCCTAAGTCCACACATCACTCCCCGATGGCCCTGGCCCCATCTCTGCCTCCGACACAGAGCCCTCATCTGGGCCTTCCCCAGCATCCAGGACTGGCCCATGTTCTTCCTCAGCCTCATCGCTGTCCAACTCTGCTGCCAGCTCTGCAGGCTGCTGGCAGACCACAATGCATATTCACATGATATGCATATTTTTTTTTTCAAATTTCTCCTGCAGAGGTTGTATTCAGCCGGTTTGGACCAGTTCACCCGCACCAGTAGTAGAAATCGCAGGTGCCCCCACCCCACCCCCACCCGCCCCAGCTCTATGCCATCCTATTTAGGCAAATTTTTTAGGCCGGGCGCATGCGCGGAAGGTATACATGCCAGCAAAGCGCATGCGTGGAAGGCCAGGCATATGTGTGGACGTGGAACATGCACACGCTCACATTTGTGAACCAGTAGGGAAAGTAAGTGAATACCACCCCTGTTCTCCTGTCTCATTATCCATTTAAAATTAGCATTTCAGTGCTAGCATTTTCATATTCTTTGTATCAATTGCATTTTCTCTGCATAATTTATGCACATGTGAGGCAGAGATGAAGGCATTTGGGCTCTTATCATGTTGAAGGCTTAAGACTTTATTTCTTAAAATGATATAAATTCCCTGAAAACACGTGTGTTTTTTCTACAGGAATTCTCTAAATCAGTATTTCTCAACTTGTGTGGACTTCAAATCCCAGAATTCTATAGGAATTGAAGTTCACAGATCTTAAAGGACTTTTCTTAACTCCTTCATTATAATTTAGAAGATGCATGCTGGGAAAACACAGCAAATTCTTCCAACTCCTTTCAGTTAATAATTTATTGAGAAAGTCAGTCAGGTGTCTCCATTAATGCTTAGCTGCCAAGTATACCGATTCTGTCAATATTGGAGGGGTTCAGCATCTGGTATAGGCATTTTAAATTTCTCGGGGTTCTGCTTCTATTGCTGCTTTGTTACTGAAAACATGAATGTTTGTTTGTGAAATTAATTGGATTTTTCCTGAGGCTGTTGGTAACAACTGATTAATTTTAATATTTTAATGAATACAGCTAACAACAATAAAAAGGCAAAGGAAATTAAAGCAATACTAAACTATTTAATTTCAATTTCATGTGAAGATCAGAAATACCAATTAGCTAATGCTTCCTGTGAAATCCTGTAGCAACCTTCTCTTAGCATTACAGACCAAATATTCTAGATATACATCCTTTATAATTTCCAGTCAATAGTTTTGTTATCTGGGAATTCAACATTGTCCTAGTTGGAAATGGCAATTCTGTATGCTGATTATCTTTTATGTACCATAAGATATGCAAAAGTCATTTAAACAAGAAATAGACCATAACCCCCAAAACAAAAAAAATGTAATTAGCTTTATGACCAAAGCTAATACTTACTAAACTCATGAGAGCTGGTAAGTCAGTTATGGTGAACCTAGGATATGTGTGTCAAAGGTCACACCCATGATATCTTGGATGATACACAAGCATTCACTAATACTTGACAAAAGCTCATCCTATTCTTGCACAATTTTTGGATGCCACCTGAGAATGGGATATGCTTTCACCTAGCCATCAGACTCTCTGGAAATTGGATAAGACGGGTCGTGCTCATATGCACTTTTCGAAGGCTGCAGAGATCACAGAAGAACAATCTCTGAAGCTACTTCAAGAACAAAGACTTTGTGTGACCTAGAACAGACTCAGTCAGGCAAGGGGTCAGTCAACAGAAAAGAACATCACCTGAAATTAATGGCATGCAGCAGATCCTGGGGCGTGATAGGCATGGGGAAATCACACTGTTTCTTAAGGCTCACATATCTTGGGGAATAGCACAAGGTAATTGGTGGTAAATTGAGGTTCCGGCCTCTAATTTAAACCCAGCTTTGGCCCTGCTGCTGACTGCCACTGTTCAAAGTGGCCTAGACTTGTGTGTGGTAGTGGGGGAGATAGAGAATTGTTTCTCTTTTGTTCAGTGTGTGTGTGTGTGAGTGTGTGTGTGTGTGTGTGTGTGAAAGAGAGAGAGAGAGAGAGAGAGAGAGAGATGACAGACAGACAGACCAGCAGAGTCAAGTTAGACATTTTCCAAATGTTTGATACACCAAGCCCAAAAGGTTTGCCATCACTGTACTAGCTGGATCACTTTAAGGAATCACCTCAGTTCATATTCATTTCAGGTGTTTTTATGGGTTTTTATTGGTTTCTGGTGTTTTAAAATGTTTTTAGTGATTTCATTGCAATATATTTTTTCGAATTGTAAGCCACCCAGAGATATTGATTGAGATGGGGAGGGGGAGCTATAGAAACTGAAATAACAAACAAACTCCATAGAAAGGCTAAAACTACTTTTATTGAGAGGGGCAATTATAACCAAATCTTCCAATCTTTTTGTACTGTACTTTGTCCTCCTTCCTATAGTTCAATTCATTAGGCAGTGTCTGAGCCTCTTTCAAACATGATCTCGATATTTTAGGTTTTAAAAAAATGTTTGATCCCTTGTTGCCTTTGGTAATGGAGCTTGCATACCTCCTTCAAGATAATCTTTCTAAATCTCTACAACTCTAGGCTGTCTGACCAATCTAATAGATATATAGGTAGAGGATTGCAGCAAAGATAAAATTGCCTGCTACTGAATGAACAACAGTGAATTGAAAATAAGTGTTCCTCATGCAACTAAGTTTATCTTCTCCCAAAACTTTACCTTGTTGAATCCAGTTCTTCAGGGCTAAGGATATTGTACCTAAATTGCCCAAATTCAAATAATCTTTCTTTAGGTACTTATTCCCACAGGTCACTCAAGCCAAGCCTCTCTGAAAACAAAGGAATTCCTAACTTTTTCCCTTTGTGAACATTGCTATTGCTTGAATCTTGTGTACATCTGTATCATTTTTTTTTTCAATCTCTGCTTTTACTGGCCAGAAAATTAAGGCCTAGGCTAGAGTATATGAAATCCATAAAATGCTCTCCCTGCCCTCATTTCTTTTCTGGTTTTGTTATAATTCTTTGTAATGGTTTAAACCTGTTCAGATGCAATGTTCTGGAATGATGACTTCTAAATTATGAAAGATTTTAAAACTCACTACAACTTTTGTGACATTTAAGAAATGTCTTCCCGCCATGCTGCAATAAGTGGTTCATCGTGATTAAAATAAAAGCACAGATTTAGAAAAGATTTAATACCTGTTGCAACAATTCACATGTTCACTATCACCCATTGTGAGAAATACTAATAGCTGTTCCACAACAGATTTATACGTGTTTCCCCGAAAAGAAGACCCTGTCTTATATATTTTTTGAACCCTGAAATAAGCACTTGGCTTTATAAACATGCGCTCAAAAGCCCGATTGGGCTTATTATCAGGGAATGTCTTATTTTGGGGAAAACAGGGTATCGGTTAATTAGTTTCATTACAATTACTATAGGACAATGAATCTTGCTTAGATTTAAACCCAGGATTAAATCTGAACTACCATAAACCACATTTACAAATCCTTTGATAGATTTGTGGCCTGATTTGCACTTGAATAAGCCTGGTTTGCTTAGAAATTCTTTGGTTTCAGTGTAACTTGCTTAAAGTTAATATATACCCTGTTTCCCCTAAAATAAGACCCTGTCTTATATTTTTTTGAACCCTGAAATAAGCGCTTGGCCTTATTGCCGTGTGCTCAAAAGCCCGATTGGGCTTATTATCAGAGGATGTCTTATTTTGGGGAAAACAGGGTATATATATAAGATTGTTTGTTTTACTTTTTAGATAAATATGATTTTGTTTATTTGATATTTGATATTACGTTGTCCAGTCAACTAAAGTAAATTCTATCCCCTGCCTTCTTATAATCATATACACACATATAAATTTCTTTCCTCTGGTTCATTTCCAGAAAGTTATGCCTTATTTATAGGAGATCTGGCCTAGAATTAATTCATTTTTGCTTGTTCATATTAGTATGACTAAAAATCAGGGGTGATACCCGATCCGGTAGCGATGGAGGCAGGTGGTTCAGAGAACCAGTAGCAAACATCCCTGCCCCCCCGCCGCCATTGCCCAGCTGAGCCTCATAATCATCAGAGGCTTTTTTTTTAATTTTTAAAAGCATTTTTTCTACAACCTCTTTGGCCGAAAAAATGCTTTTAAAAGTTTAAAAAAAAGCCTCTGATGATTGCGCGGCTCAGCTGGGATCATCAGAGGCTTTAAAAAAAAAAGAAAGAAAGCCTCTGCCGATTAGGCAAGTCAGCTGAGATCATCAGAGGCTTTTTTTTTAAAAAAAAGAAAGCCTTTGCCGATCAGGCAAGTCAGCTGGGATCGTCAGAGGCTTTAAAAGCAATTTTTTTACAACCTCAGCTGAAGAGATTGTAGAAAAAATGGTTTTAAAAGTAAAAAAAAAAGTTGGCCACGCCCACTCAGTTATATTACACCTCCCCACCAAGCCATGCCCACAAAACCGGTAGTAACAAATTTTACATTTCATCATTGCTAAAAATCATCCACTGACATTCTTTTTTTTTAATTCTTATTTCTTATATGTACAGTCATGTTGGTGTAGAAAGTCAGCACCCACCCACCCTCCTAGAGAATGAAATATTCTGAGGAATAGTAAAAAAGCAAGATGGCATATTTCCCCTAAAGGAGAAATGGGGGGGGGGAATCTTAAGGGAGGCAGAAACCAGCTCCAGTCTCCCTGTCCCAAGCAGAAACTGAGGAGGCCAGATTTTAGAAATGCAGATTTGGTCCATTCAGAAAGACTAGGTCAGACAGAAACTCCAGATAAACAACACAATTAGCCAAAACAAGATTAGCTCAGACTAACACTTAGGATTTACATTTCCCCTTTTGCCTATAGAACCAGCCATGACCCCTACATGACCCCATAGAAATCAAAAAGGTATAAAAACCCACCCTACTCTCAACTCCATTTTGTCAGCTGTCCCAGAACCGCATGCTGTATGTGTGTGTGTTGGTTCTGCTCTTCAATAAACTTTCTTTCCAATCAGCCTCCGTGTTATTTCCAGCATCTTTCTCCCAGCTTAGAACTGAACCAGATGGATTTTCTTTCCAACATTGGTTACCTGACTTGCAGATTGCCTCAAATAAATAAATAAATAAATTATTCCTTGCGAGATGTTTTCTGCTCCTCATTGAATAAATGACTGCCTTCCTTCTCAAAACTTTCCAAACTATCATTTCATTTCTAGATCATTCAAAATCATTAATAGGACTTGTAACAAATGATCAACCCATGCCTCATATGAGAAATCCCTTTTCTCAGAATGAGATCTCAGGGAATGTAATCTCTACTAATCGCTGCTGCTTTCTTTGACTCCACATCTCGGCCCGTCCCCCATGCCCTATCAAAAAACTGCATTCTCATTTCTCAAGACTTGCTCCAAAAATTATTCTTCCTGGGAAAAAAAGCTGTTTGACCAGATAGATATAGCAGAGGGGTGGAGGGAAATGAATGTGCCCACAACAAGCAGCAGCAATAGTATTATAACTTCTTAAAGGACTGGCTGCCTCTAGGTTTCTTTGAACGAAGGCCTATTGATTTCCAGAATGTGCATTTCCATCATGTCTGACAGCTGGAAGGGAGCTTTGATCAGCAAGGACTGATTGAGCTTACTAAAAGTTTGTAGTAATATAAACTTTAGGAGAGTGATGGGGTTTTTTTTATACTTGTCTCTTCTACCAAATATTATAAAACGTAATGACAAATGACTAACAAAAATGTATTCAAATCCGCTTTCATTTTGTAATGCTGTCATTCAAAGTAGTAGTAGTATTGCCATCTTTGGTCCTAGATGGGACTGTATTGTCTCGGACAGTGTGTAATTTGGGGGTCCTCCTGGACTCATGACTCCTGTTTGAGGATCAGCTGGCAGTCGTGGTTAAGAGGGTCTTTGCTCACCTTCATGTTGTACAAGAGGCTCTTCTTTGAGTCACTCATGCTGTCAGACCTGCCCCAATCTGATCCCTTAGGAAAGAAAAGCCAATTCCATTTGGTTAAAGCAAAGGACTCTTTTACTAAGAGTGATAGTTGCAGTCATTCTGTCAAGCCAGCTCTGAAAGTACTCCGCTTGCAGGATACTAGAATAAGGTGTAGGTTTGCTTCCAGCCCATCCCTTCCATCTCCCCACCCCCCACCCCGTGACCAGTCTGTTTCCAGCCAACTGGAACTTGCCAAGTTGTTTTGAGGAACTCTGAGTTTTTTGGGGCAGGGGTGAAATTCATCAGGTTCTGAAGAACCAGTAGCGGAAATTTTGAGTAGTTCGGAGAACCAGCAAATGCCACCTCTGGCTGGCCACAGAGTAGGGTGGGAATGGGGATTTTGCAGTATCCTTCCCCTGCCACGCCACACCCATCAAGTCACGTCCACAGAAGCAGTAGTAAAAAAAATTGGATTTCTCCACTGGTTTGGGGGTAATCTGCATATTTCTCAAGGTGTCTGGCAATGGGATGCTGTGGTACAAACAGGATCCGTCTGCTCTGGTTTTTCTCACTTGTCATTCCCCCTTCCAATTTCCTATCATGTACACACAAAGCTTTATTGCCCTTTCATCTTTCCTTCTTTTATCCTTTCCTTCCCCTTCTTCTTTTTATGACATGATACCTGATACTTTTTATGACATGACACCACCACCACCACCCCGGCAGATCCGACACATATCCTGGTCATGTCTGTATTGATTACAGCAATGAAATAATTGTAGCAGAGATGTTATATGCACAACTCTAGGAATGCCCCAAACTGCTTGTGTTATTCCTCAGCATATAATTTTTTATATACTGTTGTTGCTGTCTAGCCCCATCTAGTGGCCGAAGGGACAAATATGCCCCAACATACAATATTTATATACTGTTGTTGCGCTCTAGCCCCATCTAGTGACCAGAGAAACAAAATACAAAGTATATTGTTTGAAGCTGACCCAACCCATTTTACCTATCAGCCTGCACTCTCAAACCAAGTGCACGCTGGGAAGCCAGACTCCATTTCCTTTAGCATTTGGAGAAGGCAGAAGCACAAGAAGAATCCATCTTAATCTGTGGCACATGGTCATTCAAGGACAAATTAACATCCCACACACAGAACATCACTGATGAGATTTAAATTGCTTGTATTATTAATTGTTATGTTCAGCAGTAACTCGATACTGTATATCTTGTATTTGGTTCTCATTGTATGTGTCCCTATTTTCCCCACTTTCACCATATCCTGTTCTTTCAATAAAGCATTCAGATCTACGCACACAGTCTGTTTTATTGGCAGATAGGTGGGTTTAGCTGCATGTCGAGCTGCATACAGACTAATATGTAGTGAGGACAGAACAGCTTGGGTCACTCCTTCTGTACTAACTGTTGCTTCTGGATACTCCTCAAGGGTAGCCCCATGTAGAGCGCTTAAAGGTGATAAGTAACACTGCAATTCTGGAATTCAACAAAGGGTAGTTCAGATTCTACAGAAGCTTAGGAATTTAAATAACAGTTGTGCTTTTGATTGATGGATTGATTTTTTTAAAAGTCTAATAGAAATTTTAACTATGTTTGGCATTCTACATTGAGCTATATGTGTTGCAGTATATACCGGTAATCTCTTTGATAAATTGATACGTTGGCTGAGAGATTACAGAATTTAGAGGGCACCAGGTAGTTTCTAAATCAGGATAGCACAGTTTGGATTCCATCCTAAATAAATTGAATAAAACAAAATAAAGCTTACTTTCATATGTGTGCTCTGGAAGTCTACTGAAAGCCACGGGAAGTCTACTTAATATACGAAGAGCAGGAAACAATGTTTTATTTCAACATTATTTGTTTTCATAAACACAGTCTCAGTCATTTTCATTCACTATATTTCAATTAAATTATAATTATACATCTTCTTAAGCAGATCCCTTCCTCCTCCCAATTTAGCAAAGGATATTAGTTTTCCTGTGTGAAAAAAAAGGAAGACGCCAGCATGTTCCAAATAAATTACCACTCAGAACTGGAAGACAATTCCACCCCTGTAATAATATACCATCAGAAAGAAATGTCATGGATAAAGCTGAAAGGACTATACCCATACAGTATCTCTGCAGCAGATGAGACAGATTCTTAATGAACTCTGGAACGGGGTGGGGCTGAAACAATTCAAAAATTAAATAGATTTCTGTTAGCTTCTGCCAGATAACAATTGCAGAAAGGGCGAAAGAAATAAAAAAAGACATCCTCCGTTGGCCTTTTCTTTTGAAAATGACGTGTGCTGGGGAGTTAACCCTTAATGTTGGTAATAATGATTATCGTAACCAGTCTGTGGTTTACAAAAGAAACGTCCGAGTGCAACAGCAGCAGACACTTCATTATTTTGTTGTGGAGGAAAAGCTGGTTTTAGCAGATAAGTGACAGAAAGCTTGAAGCACTGCATTTGCGACAACAAAAAGTCTAGACAAAGGGAAGAGCTACCCTCTGCCAATTTAACATAATGTGAACACAGCCATGTGGACACACCACATGGAAGTTATTAATCTTCTTTCCCTTTCCCCAATTCTTTTGCTGGCATGGGGCTGCCTCTCCTTTGAAAACTAATGCAGAAATTGTCCAGGAGAGCTCAGTGTACATATCAGGTCTTCTACATGTTCAATAAATTTAATAGACTAAGGTGCCTTGTGTACTTCCCTGCAAGCCAGCTGAAAAATCAGTCTGGGAAGATTCAAGGATCCAGCCTGAGGGGCTCCAAATACCATGCAGAATAATAGAAATCTAGACATAGTCCTCAACTTACAACCATGATCGAGGACAACATTTCCATTGCTAAATAAAACAGTTGTTCCATGCATGTTGCCCTATTTTATGCCTTTTCTTGTCACAGTTGTTAAGTGAATCGCCGCACTTGTTAAGTTAATAAGATGGTTGTTAATTGAACCTAAATTCCCCATTAATTTTGCTTATGAAAAGGTTGAAAAAGATGTCTATGGAGATTCTCGGACATCCAGGTCATGGTTGTCCCTAAAGTGCTTTTTCAAGAGGCAACTAGACATTCTGGTTTTTCTTTGAAGACGTTTCATTTCTTATCCAAGAAGCTGAAGAAGTTTCTTGGATGAGAGGCGTAACATTGTCAAAGAAAAACCAGAACATACAGTTACCCCTTGAAAAAACACCTTTGGGTTGCAAAAGATGATCACATGACCCAGAGATACTTCAACTGTCATAAGTACATGCCAGTTGCCAAACGTCCAAATTTTGATCACGTGCCCACGGGGATACTGCAATGGTCTTAAGTGTGAAAAACAGTCATAATTCACTTTTTCAGTGCCGTCGTCATTTTGAACAGTCACCCAAATGAATTTTAATGGTCATTTAGTGACTGTTAAAATTGCAATTTACAAGAACTACCTGTAAATTAAATTTTTCTTGCTGCAGCCATCATGGGTCATTATTCATTTTCTGCCTAGCAACAGCCAACACCGGCCATCACCACAAGCTATAGAATTTTACAACTTTAGGCCTGCTATAAATTCAACAGTATTTGGAAGAACTGGTCATCTCAGGAAGGCAAAGAAGCCTTAGGACCATGATGGTGAACCTATGGCACGTGTGCCAGAAGTAGCACGCAGAGCCCTCTCTGCTGAACCTATGGAACGTGTGCTGTCGCCCCAGGTCAGATCTCTGTGGTGTTTCTTTCATGAGCTTTTGTTTCCCTGCAAATGCCGAAACAGAAACTCACAGAAAAAAAAGATCTTACCTCTTGCCACGCTACCGGTATTGGGATGCCCCACCTCCCGCCAGCCAGCTGGTCTTTGGGTTTCTGCTGCACATGCCTGTGCATGCCCGCATGTGCATATTGGGGTGCATGCACATGTTGACACAAGTACCCGTTCATGCATGCACAGACACCTTTCAGTTTGGGCAAGCGCATGCAGTTTGGGCACTCGGTGTCTAAAAGGTTTGCCATCTCTGCCCTAGGATCTTCTAGGCCAGGCCTTGTTGTTTATTTCTTCTTGCGGTTCTTAGTTCATGTTTTCCTCATTTCACTTCTCTCACCCACATCTTACTTCCTCATCAGTTGTCATCAGCACTCTTGTCAAAATATTCAGAAATGCCTGAACATCCAACATAACAATAATAGCAAATGATTCAAATTAAATCTTATTTGCAAAAAAGTGTAATTTACATAATTTGTTCCTAGCACAGAAATTAGGCCTCTTTTCTATGCAATTTGGATTCTTTTTTAGCATACAAAATTCTTTACCCTGAGATCATGGATAAAGAAAAAGAGAGCATTTTTGAGGTCTTTTTTCTAAATGAGAGCTTACTGCAGCTGAGGAGGCTGTGGATAAAATTGACTTTTGTTACTTTTAAACATTCTGTATGAGTAAATGATTGACATAGGAAAAATATAAACTGGTATACTGTTTATATAGATGGTATAATTTGTCCTATTTGATGTTTATAGGTATCAGACCATTTACTTATTGTAAATAATTACTGGTAGATCTTTGCCTCTGATAAAAGTAATAAAGTTTTACAACTGCCCACAAAATCTCAGCATACTTGATTTTTTTCTGCCTCTTACTTTTGTTGAATATCCATCTTGTTTTATAAAACTTCAGGTGGATTTTTTTCTCCAGCATCATGATTACGTGAAGTGTTAATACCACTTTATAATGCCTTGTTAAGACCAGTGGTGCGTTGGTCCTGGTTCACACCGATTCACAAGAACCGGTAGTAAAAAATTGTAGTAGTTCAGACAACCGGTAATAACATTGGCTGGCATTTAAAAGAAAAAAAAGTCTCTGCCGATCAGGCAACTCAGCTTGGATCGTCAGAGGCATTTAAAAGAAAAAAAGCCTCTGCCAATCAGGCAACTCAGCTGGGATCATCAGAGCCTTTTGAAAGCATTTCTTTACAACCTCTTCACCAAAGAGGATGTAGAAAAAATGGTTTTAAAAGTTTTTTAAAAATGGTCACGTCCACCCAGTCACATTACCCCCCCACACACACCAAGCCACGCCCACAGAACCGGTAGTAACAAATTTTAGATTTCACCATTGCATAAGTCCAGCTTAATATGCTATTCCTGGTATATGATGTTTTGTATACATACATAGAAAGAAGCACTCTTGTGATCTTTGACTTTTACGCTTGCTGTCAAACATCAGCCATAATACTAATTACTGTTTTGAACAATATGCACGAATGGCTATTTTATATGTGAAATTATGACTGAAATATTTCTGCACCTATATTGGTTCTCACTGTCAGGAAATTTCTCCTTAGTTTTAGGAGAAAAATTAACTTCTCTCTTTGTTCAGTTTCCATCCATTGCTTCTTGTTTTGCCTTCTGGTGATTTGGAAAATACATTGCCTATACATTCTCTCTGGTAGCCCCTTAAAAATCTGTTGCCTATCACACTCTTGGGCAAAGCATGTGAGCCATTTCCTCCTTTCAGTGGTCCATGAAAGTACATCTATATTATGTAGGTAATAAAATTGAAAAAAAGGTGAACAACATTTTTACAGAACTATAGATACGTTGAGGCTGTGTGTGACAAGGAATGGCTGGGAGGGGACCCCTTGACGTGAGTGACATTGAGTTGGCCACACCCACCCAGTCACATGACCATGAAGCCACTCCCACCATCACATGACCAAGCCATGCCCACAAAATAAGCCACGCCCACTGAAACGGTAGTAAAAAAATTAGAACCCATCCCTGGTGTGTGTGTATATATAATATCATATATTAATAGCATGATTATAGGAAATACTTGTTCAGAATGATATTTCAATAGATTCTGGGTTTATCTCTAGGTAAATATCACATTCGTTGCAGACAAACACAATTTCATTTCTAGTTTCTGGATCATAGGTCATATGTCATTTTCAGTCAGGCTGTCATTTTGAGATGTAGCAAAGTACCCTTCCTAATTCAGATAGTCAGCAATCTGCAGAATATGCCATTGCCCATTGTGCCTTTATATATCATTATCATTTCAGAACTGATGTTTATGGCAGAAATAAGCTACAGATAAAACAAGCATGAGTAGGCCTTTTTGCATCCAGGCCAAAACATTTTAGTTTTTCCAGGACATTAACTGGGTAATTTAAGTTAAATGGTTAACCCTGTCAAAAATAAACAAACTAATTACTGCAGAAGGATGACATACAAAGACACCACAAAGCTTTGCAACGATGCGAGGTAATGATTCCGAATACATCGGAATCATTGTGGGGAAAAGAACACAGAGAGCTAGTCTCTAAGCTAGTTCAACTTACTCACTGTCTTATGTTCTATCTATTTTGGCTGAGGAACTTTCAGATTCAGGCTAAGCCCTGCCCTCCTTATTAGAAGATTCACCCTTTCTTAGCCAACGAGATTCACTGAATTGCTTTGTAAATTTTCAGGTTCTGCACAAGGTCATTCCGTCCAGTAATAATCAGTGTGCTAGAAATCTGTCATTAGAACAGACCAAGACTGTTCTAAGACATTATTTAAAATTTTAGTAACAACAATGAGGTCCAGTCAGGGTTGGGCTTCAAAAATTTTAGCAAGGGGATCTCTGCCTGGTTGCTGGGTGGGCATGGCCATGGTAGGCATGGCCAAGTTGGCCTCCTGCACCATGGCAGGGGGGGTGTTTTTGCCCTCCCTGGGCTCTGGAGGCTTTCCTCAAGCCTCCGGGAGAGCAAAAACAGCCTCCTCAGGCTCCAGAGGTCCTCTGGAGGCCAGAAACCAGTAGTTCAGGAACTTCTTGAACTTCTGGTAAGCCCGTTTTTCGCTCTCCCCGAACCTCCATGCACACCCTGCACTACCTGCATCTAAACAGGCTGCATGGGGACTCCTGGGAGGTGCAGGATGGGGTGGGTGGGGCCAGCCAGGAGTGGGATTTGGGGATCCAGTACAGAAATGAACACATGGATATTAAAAAAGATTTGAAAAAAATGTCAGAATTTATAACTGGGAAATACATAGATAGAGGGAAATGGTGGCCCAAGAAACTGTATTTGGAAGGTGGCAAATATAATATTTGTCTGTTAATGTGTAGGAAACATGTGATACATGGAATTATTCACTTGAATATTGATAAGGTCATGCAAAACCAACAGCAACGGTTTAAAAGGGACGCCATATAGTGCCTTGCTTGTCTAAAGCTGTCCGTTTATGAAACAACTATATGAACAATATGCCACTTAAACATGCATTTCAGATTGGGAATTAAAATAAGGGAAGAAAGAAAGTGGAAGAATAAAATCATTGTTCCAATACAGATTTTGGAAATAATCCACAGAACATCTTCAGCCTCCTTTTTTCATCCATCTAGAACTGGATTATCAAACTGAGATCATGCAAAAACTGAGAGCAATGTAGTTTTTAATCCCAACAGCAATCAGGCAGAGGTTAATAATTTGATCAGATAAAATCCCAACATGTTTTCAGGTACTAGATTTTCTACAAAAAAATTAAACTGAATAGCAATCTAGAATATTAAACAAGAGCCTCCAATTGTAAGAATTAGCAACAAAGGAATGTTAAAAATAACAAGTGTTACAAATCTATTCTGGTGGACTCGGCTGTTTCATGTATTGCTGATTTAAAAGCATAGTTTGGAAATAACATATGAGGAGGTTCAGGGAGAAAAAAAATGCAGTACAACTGATCTCTTCTATCGAAATATACTACAATTGATCGGAGCCAAGTCTCAGATCTACTTTGGATGTACGATCAAACAGGACTCAGTGACAACAGGGTTATTTTATAATGATTTTGCTTCTGTGATCTTTGTTCTTGCATTGTGCATCACGACTGCACAAGCTAAAACAAAAAAGCAACAATAAGGAAAAATTCACTTGCCAGAAAGTAAAAGCTCTAATCCTTTTATTTCCTCTCAAATAATTGTATACTTTATTTGCCTAGGTTTGGCTGAAGTGCAAGTTCCTGACTTGCTCACGCCAAAAAGAAGTTAAACTTCAGCAGTTTCCTTATTAAGTTTAGAGAAGTTAGGGCTGACTTGTCACTGAACATATATTCTGATTTTAGCCTCCTCTGTTCACTACATCTGTTTTGCAGAGCTCGGTGATGGATTAATAGTTTAAATTAAAATGTATGTCATAAAATATCTTAAAATATCAGTTTTAGTTGTGAGGGCAAGCCACAACAGTTGCAGCAGGCCCTTTGTGGATTATTATAAACTGTTCACAACAATTTTTAAGTCATAGCTGCCAATTCTTTGGCTGGTGTGGACCATCATACGCATCCAGTTCTTTCCATGAACCTAGGTCCGTGATGGCAAACCTATGGCATGTGTGCCACAAGTGGCACACATAGCCATATCAGTGGGCACGTCAGTTCAGCTCTGGCGTGCATGCGCACGCTGGCCATCTGATTTTTGGGCCTTCTGGGCCCACCAGAAGTAGGGAAACAGGCTGTTTCCTGCCTCCAGAGGGCCTGGGTGTGTGGGTGGGGAAGGCCCGGTTTTCTTTCTTACCTGGCTCCAGATCCTATCTATGCAACTGCGGAGGGCGAAAACAGCCTTTCCCACTCCCTTGGAGGCCCTCCGGAGGCCTGAAAGGACCTATTCCCCAACTCCCGGTGGGACAGGAAGTGACATTTTTTGCTCTCTAGGAGTCTCTGGAGGCTGGGGACAGCAAAAAACGTCACTGGGATTTGGGAAATGGGTCCTTTTCGGCCTCCGGATGGCCTCCGAGGGAGTGGGAAAGGCTGTTTTCGCCCTTCCCAGATGCATAGAGAGGATCTGGAGCCAGGTAAGAAAGAAAAATGGGCCTATCAGGCCATCGCATGCCAGGAACGGGGGGGAGGGAGGTTGCGCATGCATGCGCAGGGGGGGCGCATAGAATTATGGGTGTGGGCACACACACGCATGAAGCTCCCCCACCCACCCCCTTCCTGGCATGTGATGGCAAAAAGGTTAGCCATCACTGACCTAGGATGTCATGTATTAGTATATTATATGTGTGGATTCAAGCACAGTATAGTCTTATTATTATTATGGTTGATCATACAGTCCCCAGATCAGATCTTTCTTTCCATCCATGACTCCTTCCCTAAGTTGTAAGCAAATGTTTAATAATATAAAAGATATTGGCACAGGAAGTAAACTGTTACTAGTAAAGGTCCCTTTTGTGATTGACTGAAGGGGGGATTAATCAATGCCAATGGGGGTCCAGTGGTGGTCCAGATGTTTTGGGATTGCATTCAAGGCACCTATTATTATTGGTAATATATTTGCTTTTGTTTGCCACAGAAATTCTATTTCTATTTGCAAGTCTGTATATTTTGTGATTTTCTCCATTTCTGTCTCTTCTATTTTGCAATCCCCACTATCCTGCTTTTTTCGTCTTTCTTATCAATATTATTAAGTCTGTGGTGTTACGTGGCAAAAGCTTGACTGTTTGAATTCTAAAGTCCCAAAGCAATTTAGCTTCTTCATTTTCTAAGACTTTGTCTATTTTTGCGGTCTTACCAGTTCTTGCCTGCAGGCAACTGGTATTTCTTGCAGATCTTCCAATGCACCATTGTTGCTACTTTGCTATGTCGTTTCTGGCCAGTCTGTGCAGTCTGCTTATAGTAGCTAACTAGATAGTCCACTGCTCAGTTTCTTTGCTCAAGCAGCACATGCTCTCTGTCACTGTTTTCTCAATTCTGTCTTTGTATACATTTATTCATAAGGCTTGGTCTTGTGCAGCCAGAATTAGCCCTTGTGTCTCTTTAACTTTTCTGCTCTTAACCTTTGCTAGGTCTTTTTGTTATCTAATTTGCCTGCTAGTTACTTTTATGTACTGTCCATGTAATGCTTTGACTTGCCATGTCCTTTTCTATTCTTCATTTAGTCTGTCTTACGAGTCAGTCTGGTCTCTTTGGTATTTAGTATGGTGAATTCAGTACAGTATGGTGTACTAACTTCAGTGCATCTTCTTTTCTGTTCTTTATATATTTTCCAATGCCTTTTCTTCTCCAATTGGTGTACTTGCATCATTCCCATCCATTTTTATTTGGTCATAGACTAGCAAATGAAACATGAAAAATGCAATGAATGCAGGCAAAAAGAATAAAAGGTTCTAAAATATCTAAGAAAGATTTGAAAAGAATTTACAACAAACTATACAAACTGTGGAACAGCACTTCAGCTGTAATAAAAGACATAAAGTCGAATTGCTCTGATAATAACTTCAAATAAAACAAATCAGGATGACCAGAATAGAGTCATCCTATTCTTTACCTATTTAGTAAAGAATAGAGATAATAATTCCTGGTGAGCATCTGCGTAGAGGTGACAATACAAAATAACATATTCCATCATTTCAAGTATTACTCCATTGCATGAATGCAGTCTCTCTTTAAATTGGGGGGGGGGGATGAATCTGGCCCTTCTAAATTTTGGAATTTTAATGCGACTAAGGTATGTGGCTGGTTAGAGAAGGTGTGCAGAGTGGTTCAAAAAGATGCTGTAGGTAGAATTGGTAAATATGCTTGCAACTCTAAAACAGAGGCCTGCTGCTTGGGATCAGTTAGTGCACGTTCATAGCTCATCAAGGTGATGGCTGTCCATGAAAAACTATTAAGTTTGGCACATATTGCCTTGCACCAGGAAGACTGGAAATTATTGGTCATAATTGAAGAAACCAAGCCATCTAAAAAAAGAAGAGAGCTAAAAAAAATGAAATCCAGGCAGACGTTTCTATTTTAAGTAGGCTTCAAGGTGAAGCACCATGGTTGGAATTCTGCAAAGTACTTGGAAAATTGATCTCAAAACTTGGATTAATTTTTTGAAGAGAAAGGAATGATCTGTAGGGGCTCAACTAAACTCCAAAAAAAAGGAGCGAAGCTCAGATTTTAGCCAAGAAGACTTCAAATGCTGTAAGTATATGCTGGGCTCCTTTGGAGAAGTTGAAAGATTATAAAGCTCATGCTGGATTTTGTACATTTAAAGTAACGTAATCAGCATTAAATTTACCATTGCCTGTAGCATGGAAAATAACCCCTAGATATTTAAAGGTCTTGACTTGCTGTATTGAATGATTATTTAGCCTTCAAATATCTGCCTTAGGGTGCTTATCAAAAACCATGACCTTGGTTTAGGAGTAATTAATTTCTAGTTATTCTTCTTGACAGTGCTAGGCCTGTTTCAATCCAATCTGTCTCTAAAAAAATAATACAACATCATCTGCAAACAAAAGAACAGAAATATGCCTATTTCCTAATTTTGGCAGATGACATGGGAGTTAATATATAGATTAAAAAGAAAGGGAGTTAAATATAGTCTTGTCTTACTCAACTCTTGATAAAAATTTCCTTGAACATTATATCGCACCTTCTTCTGGAAATTTTCATATAACTTGTATATAAAACCAAGTAATCTTTTATTAATTGAGGAAGAGTTCAGTTTCTCTCATAACTTGGATCTAGAGATGAGATCAAAAGCACATATAAGATCGATCAACACTATATCAAGTGATGAACGAGTCCTGGAAGAATATTTCTCGAGTAGATGTTGAAGAGTTAAAATGTGGTCAATAATTTAACCGACTTCTATGAAACCTGCCCGCTCATCTGCCAAGATTTCTGAGTTACAACCCAATCCAGAAGCTTGTGGTACAAGTGTCTATCGTATAATTTACTAACCATACTGAAAAAGATAATGGGGAGATACCTGACAGGTAAATATCTATCTTTGTTTTGAATATACATTCAGGTATGTTTGTCAATGACAACTTTTTTCCTGATTTCATCTTTCTCCTTACAATGGCTAGAAGACATTCTTTATGAGAATTTCTGGGAAAGTGATATCTTGGCTTTAAATTTGGGTCCAATTTACAAGTGTCACAGGTTACAATATCTCAAATTTCCCTCTCAGTCAGGTGAGTGTTTCTTTTTTGTTTTTAATATGCTTCTATGTGTGTTCATTAGAGGATCTGTTGATTATACAGTATCTGATAACTTACTACAATGTATACAGCATAATTAAGAAAGTCAGAACTTCTTTTCATATAAATATTAATCCTTTTTGCAAACCATAAATGGCAGCACTAATGTTAAATTATTAAATTGTAGGAAGACCCTTTCAATAAAATAATTTTTCAGTGAAAAATTCAAGTTTTCAACTAAATGCTGGTTATCATAGGAAGGAGGTCAGATGTTTTTCCCCATGCAAATCCATTTTGTTAAATGTACTTCTTAATTAGTCTGAAGAATTGCTGATAATAGGTGACAACTTCTAAAATAACTCCTTTGGATCAACTATTTTGCTTTGAATACCTAGAGAAATTGCATAGCTCTCAGAATTAGTGGGAACAGGTCTTCACTAAAACTAATCCAATCCCAAGGAATTTTAATGGTTCAGGTGACAAACAATACAGCATCTCCTCAACCATTTACCAAAATCTTGCAGGATACCAGAATGATACCTTATATCTCTCTGTATACTTTTTAAAACCCAGTTGTGGGCTAAAGTAATAATATTGGCATCCAGCCCACCCATAATTGGTTTGTTAATCACACATTATGCGACTTTTTGTTAATTGCCTTGATGAAGTTAAAAGACATTATGCTCACAGCATTTCCACAATTTATGGAAGATACACAATTTTAAAAATAGTCCAGCAATATTTGTTTTTAACACAAAAGATCAATAAGGTTCAGCTAAAAAGACTTGTTCTTGACAAATAAATTTTAAATTATAATAGTAATCAAGTAATTACATTTAATAACTTCCATATCTTTGCAAGTATTGATGTCAGATCAACTATTGTTCCATCATGGATCTTTCTTTTCCCCTTTCCTTGAAGCTATGGACTGCTCATACTTTCCTCCTGTCATCTTGTACTTCTCATATCCTCCAACATACTTCGAAGATAATGGATTGCTCCCTCCTGTCAGTACCTCGATGCAATTTATCTAGCACTCAAAATATGAATACATTCAAGATAATATCTCTTACAAGCTTGAGCTGGAATTTGGCTCTTTCAGTTAGCTCTTCACAATTGCACAGTGAGACATACACTGTCTTCTCAGAGAAGATTGAGCCAAAATTGTAGCTGAACAGTTCTTGCTTTTGTTATTGTTACCCTTTTGCCATCTTCGCCGATCAGCTGATATCATCTTTCCTTCCTTTTGATTTTATTTTGAAGAGGCTCATTTACTGTCTATACATCCTTCATCTCAGTCTGATCTTTCGCC
Organism: Ptyas mucosa; assembly: GCA_012654045.1. Classification (NCBI taxonomy): domain Eukaryota; kingdom Metazoa; phylum Chordata; class Lepidosauria; order Squamata; family Colubridae; genus Ptyas; species Ptyas mucosa. The sequence goes on from WNWU01000002.1 coordinate 6,659,657, forward strand.
ATCCTGTCATCATCCACAATTCTGTGTCCCTTAATGTATCCTTCTTTGATGACTTGTTCCTCTTTGCACTTCCTCTTCTATCTTTTATTTTCAGGTTTTTTGCTAAGCTTTCTAGTGTAGGTACACTTGTCTTTTTTCTGATGTCCTTTTTTTTTCATTGGAATAATTTACAACCAGGTTTTATGTATCTCTTTTTTGGGGAACTTCCATCATCATAGTTTCCTTTCCCAATATTTTTTTCTGCTTTGGAATTCTATTCTTTATTCTGAAATTATTTAAATCTACTTTCCTGAAAGCCAAAAAGCATGCATTTGACGTTATTTGGCTTTGATATTCCCAATATCAGGAATTTCAGCATCATACTTTATATCACACATCCATATTCCCTCAAGCTTCCCTTCATATTATTAAGTCTTCCGAATTGGTTATAATCAAATCAACGATAGCTATCTCTTTGTGCCTTTCTGTACTTTCTAGAAAAGCAAAGACAGATCAGAATTTTCTAAAAGTTATTTTTCTACAACAAAGTTTAGATAAATTAAATGTCTCCAATTAATACTATTTGAGGCTATTTGAAAAAAGCGTAATTAAGTTTTGGACAGAATCATCTATATATTTTTCTGTAATCCTCTTTAGATATTTAAAACACAGGAGGATTGAGAATATTTGCTTAGCCTATTCCATCCTCAATTTTTAAGGGTCAGTATGAAGGGCCAGTCTATACCTAAACATAGTATGTTTGTTTGTATATATTAAAGCAGGGGGTTTAATATATACAAAGATAGATATTGGAAGATAGACTCCAGATCTAGAAGGAACTTGACAGATTTGAACATTGGACCCTAACAAGATACAGTGAGAAAAGTAAGGTCCTGCTCTTAGGTAGGAAAAATCAAATGCACAGTATAGAACAATAATGCCTATGCAAGGGATTTAAGTGTCCTGGTGGATCACCACTTAAGTATGACTCAGCAATGGGCTGCAGCTGCTGAAAAAGCCAATGCATTTCTAGATTCCATCAACAGATGGATAGCGTCAAGATCACGGGAAATGATAGCACCACTCTTTACTGCACTATTGAGTCTGCATTTGCAAACGATGCTTCCAGTTCTGGCCACCACGATACAACACACACACACACACCCAGAAAACCCCAAACGGAGTCCCTAGAAAACATGCATAGAAGAGCAACAAAGATAATAAGGGGTCTGGTAGCTAAATTGCATGATGAAGGGTTAAGGGAACTAGGTATGTTTGCCTAATGAAGAGAAGGCTTAGAGGAGATATGATTGCAGTCTTCCAATATCTGAAGGGCTATCACGGGGAGAGCATCAATTTATTCTCCAAATCTCCTGAGGGTAGGACAAGAAGCAGTGGTTGGGAAGTCGTCAGAAGGAGATCCAGCCTGGAAATAAGGAAGAATTTCTGACAGTGAGAATAATTAATCAATGAACAGCTTGTCTCCCAAAGTTGTGGACGTTCCAACACTGAAGGTTTTTAAGAAGAGATTGGACAACCATGCATCAGGATGGAATAAACAGCTAGGATATATATTAATGACAGGGGTGTGTTGTAGGTTGCACAGAATTTTTGAACAGGTATTTTTTTGTAATGGATTCTAGTAAGTAAATGGGTGGCCAAAGGCAAATCACAAATATACTTAAATTTATATTTGAATGTAATTAAATTTTGGAAGACAGCCATTGGAAAACATATGTGAACCTAGTGTAGTGTTATTTATGCATTACGGTGCACAATCACTCAATTTATATAGCTGTGCTTTCCTGATCTATGGTTATACACAGGTAGACTTTCTGCATACATACCTGAATATCAATGGTGAAATGTAAATTTTGTTACTACCGGTTCTGTGGACGTGGCTTGGGGGGGTAATATGACTGAGTGGACGTGGCCATTTTATTATTTTTTTTACTTTTAAAACCATTTTTCTACAGCCTCTTCAGCTGAAGAGGTTGTTTAAAAAATGCTTTTAAAGCCTCTGATGATCCCAGCTGACTTGCCTGATCGGCAGAGGCTTTGTTTTTACTTTTAAAAGCATTTTTTCAATAACCTCTTCGGCCAAAGGGATTGTAGAAAAAATGCTTTTAAAAATTAAAAAAAAGCCTCTGATGATTGTGCGGCTCAGCTGGGCAATGGGGGGGGGGGGGTAGGGATTTTTGCTACCAGTTCTCCGAACCACCCGCCTCCATCACTACTGAATTGGGTGATCCAGTCTGAGCTGGGAGCATTTCACCCCTGTTGAATATGCATATATGTATCAAGTCCAATGTATGTGACAAGGCTGGGAAATGTTGCTGAACATTTCATATTCTAAACATATTTTAAACATTTCTGGGGCTTTCTCAGAAGATCTTATTTAGTTGTCATCCTAGCTGCAATTTTAATATTAAGCTTTATCTATATACATAAAAGCCAAATACCACTCACTCATCACAAAATCTCCAGAACAGTAAAGCCTACAAACTTGAAATTTGGCACGTATGTTCCTCTTGGTTTCTAGGTTCTCGCTAAGAAAGGATTTTTCAAAATGATCATCAGATCATTAGTATTTCATATATAGTATTATATTAACATGCTCTGATGCTAAGGAACTAGACATTCTACTCCCCCTCCCCTCCAGAAAAGAACTCTGTTCCAACTGCCAGTTGCCTTATATTAACACGCTCTGACACTACCCCTTCGCTAAACCGGGTGTGGGCATGGCCAGCGCGTGACTCATCTGGTCTGTGGGCTGGGACATTCTACTCCCCCTCTGTTCCAACTGCCGGTTGCCTTATATTAACACGCTCTGATGCTACGAAGTTACACATTCTACATTTCTACAAGTTTCAGGCTTTAAGTGTCAATTTATCAAGCCCGAGCACATAGTTTCATAGCGAAGCATGGGCGTCCAACTAGTACTGTATATTCAACATAAGCTTCCGAATATATGAATGAAAGCAGATTCTAATATGGCTCTGAGATGAACATATTTAAATTCACAGCTCAGAAGGTCAGATTTGCCATAACCTGGGGACCTAGCCGACATATGTACAGTTTCCCACTGTGAAATTTCACTGGTCTTTCAGCATTTGAATGCAGGGAGAGCATCAAAGTATGAAAACCAAATCAAGAATCCCAACCATAGTAGTAAACTCATTTTCTTTGTTAATTTGGTTTTAATGCTGATACTCTTTAGAAAAACCGCTCCCAGAAACTGGTTAGCGTTACTTTTTCTCTCCCACAAGAACAAAGTAGATTTGCTGTATTTTACTGTGACAGCTAGGCCGTATCACTTGAGCCTTATTGCACTTGATAGCTACCTTTAGGGAATGTCTTTTCCAATTGTTTATTCTTAAAGGCTCCCTGTCAGCTCCAAATGCAAAAGACAAAGAGAAATCCTGGAAAATGCCAGTATGAGTGCCAGACTGGGGTCTATTGATGCTTTTAAAAATTTTATTGGGAATTTATCTGTCTATGATAACTGAAGAATGAAATGATTTTCCATTCTATTCTGACAAATGTTTCTTTAATATCAGAGGAGGAGTTTACCTTGTCCTAAACTCATGCTATAAAATGCATCAGGAAAGAAAGATAGCTATGAGAGGATAAGGTTTTTTTCCCCTGATCATTATGAAAACAGTCCCTGGTAGAGTTAAAAACTGCCTTGGGGAAGACTATTATAACCCTCAGGGTATTTCTTACATTATTGTTTGAAGATGTTATTTATTACTCTGGTCATCTACTACTTTCCATTAGAAGTATCAAAGTGATTGGTGTTAGAAGTTTGTATTACACATTATAGATAATATAAGGCAAGAAGGTAAAAGGGAAACCAAAACCATAAACAATGTTTAATATATAAACTATATGTATGTATGTATGTATGTATGTATGTATGTATATGTATGTATATGTATATATATATATATATATATATATATATATATATATATATATTAACAGCAACATATTTGTGTGTGTGTGTGTGTGTGTATAAATACGTTGTTGTTAGTTGCGAAGTCGTGTCCAACCCATCATGACCCCATGGACAACGTTCCTCCAGGCCTTTCTGTCCTCTAACATCCCCCAGAGTCCATTTAAGCTCAATTTATAAATATATAAATATAATATGTTAGTGGGATATGTAAAATGCTAGGTAAGTGAATTTTCAAAGGTTTTTCATTTGTAAGTTTGTGAAGGTAATATACCAATTTCTCTGGATACATACCCTTGAGACTAAAAGAATTCTCAGCCTTATTTTAGAGAGGCAGACCGGTGGGGGAGGAGATCCAGACAACACTTGCAGAAATTCTTAATATTTTCTTTATTAAACTATAAAGGTTGGCTGATTTCTAAATAGAGTAGAGGTGGTATAATTTCTGTAGGATGTATATACTGTACTGTAAAGGATTTCATTGATAATATCATTTTCCAGGTCCATCTGATTCTCCTTTTCTTTCTGCCACATCAGAACCTGCAGAGAGGCACGCTCGGGGCCCCTTCCGTTAAACAATGTCATCCCATTGCACCCAACAGTTGGACCTTCTCTGTGGGAGCACCTGCGCTATGAAAATCCTGCGCTATGAAAATCCAAAATTCTGATAGCCTCCCATAAGACATTGAGCACCTGGCTAGACCCTCAGATGTTTGGGTCAGAGGATGGCACGAGCTATATTGAACAAAGTTGGGTTTTATAAATTGGGATTATTGTTTGAAAGTTGGACATTGTAGTTTAGATTGTGGGTATGTTGTTGCTTTAATTTTGTACCCGCCTTGAGTTGGGCAGCCATACTCATAATCTAAATTTTTAAAAAATAGTTAACATTATGTTTCACAATATAAAATCTAGAAAATGAGTCTGATGAGATTTTTTTTTACATAGTTTTAGTAGAACATAATCAGGATAGATCCATATTTTCTAAAGTGATTATCAGTTCGTGGTCATGGCTTTCTGCGAGACTGTCAAGACTTACAATTTTTTGGTGTATTTGAACTAGTGTTACATTATGGCAAACGATTCAGCAATTAAACAGCTGCTTATACGAATCACACATACTCTACGATTGATATTCAATTTATATCTAATATGCCATTGGAAAAGCAACATTCGTAAAGGTAGACCAAAAGCCAATCTGTCTGAATTGTCCCACTGGGGGCAACTGTGTGCCCTTATTTCCCATAGGCTAGGTGCAATAGAAGTTACAGGGTGAAGTTTGACTAAATAAACAATTGCTGCAAAATAAAATATCCATGTGTTGACATTCAAGAACAGCCACCTCCAAGCTGAAATGCTCCGACTTCTTTGGACTACAATTGCCATCATCCCTGTTCACTGCAGAGAATGGAAGACCATGTTTAACATTTGATTGCAGGAGTCTGCATTCAATGTTATTCTGTGAGCTCAGACCTCTTTGAGATTCCAGTTGAATAAGGATAGCTTTTGCTTCTTGCATAGAGGGCATAAAATCAGTGGTGGGTTTCAAATTTTTTTACTACCAGTTCTGTGGGTGTGGCTTGCTCCACGTGGCATGGTTTGGTGGGTGTGGCATGGTGAGCATGGCAGGGGAAGGTTACTGCAAAATCCCCATTTCCTCCCGATCAGCTGGGACTCGGGAAGCAGAGAATAGATGGGGGCGGGGCCACTCAGAGGTGGCATTTACCGGTTCTTTGAACTACTCAAAATGTCTGCTACCAGTTCTCTGAACTACTCAGAATTTCCGCTACAGTTCTCCAGAACTGGTCAGAACCTGCTGAAACCCACCTCTGGATAAAATGCATAGAAACAGATGAGCCTAGCATTTAGTTAGGACAGGATATTTTCCTTCATAGAGACTATCTAATAGAGAGAAGAAAGAAAGAATTATGGCTCAATAACAGAAATTCCTAGATTTACCCACGCTGGTATTTCCAGCTATAGTGAAACCATTTGAAACCCAGAAGAACTGATAAAGAAAAAACAGGCTATGCAAAATAATGCTAGGTTGATAAATGACTTGACTTCTCATAAAATAGCTTCTTAATTCTCTGTATCCTGGGATTGGGACATTTGCATTCCCATATACATATTGGACTAATAGAGAGCAGCCAAGCTTCTTATCTTTCCTTTGCTACAAACGAAGATTATTAAAAGACTGAATAATCTCTCCCTTTTCCAGACCCCCCTGATGCATCTGATTTAACTCGAGAATAACGGGTTAGCTAGCTGAATCAGAATGAGTTCACATTTCTTTAGTATAGCTTGTTGTGGAGTTCTGGCCTATCTTAGGTCAGCAGTTTGCAGCGACACTTGATTGGCCATTGGAATCTTCACATGTGCTGGTTTAAACTTACAAGAAATCCCAAGTCTCGTGGCCATTGTGTTTAATGGGAATTCCATTGCATCTGATGGAAATCGGGTTGAGATGAATTGGGCTAGATCAGTGATGCCTTTTTGCCATCGCGTGCCAAAAGCAGGGGGAGCGCAGGGGGTGTATACCCACACCATAATTCAATGCGCCCCATCCCCCCGAAGTCCCCCCACTTTTGGCACGTGATAGCACAGTGGGCCCAGTAGGCCCATTTTTCGCTCTCCCCAGGCTCTAGAGCCTTTCTAGGAGCCTGGGGAGGGCAAAAACAGCCATTCCCAAACCCCTGGAGGCCCTCCAGAAGCCAGAAACAGTCTGTTTCCCGACTTCCAGTGGGCTTGGAAGGCCCGAAAATCAGGTGGCCAGTGCACTCATGCGTGCCAGACCTGAGCTAGGGCAACGCTCGCGTGCCCACCAATATGGCTCCACGTACCACCTGGCTAGATTGTCTCTGCAAAACTAAAACACCTTGGAGTAAGATATCAAAACAAAATGCTTTTTACTGGAAAAAAATGAGAAACATGAACTTGTGATTTATGGTTTTGAAGATCAGAAAACGTAGCTTATGGAAAGAAGGAAATTTTGATATAAACTTGGAGGGTAAAATATAACTATCAAAAAGATCTGGAGCCATCTTTTATATTCTTTTTTTCCCCTGTTTTTTTTCTTGTTCTATTTTCTTTCTTATTTATTCACTTATTTCTATTCTTGGTTATTTTCTTTGTTTCTTTTCTAATATTTCTACTATTTTTATCTTACTAAAATGTATTCAATAAAATTATATTTAAAAATGGAAGACTCTGTACATAATGCCTTGTTTGTTTATAGGAATGCTACCTGGCTTACCCAAACAGATGGGAGTGCAAATTGCTACAGACTATTTTCCTTCATAGCTTTTCATGTTCTTTAGCAAAGGAAAAAAGAAAAAGATCTAGATAGATTTCATGTCTCTAGCATTCTTTTTCAGCTAGATTGTTGCAAACATCTGCATGGGTCATTCAAGAATAAAATATGACTTCATACTTTATTCATGTAACACTCTATCAAAGAAGGAGGAATTTCATGAAAACCTACATTGAAGTAACTGTTATTTAGCTCAGGCATTTCTCTATGGGTTTCAGTTAGAATCTTGGCATACACCAAAATCTGTTTTGTAGTTCAGTTAGTAAATTGCTAACACTCCGGTCCTATATGCACTGAGAAAATCCAGAGAGACTGTCTGGTCAATCTATATATGTTTTCAGTCAGAACCAACTTACATGCTTGGTGGATTTTCACTTGACTAATCTTTTATGTTGTCACTGCTTGATCATCACGTTGTAATGCATTATGATAAACAGACAAGGCATAAATAGAAGATGAGCAGTGGTGGGATTCAAATTTTTTAACAACTGGTTCGGTGAGCATGTGTGTCGCACTGAAAATGGAGCATTTAGAAGCTCAGCTGCTTACCTTCCACATCAGCGATGGTAAGTAGAACAGCGCGGGGTGGGGAATCAGCTGTGCCGCGCGATTGAGATGGGCTAGAAAGCAGGAAATAAAGGACAGGATAGGGTGGGTGGGCGGGGCCAGCTGATCATTGGAGCTACCAGTTTGCCCAAACCGGTCTGAACCGGCTGAATACCACCTCTGAAGATGAGTCATAACTCCCTGCTCTTTCTTCCCATGTAACATTTCTACTGATTGGCTCTTCAACATTCCCCAGGATGTCATTTTTCGTAGACAGTCAAGGTAATCTTTTCCTAGCTCAGCAGCAGCATTAGACCTCATCAATAGCTGATACTACATAGTGGTTGGAAGCCAGGCTATTTTATTCCTTGAAGGAACCATTGTCTCATCCTGCCTCTCCTGCTTGAAGGATGTTCTCGCTTCTAAATGGACAACTTTAATCAGCAAACCTGATCATCAATTTATATGTAGCTTCAAACCCAGGTTGATTTTTTTTCCCTATAAAGAAACACAACAGCTAATCTAACTGTCCCATTCCTCTCCATTTCCTTTCTCCCTTCCCAAGAAATCAAAATTTTACTGCAAAAATATGTAGAGTAAGTATGCTTAGGGTCGGTCCTTCTTTAGAAGTGAAGGTCCTGAGGCTTAGACTTTTGAGTGTACAGATAGAAATGTAGTGGTGATGAATTACCTGAATGATAAAAATCTGTCCTCTCTTGCAGAGCTACAATATGGACATTGTTCCTTGACTTGGCAATAGAACGCCAATCTTCATTTTGTGAGAATATGGCTCTGTGGCCTTGCTTGGGGCATACAGAGAAACACGCAGCCATGGGGCTGGTTGGCACCTTGAAAGCACTTTCTCTGCCTTTTAATTAACTTTTGACATGGCTTGCCTCTTTTTAAATTCTATAGACTGTTTTCAATGTTTTATTTGTACACTGTCCAGAGTTCCTCTGTGAGGGAGATAGGCACTTTTAAAATTTGATAAATAAAAAATAATCTTCCTTTTAAGTATGACTAAATAAGAATGAGACCTTTTTCTCAAGATTCGCAGCATAGGTGTTCAGAGCCAATAAATACGTGGAATGCTGTTTTTCTACCTAAAAGTGTCAGTATGAAGGATATACCTTTTTCTACGTATTTCCTATATTGTAAGAATTACTGCATTATTAAAAGCTGCCATGAGCAGCAGCATGCTATGATTTGATCAAAGATGAGATCAGAGATGGTAATACTTTCTAAGAAAAGACTGGGAAATTGGAGGAAAAAGCTGGCCAGCCAACAGATGGAGAGAGCAGCAGGAGAGGAAACATTAGCATTCTGCGAGTCAACTTGGCAACAGCAAGTTAACACAGGTAAGTCAATGAATCAACAGGCAACAGAAGGGAATCAGGCCTTCCAACTGCACCTGACTTTAGCTTCAATTAGTGCAATTTAGTGCTCCTTTTCCCATTTAGACACAGCATCAATTCACATAATCAATCAAGAGATTAGGTTTGGCATTCCTACGTGACAGAACTGTAGCAAGCCAATGGTAGTATGTGTTCACTACCATAGCTAGCATTTTCTTATTGTGTCAACTCATCACCTGATAAAAGATGGCCGCCCTGGAGCACATTAAAGAAGCACGATACAGACACTTGGCAATGACTTCACATGCAGGCAATCCCATGATAGCCACAGCTTAATCGTGCAGACATGCTGGTTGAGTTTTAAGGCCAAAAGAAGCAGAAAAACCGTATCAGTGCCACTGAACAATTTGTCCTGGATTTCTATATTTTATTAATTATCAGCTAATATTCCTTTTCTTGGGATGCTTGAGTTAGTGAATGTTAATAAAGCACTTGGGTTACCTAGATCTGTATCCTTGGTACCAGCAAGCCTTTGTATTGTGGATAATTTTTTTGTGAGTAGAAAAGGATGAGGAAACTGTAGTGCTATTCACTGCCTTGAATTCTTTAGGATACTTCAATATCATCAATAAAGAATTTCTTTTCTGAACAGGGGAAATGATGTTTCAGTGGCTTCATTTCTTCCTGCAAGACTTATTTTAAAAAAAGAGCGGAACTAGGATATCACTGCTTAATAGCCTGAAAATCATCTGTCCTCCAACTTCTTTGGTGTGTTTCTCTTATCTTCATAAAGACATTCAATAATATTATCTGGAGTCAGGTTATAAACCAAGCCTCTTTTGGTAAATTGGATTTTTAAAATCTGATTTACTTATTTTTATTTATTTACTTTTCACATTTCTGAACCATTTATCTCCCTGAAAGAGAGTCCGGTTTCAGAGATGGGTTTCAGCAGGTTCTGACCAGTTCTGGAGAACTGTAGCGGAAATTCTGAGTAGTTCAGAGAACTGGTAGCAGAAATTCTGAGTAGTTTGGAGAACCAGTAAATACCACCTCTGACTGGCCCCGCCCCCATCTATTCTCTGCCTCCCGAGTCCCAGCTGATTGGGAGGAAATGGGGATTTTGCAATATCCTTCCCCTGGATTGGGGAGGGAATGGAGATTTTACAGTATCCTTCCCTTGGAGTGGAGTGGGAATGGAGATTTTACAGTATCCTTCCTCTGCCATGCCCACCAAGCCACTCCCACCAAGCCATGCCATGCCCAGTAAGCCACGCCCACAGAACCAGTAGTAAAAAATTTGAAACCCACCACTGGTCCATATGCTGGAAATATTAAATTGATGTCTGAAATTAGCAATAAATGTGATAGCCACAAATCTCTAGCACACTCAGGGACCAAATATGAATAGGTGGATGGATAGATTACATCCATTTTAAGATGTCATCAATGTTGTTACAGGACAGAGTCAAAACAAGGAAAATGGTAGCTGAAGAATGTTGATCAAATCCCTGCCCAGTGTGTTTAGGGATTGATCAATGCAAGATCAATCCCTAAACACAATGGGCAGAGTTTGGATTGCTCTACTGCACTTGAATCTTGCGACTTGGATATCTCTCATCTTTCCAAAGATGCCAGTGGAGATGGTATTCAGTCTGTTCTGTGGAGGTTTCCCTCTTCAAAGTCATGTCAATCACTCAATCAACCAACCAATCAACTTTTATTATGGTCACAGACCAGCAAAAAGAGTCTTCTTTTCAGTGTTAATGTGTTTATGGAACTTTGACCTTTGAAGCTCAGGTCCCCTTGACCAGTCCATTCCAATATGGCAATCTGTGTTTTTAAAACAATCTGCATTATAATTTGCATATTTATGGGAGCTATCAATATATCTCTACATTTATTTATTTGCACGTTTTTGTGTGCATACCTCAACAAGTTTGCTTTAATATGCATTTAATATGCATTAAAGTTGTGCCATAACTTTAATTATGCCAAGCCGTGTCTGGCTTGATACATTGGACCAGAACACAGTTCAACCTAAAAAGACAATTCTTCAAATCCTTTAGGCAATCCTAAATAAGTTGCATATACCTAAATAGGGATAGATTAGATTTCAGCAAATGGTACCCAACATCACCTCTGTTTATGTATTTTGGATTTACTTACAGCATGAATTCATTATGTTAATCACTGCTCATCAGCCTCTTGTGACCTAGTAAGTTTCTTGTTCATACAGACCCTTGTTGAGAAATAATACATTTTGATTGAGAAACGGAGAAGTATTGAAGCATCTGCTGCCATGGAAATGAGGAGAGCATTTTAAAAATGTAAAAAAACAACAACAAACCATAGCTAAATAGCAAGCCACAATTGTGGGCAGAGGAGAAATAGCTGGGAAATAGCTAAATAATTGTGCAGTTGAGTAGCAATCGAATGATTATTGTGTGAAAGCCATCTTCAGAAAAGATTTGCAATGCTTTCATTTAGAGAAGTGTGCCTTGATTAAAAATAGACCAGAAGAATGAGGGCTGGGGGGGGGGGGATGTTTCCTGCTCATGACACTGAATTTCACTGTTGATCTGATAAAGGAAATAGTGTAAACATGAAGGGTGAATGTTTATTTTTTTTCATAGTAGCAATAGAAGATGGAAATGTGTCAACATTTAGTTACACTGAGGTAAGGAGAGACAGTGGCATTCTGATAAATTTGGAATTGTTCATTCAGAATCAATCTCAGTGGTAACCATTACTGTAACCTCACTTTGAGGAAACTCAAAGGAAAGGTCTAGAAGAAGGAGAGAGAAAAATGAAAATAGCAAAACAAGTCTGCTTTCTCTCCACTGCGTGCCTCAGAACAGATAGAACAGAACAGAGCAGAACAGAGCAGAACAGAACAGAACAGAACAGAACAGAACAGAACAGAACAGAACAGAACAGAATAGAATAACAGAGTTTGGAAGGGACCCTAGTCCAACCCCCTGCTTAGGCAGGAAACCCTACAGCACTTCAGACAAATGGTTATCCAATCTCTTTCTAAAAACTTCCAGTGTTGGAGTATTTACAACTTCTGGAGGCAAGTTGTTCTACTGATTAATTGTTCTGTCAGGAAATCTCTCCTCGCTTCTAAGTTGCTTCTCTCCTTGATTAGTTTCCACCCATTGCTTCTTGCCCTACCCTCAGGTGCTCTGGAGAATAATTTGACTCCCTCTTCTTTGTGGCAGCTCCTGAGATATTGGAACACTGCTATCATGTCACCCCTAGTCCTTCTTTTCATTAAACTAGACATACCCAGTTCATGCAATCATTCTTCATATGTTTTAGCTTCCAGTCCCCTAATCATCTTTGTTGCTCTTCTCTGCACTCTTTCTAGAGTCTCAACATCTTTTTTACATCGTGGCGACCAAAACTGAATGCAGTATTCCAAGTGTGGCCTTACCAAGGCATTATAAAGTGGTATTAAAATGGTATTTAATATTAATTAAAGTGGTATTCAGATGAATTTATCTGAAGAAATACTAATGTATTCTTGGGTCTATTGGTTGATTAAAGAATAAGCTAATGTTTAGTTTATAATTTCACAGATACTGGAAGTGAGCTATTGCGCCTAAGGTTTCCATTAGTAACAATGTAGATATTATCCTTCTACTCTGCAGAAATGTTATAACCAAGAAAGAAATGTTTATAATCCATAAGCCAAGGTTAATGTACTAAGGGTATAAGATCAAGCGTTTAAATCAGGCAATTTTGAGTAATTAGCATTGCACCACTGACACCAATTTAGACAGTTTGTGTAGAGTATGACCATCACTTGATGATCATAACATCTCATGCAAATGTAATTTAGAACATTAAGTAACCTTAATGAAAAAACAGCTTTTTATAAGAAACCTTCTCTTCAAAGTGTAATGGTGTTTGCATTCATGACAAACAGTTGTTAATAATTTATTAACAGAAGCAAAACAACTTATTTTGTCTTTAATGTTATTATTTTTTTTAAATGATGGGACTATTTTTGTGGAAATGTTTCAGAAATAATTCAGCTTGAGGCAGACTTCAGGGATCGGATATTTTTAGGCACAACATACTTCCAGGTATTTATAAAAAGTTTGTGCAACTGGAAATATCATTTTATAACGGAGCATGCTAATTGAATGTAAATATGGCTGGGCTATGACTTTATGGATTGTTGTCCAATATTGTTTTCTTATTCAGAGAAATTATTTTGCAAACACTCATTAAAAGAAAAATATATCAAAGGGAAATTTGAGTGAGAAAGTAATCTAATGCAGAAGAGAGTTCAGTTAAAAAAACATTATTCCTTGGTGTGAGGATAGCCAAGAAAAAAAGTAAAAAAGTTTTTTCTTCAGGATGGCATCAGGCATTGATGATGGCAAAAGACACAGGATGGCTATGTATTATGCTGATCTGCTTTTCTACTGACTGCAAGATAGCATTTTGAAGTGGCTGTAGCCTCAAAGACATCAAGGACTCTGCCAAAGGTTCTTCATTCTTCTGCCTAGTGATATTCTTTTGTTAGTTGATACTGTGATGTATTCTGATATGGCCAGTTACTTATTTACTGAAGTTATCAGATCTGTTTGGAGAACAGATCCTTGATTATATGTGATTTAGGCTATTAGGGTTATTCTTCATTTTACCATAAAAGACCGCAGATATTTAGAACAATGTAAATTCAGAGAAATAAAACAATGGGTATACGCATAACTCGAAAATGCCCCTAATTAAGACAGCCATGGAGTAACTATAATATTAAATAATGAACTCCAATGGTTTAACAGCATTTAGCAACTCTTCTTCAGAGGCTGTCTCAGCTAAAAAGGGAGACAGTATTTTCCTTTTCTAAATTATCAGGCCTGTTGTTTAGAAGGGACATTATTAGGTTAGTCTGCTATAAAGAGGGCAGTAAAAAGCATGTGCGATATAGTCTTTATTTCCTCTGGTAGTCAGGCAGACGCATAGATGCTTTCGTAGAGGAATATTACTTTCAGTAACATAAAAAAAATCAGAGCATTAAATCCGGCAACGGTAATAATAAAGTAATAAGAATAGTAAATTGAAATGCTTCTGTGTAGAGCTTGTCTTGAAAAGCATCTGGAAATTTCAGTTGGGAAGGTTGCAGTAGCTTGGCTACTAATCAGAGCAACAAATTAATATGTCTGATATATGATCAGAGTAACAAATTAAGATATCTGATATCTATATCTATATATATCTCTCTCTATCTATCCATCCAGTTTATGTTCATATTTTGTTTCTTCTGCTCTGCCGTGATCTTTTGGCGGATGAGCATTGTGAGCACAAACTAATAAATAAATAATGGAATAGCATGATGAAAATAATAAAAAAAAATGGCTATACAAGTAGAATCAGGCTTGATTACCAATGGCTGGAATTCCTAGGGGCAAGAAACAGCTTTCATTAGCATCCCAATGGTAGCCCTGAGAGGATCCATTTATTTCATCCATCTCCACTAATGGTTGTCATTCACTCCCTCAGCGTGAGAAAGAAATAAAGTGCTCAACCTGCTTTCATTGCTTGCACTGAGGACAAAACACATCCTCCAGCCTTCCTCTATGAGCATTTTTTTAAAAAAGGTTGCATATGTTTATGTAGATCATGTTGTGCACTCAAATGTTTCCTGGCAAAATTGCTCTCTGTGTCCAGGTCACAAATGACAGTTCTTTTGCTACCATATAATAAAATGAGGCAAGATGATTAGGCATAGCAGTCATTCAAGTCAAGCGTTTTCAACAAAGCTCAAATATGTTGAGAATTGCGAGGCGGATAACTATTTCAGTCTGCTTCTTTTAAGAGATACTTAGGGCCAAACTGCCAACAGTATTTTTATTGTGCCAGGAGAGATGCTACTTTTCGCTTGTGATTAGTGTTGATAATTTTCTAATGATCGCTAGACTGGAGTGGAAAAGATTGCAATAAGGGTCATAGCAGAAACCTTAGGAATTTTCCCTGGTGTTGGGAGAAAGCTGTTTTATTGGATGTGCTTGTGATTTGTATGTAGAGTTCACACAACTGCATCATATTATTTCACTTCAGCTTTGGTTTCTGTTTGGAATTTGCTTATACTGAAAAAGGATAGCCCAAACGATCATTGATTTATTGATTTTGCACCATCAAATCATTGTACACTCCTACTGACCACATAGATTTTCTCCCTGAATAAACAAACATGGATGAGGGGGGAAAAAATATAGGAGTAAAATTATGTTTGTGATTAGAGACAAGTGCATCTCATACAGGTAATCCTTGACTTACAACTAGAAGCTATTTACAACCTTGGTTTTGATGTTCCAACATCATTCCCCCCTACAATCACATGACCGCATTTTAGGCGCTCTGGGATGGGCCCATATTTATGATTGCTTGCAGTGCTCTGCGGTCATATGACCATGATTTATGGCAATTTTATTAGAAACCAGTATTTACTTCTGATTTTTTTACAAAACCTGGCCCATAATGAACAATGGGTTCACTTAATGACAGCAGGGGTGGTTAATGATTGTGGCATTTGCTTTATGACTGCCATGTTAATGAGCACTTCAAAAAAAGTTATAAAATTGGCTCCAGTCACATGGTGATCTGCTTTAAGATGATCAAGATTTATGACTATAATTGTGGAGCTCGATTATGGTTATAACTTGAGGATCTACCTGTATCAGAAGGAAGCAAGATAAAAAACTTTCAACTATTAAAACAGAATCAATAAATCTAGATATCACCAGTTCTGGTTGAATCATTTTGTCTTTTGAGAGTCTTTTTAAATGACACAACCTTATTTACTTTTCAGCCAAACAGTGAGAATTGACTTTCTATTCTCTCACTTCCCAACATAAAACCAATACTGATATTTTAATGTTGGTTTTCTAAATGTCTGATTCAAGGTATAGGAGGGAAACATGGTGGCTTGAGTGGTTGGGTTGCTGGGCAGGAGATTAGCAAGCTCACGTTCGAGACCTGAGACCTGCCATGAGCGGGGTTGATCTCTTGTTCTTCACTCCAGCTCTTGGCGGGGGCATGAATGGAGCAGTGGTGAAATGCATTTACCTTCGCTACTGGTTCAGAAATGTGAGCACGTGCACCTCTTCTGCACATGCGCTGTGCAGAGGGTCAAAAACGGGACATAATGATGTCCCAGCAGGTGGGAAGAGTCTTCCACCACCGGCCCTACCGGTTCACGCAAGCCGGATAGATCCGGCCAGATTTCACCGCTGGAATGGAGCCCTCCCCCACTAGTTATCCCCAGGGCAACAGTAACATCACCAGTTAATCCTATCAACCAGGAAGCCCTTCTGTACTTCCAACATGAGAGAGAGAGAGAGAGAGAGAGAGAGAGAGAGAGAGAGAGAGAGAGAGGGAGGAGCCAGCTTCTCAAACATTTAATCTGAAATATATTTATTTAAAAAGTTGCATTACTTAAATACACTATATATTATGATTTAAATTCATTACTTCAGCATATAATATAAAAAAGAAAACACAGATGTGGAAGGAAGTCTACGTAGGCTATGAAGTAGGCTATGAAGTAGCCTACTACAAAAGTGCCCAAAGTCCTATTAACATCTGTCACAATATGGCTCTCTTAGTAAAATTTGGAATATATATTATATTCAAATTCTACTAATTATCTCCAAGACTGGCACAATTAAGCTGAAATCTATTTTGCATTAACAATGACACAAAGCTCTGGAAACAATTGCCAGAACTTTGTGTCATTCTAACATAACAAATTTCATGAATTCTAACAAATCTCACTATTGGTATGGTAGACAGTCGTTCTAGATATGAATAAGTTAGAAGATTTAAATATCTCGTATGTTCTTTTTCCCAGATATCACCTTTTCGGATCCAAACCCAAAAGCTGGTGTTGTGTTTATCTTTTGCTAGCCTTTATTGAAGATATGAAGATCAAAAAAGTAACTGAAGTGTGAAAGTAAAACCTGGTTTATCTTGAAACTGATATTTCAGTACTTTTAAAAGATATATGAATATTCTGGAGTCTCCAAATCAAAGGTTCAGCTGAAATTTCCATGATTTAGAATATGAATGAGAATATAGAAGGCTATAAGCCCATAAATATGCATTTTTATTTCTTCTCTTATTTGCTAGTTTGTCTAATCAATGTAGATCCTGCAGAACGAAGCAAAAAACAGGTGACATGAATATGATTGCCAACTCTTTCAGAATGTTAAGAAAATATAAAGAAGGCAGAACACAGTCTGTTTAACAATGATGCTAAGATTCTTGTACACAGTAGTTTTCTGACAGGGTGGACTCAATTTTCAAATGATACATAATGAGAGGGACTTAATTTAACTCCAGCCACTGGCTCCTTCCAAGTTTATCCAAATCAGTGCTCCTCTGTTGCCTTCTTTAATAAGGGAGCAATCATTTTGGCCTGGTTGCAATTTGAGTATTGGAGAGAATTATAATCAGTGCAGATTCTACTGAAAAATAGCAGGTAAATGGAGCTTAAGTTTATGGTTTGTTTTCTATGTGATCCATCATCACTATCCACTACAAAATTGCAAAAAAATGTATGACCCGCCACAAAGGTCCTATACTATCTCACCAGAGAGTCTCTAAACAAACAGATGGAATATGTAATGACTAAAAGAACCTAGACTTTTTTTAGTTGGTTCAAAAGAGAGTAAGTTCAACACACATCTAAAGGAATAACATTGCAGACCAGATCAAGGCAGAATTGAAAACAATAGCAGTACCTCTATTATCATAATCAGACAGCAGGGTATTTCTGAATAAGCAGATTACGCCTTGGTTGAAGAAGTTTGCCAATCTTACTTCGTTTAGGAAGAAAACAGGCTTAAAAGATATAGCAAAAAAAAAATCAGTATAGATCAGAATAAGCCTCAGATTAATATACAGTATATATCAGTGGTGAAATCCAATTTTTTTTACTACCGGTTCTGTGGGCGTGGCTTGGTGGACGTAGTGCCGCTTGGTGGGCGTGATGTGGCTTGGTGGGTGTGGCTTGGTGGGCGTGGCAGGGGAAGGATACGGCAAAATCTCCATTCCCACCCCACTCCAGGGGAAGGATACTGCAAAATCCCCATTCTTTCCCCACTCCTGGAGGAAGGATATTGCAAACTCTCCATTCCCACCCCAATCTGGGGCCAGCTAGAGGTGGTATTTGCCAGTTCTCTGAACTGCTCAAAATTTCTGCTACCAGTTCTCCAGAACCTGTCAGAACCTGCTAGATTTCACCCCTGGTATATATTCTTAACAGATTAACAGAGTTGGAGATCTTGTAGGTCACCTAGTCCAACCCCCAAGCAGGAGACCCTACACCATTTCTGACAGATGGCAGTCCAGGCTCTTCTTGAAAGCCTCCAGTGATGAAACTCCCATGACTTCCGAAGGCAAGCTGTTCCATTGGTGGATTGTTCTCACTGTCAGAAAATTCCTCCTTATTTCTAAATTGAATCTCTCCTTGATCAGTTTCCATCCATTGTTCCTTGTCTGGCCTTCAGGTGCTTTGGAAAATAGGTTGACTCTCTCCTCTTTGTGACAGCCCCTCAAATATTGGAGCACTGCTATCATATCTCCTCTGGTCCTTCTCTTGAGTAGGCTAACCATGCCGAGTTCCTGTAACCTTCTTTATATGTTTTAGCCTCCAGTCCCCTAATGATCTTTGTTGCAAAGGAAAAGAAAAATGCAGAGCAAATGGTCTTAGCTCCCTTAATTTTCTAAGTAACATTTATACAGAGTGGTTAATTCATTCTGCTCCCTATTGCTGCTAACCCTTCAAGGAGAAGTTAACTCCTTAATTTGCATTTGGGGTGATAACCTATGATTCTCCAAGTATTTTAGAACTAACTTGAAACAGCTGCCAACAACATAGTGGTGATAGATGAATTACAGTACAGGTAATTCTCAACTTACGACCAGAAGTGGAACCAGAATTTGCGATGCTAAGCAAGATGGCTGTTAAAGTATCGTGCCCGAATTTACATTTTTGCTATAGTTGTTAAAGTGAATCACTGCAGTTTTTAGGTGAATTGCGCTATGATTAAGTGAATCCAGCTTCCTTCCCTCATCAACTTTGCTTCTCAGAAGCGGTCTGGGAAGGTCACAAATGGCAGTTACATTACCTGGGAATCTGCAATGAATGTAAATGTTTGGTCAGTTGCCAAAACTCTAAAATTTTGATCACACGAGCATGAAGATGCTGTGAAAGTTGTAAGTGTGTGGACCAGTTTAAAGTCACTTTTTTTCAGTGCAGCTGTAACTTCAAACCATCACTTAATGAATAGTTGTAAGTTGAGGACCATCTGTATATCACAACTGAAGACGTTCCTGCCTTTTTTAATGTAACCTGCCATTCTTATTCTAATACAGTAAGTACACCAATTTCCCCTCCACCTGGTACACATTAGATTTGTTTTCTATGTAGTACTCCAGAAAGTAAAAAATAAAAAATAAAAGGCTGAAAACACACCATTAGGTATGGAACATAATTGGAACAGCACAGTACACATATTGACTTTACAAATGAGGAGCTATGTTTTTTAAATTTCAGATGTTTGTTCCTTCTTCAAAATGATGGCGGCAAAAAGAAAATGGAAGGTTGGAAGTCAGAGAGCCCCTTTAGACATTTCAGTCCTTTGATACATATACGGATCGTTTTGGCGTATTTCTTGTTTTTGTTTTGCACTGACAACAAGCTCCTTAAGCATTCAGAAATGTTTCCCCTCCCCTCCTCTTCCCCAGTCCTTTCGGTTTTTTTGGCCATCTCATCCATCACTGACAGACATAAGAGAGATGGGAGCCAGAAGGGGAAAAAATTAAAAGTCTCTGTGTTGCTTGAGGCTTGTTGCTGTGTTCTGCTCAACTCCGTTCATCATTGCAGTGTTTCATTTTTAAATGGTTCACTTACTTGAAAATGGAACTTGGAAGAAACAAAACAAAACTAGGGTGAATCTGGTGGGGGGGGAGCAGGGAGAGGAGAAATAGCTGGGTAAGGAGGAGGAAGGGAAGAGAGTATATGCGGAGGCATTATCAGAGCTGGCAGCTTAAAAGGCCAGCTGCCCATTCTCATTGCTGTTATTTGGTTTAAATTTATACATAAGTGGGAGGGAAGAGTGACAATTTACTGTATTTGTTCTTATATGTATTATTTTATACCCTTGGAGTGGGTCCAAACAGTTGCTTTAGAAAGTGAAAACTACTGTTCCTGCTTCAAATGGAGGCATAGATTAGTGGTTATTTCTTGGTACTAAGTGTCCTTATTTTAGTAATATGGTATTTCTTTCTGTGATGGAAAGGTCAGCCATTTGCTTGCAAAAATTTCAGTTCGTCTTCTTTGTCTAGATATTTCTGAGAGATTCACAGCAAGGGACAAGAACATCCACATTCAACTTCAGTGAGATTTTCCTCTTTGCATTATCTAGCTTTAGTGTGACTCTGAGTTTCACACTAAATAAGGGTGTTTTATTTATACCCCTCCAATATCTTAATTGCAACTTCTGCTATACAAGAAGCTTACACAGTTGCCTTGAAATATTATTCCTGTTTGAGAAAGGAGTCATTGAATGAAAATCCAACACAACCAAGTACGAGCCATATTCCTATCAGCCACTGAGGCCTAGTCAACATAAAAAAGCCAAGCGGGGAGGTAGGGTATGTTACGGTCTCATCTCTTAAGGAGGTCCATCTAGTGGGATCAAGAAGAAGGCCTTCTCTGTGGTGACTTCCTCCCGGTAGAACATCATCCCCACAGAGATAAGATTGGACCCACTTTGATGCTCTTTTGAAGATAAGGTTTTGCCCACAGGCCAGGAGACCCCCAGTGATACAGAACCCATTGCATGATTTGTTTGATTGTTGTTGTTGGAAGGTTTTCTATTTGGGGTTTTATTTTGATAAGCATGGAGTCATTGTGAGTGAGCTGAGTGTCCATAACATTTTTCTTAATAAATAAATAAATGAATGAAATAAACATGTCATGGACTGGGGCCGCAAAGTTCTATGCTAAAATTACAAATGTAGAATCTGAGAGGGAAAGTGTTTCATTTCATGAAAAAACATGCATGTTCTAGCAAGTGGGAAAACAATTTAGTTAGAAACGAAACGAAACAATATAGATGATTCTTCCCAGTGTAATGCAGCTTAAATGTTGGAACCTGATTCTGAGTGTTTTGTTTTTATCCAATGGAGCCAGGGGGAAATCATTTTACCTAAGTCTGGTTTGGCACCTTCAAAACAGACACTGGATTTACTTACTTCCTATCTTAAATACTTTAGGAAGTAGATTTTTCTTGATTTTCTGCATCTTACAAACCTCCTGAAAGACAAGTTTCTTCACGCCAGGAGAATTTTCTTCTACTCTGGATGAAAGAAGTTTATGTAAGTTTAAAGATTTAAAAGAAAAACATTTATTTTTGGAAAACAGCAAAAGGCAGACTAGAATATTGATTTTGGAAATGTAAAGGGCTAGGTGAGCTTGAAAGAATATTTACTGAATATATGAAGACATTGAAATTAACTGAATCCTCCCATGGAAAAGTTTTGTTGATTGGAAGATAAACATATGATAAGAGGGGCATCGACCAAAGGGAATTAGAGAGAACTAATAACTACAGTTAAAGAAGAGACCCATTAATACAATGGAACAAAACTATTTGACTATAGAAGAAATTAAGGCAGTTTGGAAACAATTACTTAAAAGATTGTCTGATACTCCAAAGATGGATTTAATAGAGAACATAGAAAAAAAATAGATTTTATTGGATAAACAAATACTGAGCCTGATTTAATTGTAGATTTGAAAATGTTTTTAAAATCCCAGTTTACAAGAGTGATATGGAAAAAGTTGTGGGTTTGAAAATGGCTTTAAAAATGCTGGTCTACAAGAATGATTTGGAAAAAGATGCCACAGTTACTTTACATTTGAAACTGGCTGATGTCTTAATAACTAAAGTGGACGTACAAATAAAAGATCAGAATAATGATCTGGAAAGTGTTCTTATCTTGGATTTACAGAGGAGATATGTTAAACTACAGAAGTTGTTCCTAAAAGATATACAGAGAAAATAATAAGAAACCAACTTGTGGAACATTATTTGATGGGATTAAAGATCATGCTTTTTAAAAGTAAGTGGGACCAATATAAAGTGGATTTATTTGACCAGAGTTAAAGTATACATGTACTGGTTTTTGTATCTGCTCTCAATTGCTGCGGTCATCAGTCCTCCATCGTCCACTGCTTCCTCTGAAATCCTATATCACTCATATTTCCGGCTCACAGGACAAATTGCCTGATGAATTCTCTTGTGAGCCAGGATATGATATGTGATACACAATCTTGAAACAAAATAAATTTGCTCCCTCCTTCAGGGAAAAAAAAATCCTAAAAGGCTGGAGGATGGATGGTAAGTAGTAGATCTCTTGGATCAAGCAAAATTGCAGCAATGAGACCAATATGTTAGGACTCAGATGGATGACCTCCAGGAAGACCCAGAAAAAGAATCCACCCTTTCCTTATGACTGAACAATAGTTGTTTCCTAATGGACATTTATATGTATCCTTTCCTATCATGGAAGAAATTTTGCAACTTTGTCATAAGAATGTGATTGCAGGGAACGGTTATCCCTTTAAAATGTTGCATCTGGTACTCAGTTCTGGTGATCAAGGGTGAGTTCTGATGTTAAGGATTATGTGTCATCCTGTCATGTCTGTCTCCAGGCTGCAGCAGTCACTGCAAACCTGACTAATTTATTCCAACCATTCTCTCCTTCTCCAATTCATGATTGCAGGCATCTGATGACACCATTTGGCTGGCAAAGAATAGGGCTGAGACCTGGCTGCCCCTCTGGCGCACCCTGGGAGATATATCTCTTGTCATCTTCCCAAAGTTATAGTCATGCTAGGATCATCAGAAGTCTAGACAGAGCAGGGACTGAATAAATTTTTGAAGACCTCCTATTGGCCAGCTGGAGGGAAAACAAGTTTCAAGTGAGGTTTTCTTTTTTCTTTTTAAAAAAATCTATTTACTGTGTTTTAATGTATTTAAATGGTTCAATGTAAATCACGCAGAACCATTGGTGCTTTAGAATTGAAGTATTGCTATAAGGAAATTTCCAGTTTGTCCATTAATCATGTATAGAGTACATTATCCTTCCAGGTGATTAATCTCAGTCAGATCCAGCCTCAGATCAAGAGCTGTAAGCCTATAGCAGTTAACTTGCTTACCCTACCTGCACACAGACTCTTTCTTCTCTTTTCTTTGTAAAAGAAAAATTCACTCTCTGCCTCAAGTTCCATTTTGAATACACAACTTTTGGAAGAAATATCCGTCTGGTTCAATTCCAAGCTGGGAAAAAAACCACTGGAAACAACATGGAGGCTGATTGGAAAGCAAGGTTTATTGATGAAGCAGAACCACATGTGATTCTGGGCAGTTGACAAAATGGAGTTGAGAGTGGGTGCAGTGGTGGGTTGTTCCTGGTTTGCACCGGTTCGCAAGAACCGGTAGTAAAAATTTGTAATAGTTCAGAGAACCGTAATAACATTGGCTGGCCACGCCCCCAAACTGGTCCCCGGTCTGGTCGCTGCTCGCTTACCCCGCCCACCTCATCAGAGGCTTTTTTTTTTTTACTTTTAAAAGCATTTTTTCTACAACCTCTTCGGCCGAAAAAATACTTTTAAAAGTAAAAAATAAAAGCCTCTGATGATCCCGCGACTCAGCTGGAATCATCAGAGGCTTTTAAAAGCATTTTTTCTACAAGCTCTTTGGCCGAAGAGGTTGTAGGGGGAAAAAATGCCTTTAAAAGCCTCTGACGATCCCAGCTGAGTTGCCTGATCATCAGAGGCTTTTCAAAGAATTTTTTTCTGCAACCTCTTGACATTGTAGAAAAAATGCTTTTAAAAGTTAAAAAAAAATGGCCATGCCCACCCAGCCACATTACCCCCACCACCACCAAGCCACACTCACAAAATAAGCCATGCCCACGGAACCAGTAGTAAAAAAATTTAGAACCCACCCATGAGTGTGTGGGTTTCTATACCTTCTTTGGGCTTTATACCTGTTCCTGTACAAGAACATGTCCTTTAATATTCTATTGTCTATTCTATTGTCAGATTCCTATGGGGTCATGTAGGGGTCATAGCTGGCTCTATGGGCAAAAGAGGAAATGCAAATCTTATGTGCTTGTCTGAGCTAGTCTAGTCAACCTATGGCTTATTGTTTATCTGAGCTCCCAGGTTTCTGTAACTTTCAAGTTTGGACTGCAATGAAGGAGCTTGTGTTCTGAAAGGGTGTTGGGCAATTCCTATTGTGGCTAATGGGGTTTGTCCTGTGTTGGATCTTGGGTGAGGGGCTGCTTCTAATCTTACCACTCTGCTTTTGTTAGCTGTCAAACTTTGCTGCAAGCAGTTTTGAAATATCCTGTCTTGAATGGATTTCTGCCTGCAGTATTTGCTTAGCTTATGAATAGAGCCATCTAGATAGTTGGCTTCTTCTTTCAATAAGCTGTTTATCTCTTAAGTGCTGGCATCTGCTGTGGGCTATCAAGAAAGACTTGGGGGCTGCTTCCTGCCTCTAAAAGAACATGTTTCTCAGTTTCTCATTTAGGGAAAAATAATATTCTGCGTTTAAAATCCCTCAAAATATTTCATTCTTCTAGGCGGGGAAGACTTCCCACACAACTTTCTCACACCTGATGATTTCGGTCAAGTAAATGTTTATTACAATCAAGAGATCAGAGACCAGAGCAAGTTAAAAACACTCAAGGAATATCCAGTTAAAAATTCTAGAATAAAATAAGAAATAACAGATAACATCTATATTAAAATCACAATTTGGTATCCAATCTGTCAGTCACAGATGAGCAAAACTCAACACGGGCTAACTATACTATAATATCAATCCTTAAACTGTGAGGCCCGTAGTCATTAAATACTAAAATGTAAAAGGGTTTGCTGCAATAATTGAGTAAAATAGCTATGATGGATTAATCACATGTTTCCGACAAAACCCCACTGCTGCTGCGCAGAATCTAGCGCCCCCTCCCCCCCACCCCCCACCCCCCCCACCCTGTGCTGTAATCACAGTCTGTTCATCCTTAAGCAGTCACTGGAGATAAGTAGTGCTGGAACGGCCAGGATATCTATTGATAATTGGGAGGGTATGTTTTTTCAAATATCTCTGTAAAAAGAGCACTGAAAGAGTATGTGTCCAATAGTCTTCACCTCTCTTGAGCCACAGGGACAATGTGTTTCAATCAATGGTATTTTATATTTGCTGTGCAGGACGGCCGATGGAAGTGCATAGGCCATAGGGCATTAGTTATAGCACAGTGGCAATGTATTTCTAATATGCTAAGCATGTGCAGCAATGAACCCTGATAATCTATTCTGTTTCATCAACTAGAGGTTGAGGGAACTTAATGGAAATACATTTTTTATGATTCTTTACCAGTGGTGAAATCTAAAATTTGTTACTACCGGTTTTGTGGGCGTGGCTTGGTGGGGGGGTTAATGTGACTGGGTGGCCGTGGCCAATTTTTATTTTTTTTTACTTTTAAAACCATTTTTTCTACAACCTCTCCGGTGAAGAGGTTGTAAAAAAAATGCTTTCAAAAGGCTCTGACGATCCCAGCTGAGTTGCCTGATCGGCAGAGGCTTTTTTTCTTTAAAGGCCTCTGATGATCAGGCAACTCAGCTTGGATCAACAGAGGCATGTAAAAGGGAAAAAAAACCTTTTTTTTCTTTTAAAAGCCTTTGATGATCCCAGCTGAGCCGCGCAATCATCAGAGGTTTTTTTTTTTTTACTTTTAAAAGCATTTTTTCTGCTGAAGAGGTTGTAGAAAAAATGCTTCTAAAAGTAAAAAAAAAGCCTCTGATGATTGTGCGGCTCAGCTGGGCATGGGGGGGTGGAGCAGGGATTTTTGCTACCGGTCCTCTGAACCACCCGCCTCCATCGCTACCGGATTAGGCGATCCGGTCCGAACCGGGAACCTTTCAACCCTGATTCTTTACTTGATAGCTTCTGGGATATCATAATTACTTTCTGTTTCTCAGACTATTCTTTACCTGCTTTTATGAATTTTTTTTCTGCAACTTGTAACCAATTATCAGTTTGGACAGGATATAGTTGCCATTGTACCAAATCTGATCTGCAAATCTAAAGCAGGAAGAGCACTTTTCCCTATAGTAATAATTACTTTGGCTGATACATTATTGTCGTAGCAGAAATCCACTACACTGCCAACAAATGTTAGTCAGTGTTGAAAATGGTAGGTTTTGAATAAATGAATGTGATGCTTGGATTGGAAGTTTTACCGTACTCAAGAGTTTTTATTTTTGCAATAAATTGCTTAGAAATCAGGGGCCTATTTGGTCTGGAAAATGGGTATGAGGGTTCTATAATGAGATTAAAAACTGCATACTTATTTTGTGTAACAGACAGAAAAATCTTAGATGTGTAGCCATAATTACAAATGGCTCAGAAAGCCGAATGATCTCTTGGGCTCCTGCAATTAGAATTTGTCTTTTTTTCTGATGTTTTGTATTGCATCTCCAATGTAGATAGGAAATGTCAGGCTGTGTATAAAAACTTGAAATGGGATAGCTTTGGATAGCAAAAGGCTGCATATTCAATTATACCAACTCAAATGTACCATTTGGCATTTATCCATAATATTTGAGGCTGTGACATTAGCCTGTGGTTCTTTGGATATGCACATGATTTGGACACCAAGAAAATGGCAGATCTGAAGTGTATTATGATGTCTGTGGCAATCTCTTTCAAAAATGAAAAAAAAAGATTTTTCAAAATTAAAAGTGGTGATATTGGTTTACAATGTAGTTACTTTTTAATAAAGTGTATTGTATCTTTTAAATGCTTATTTTTATATTGTGAAGGCTGTCTGTGAAATTCCTAAAAATAACTGCATAAGTATGATATTCATCTGTGAAAACAAGTTAGAATTTTTCTTTTTGGAACTGTCCTTCAAAAATATTCACTATTTTGCTCCCACATAACAAAGAAAAGAACTTATATATCTGTCTCTACAGCTTTTTAACAATAAACAGCACAAATCTTGTTTAGAGAAAAATTACTTGGAGACCAACAGATCGGTTCATTTAAACTCAGAACATTTGAACAAAAATATTTATGCTATTCTTGTTTTTTGCTATAATCAGTTATTAGGCACTAATGCAAATGTTGCTCTAAAACTACTCTGTTACTATC
This sequence comes from Ptyas mucosa, assembly GCA_012654045.1. Lineage (NCBI taxonomy): Eukaryota > Metazoa > Chordata > Lepidosauria > Squamata > Colubridae > Ptyas > Ptyas mucosa. The sequence continues at coordinate 6,687,062 of WNWU01000002.1, forward strand.
GGACAATTTAAAAAAATCACTAACCCAACCCATATGAAATTGTAAAGATATTTAGCTTTATATTTCATATTTTTTGTTATGGTTTGAAAATGCAGTATGTACTTAATGTTTATTCTCTATTAACACTCTGAACTTTTGCTTCAGGCCGTCTCACTCATTTTAGCTCCAAATTGTTTTTTCTGCATTTATTTATCAAATTATTTAAACACCTGAGCCATGCAGTACTCAAATGCGTTTTAAAAAAAACTGCATGAAACAAAATAAATACTGGCCAGTGTTGTACTGAATCTCAAGTATAAAGTATAAAGCCTCCATGAAACCAAAATGTTTGTATCATGTATTCAACATGGCTATTGTGAGTTTCTTGAAATAAGAATTTATAATACTGTGTTTCCCTGAAAATAAGACCCTGTCTTATATTTTTTGAACCCCAAAATAAGTGCTTGGCCTTATTTTTTAGGGGGGTCTTATTATTTTGGGGCACATGGCGCAAGATGGGGCTCCTCTTGCCGTCTTACCTGATTTCCAGCTCTGTGGTTAAATATTTTTTGGGGAGGCCTATTTTTTGGGGAAGGTTATTTTAGCACATGCACTCAAAAGCCCGATCGGACTTATTATTAGGAGATGTCTTATTTTCGGGGAAACAGGGTATTTCAAAGACAGCTCTCTGACATCTCCGTTTAGCTGAAGACTTTTCTGAGCAACTGCGAAGGCTGATACAAATGCAAGGTATTTTTTTTTCCTTCTATCAATTATAAACATCTTGCAAATAGTTCAGCCATTGGTATCACTTGCTGGTAGTTCTGGTATAGTGGTTAAGGCATCAAGTTAGAACCTGGGAGACCAGGAGTTCTAGTCATGCCTTAGGTACAAAGCCAGCTGGATGACATTGGGCTACTCGCACCCTTTCAGCCCTAGGAAGGAGGAATTGCAAACCACTTTCAAAATACCTTATCAAGAACACTTCAGGGACTTAATGTACAGATTTACTGTCCCTCTATTCACAAAGAATCAGGGGTGAAATCTACTTACCTTCCTTACCGGTTCGGAAGTACACGTGCCGTGCATGTGCAGAAGGTAAAAAACACATTACTTCCTGGTTAAAACCAGGAAGTAATGACACCGGAATGGGTGGGCGGAGCTTTGCTCCGCCATCGCTACTGGATCGCCAAACTACACACCATGATCGCTACCGAATTGCCCAATCCGGTCTGAACCGGGAGCATTTCACCCCTGCATAGAGTATAGTTTTCTCAGATACAGGTAGTCCTCTACTTATGACCACAATTGAGTCCAAAATGTATGTTGCTAAGCGAGACACTTGTTAAGTAATTTTGCCCCATTTTACGACTTTGCTTGCCACAGTTGTTAAGTGAATCACTGCAGTTGTTAACTTAGTGACCCGGTTGTTAAGTAAATCTGGCTACCCCATTGACTTTGTTTGTCAGAAGGTTGCAACAGGTGATCACATGATCCTGGGGTACTGCAACTGTCATAAATATGTGCAGGAGATGACCAGGCTGAGCCCGAGGGAGGGGTCAAATGTATCATAAGTGATGAGTTCCTTCATGCCTGCAAGAGATCTAAGTCCAGCACACCTCAAATACCTCTCTTCTCTTTCCCGCACTTCCCTTAACAGCTATAGAAAGCTTAAGCTTGCAATAAATCTTTATACTCATTTGAACTGTCTGAATCTACCGATTTCCCAGGTGCTTGACATATTTTATTTTATTTTATTAAATTTTTATACCGCCCTTCTCCCAAAGGACTCAGGGCGGTGTACAGCCAAAAATAAAACCCACAACTATATGAAAGTTAAAAGACAATTTTAAAATGTTAAATAATTTGACCGAAAGAGCTAAAATAGAAACCACCCATTAAAATAGCATTTAGGCCAGCCCTGCTTGGTAAAACAATAGCATTTTGAAGGCGCGGCAAAAGGTGCGAAGGTCAAGGATCCTACGAATCTCCGGGGGCAGCTCATTCCAGAGGGCAAGTGCCCCCACAGAGAAGGGTCTCCCCCTGGAGGTCACCAGTCGACATTGTTTGACTGACGGCACCCTGAGGAGTCCCTCTCTGTGGAAGCGTACTGGTCGATGGGAGGCTATCAGTGGCAGAAGGTGATCTCATAAGTACCCGGGTCCTAAGCCATGGAGCACTTTATGATATGATATGAATCATTTGCCAAGCATCTGAATTTTGATAACATGACCATGGGATGCTGCAATGGTTATAAGTGTGGAAAATGGCCATAATTAACTTTTTTTCAGTGCCGTTGTAGCTTCATTAAATGAACTGTTGTAAGTTAAGGACTACACGTGCAGTGTTTTCTTCAGGTTTTCAAGCCTCAACCCCTTTCCTTAGTTCGGTAAAATCCCAGTATCTAGCTAACTCTTTGAGAAGGAACCTTCAAAAAATTATTCCAAAAAGATTTTTCAGAACAAGCATTAGGTAAAAAAAATTATACCCTGCTTTAGTTTGGGTGCTATTTGTTCTTTTGGAGAAACTGAGTTGATGTTTGGTATAACAGTTAAGGCACCAATCTAGAAACAAGGAGGCCATGACTTCTAGTCCTGTCTTAAAAGCTAATCTGCTTTTAAGAGTGACCCAAGGTCACTCTCTCTCAGCCCCAGGAAGGAGGCAATGAAAAACACTTCCAACAAACCGACATATCCATCATATATGGGAGATGGCACATCTAAATGTTAGGGGATACGCACACTTCAAAAATGATTCAGAAGTGTTTCAACCCTTGGTGTCCTCCTGGCAACAGATGGTGCTTTCACAATAACAAAGAGAAGCTGTGCTCGTGCGGGATGCCAATCATTCTCGAAGCATGCAGAGCTGTGTGTGAATGTGCAGCAGATTACAGGTCTCACCGACCCAGGCTAAGATGTTACTACAGAAGGATTCACAAGAGGCAAGAGCTGTCATGTCTAACTGATGGGAACAGAAAAGCCAGCATTCTCTGAATCTGGGAAATGTTGATTTCAGTCGTGACTATTTAGATAAAATGGTCCAGGTATTTCCCATTCATCGTTTTCAGAATCTGCAAGGTAGGCAAAGATTATTATCCCCCCCCCTCCAGATGGAGCAAGGGAAAGAATTTGCTTAATACGGAATTTTGGATTCAAAACCCACATCTGTTGCAGATTCATTTGGTGTGCTGTTCTGCTGATGCTTTCTCACTCTCCTCGCTTAGGCGGAGAATGTTCCCTCCACTCCATATTACAAGAAAATTATCCATCAGCAGTAGTGCTCTTGATCTTGACCTCGCTCTGCTATGCTTCTGCAGTTTAAAGCAGCAGCAGTCATTTGCCGTAATAAACTGTCGATTTGTTTTTAATAAGATTACGCCTGCATTATGTTTATCTGCAGCCCGTGAAAGCGAAGTCCTACTGGGGGCGCCGAGCTTTGGAGGCCTCAGATCAAAACTGAACCAGCATGCTAGAAAAGGAGGAAGCTGGGAGAGGGACTAAAGCACCTCTTTTCAAATCTTCCATCTACAAATCAGAGAAAGGCTTTCCAAATCAGTATTATTCCGTAAATGACAACCTTCCTGATTGAGGAAGAGCCCCAGGAAACCAGCTTTCATTTATTTGCAGTGCATACATTACATTCCTGCAATAACACACACACACACAAGTAAAGGACACACACACACCTCTGATGACTCAGCAAGATTGTAACAGGGATGTGAGTTTCCTTAGAGTTTGAATCAGTGGTGGAATTCAAATTTTTTACTACCGGTTCTGTGGGCGTGGCTTGGTGGGCGTGGTGTGGCTTGGTGGGCGTGGCAGGGGAAAGATACTGCAAAATTTCCATTCCCACCCTACTCCTGGGGGAAAGATATTGCAAAATCTCCTTTCCCACCCCACTCTGGGGCGAGCCAGAGATAGTATTTGCCGTTCTCCAAACTACTCGAAATTTCTGCTACCAGTTCTCCAGAACCTGTTAGAACCTGCTGAATAGCACCCCTGGTTAGAATCCACCCTGAGCAAAGATTAAAGAAGCATATATTATAAAAACAACAACAGCAGGAACGAAACAAAACATACATTAGAGGGATAATCAACCTTAGCACCTAGTAACTGTACCATACCAGAAGAAAAGTAAAAAAAAAAAAAGTCATGTCCTATATGCATATGTGCCTGGGCAGAAAGGCAAAAAAAGTGATTTCCGATTAGCAGTCTGATAGACAAAGAGCAGACAGAGTGACAGACAAAAAGGGGCAATAAGTAAATCCTCACTGTCCATCAATGCCACATTTGACCTAACTGGGACCACAGTTGTAACCCAGGCAAAATCAAGGAGAGAAAGAGAATTCTTCAAAGCCTAGTTTTCCACCAATAAGTCAATAACAAGACACGTTGACATTGATCCAGTCTACCAATCTCTGAGAATGAAATACCTACATCAACTGCGTTCCCGACGATAGCATTTTAAAACAAACAAACAGGCACCCCACTATGCAACAACAAAAATCATAACCCATCAGCTCAGGAAAAAACGGACCATGTGTCATTAACAACAACCAGCCAGTCAAACAACCAGAAACCAGACCATGACTCAGAAACATCCAAACAGACAACACTAATTTACATCACACAGATGGTACTTAAAACCAAAGACCATGTCTTGGTAACAACAGCCATCCAATCCAATAGTCCGAAATCAGACCAAGACTCAGAAGTAGCTGAACAAACAATACCCACACTAATTTGCATCACATAAAAGGATATTTAAAGGCCAGTGTCAGACAGATGAGCACAATTCAAAGCGCACTGACGATGTCTCCTTGAATGGTGACGAAATGTTTGCAACTAAATTGCCAAGCTCAGAACTCAGCCCAATAGCCCAACATTGCTTCTCTTGATTAGTAGGCCATAAGGTGCTGAGGAGTCAGTGCCATGGGTTGGGACAGGGGTGAAGTGAAATTCAAAATTTTCCCCTACTGGTTCTGTGGACGAGGCTTGGTGGGCGAGGCAGGGGAAGGATATTGCAAAACCCCCACTCTGGGGCCAGCCAGAGGTGATATTTGCCAGTTCTTTGAACTACTCAAAATTCTGCTACCGGTTCTCCAGAACCTGTTAGAACCTGCTGGATTTCACCCCTGGGTTGGGATCTCCAGCAATGCTCCAATTAATTTATGGTGTCCATAGTCTTTCTCCTAATTTCTCAGAATCAGAACATAAGGTAGGAATAATTTACCATATTTTTCAGAGTATAAGACACACCAGAGTATAAGACGCACCTTCAGAAACAGAAAAAAAGCCTCTGAAGCTGTTTGGGGGCTTCTTTTCTGAAGCTTCATTTCTGATGCTTTTTTCAGCCTCTGAAACCTCCATTTGAGAAGCTGAGCAGGGCTACATTCGGAGTATAAGACACACCCAGATTTTCACCCTCTTTTTGGAGGGAAAAAGATGCGCCTTATACTCCGAAAAATACAGTACAAATAGAAGAGAATACTGTATTTGTACCTCAGGGTTAAACCATGGGTCCTTGGTGTATTCTGAGCTTGGTTGTTTACTTGAACACATTTCTAGAACCACCTTCTAGCACTGATGAAGTTCCCTAGTTGGGAAATGAAACATCTAGAGAGAAAACAAGCAAGCTCAGAGAGTAATTTAATAGGCTTGCTGTGCTGGATCTTTGTCCAAATGAATGGTGATTTTGTACGCTATCTTCACATATTAACATCTGTACTATTTTTAAATATGTTTTTTGTTCATCAAGCCTATAAGGATTTATCCAAAGGAGGATTTTCAGTTGGCTGTCTTAGATTAATTACTAATACAAACAAAGCCAGTCATATCTCTTGAACTAAGAGATTATTACTGAAAAATGATTTAAAAAAGAACTCTTTGGGCACCCACTTATATGCATGCATTGAGCCAGCTCATATTTGTATTCATTCAAGTTTTCAAATCTCTGCCAGGGAGACCTGAGAAAATCATTCTCAAATTCACAATCAGGAATACATACTAAGTATCCCACAACAGTGAGTTTTCCGATATATCTGAACTGAGAATTAAACAGAGCATGTTATCTAATATTAACACACTTATGCTTTTGTGTAGGCAAATCAATATTTACAGATAATTCAAAAACTTGTTTACTGTTTGTGTTTGATTTCAGTTTAAAAGATTTGGTTTTTTCCCTGATTTTAAAAAAAGTATGATTTTTACAAAGAGCAAAAGAGTGATGGTATATGAATCCTAAATACACTTTAATTTATCAATGCTAATTTCTGTCTACAAAGTCTATGACATAATTGCTACATTAACTTTTGAACATAAGATTTATCAAATCTAGGCAAACCAATAGCTAAGGTCAGAGGTTCCCAATCTTTTTCGGTTTGCGGCTCCCATAACACTTTGGATTTTTTCGACTTGTAACTGCGCATGCACACTAGACGTTTCAGAAATGGCGCATCAGCGTTAGACCCAGTGGGCGCAGGTATTAATTGAATATTTCGCGGCGCCCTTATGACGATAGCGCGGCTCCCCAGGGAGCCGCGGCTCACACTTTGGGAATCACTGGCTAAGGTCTTTATGAATGAGATGGTGCTCTTATAGAATAATGTCTAAACAAAGAAACAGAAAACCCAGTGAAGTTATTCAAAAGAAAAATCCTATTAGCATAGTTTCTCCAAATCTTAACAATAGTCTCCTCTTAGAAATTACTAAAAGAACATTTTATTTCAAAGGTCAAACGTTGTTGTAATATGGGACCCTGGGATGTATTTGTTTGCCGGTACTCATTTTGCATTACTTAAGCTGTCATTTCAAATTCAAATTTGCACATTGTTTCAGCAGTTTGGAAGCATGGGGTCATGTTTAAGTGCTAAACCCCTGTCCTATAAACCATTTTGCAAAAAACCCTGCTCCCTATTTTAAATCCCAATAATTACAGACTCTATTCCCGATAATTCTATTTTATATTCTTTTTGAACAGCCATTGTACTGCAAAGGCTCAAATTTATGGATTTAGTAAAAATGTTAATTTGAAGCTGACTTTGGGTATGCATGGTGACGTTTGGGATACAAGACTATCGAAAGAACCATATAAGGCATTTTGATCAGTCTGGAGACATGTAGGCAAAAAATGATACTTATTATGGAAACTTGCCCTTACAAAGAGCAACTTTTCTTGTTTCCAATCAATATGCTTTTCTCAGGGGAAAAAAAATGTCTCTTAATCCTGGTATGAAACACTCCGTATACTATTGGCATACATGAAGAGTATTATGAATGTTCTATTAATAGAAATAGTTTGCATATGTGCACATAATTTTTGGCACGATTTCAGAAAAGTTCTTCTTAAGCAGAGAATAGAAGCGTTCACATACAGTATAGTACATCACATCAACTTCATTAAAAGAATTAATTACACAATAGGTTAATGCCTAACTAGCTGAAACGGGATGTGGCAATGTTTAATATCGTCAATGGCTTTAAAAACAGAGTGCACATTAGTCTGTGTGAAGCGTTTGAAATATATGCTTTTTGCAAAGTGTATTAATGCAAAGCATTAAAGCAACTGCATCCTTTTCAAGATTCATTTGTTTACTTGGGAAAGCGATTCTATTTTGACTGGAAGCGCCAGCAAATGGGAAATGTCTATTCATGAACATGCCAGAGGAGAGAGCTCTGAAACAGCTACGTATGCCTTGCAAAAGATGCCATTAATTTAATGTTTCAAGGAAACAGCTTCATTCACTCTAAAGCATTCTGCAAAGCAAATTTTTTGGGTGCTTTTCCCAGCTCTCTTCATCATACTCTTGTTCTATTCTCTTGAAGATGGCAAGGACTGAACCTGGGACTACACACATCAATTCTACCAGATGAAATGCAACCCTCATATTATAAGATACTACAGAATATTAGTAGATTGCAACAGCTGGGAAAGTTACGGTTTTCACGTCTTTTGGCTAATGTGCAGTGAATCTAACAAGACTTATAAATTTCTGGATTCATATGCTACAGAAGCCAATGAACTGTGGCTTCTGCTCCTAATGGAACATTACTGTATGCTCAAACATTTAAGTATATTAAACCAGTGAGGACTATTGTTATTATTTTATTCTGTCTTTTGGAATTCAGCAGAGTATAGAATTCCAACCATTTATGCAAGCTTTGAATCCCAGTAATTTGTGGTTAAAACACAGCATATCTTTCAAAATGTCACTGGTTCTCATAAAGTTGCAGTGACGGAAAACTTAACCACATCCTGTATTAGATGGTTCCAATTGATAATTATCCTTACAGTTAAGCAGCAAGGATCTTGTTTCCCATCTGAAATGTTATGGAAGTAGAACTTCCAGTAACTTCTTCCGCCTTCCTTAGCTTGAGTAGGAAAAAGCATCTACTTTTAAGATTTCCCTGTTTCTTTCTTTTTTTTTTTTTGAACAGAAGAGAGTAACTTCTAAGAATTTAAGATTAAAGGGCATCAGTCTAAGTCGTATTTTTGTTTAGTTGATAGTAGATCAATATTTCTATTTCCTTTTTTCCCCACAGTCATATTTTCTTTAAAACATCCGCCTTTTTTTTTTGTGAAGAAATTTGCAAATGTTGAGAAAATCCTATTGATCCTTCCTGAATCAAATGTAATTATCACTACACTGTACCACTTAATTGTAGCTTTGGCAACATGGTGCCACAACACGACTGAATATACTGTACTGCATTTGTCAGACTCTTCTTTCATTCTTAATAATTGTCCCTTATTTCTCATTGTTATAGATATGCAGAAGGGTTTTGTAGTGGAGTGTCCCTTCTGATCACTTTAAGCTCCTGTGCATTGCTTTCAGGTTCTTTGTTAACTTGTTTGCCTCTTGAGAAGAAGCCCATAATATCTTTGGAAAGAATGAAAACAATATTGTGGACTGGGAAAATCCATACTTGCAAGCTCCTCAATGCTGATTGACATGGTAGCACGGAAGACCTCCCTCCAGTGCCATTGTGATGGGAATGTAGAAGCAAGAGTCAGCATTAAAAGAGAGATAATCCCTTTTTGCTACTCTGTTTTGGAACCGTTGAAGCATGGGATGCCTAGAAATGGTGCTAAACGGCACATGGAGCTGGAAAATAGCCAGCTCCATGTGCGTGGTGAATCAATGTCCTTGGAAATTATCCATCTTTTATCTAGGATCTATTACAAAACAATACTATAAAAAGAGTAAAAGTGTTGTAGTTTTCGTCCTTCTCAAATACATCTACCAATCTTGCCATAACTCTGGCTTTTCTGCCTAATTTCCTTTCTGCTAATTTTCTTCCTTCCCTTTTTCCTTCCCTTCCTTTCTGTTACCTCCCCTCAAACCACCCCAGATTGTTAAATGAGCTGAAGTTTGAGGACACGTCTAACTGATGACTTTTCTGTGAGGAAAAACATGGTAAAGGAACCCCTTTAAATCTCCCTTCCTTTTTTTCTTATTTTTGTAAACTTTACAACCATTTTATGATGACTATGATATTGCGAAATGTGGTCATGAGCCAAACCCCCCCCCCCACAAAAAACCTTCTACTCTACTCCTTACTTAGCCATATATTTTTTTGTTCAGTCCAGAAAAACTAAGAACAATTCATTTAGAAATTGCCTTGCAAATGGTAGTGCAATTATTACCATTAATTATTGTGGTACATATATGGATAATTTAAAGAATTCCATTAATTTGTACTCTTATATTTTATCCTAATCATTAATCAGTTTTTTTGAACTGATTTAACTCTGTCTCTAGTTTATACATTTTATTTTTGTAATAATGTTTATATATTATCTCTTTTATTCATTAAACATGAAACTCAGTCAACTGAACATCATCATCATCATCATCATCATCATCATCATCATTATTATTATTATTCCTACATACTAGTTTTGTCAGAAAAAAATCATACAAATTTAATAAAGAATAATATATAGCTCATGTGTAAACATGTAGCTTCTGGCTGATTAAAAGTTTCATAAAAGCAAGTTTATGATGAAGCTTATGCATCGGTGCTGGGTTTCAAAAAAATTTATTACCAGTTCTGTGGGTATTGCTTGGTGGGCGTGGCTTGGTGGGCGTGGCAGGGGAAGGATACTGTAAAATCTCCATTCCCACCCCACTCCAGGAGAAGGATACTATAAAATCCCCATTTCCTCCCGATCAGCTGGGATTTGGGAGGCAGAAAGTAGATGGAGGTGGGGCCAATCAGAATTTTTACTACCGGTTCTCCAAACTACTCAAATTTTCCACTACCAGTTCTCCAGAACTGGTCAGAACCTGCTGAAACCCACCTCTGTTATGCATGATTATAATTATACATATTCTTAGGTGGCTGCATAGTGTTAACAAAGCAAGTATACTGTAGTGGTTAATGGATTAGAACCAGAGAGTCTCATGTTCAAATTCAACCTTGACCCTAAAAGCTCGCTTTTGTGACTTTGGAATTGTTAGTCTCTTTCAACACAGGCTGTTGTAGAGAGAACTGAAGATCTCAGACACAAATACACACGCGCACACAGATACAGACACACACATAATATTAATATAATAATCATTGGAATAATAAAATGTAATCTAGATCAATCCCTGGCTCAAAGTTGGAATCCATTACTATGCATCTCTCTGAGACCTGGACATCCAGGCTCTGTTTAAACACTACCAGTAAAGAATTCACCCCACCCAAGGCAATCTCTTTCACTGTTGAATAGCTGATATTGTTAGAGAATTTCTCTTGCTGAACAACCAAAATCAACTTCCCTGTCATTTCTACCCATAGCTCTTTGTCTTGTCTTCTGGGAAAATGCTGAATAATTCTTCCTTGCCTTCTCCACAAAGCTTTTCAGCTATTTGGAATCAGTTATCCAGTCTATATCCATAGTTTTCTCCAGGCTAAACATACCTATCATCCAGTAGTGGGTTTCAAATCTCGGCGCTCCCGGTTCGCTATCGGTAGTGCACGGGCGCGCACGCTCACTTCGTGAGAGTGCGACACTTCTGTGCATAGTGTTTTTGATGACATCTGGGTGGGTGAGCGGAGCCTCCCACTACCACCACTACTGATTTGCCCGAACCGGAGCGAACTGGAATCAATCCACCACTGGTATCATCACCAACCTTTCCCCATAGGTTTTTCCTTCCAGGCCCTTATTAATTATCTTCCCTGGACATGCTCCAGTTTATCCATGTCATTCTTAAGATGTGCCCAGAACTGGACTCAATATGCTTCTATTAATGAAGACTGTGTTTCCTTCTTTTTTTTCTGTCGCAACAACATCATCACATTTTTGCTAATAGTTTGTGATATACCAAAACACCCAGATTGTTTTGCACATGTTTGCGCAATATAGTGATTTTATCCATGCTCTTATTCTCGCACCAGTGTGAGCCTTTGCCAATTTTTCTATTAAAATTTGTCTGCTGTTTTTGGCCCGCTGTTGCAACTTGCCAGGATTTCCTTGAATTTTGATACTATCTCCTAAGTTGTTTGTTATTCCATATCTATATTGTCTACAAATTTGATAATCACATTTCCTAACCTATCATCCAAGTATATGTGAAATGCGTTTAACAGCACAATGCTTAGAACTGAATCCTAATGTGCTATTCAATAATCCACCTTGACCCAGAGCCATTGAGGTATATTTGGGGGGTTACAGCTCTTCGCTGAACTTTATAACATCCAGTGATGCCATGTTTCTCCAAAAAGATGACTCACCTTGAAAAGAAGCCCTACGTTTTTGAATGCATGCAAGCAAATTAAGCCCTATCTACAAAATTAGCCCTAATTAAGACTGTGCCCACTGCAGGGTGCAGGGGTGGGGAGAGGCACACAGGTAAAAAATAAGCTAAGGCAGGAATAGGGGTGGAGCTGACATACTTACCAAGCCTCGCACACCCCAACAACTGCCTCGCCTTCTTCTGTGGCCACTTGCCACCACTCACACACACTGCCCTGGCCTCCATTTTGCCTTCAGATGCCTACTGGTATCTGTTATCTGCAGCTGATAACAGAGCTCCTGATCAGTCTGGAGCTCTGTAATCAGCTGCAGATGCCTTCCAGCAGGCATCTGAAGGCAAACAAAGATGCCAGGGTGATGTGTGTGAGTAGCGGCAAGCAGCCGCAGAAGAAGTGGGCCAGCAGCAGGTTCCTGCTGGGTGAGGCTGTTGGTGTCACTGCCTCAAGGTGAGTCAATAATTAAAACCCTCCAAACAGAAGGGCTCACCATTTTTGGGGGGGGGGTGAAAAGAAAATAAGACCCACCCTTCTTTTTGGAGAAACACGCTAACATATTCCCAGTTCTTACTCAGTTATTCTAGAACCTCATAGGAGACTCTGTCAAATCTTTAGTGAGGCCAAGGAATGCTGTGTCTCCCACATTCCCCTAGCCAACTAAACTAGTCATTCTATCAGAAAAAGAGGTCAGGTGGATTTATTCTTCATAAAAGAGCTAGTTTGGCACTGTGGTTAATGCATTGGGCTAGAAACCAGAAAACTATGAGTTCTAGTCTTGCTTTAGGCACAAAGCCATCTGGGTGACCTTAGGGCAGTCACTTTCTCTCAGCTCTAGAAAGAAGACAGTGGCGATCAACTTCTGAAGCTCTTGCCAAGGAAACTGCAAGAACTGGTCCAGCAGGCTCTAGAATCGGAAACAACTGAACAGAAGAAAGCAAAATTCTACATAAACCCAATGCTTGTTCCTACTAAGCAATGCATTCTTTTCTCAGTGCTCACAAAATGACTGCCTAATAACTTGTTATCAGGTTTTGTACAGCAATGAAAAGTCTGTAATTTATTATACATTTTGAAGGAACTTTGCCTTCTTTCCATCACCTCTTAATATTCTATTATTGGACTTCTCTCTTTTTTTTTTTCATTTACTACCTGCATAACCAATAATTTCCTTTTCCTTTGCAAGCGTATGTCTCCTTTTTTCCTTGTGCTTTCTAACTTTCCTCCTGCAGTTATTGGCAATAGTTTCTTAAGATACGTGTATTTTTCGCCCTCATTGAAATAGTGTAAGACTGTATCACCAGAGCCGTGGCGGCTCAGTAGTTAGAATGCAGTACTTCAGGGATAACGCACTGTTCATCCAGGAGTTCGATTCTGAGTGGCTCAAGGTTGACTCAGCCTTCCATCCTTCTAAGTTTGGTAAAATGAAGACCTAGATTGTTGGGGGTAAACTGCTTAGAGAGGGCTATAAAACACAGTGAAGTCTAAGAGCTATTGCCGTTTCCAAACCATGTTTTATACATTGGATAGGTTTTTAAAAAAATGTTGTGTAGTTGTTTGTTTATTTATTTATTTACTCATTCATTCATTCATTCATTCATGTTTATTGGTATTTTTTGCTGTATGTTGCCCAGAATCACATTGTTTTGAGTTAGGTTTCAGGCTTTATTCCTAAATCCACTGAACAGATAGATAATTAAATAAATTTTGAAAATTACTGAACTCCCCTGAGAATTTATATTTGTAGGATCCCAGCAGATCTGTCCCTAAGATTGTTGAAATATAATGTATAATATTATAGAAAGTTTGGAAAGTTCAGATTCCTGTTACTTGGTCCCCATTGTCTTTCAACTAACATGGTGGTGTCCAACTTTGGCAAGTTTCAGACTTGTGGACTTCAATTCCCAGAATTCCACAGCCAGCATGAAGTCCACAGATCTTAAAACTGCCAAGGTTGGACATCCCTGCTCTGAGAGGAAGGGATGCTTTCCTTATTGTAAATAGAGAGTGAGATTACTTTCTGAAATTTTATTAAAAATATATATGAATTAATAACATCTTTCTTGCTACTTCTGTTAACAATGCCAGGAATATGTAATTCATTTAATAAATGAGAGGGACTGAAATTATAAGTGATTGCTTCAGACATGAAATTCCTATTTTCCAGTATTGCTTTTACTTACTTGTTGACAAAGAACAGCACTTCAAAGATACTATGATGTACTCTACACCAAATTGTGTGTCCAAGTTCCACTTACATTTTCCAGGGTGAAATCTTGTCAGAAACGATGAACTCTTTCTGCATTAAATTAAAGACTAGCTTCAACTGATATCACATTTTTTTGCAAGTAATAACCCTGTAAAACTGGAATGTTTAAATAGTTTGGCAGTTGAAAGTTCAGAAGAGATCATGCATCTGGTTTTGATTGTAGTAATTTGATTTGTAGTTTGTGGCAGCGGTAGTAAGTACCTTTGAAACCACATTAACTGCCAATAGTGACATAAATGTTTAAATTTTAGTAGTATACTTGGAAATAAGTTTCATGTACTTCAGAAGCTTCTACTTCCTACACATTTAGCTTGCAGCCTCCAGATGTATAGGCTGCAAGCTAAATCTCTGTGGAAGCCAAAATAAATTTTTTCATGTACATGTATGGAAATGGATCAAGTAAACATTGCTCTATGAAATAAACTCTCACTGCTTTCTGCATAAACAAATTCAAATAAACATTTTTTTCATAGAGTGCATCATTGGTTTGATGAAAATGGGGGCTTTGTTTAGCAAAAGTCTTGAATACAAGAGGATGTTGAAAGACAAAGAACTATGAGAAGATTTAAACATGCCCAACTATATGATAGCAATAGCCCTTAGACTTATATACCGCTTCACAGTGCTTTACAGCCCTCTCTAAGAGGTTTACAGAGTCAGCATATTGCCCCAACAATATGTGTCCTTATTTTACCCACCTTGGAAGGATGAAAGGCTGAGTCAGCATTGAGCCTGGTGAGATTTGAACTGCCAAATAGCAGGCAGCTGGCAGGCTGCAGAAGTAGCCTGCAGTACTGCACTCTAACCACTGTGCTACCACGGCTCATCATGATGTCTCTGATCTGGACTAGGGAATCACATGCTTACTATGAATAAATTGAGGGGAAGTTACATGCTATAGAAAGCCAGTTTGGTCTAGTAGGTAAGGTACCAGGCTAGAAACCAGGAGACTGTGAGTTCTAATCCTAACTTAGTTATGAAAGCTGGCTGGTTGATGACTTTGGTAGGTCTTATTTTGGGGTCTAATACAGAGTTATCTTGATGATCCTTTTTCCAAAATGGAAGGGTTGTTTCTAATGGACATTCTTATAATCCTAAAAATATGGAAATAAGGCAAAGGGTAATTGAACAAGAAAGAAACAGCAAGAGAGAAACAATTTAGAAGAAAAAAGATAATATATGGAATATGGGCACCTCCCTTGGCATTTGTTAGGGTTCATCTCATTAAAAGTCTCCTTTAATAAAAATGTTATTAACAAGGAAATATAAAAGTTTAAAGGAAGGAAGGAGGGAGGGAGGGAGGGAGGGAGGGAGGGAGGAAGGAAGGAAGGAAGGAAGGAAGGAAGGAAGGAAGGAAGGAAGGAAGGAAAAAAGAGAAATAGCACAGAGAAAAAGAGAAAAAGAAATTAAAACCAGAGAAAATATCTGTTATCCATATATTTAAATTGTAATGATATTTTAATACATTTTAATAAATGGACAGATATTGATTTTCATTGTTAACTTGGTTTTTCTTTAGTTGAATTGATGTGCCACATTCAAAGTTGTAATTGCACAATTACAAAGTAAATAAATAAAATGGGACAACATTTAGATAAGCAGACACCCATTTTAGTACCAACATAATAATGTTCTTGGCCAGCTCTTTTTAAACAATATGTTTTCAGTTAACAATGAAGATATTTTTGATGGAATTATTCTTGTCTGAATTTTGTTTAAGAACCTTGCCGTTAATTTGTTAATATGGACAAGTGAAGAATGTCTGGATTATCTGCCAAGAATGTAAACAGGATCACCCAAGATATGAAGGTCATTCCAGCCACCCAGCTAAAGCAAGCAGGCTCCTATAGTGAGCAGTTGCAATATACTGTCGGAAGAGGAGGTAGGTGCATTGGTAAAGTCATCAATTTTTACTGAGCAGGAAAAGACAATGGTAAACCAGTTTTGTATTTGTACCACAGTAATGAAAAGAAGGAATAATCTTAAGAAATAGGAGGGAGAACAAGATACTGTTAGTATAATCCTGCAATAACAGTAGAATTAGCTTGAATGTCTGGTTTTCAAGTTGGTCCAGCTTTGCTTAGAGGGCTGTCAGAGTTGCAAATCTGAATATGCTTGCTACCTCCCCTGCTCCATTTACTTAGAGAAATGGAGCATCAATTAGGGAGATGCTTTCTCAATATTACATTTCTGCTCCGGAGTCAGATCTCTTTTATCTTGGTGCAACTCTTCTTCCTATTCCTCAAGGTTAGTCCTTCTGCCATTAACCCACGAAATCTATGTGAACGGAAAATATATATAGCGCCAGATGATGGGCCTCACAGGTTGGATGATACTCAATATGCTACTGAGGATCTTTTCGAGTAGTAATGGTTGATGATGTGGCTAGATCAAAGCAGTATTAGAACAACATCTAACAACAGTGAAGATGGAAACATACATGGAAAGATAAGGCAAGTGTTCCCAAAGAAACCTCTGACCTCAAATTGGTATAACGAAGGATGCCAATGGAAAGATAGGAGCCAGCTCAAAGAAGATCAAACAAAGCTGGAAATAATTTACAGTAGAGTAATGAACACCCAAAGGACTTTGAGAAATATTTATAGGAACCTCTAGCGCTAGAAGATAAAATTAGATCAGCACTCTGGTCATTAGGTCAGAAGGCTAGAGGATGGAATACCATGCTGAAATATGGCAAGCCACACGCACACAAAAATCAATCAAGGTTGGGAATTTGTCAGATCAAAATATAGTGCTTAATTTTTTTTAAAGTAAATAAAGCAGAATGTGTATATTTTGATCTCCTAATTCAGAGGTGTCGCGGGCCATATCGGGATGTTTTTTTGCCCTTGTGGAGCTGGGATGGGCATGGCCTGCAAGCTTGACATGCCTTTCCTAATCCATACTGCTGAAATATATATATCTTTCTTGACAAAATTCATATCCTAGGCATTCTAGCCATACTGCAGTTTTAATCCAAGCTAACACACATAAGAGATTAAATACTGACATATTATATTGTACAAAAAGAACTTAAGGTTATCAAGCTCCCAAATTCAAGTAGCCTCTTAAAACGCAAAGATAATTTCATAGAGATGATATCAATAAGTGGATAAGAAAAATTATTGAAGTTATACAGTTATACTATTATACAGAAATTAGTTGAAGTTACACAGTTAATATTCAATATGACAGTAATAAAAGGTAAACCACACCAAATATAGAACATTGAGTTGTTTTAACTATACAAAAAGTATAAATCTCTGAGCTTTGTGCTGAAATCTCCACAATATTATTATTATAATATAATATAATATAATATAATATAATATAATATAATATAATATAATA
>WNWU01000002.1:6712014-6727348 GCA_012654045.1 Ptyas mucosa
TTTTTTTTGAATCCCGAAATAAGGTCTTGGCCTTATTTTCAGAGACGTCTTATTATTTTGGGGCACATAGCACAAGACGGGCCTCCTCTTGCCGTCTTATCTGATTTCCAGTTCTGTCTCCCTAAGCAAGAGGAAATGGTGGGGACTGGCTGCGCATGCGTTTAAATATTTGTGAGGAGGGCTTATTTTCAGGGACGGATTATTTTCAGGGGAGGGCTTATTTTAGTGCATGCATTCAAAAGCCTGGTTGGGCTTATTATCAGGGGATGTCTTATTTTCAGGGAAATGGTATTGTGTATAGATATATAGTTATATATTGTGTGTGTATATAGAGATAGATGATAGATAGATCAACAGATGTGTGTGTGTGTATATACTCTGTGTGTGTGTAGTTATATAGTTATATACTGTGCATATATGTGTACATCTATCTATCTATGTTTCTATCCATCAATTTATTATCTATCAGTAACCACAGTCACAACATATACACTGTGTTTGATGTTAGTAGATATAATGTTCCACAGGAATTCATTTTGCCGATTACAATTTTTCAAAATTCTTACATAGTGTCCTTTGATGGATCTTAATGGAATAAAAACAGTTTCACAATTTAAAAATGGAACAGTGCATGCCTCTTTCAAAATGTTATGCTATAAAAAACTCTGATAAAACAGAATAACTAATGGGTCAGCTTTCCTCATTCAGTCAATCTTGGAATAACTCTCTAGGTCAAATACAGTAACTGCAACACACATATCCCCTCCCCCCTGAAAGCTGCATATTATTAACCTTCAATTTTCCCTTTAGTTGATTAAAGAGATATTTCTTTATGTCTTGTACAAATATATGCAAGGAATTTCATTATCTCTTGACCATATATATTAAATATAAAACAAACTGTGAAAGGAGGAATCCCAAGTATCTCATCTTTCTGTTCTCATCTGAGTGGACTACCCCAAAGTCTTAAAAATGAAAGAGACAATAACCAAGGACTTCATTATTATTATTATTATTATTATTATTATTATTATTATTATTTTATTACATTTCTATACTGCCCTTCTCCTTTCGGACTCAGGGCGGTGAACAGCCAACTAAGAACACAGTGTACAAAAGTTAAAAACAATTAAAATGATACAAATGAATTTGGCCCAATTTTGAGTTTAAAAGTCAATAACAAAAACTTTAAAACCGGCGTGGGGTCAGGCCAGCCCAGCTAACCGAAAGAAATGGGTTTTAAGGGCCCGACGAAAAGTCCGGAGGTCTGGGATCACTCGTATCTCTGGGGGGAGGTCGTTCCAGAGGGTAGGCGCCTCACCATCAAAAACCAGCACTGTTAATAGTTCCCCACACTTGTTTTAAATAAATCTCTTGCCAGAGTAGTAGACATTTTGTTCTGTTGTAACAAGGTTAACAATGATGACACGAACACCAGACTTTTCATTGAATGCATCTATTCTTATGTAACTTAGCTTCAATTAAATGTAACTATTTGTGCATAACTGGTGTAATATAAAAAGGAAATTACTGTGCATGATCTCTTGGGGGATATAGTATTTTTAGGCCATGCATAGTTGCTTCTCAGGGATTTATTTCTGAGTAGATACACAAGGGAAGAATACTAGGAATGCTAGTAAGCAAATACCAGAACTATCCAAAGCTTCAAATGGGTGCTTTGTTTGATATAAAACACTCCAATACTTTTTCAACACTAGTAAAAACAGAGATACTACAGTGCTTTGCTTGGCATCACTTGGAGTCCCATCTAGCAGTTTGAATCAGAAGAGAGTTCAGTACACACAGTAAATTACTGGAATCCCATGGAAGCCTTTGCGGAGAACTCTGTTTTAGGAACTGAAATGCTGGATCAGTGGTGGGATTCAAGTAATTTAACAACCGGTTCTCTACCCTAATGATTTCTTTCAACAACTGGTTTGCCAAATTGCTCAGAAAGTTAACAACCGGTTCTCCCGAAGTGGTGCGAACTGGCTGAATCCCACCACTGTGCTGGATGAGGACTTGGAAAAAAGTAGGGTCAAATGATGAAACTACATTGTTTTGGTCTAGTGGTTAAGACTCCAATCTAGAAACCAGAAGATTCTGTGTTCTAGTCCTGCCTTAGGCATGAATACTGGTTGGGAGACTTTAGACTAGTTGCTCTTTCTCAGCCCAACCTACCACACAAGATTGTTGTTGTGGGGAAAATAGGACGAGGAAGGGGCATTAAGTATGTTCACTGAGAATCTGTAGAGATTCCCAGTCATCCAGATCATGGTTGTTTCAAATGTTCTTTTTCAAGAGGCAACTGGACTTTCTTGCTTTTTCTTTGAAGACATTTAGCTTCTCATCCATGATGAAGTCCATGAAAGTAAAGTAGCCTCCTGAAAAAGCACCTTTGAGGCTATGTTTGTTGAGTTATTTACACAAATAATTAAGATGAGCCATAAACCAACAAACAAATAGCCCCTGATCCTCAAGGATAAACAGGTACTCCTCGACTTATGACCACAATTGAGCCCAAAATTGCTGTTGTTAAGTAAGACATTTCTTAAGTGAGTTTTGTCCCATTTTACGACCTTTCTTGCTACAGTTGTTAAGTGAATCACTGCAGTTGTTAAGTTAGTAACCTGGTTGTTAAGTGAATCTGGTTTCCTCATTGACTTTGCTTGTCAGGTTACAAGAAGTGATCACATGACCCAGGGATGCTGCAACAGTCATAAATATGAACCAGTTGCCAAGCATCTGAATTTTAATCACATGATGATGGGAGTGCTGTGAAAAACGATCATAGGTCACTTTTTTTCAGTGCTGTTGTAACTTTGAATGGTCGCTAAATGAACTGTTGCAAGTCCAGGACTACCTGTATTAAATGCTTCAATTTTTAAAAATGCTAAAAATATCCTAAAAATGCTAAAAATATCCTATCACCCATATCGCAACCTATGACTGAAATCCAACAAGAAATTTCAATGTTGGCAGCAGAGTCAAAAGCCCAAAATTTCAGCCCTTGGTGACATTGAAATGGTGACAGGTTGTTCCTACCATTGAAGCTCCAAATGCTTAACTCTGGAGGGAGATCCTGATAAAAAAAGAAATAGAAATATAACTTCTTCCCCTATTTGTTTATTTATTTAATGAGCCACATATGTATATATTAAAGCAGTTTGAAGGGTTGCTGTTAAAATCAACCTGCAGGAATTTTGTTCCACAAATTGGGCTAGGAATGTATTTTTAGCACAGGTTTCAAAGTGGCGTGGCAATATATTAAAGGCAATTGTGGCATGAATTTGCTTATTGATCTCTTTAAAGGTTACCCAGCATGAGCAATAACTGTATAATCAGTTACCAGCATGAGGTGAGGTCAGAGATTAATATCTGAAACAAGAAATTAAAAAGGGGTGAAGGATAAATTTATTGTAACCGGATTTGAAATTTGTAAGTAGCAATGTATCCTATGTCACCTTTGAAAAATGGCTGTCAATATTCTGAAATCACCTTTATAGATTTGTGATTAACTTCCAGTTATGGACTTATTATCCAGTTCATTAGGAGGGGGGATGTTGAGTGCCCAAATCTATAAATGATGGCTGAGATGCAGCAACAGTAATTAATTAGTTAATCAATCAATTAATTATATGATGTATAGAGCTGCCATTTTCCAGTAGTGACTCTGCTCTAAGTATAAAGATTAAAACCACCAAAACAGTATATAATGAATTACCATGTTTCCCCCAAAATAAGACCGGGTCTTATATTAATTTTTGCTTCAAAAGATGCATTATGGCTTATTTTCCAGTTAGGTCTTATTTTGGGGAAAATACTTTATAAAACACTTCCATTTGGTTGACAATCTTAACTGAGTCAACCTTGAGCCTTGGTAGTACAGTGGTCTAAAGCACCCTGTCCTTAACACCAGCTGCCTGCAATTATTGCAGGTTCAAATCTCACCAGGCTCAAGGTTGATTCAGCCTTCCATCTTTTCTAAGGTAGGTAAATTGAGGACCCAGTTTGTGGGGGCAATAAGCTGACTTTGTATAAATATACAAAAGTATGAAGACTATTGCTTAGCGCATTGTAAGCCGCCTTGAGTCTCCGGAGAAGGGCGGCATATAAATCAAATTTTAAAAAAAACAAAAAAAACCTGGGGCTTATTTTGGGGGTAGGACTTATATTACGAGCATCCTGAAAAATCATTCTAGGCCTTATTTTCCGGTTGGGTCTTATTTTCGGGAAAACAGGGTATACCCTGGTTAAAACAACATGCTCCAAAAAAAACAACAACCAATCCTTCCTGTCACCAGCAGAGCTCACCTAAGCTCCTGGCCCCAATGCCTGGGGAAAGAGCCAATTCTTGAGAATCCTATCAAAGGCTAACACTAGAATTTGCCTTCGTATCTTCTTACCAACAGACAAGAAGATGCTGCCACTCTTGAGAAAATAAAGTAACTGTGTAGGGTTTTATACAACCAGAAGACGACAAGGAAGGATCGCATGATTTTTTTTCTCCTAAACTTAAGTTTGAAGTAAATCGAGGTCAGAGAAACTGGAACATTTGACAGATAACGATAGTTTGACTTAAACGCTATAACATACATCAAGGAATTTTCTGTCTATCTTTTGGTAGAAAATGGAAATGAATGTATCAGTAGGAAATGGAGGTATGAAGGCTCTCATTCAGAATCAGAACTGAATACCAACTTTGCTTTATGTATTTACATGTCAACTTGCTAGATTTTACGGTTCAGTGGTTGTACGCTCGTTTATATAATACTCTTTAGAGCTGTGTGAATTGTATGATGTATGGATGTCTGCTTCTGTGTAACTGTGAATGGAGCGAAGTGTGGATTCATTCCTATCTGTGAGCAGGATGTATGAATGGATATTACAAAAGAGAGAGCATTAAACTTCGAATCTTGCATGCAGCCTTCTGCAGAGCTCTCACTTGTTCTGCTTACGTTTGCATCATGATGAGATGCTTGAAGGACAAGGGGGTCAGAAGAAAGGAACCAGAAGGAAGTGGGAGGGGATTGTGAGAAGGGTGGCATTCATACTGTGGGCTACTGGTTTCTCATTCTTGTCTTGTTCTTAGATTGATGGTACTAACTCATATTGCAGATCAATCTAAGAAGTCAGTAGCCTCTGGAGAAATTTCATGCAACAGCTGTACGGGAGATTTCATTTGTAACTTGGTCTTACAAACATAATACTATAAGAAGCCAAACTCTTATGCTTCACTGGATCTGTGCATTGTTTATTCTGAAGAATATTGCTATCGGAATACAATATTTAAAATTATCTCAATGTATACTTTCTTATAGTAAGTTGGTGGCTACAGCTCAAGAACATCCTGCTGTGAGGATTGTTAGATATGACTATGGAAATGAACGAAAATGTATGCTCCTCTAATAATTTCCTTTCTTTGCCTATTCCTACCTGTCAATCTGCCCTGCTTGGGGAGTTTTGCTGTAATATTTGAACTTTGCTTTTGCTGGCAATTATTTTGAGAGTTTCTTTTCAAATACATAGTAATGTATCTGTTATTACCATAGAATCTATTGTGATTCATATTAGAAATTCTTCACTTCTGGTATCTGCTCTCACCAGGAGAAATGATTAAGTTCCAACTGTAGCTTTAAAAATGGTGTTTAAACTCTCAATAGCTAGCGAGTAATAGAGAATCTCAGTTGGGAATTAGTGAAAGCAGGAATCTTCAGCCTTGCAAAAACATTAGAGTGAAATAAGTTGGAAAGAGAGCTATTCTATGATTAGAAAACAGGCATGTGTCTCTCTGTGGGTCTGTGTGCTTGTGTTTTAACTAGAGTTAATGATTGATGGCTATAGTCTACAGTCTGGGAATTTCAACTAATTAAAGACCTTGCAGTTATTTATATGACTATGTGCTTAGTTATATTTAAATACACACACATATTTTAAAAATCTCAGTAAAGATGCTTTTCGCTGTAAGAAAATGAATATTAACTTAATCATATTTTTAAAAATCGTTCTGTATTGCCAGAAAATAAGGCCAACTTTAGTCATCTCCCCATGACGTTTTGTAGGTACAAGTGTTTTGTGTTTCCCTTTTACAGCAATTAGTAGGGTAAAGGTTCATCTGAATTATGCATGTTCAAAATAAGAGGCATGCTGATTTCATGTCAATTGTTTGCTTTTTTTTAAATTGGTGATCAGTTCATATTAAAGCCAGCTCTGTGCTTTATCACTGGATAGAAGGTAGAATCAAAAACCATTTTCACAATTCTCTCAATTAAGGCCAATACGCAGAAAAGGAACTTCCCTGTGACTTCAGTGAACACAGAAAATGAATACAAAGAGCAAACTTTTAAGTAATTTTATATCAGTTCCACCCATCAACTGAGAGACAAAGCTAACATATTAATTCATCGTATCATGTACAGATAGTCCTTGGCTTATGACACAGTTGGGACCAGAATTTTGATTGTTAAGCAAACTGTTGATAAGTGATGCATGTCCAATTTGGTGACTTTTTGTTTTTGCCATGGCTGTTAAGTGAATCACTGTAATTGTTAAGCGAATTCGGCTTCCCCCACTGGTTTTGTATGGTGGGGAGCCAGCTGGAGGGTGGAAAATGGCAATCACAGGATTCCGGGATGCTGCAACTACCGTAAATACATGCCAACCAATTGCCAACCATTTTGATCATGTGACCATGAGGATGCTGTGACAGTTGTAAGTGTGAAGACCAATTGCAAGTCACTTGTATCAGTGCTGTTGTAACTTCAAAATGAATGGTTGCAATTCAAGAGTGGCAACTGTATATTGTTTACGCCACTTAAACTGAATTTTCAAAGGGCATCGTATATATATATATATGTATGTATGTATGTATGTATGTATGTATATGTATATGTATATGTAACACTGTTCCTATTTACTACCTATCCCAAACCAATGAAACTCTTATTGGAAGCCATGCTAGGGATGTAGAAATGTATATATTTTATCTTTTTGTTTGATTTTATATTTTTAAGAACAAAGATATTAGAAAAAAAATCTTTGTTTCTGAGTCAGGAATGAAAAATGCAGGCAGGTGTTTGAATCCGAGATGAAGTTTCTATCAAGGGTGCAATATACAAAACCAGGTGTCAGAGGCAGCTACTCTAAGACATTTCTAAAAGCTCTTTATATAGGAAAATCTCCCCTTTTTTTCCTAGAAAGCACACAAAAGTCGCCCTCTAGGAATTCCAAGAACGATGCCCATAGCTGGCTTTCTAAGAGGCAGCGCTTTGCAGTCGGCATCCTGCTGAGTTGTGGTTTTTTGCTTATTTAGCATTTGTGGATAGAAAACAGTAATTTCTTTGGGGAAGATCCCTGTCTTCTTGTTTGATCAATAAAATATCTCAGATTAAGTTTGGGCAGGGAAGAAATGTTGACCCAATTATATCGGCGCTTCCCATTCCCAAGCATTTTACTCCTTGTCTAGAGCCTATTCCAATTTGGAATTTGGGGCTTTTTGTCCTAATTATGAAGAATGGGTGGAGGGAGGACAATTTCCTTCCCATAGATATTTCCACAGAACTTCTGCCTACACACATGCCTACACAAGGAGGGAAAAAAGTATTGGCCTCAAGAAATATTTATTGAGCATTGAAACCTGGGGAACATAAAATCATAAGTGCTTGCAAGGAGGAGCAATGGGCCACGCTCAACCCCTTATGTATGTGTATCAACATCATTGTATGTTGTCATGCTGCTGTCATTGTGGTTAATAACAGATACCTGGGCATATCAACCTTTTCCCAAAAGACAAGCCCATCCTGTGTTGTGCTGAAAGTGTTTTTTATCAGGACAACCTGGTCTACCCAAATATGGAATGGAGCATACTACTTCCGCTTTCACCTTTCAGCCCCAATCCAGGAGCTTTCGCAGGCAGTCGCTTTCGCAACAAACTATTTTTGTGTTAAAAGTATATTTATGTTCTGCCCCAGCTCCGGATTCCCAAGGATTGTGACACACACCAACGGTCCTTATCAAAGTTATAATGTACCAAGAATAAACAAAGTCCGGCAAAGGTTGGCAACCAGCCTAGAAAACAAGGTACAATAAGACACTCAGTCTCCAAAATAAGTACATGTTGTTTCCAGCAAGAAATTACTAACGGCGTGTGACTTAAATAGGCTAAGGGAGTGGCCAATTATCCTCAAACCTTACTCTCGAGGAGACCTCCTCCTCCTGAGTAGCCCCTCCTGCCTTTTGGCAGCCCTGCGTGCTCAAACATTGAGGAGAGGCTCCTCCACTTCGCTCTCTCCACTTGAAGGAGCCTCTGGAGGTTCTGAAGGCCCAGGCTGAGTCTCTGCCTCTGGCACCACATCCTCTTCAGCCTCCTCACTGTCCAACGTGAGCGCCGGCTGCACAGGCTACTGGCACAACCCCACACCAGCCTCCTCCTCGTCGGGATCAGCCATGATCCACTCAGGCTGCTGGCAGACCACAACAATTTACTGACAAAGAAATAAAGGTATGATTTTCATTTCCTACAGTTCTTTGTACTCGGGGACCAAAAGACTGCAGGAAGGTGTGAGAATTGGCAATGGAGTTTGTACATGCACCCTTATCAGAAACATATTTATAATTTATGCTTTTAGATGGCTCATAGCTCTGAGCCAACTACATACATAGCAAACATAACTACAAAGTAGTTACTCCAACAGAATTCCAAGTTAAATAATTTACCATTTTCATTTTATTTACATTCAGATTTTTTTTGGGATTAGATCTGAATTTTGTAGAGCTACACTGTTAGTTGCCTCAGCAACATTTTATTAGTGGCCTCTGGTACAATAAATAAAAAAAAGTTGTATTGTATATGGTACAATAAATAAAGGCAGTTGAGCCGTATTTTGAGTCTGATAAATTAATCTAGTCATTTGTATTTTCAGATATGCTATAGAGCTTCCGTAATAAATTAAGATTATATCTGCAATAGCCATATTGTCAATATCATAAAATGTTAACACTCAAATGTGATTTGTCCTGGAATATAAATTTGAACTATAAATTTTCAGCCTTATATTAATACAGACTTCTATTAATATGAAGAAAAATAAGCTTTCTAGGGAAAAACCTGGACTTAAAAGTCTGAAAATGTATACTGTTCCAGCATCATGATTCCATTAAAGGGATTGATATCTGAATTATCATGGTTAATCATTTCTGAGAACAAGAGCTTATGATAATTGTAATTATGTCAGTCCCACTAAGTAGACCAGATCAAGAATTCAACTACACAGTCAGACTAGAACAATACTTCATTGAGACAACTATAATAACAGAGCTTCCAACTCTCCCTTCTTTCTTACGTTCCAGTGAAACAGAAGACATTGGACTGAGTGACTTCTGCCCAAACTTCTACATTCCTTGCCTAGGTAAACCTACCAATAACGTGAAAAGATGGTCTCAGTACAAAGAAAATGATGTAGAATCTATAAAATGCAGAAATAGTTTCAAGACAGAAACATGTGTTAGAACAAACAGATTAATGGTTTGTAGTTGGAACTTGACAGAATTTATTATGGTTAAAATCCCGCACATCATTACTGTAGCTTATAATAATGTGCTTCAGAATATTTTCATGGGTGTGTAAAATAAATAACATTTGAGTGTGCATCAAGGTCAAAGGCTAAGTATCATTGTGATATTATCAAAGATCTAGAAAGTTCTCTCAGGGTGTCTTTCCAGTTAAGATAAAAATTAATAAAATATTTTAATTAAAACCAAACTAGGTTATCAAACGCCCCTAGGGGATTTTTTTCATTTTTAAAAGACTTTGAAAATTAATTCAAGTTCTCAATTCTCTCTTATCCTATTCCATTTCCTTCTCTTTTATGGATTTTAGTTAGGTGGTACCAATATGGAAAATTAACAGGACATCCCTCTAAAACTTAACCTCGAACAGCTCTCATTTATTTAAAGGGGCATTTGTAGGATATATTTCAATACTCCAGAGATATTATTCAGATGTATAGGTGAATAAATATGGTCCAATTTGCAACACAAAATGCTGCAAATCTTTTCTTGATTAAAAAAGAAAAGAAAAGAAAAGAAAAACTAAGAGCTATTTAATTAAGGAGATAAACTGTAATTGACACAGCCCAATTTAATTCATATTGGTTCAGAGTTTTAATAGGAAATATATATACATATGAAAAGATGGGCCAATATTTCCTTACCAAATTAACTTTGTTAATTCATGCACATTAGCAGGTGTCTGCAAAATTAGGTTGTTCTACTTAAATGATCAAATTAACATTTCCTCTTGAAATTCTCCACAGTTTCCAGATTAGTGCTTACATTTTTTATTTCTTTTGTAGATACAGTAGAAGGGGGGGGGAAGGATCCTGCACATTCCCATGCCTTCTGAATAACATCTTTTTTATGCTTTTAATTTGCACTTTCCCTATAGAATACCGATTATATTCCAGATGTGACTTGGAGGCATGAGCCATTCTGAAGTTGAAAAAAATATCATTCATAGTAATCAAAAGGGCAACTAAATTAACACCGTCCAGACAGTTAGCAAAGCTTTCTCCTGTAAAACCTAACAAATTTCCAGTATACAATGGTTAATGCTTTGTTGACAGTGATATCCATAGGATTAAGCATTTGTATTTAAGAGGATGTAGAACTGAATTTCCATTGCAACCTTTCTAAGATAAAATTGCCTCCATGTTTGTTTGTTTGGTTGGTTTCGTTTCTTCATTTGTCTGCCACTTTTCAGAGCTTGTCCATTCAAAACAGCTGACAAAATAGTAAAATAAAACAACATCCTTATAAGCATAAATTGCAATCTATAAAACAAAACACCTAAATATATTAAGTCAACAGTAATTAAAATGATACAAAACTGTATACAATGCTGTAGATCTGAAAGTTAGGCAGTGAGCAATGTGAGATTAGAATAGCAGTACTTAGATAAAAGACAGTAATGTCTAAGTTAAAAGCACCTTGGAACAATCAAGTATTCAAGGCCTGTGAAAAACTGGCAAGACAGACTTGTTCTCTAGTGCCTCGCTAATATATCTTGATGGCTGTTAGATCTCTTAGCAAAACTTCAGCTGCTATTCCCAAAGTCTAAGCAGGAATGTTCTTTGGCAGGCAGTCTTTTAAATAACATCATCTACAAGTGTTTAGAACAGAAGTGCAGTCATTTCAGGGAGAGAGAAGAAGTTAATATTTCGTCTGAATGAGATGTGACAAAGCATCATAGTTAACATAACAATTCCTTATTTATTTAATATATAGTAGTTTAAAAATTAAAACCAGGGATGTGAAAAGAAAGAGACCTTGTGTATTATGCTTTATTACCAAAAATCTTCATCATCATCCATTCTGAGGGGAAAAAAATTCTGCCTTTGTTGCAACATTTATTTTTTATTTTTTATTTTTTAAATTTGATTTATATGCCGCCCTTCTCCGGAGACTCAGGGTGGCTTACAATGCATTAAGCAATAGCCTTCATACTTTTGTATATTTTATACAAAGTCAGCTTATTGCTCCCACAAACTGGGTCCTCATTTTACCTACCTTAGACACGATGGAGGGCTGAGTAAACCTTGAGCCTGGTGGGATTTGAAGATTACAGTTCAATTTTCGCACTGAGTGTAATCACCAACAAACCAAGTTGGACCACCAAATATGCCTACTTTAATACTACTATTCTAGTAATTTTAATGACAATGTTTTGCTAGGATGTCCCAAAGTGGCATACAATAGGAAAAGAAGAATAAATACTCACAATGTAGTTACCACAGGCTAATCTCAGTTCTTGGAAATTTGCAGATTTGGCTGAACCAAAGGCCTGGTTTTTTTTTGAAGTCCCACTTGAGCAGAGTTCAGTAGGCAATTTTTGAGCCAGCTGCATTCTTCCAGGCCACTCAACCAAAAAGTTACAAATGAGGATTTACAAATGTAGTAGTCAATAAAAAAAAATAGAATGAATTTAAGAACATTGTAACTCAGAGCTGCCAAATTTGCGACCTGAGGGCTGGATGCATCACGCACTGGTCACACCTATGCCGGTTTAGCGAAGAGGGGAAAAGTCACGATATGTGACAACACGAGTTTGACACCCCTGGTGTAACTATTAACTTTTCATTTTCTTAATATAATCACAAATATTTTGACAATTTTTGAAAAGATATTGTTATTGTGAAAACAGTAAATGGCACAAAAAAAGAAAAAGGTAGGCCCAAATTCACATTTGTTATTTCTTGGATATAGTTAAGAAATTACTTGATATCTGTGAACAGTTTAATTGGAGATATTCCACAGACACATGCAGATTTGCTGAACAGAGCAATGTGAACTAATGAAAAAGGAAAGAAAAAAATATGTTCTTATCCATTGTACATAGTAATTCTACAAATTAGGCAGGTAATGTTTTATTCTTCATAAAAAGATAATATTATCTTTTATCTGATTTTAACAGAATAAAGCAAAAACCTGATGTCAGAGAAGATTATGTCTCCCATAATAATAAACTCATTTTTATATTACATTTTTGCTGCAAACAGATAGTTCTTTGCGGTCAATTTTCAGCATGCATAAAGCATCTATTTCAATACCTCTGAAACGGCATACTGGATTTGATGAAAATTCAAGATTAAAGAAAATATTCTGTTTTCTCACTGCCTTGATCCAATAACATTTTAAATCCTTAACAGTTTTCTGATCTAGCACAGGCTTTTTGTCCTTATCACACTTGTGGTCTTGCACCTTCATCTCTCAGCCCATTAATCCTGATACTGTACATCCCAATCAGTGATTTTATTTATTTATTTAGTTACTATTTTATTTACTTTATAAGTAACTCAAGACAGCAAACAGAACTCATACTCTTTTCTCATCCTATTGCTTAATCCAAATAAGATTGAGAAGAAATAATGAAATGGGAGCTTAGAACTCTGTCCTCCCATTAGTAGGATAACTCGGAAAAACTGAGAAGGAGGGAACAGAAAACAGAGAAGTGGAAGTAAAAAATGGGCTGCAGCATGGGGCAACAGAGGAAAATCTTCCCAGAGGCCATTGTCGATTGGCCAGCTGGTCATGTGACCTAGGAGAGGATATGTACCTCTCACCCAGTGCTGCCTATTGCACATATACATTCAAACACAGATATATTATATGAGCACAATAGACATGCACAAACAGATTTGATTGCTTGATTGCTTGATTGCTTGATTGCTTAATTGCTTGATTGCTTGCTTGCTTGCTTGATTGATTGATTTCTTATGTTGGAAGAAATGTCCATCTGGGTTCAGTTCCAAGTGGGAAGAAAGACACTGGAAATATGGAGACTGCTTGGAAAAATGGTTTAATGGTGGACAGGACCACATGGTTTGAGGTCCTGAGAAAAAAGAGCACATGGGTGAGAGAGAGAGAGAGACTTTATACCAGTGGTGGGTTGCCCCTGGTTCAGACCGGTTCTATAGAACCAGTAGTAAAACCGGCAGGAGGCTCCGCCCACCGACCATTCATCAGAATGCTTCTGCGCATGTGCAGAAGAGCACATGCATGAGCAAAGCAAGCATGCGCGCATGGCCCCATTGCGAACCGGTAGTAAAGGTAAGTAGAACCCACCCCTGCTTTATACCCTCTCTTGGGCCCCATCTTGGAGCTTCCTGTTCCTGTGTAAGTGCAGGTATCCTGATTGCTTGTCAAACTCCCATGGGGCCATGCAGGGGTAACTTTGTAGGTTGTCTTGAATCCCAAGCCTGGTTGAATCTTGCTGGGTGATGATGTAATGAAGGGGCTTTGGGCAATTCCTATTATGGCTTAATAGTTTTGTCCTGGTTTGGATCTTGAGTGAGGTCTAATCCTATCATGTCCTGAGGGCCATGTCTTTTGTGTTGTAGATAAGCTGGCCCAGCCTTTGTCTTGTAGATAGGTTGGCACCAAAATATCTGCTGGGGTGGGGGGCAGGTAGCTGAGGCTCTGAGTTTGTCTTTAGAAACATATTTCCCCTTTAGGGAAAATATAATATTCTGCCTTTTTAATTTTTCCTAGAATATTTCATTTTTCTAGGAGAGGGGTGGGTGCTAACTTCCTACACTTATAAAATGTATAGAGCAACTATCTCAATCTTCTGACTCTAGAGATCTCACAATACAAAAGCAGAATATCATAAAATGACACTGCCGTGTATTTGTGCCTCTAAATCTGTATGCCATTCGAATCCAGCTCTTTCAGACTCAACAAATGACCTCTCCAGCAGTGAAATGCACTTACCTTCGCTACTGGTTTGGGAGTATGAGCGTGCACACCTCTTCTATGCAGCAACACAAAGCCTTCTGCACATGCGCAGGGAGTCAAAAACAGGACGTAATGACATTCTGGCGGGTGGGTGGAGCCTCCTGTTGCCACCGCTACTGCTCTGCACGAGCTGGATTTCACTGCTGGACCTCTCTCAGACAAGACAAATCTTGGAAAGAGAGATGTTGTTGCAAAGGGTAAAGACTGCAACAGAAAAGAGATATGTGCCCAGAACCTTTGCACATACGCATTCAGAGGTAATATGTATGTATTATATACCATGATTAGTCTTTATTAAGAAAATGCACCCACACATGCCACCAAATATTTAAAAAATTATCCAATGTCCTTATATCCAAAACATTTTAGAAAAAAATTACTAATTTTAGCAATCAAAGCCACAGTTATATGTTAATAATGCAACAACTCATACAATAAACATAAAGATACAATAGTGGGAAATTCCATGCAAAACCCCCCATAAAATTTACTTTGAACATTATCCGTAGAATTGGTATAAAATGTTTCACTGTTGGAAGAATTACAGTGAGCCTTAAGTTAGATGGATGTTAATAAGTTGTTTAGCTACATTAGAAAATTGTGCAATGTATTTATATACAGAGGAATTGGAATCTATTGGGCCTGGATTGTTGTACAAAAGATATTTATGAGTTCTGGAAAGTCTCTTGGGTATTATATAACAAAACCAAAATGTGTATATTTCCAGCCTTTGATGTGATTCTTGATTAGCATAATGGGAAGTTATGACAGTGGGTGGGATATCTATCTACAAAATCTACAATATGGCATCTGTGGCATTGTGAGCAAGTCCCACCCTTTTAGTATACCTCTGTGATGCTTCACATTTGCATTTGTAAAAAATATGCAGCTTTGGTTGCAATACAGGACACACTATCTTGCCAATCTGGAACTCTATGGTATAAAAGACAGAGCAGACAATATGGTTCTATGCGTTCAAAGTTCAACTTCCTTCCTTCCTTCCTTCCTTCCTTCCTTCCTTCCTTCCTTCCTTCCTTCCTTC
>WNWU01000002.1:6727358-6852996 GCA_012654045.1 Ptyas mucosa
TTCCTTCCTTCCTTCCTTCCTTCCTTCCTTCCTTCCTTCCTTCCTTCATATTAACTATTAGTTGTAGCTACCTATAACTGTTGTAGAATGTATGCCAGTTTGATATTAGAAACGTCACTCAAAGCATTGCAACGTAAAACACATCTTCCACTTTATTTTTCAAAAAATTGAGGGAAGCTCAGACTGCTAGTCTTAGGAAACCCTCCATCTGTCAGAGTGACAGATTTTTGAATATATATTTAGTGCCAGGAACAGCAAGGCTTGACAGCTTACAGATCTGTTGTAATATCGAGGGAACCTGTCTCTAAACCATTTTAAGTTATTTAATAAAAGTTAATTTGATTTCTTGTTTAAACCTTGACTAAAAGACTGCTGTTCTATATCTTCTCCATGCTTCACCTAATCACATTACCTCATATAAAAGGGAAAAAAAAAACCCAGAAAAACTAATTTTAAAATCAGGAAAGGAATTATTGCTGACAGCAAAAACAACAGGCTTTTGAGATCTCTCTGGGTTAATGGGAAGATCCTTTAAAGTTGAAGAAATAAGATGTTAGGAGAAGGGAGATATTTTAAGTGTTCTTCTTTGGGTATTTTAAATGTTCTTTTTATGTTTTTCTGTTTTGTTTCCTCCTCCTTTTGTCGTTGTAGCTGTATTGAAAGAATAACTTTAAAAATTAAAGTCATGGGAGAATTCTAAGGTTGGTGATGATGGACCTATCTGGAATGCACTAGTTGCAGAAAGCTAAAATAATATCAGTATCAACATAAATAGCTAAATTATTTAAAATTGCCTTTGTTTTTTTAGCACTAGATAAAACTTGGTCCTGAATACTTTGCTAAAATAGCTTCATTATAGCACCAAGAGCTCCAGGGAGACCCATACACAACCTAACTATTGTTATGGAATTCTGAGAGATGGCTAATCTATTACATTGCAGTTTAGGCAGTTTGGTTAAAATGACAGACCTCTTCCCAGAGGTTTTCACTTCCTAGCTTTGCAAGAGCCATCTGTCAGCAAATCTTTTATTGCAATGAATCATGGAGTTGCAATTCTTCAGTAAGGCAAAGGACCTGCCAGGTTTACAAAGCAAAAAGCTTACCTGATGTTGTTGGAATACAGTAAAGTGGTAATTATTATTCAAGGGAAATAAAAGTGAAGAATGGAACCTCTGGTAATGTATCCCATCTCTCTAAAGTACCTTGGAATTCTTCCAGCCAGAAAATGCTATGTAAATGATGGCAGAATTACTTGGGTACTTATCATTGACTGTAATTCTGCAGGCAGGAGCAATGAAGAGATTAGCGCTCTGCAAAATTATGTTCTTCAGCTATTAAAATATACTTCAGAATTTTTTTTAAAAAAATCTCATTTTCGGGATCAAACATAAATCCTAGATTATATTTGTGCTACTTGAAAAAACAAACATAAAAATATAGGAAAGAGCTAAAAGTGCCTTCTTATTAGGAATATTCCATAGATACTCATTGGATTAAAACCAGTATTATGACCATGTTATAGATTTGAATCATTTATTTGCGGTATGTATTCTAATCCACTCTACACACAGGCAAAAATGATGATATTAAAATAAACAAAAATGAAGAAAAGACTTCTTTTCTAGCTCATGAATTTGTCCTCGACTTACAACAGTTTGTTTAGTGACCGTTCAAAGTTACAATGGCACTGAAATAAGTGACTTATGACCATTTTTCACACATGATGAAGCATCCCCATAGTCACATGATTTACATCAGAGGTGGGTTTCAGCAGGTTCTGATCAGTTCTGGAGAACCGGTAGTAAAAATTCTGACTGGCCCCGCCCCCATCTATTCTCTGCCTCCCAAATCCCAGCTGATCAGGAGGAAATGGGGATTTTGCAGTAACCTTCCCCTGGATTGGGGAGGGAATGGAGATTTTACAGTATCCTTCCCTGGAGTGGGGTGGGAATGGAGATTTTACAGTATCCTTCCCCTGCCACGCCCACCAAGCCACGCCCACCAAGCCATGCCAATGGAACCGGTAGTAAAAAGTTTTGAAACCCACCACTGATTTACATTCAGATGCTTGGGCAATTGTCTCACATTTATGATAGTTGCAGTGTCCCAGAGTCATGTGATCTCCTTTTTCACTTTCCTTTCTGACAAGGAGAGTGAATGGGGAAGCCAGATTCATTTAACAATCGTATGACAGATTCACCTAACAAATGAGGCGAGAAAAGTCGTAAAATGTAGCAAAGTCACTTAACAAATTTCTCACTTAAGAACATAAATTTTGGGCTCAATTGTGGTCGTAAATTGAGGACTACCTGTAATCCTAATTTCATTACTCTTCAGTTATTGGTCCTTTATATTACGTTCCATGTATTTCAGCATATTGATTAAAATATGCACACAAAAACCCTTCTAAATAAAATCATAGGAAGACTCTTTTGAGTGGTTTTGAAAGAGTTTCTTCTATTGGTTCCTATATTAATCCAAGGAATGCTAAGTAACATCAGTATATGGGCAGATTTAATTTAGTTAAAATGTTAATTATAGATGAGCTGGCAATTAATTATGCACTTTGTTCTTTTTCAAGAGCCCTACTGCCAAAGCAAAGATAGTAACTTGAGACTCACCAGTTTCTTATATTATCAGTGAAGCGAATATACATTAATCTTATAGGAAACGCTGCAGACATTGTGTATGTATACTTCATCAAGCCTTTTGACCTAGGTTTTTGTGTTAGCATCCTAATAAAAGATAAAATGCGGGCTGGATAATATTACTGTTGAATAGACTCATAGTTGACTGAATCACCAAACCCAAAAAGTATTTGTTAGTACTTCCACTTCAACTTGGAGGAATTATTAATAATTATGTTCTGTGCGTCTGTGTTATTTAACATCTGTATCAATTAGAGGTAGTCCTTGACTTACAACAGTTCACTTAGTGAACATTCGAAGTTACGACCATACTGAAAAAAGTGACCTATGACAGTTTTTCACACCTTACAACCGTTGCAGCATCCTCATGGTCATGTGATTTACATTTGGCTGTTTAACAACTGACTCCCATTTATGATTGTTCTGGGGTCTCGTGATCACCTTTTGCAACTTTCTGACAAGCAAAATCAATGGGGAATCCAGATTCACTTAACCATGTTACTAATTTAACAACTGCAGTGATTCCCTTAACAAATAAGGCAAGAAAAGTCAAAATGGGGCAAGATTCACTTAACAAATTTCTCATTTAGCAATGGAAATTTTGGGCTCAATTGTGGTCGTAAGTTGAAGAATACCTATATTTGGGTGAGGGAGTTGAAAGGATACTTACTAAGTCTGATGGCATGAAATTGGGAGGTTGTGCTAATACTTCAAAAGACCAAGAGAAGGTTTTTTTTAAAAAAAAAATCTATACGGGCTTCAGAAGAAGGCTCAATATAGATAGAGGGGAATTTGGTAAGAAGAAATATAAAATAATATTATATATATATTATTTCATCTGATTAGGAAAGAATATATTCTTCATCTGATTAGGAAAAAAAGAACGACACAATTATAGGATGAGTGACACCTGCCTTGGTTTTTTTTTTAATTTGATTTATATGCCGCCCTTCTCCGGAGACTCAGGGCGGCTTACAATGCGCTAAGCAATAGCCTTCATACTTTTGTATATTTATACAAAGTCAGCTTATTGCCCCCACAACTGGGTCCTCAATTTACCTACCTTAGAAAGGATGGAAGGCTGAGTCAACCTTGAGCCTTGGTGAGATTCGAACCTGCAATAATTGCAGGCAGCTGATGTTAATAACAGGGCTTTAGACCACTGTACTATCCAAGGCCTTAGAAATAGTACACATACAAAAGATCTGGTTGTCCTTGTCAACCACAAACATGAGCCAACTGCTCATGTTTATGGTTGACAAATGCAGTTGCTTGGAAGATAATTGCTTGGAAGATAATTGCTACCTTGGGGTACATTAACAGGAACGCTAAGTCCAGATTACGGGAAGTAATTGCTTCATTCTACTCTACCCTGGTCAGACCCCACTTTGAATGCTATGCTTAATTCTGAGCATCAAAGTTCAAAAAGGACAGAGGCAAATTAGAGTGTGTTCAGAGAAAGATATCAAGGCAGTGAGGAATCTGAATACCAAGGTCCTCTGAAGAATGGCATGTTTGGCCTTCAGAAAAAAGGAAACTTGTTATGTGTTTCTTTCCTAGCCTAACAGACTGGGCAGTGGCTGCTCACTCATGTGAATTACGTCTAGGATCTGGATCAACAAATGATCGTTTGTTAACTTGCCCTATATTGTATTCAGTCCCTAAGCCAAGGATAGATGCTGCCAATAACTGACATCCTGTGAATTATATACAAAGATATAGGACAGAGGTGGGTTTCAGCAGGTTCTGACCAGTTCTGGAGAACATGTAGCGGGAATTTTGAGTAGTTCGGAGAACCGGTAGTAAAAATTCTGATTGGTCACGCCCCCATCTATTCTCTGCCTCCCGAGTCCCAGCTGATCAGGAGGAAATGGGGATTTTGCAGTAACCTTCCCCTGGAGTAGGGAGGGAATGGAGATTTTGCAGTATCCTTCCCATGCCATGCCCACCAAGCCACACCCACAGAACCAGTAGTAAAAAATATTTAAACCCACCACTGATATAGGAGAATCTCCAAACTTTATATCCTGACCCCAAAGCACAGGAAATCCTCAATTATTTCTCAAACACATATTTATGAATTTCAAAAATTAGGATATTTGGAATGTTTCATCTGCTATGTTTCCCAAATGCATTTATTAAAATGATTGTCACATATTGGAATGAAGAGTAGAGTAGAGTATAGGAATTCAGCATAAAAATGAGAGAGATGGCTTTCACTCAGCATTTTAATTCACCTTGATTTTAAATTATTCTGATTGAAAGCTATAAGATCTCTCATTTTAAAGCCAATATATTCTGCTTCAAGATTTCCTGGTGATAGCTATAGCTAAGCAGACATTCTTTTAGCGTTGTTCAGTTTGCTAATTGCATCCCTTTGAAAAAAATGGGAAAATGACCACCATCTGTCATTGTCTTCTGAGATCTAGTGGACTACTGAAATGTGCTGTGTACAATTCTGCCATTGTTTATTGGCCAGAAATCCCTTTTTGCTGACATTTATCTCGGTTCTCTTCCAACAATTTTCTGTGATCAGTAGTTACTGGATCTATTTCTAAGGAAGGAAGGTGAAGCAGAGGACACTTACAATGTTTATGATATTCCGAAGTGATAGATCTTTGCAGAGGCCTTCTTCTGTTCACACACTCAGCCTTAATTTAATCTGATTCCCTGAAAAAGATGGCCAGGTATGAAAACTTGAGTTGTCTTATAGTTGAGGTCTGTTGATAGCTGAACCATTATTCTTTAGGGATAAAACAACATCTTCGTGCTGATTTGCTTCAGCAGACAGATGTCCAAATGAAACATCTGGTGTCATTTCAAATCTGGTTTTGTAGAATCTACTTCAGCTCATGAGTCTACAGGGTATCAAACTGGCGGCCCATGGGCCGGATGCGTCACATGCAGGCCACACCCACCCCAGCTCCGTGAAGGCAAAAAACATCACAATATGTCACATGACGTCAATGTGTCATGGCGAGTTTGACACCCATGGTCTAGGACAGAGGTCAGCAACCCGCAGCTATGGAGCCACATGTGGCTCTTTCATCCCTCTGCTGCAGCTCCCTATTGCCTGTCAGCTCCACAATTGATAAAGCTTTCGTTTAGGACAGGTAGAGGAAAAAGGACACCGCGCTAGGAGGAGACTCTATGGTGGGGGAACCGGACTTCCGGTTGCTCCAGAATTGAATGAGGGGCTTCCGGTTGTGACTCTTTCAGTGTTTAAGGTTGCCGATCCCTGGTCTAGAAAGTAGGCAAGATCTTGTGTTCAATTGCTCTTGCTTGTTAAATTTTAATTTACCTGTCAGAAGTTTATGTGTCAAGGATGTTGGATGCTGGTCTTACCTACTGGGTTACAGGAATTTATATTTGGACAAAATATATATTATAGCTAACAATCCAATAATCCATACTAATAATGTTTACCGTATTTTCATTCATTTATTATTAGAAAGCAGGATACGG
This sequence comes from Ptyas mucosa, assembly GCA_012654045.1. Classification (NCBI taxonomy): domain Eukaryota; kingdom Metazoa; phylum Chordata; class Lepidosauria; order Squamata; family Colubridae; genus Ptyas; species Ptyas mucosa. Next base: position 6,733,472 of record WNWU01000002.1, read on the forward strand.
AGTCCTTGGTGCTTTATGAACCTGGTTGTTGTTTGCAGACATTTCATTATCTAAATATGTAACAGTATCAGTATTAGCAAGTGTGGGCTTTGCTCCTTGTTTATATAAAGTAGTTTGACCTGTCAGTATTAGTGAGGATGTGGTTTTCTCTTGATTACGGTATTTTTTTTCTGCTTGATTATTGGTCTGGTGTTAATCCTTGCTTATCTGGATGTTGGCTGCTGTTGAAATTGTGATTGAATCTGTCCATGTGTTGCAAGATTAAGGCATTTTTATCGTGTCTTTGGGCTGCTAGTTGGTGTTTATAATACACTTTGCCTGTCTGTCCTACATAGTGGATGTTACAGTCTTTACACTGTATGATTTATATATAATGTTTTTATATTCTATGTTTTATATAAATATAAAATATATATTTATATATATTATTGATTTTTATTTTTCTTCTTAGGTACTGGATCATTTGGTTTACTTAAGAAGGCACCAGGCTAAAAATCAAGGGACTGTAAGTTCTAGGCCTACCTTAGGCATGGAAGACTGGATTATTTTGGGCCAGTCATTTTGTCTCAGCCCAACCCACCTTATAGAACTGTTGCGTGGAAAACAGGACGAGGAAATAGCATGATGTATGTTTCCAGCTTTAAGTTACTTATAAGGCAATAAAGGTGGGACAAAAATCATATATATCATATAAATATAAATAAAAAATTATAGTAGAAAATTTACTTAATTTACTTAGAGTTGTCCAATTATTTGTTTTCCTTAGCCCTCCATGTAATAGTCTTTTGCCTTAAAAAGTCTTGAGTTCACATACCTGCCCTGAACTTTATCTGCATTGATTCGACTTCATTGTATCCTTCCAATCCTTTGCAAACCTCAGGTGCATAATGTATCAAAACGGATTTTTTTTTTACTGACAGTAGTGTGAATAATAGGACAGAGCAGTGTGGTGGCCTAGAAGTGAAGACACACACCTCCCACTTAGAAGGTTGAGAGTTCAATCCTAGGCAGTGACAGATGTTTCTCTACCAGGGTAATATCTGCTGCAAACTCATGTAGGCATCAGGAAGGGCATCTGGCCGGTAAATGTTCAGGTCCATTCAGCATCCTGACTCCACCATGAAACAAGGCTCTTAAAAAGGAAAAATAATGTGTGAACTAATGGGACAATTTTTATTGTGTTCTTTCTGTTTGTCATAGAGCTTTTGTTTGTAAACAAATCAGGGAGACACTACAAGAAAGCAGCTTGATTGTATTGCTCTTTTGCCTTTTGCTTTAAAGCAGTGGTGAAATCCAAATGTTTTTACTACCGGTTGTGTGGGTGTAGCTTGGTGGGCGTGGTGTGGCTTGGTGGGCATGGCAGGGAAAGGATACTGCAAAATCTCCATTCTTACCCCATTCCAGGGAAAGGATACTGCAAAATCTCCATTCCCACCCCACTCTGGGGCCAGCCAGAGGTGGTATTTGCCGGTTCTCTAAACTACTGAAAATTTCTGCTACTGGTTCTCCAGAACCTGTCAGAACCTGCTGGATTTCACCCTTGCTTTAAAGGTATTAATTTTAAAAAGTGTTGAAAACTGCTCTATTCAGAGTCAGTGTGTTATTTTCTAGTGGTATGTTGTGATTAATTTTCTGCCAGAGAATGGACAGCTGAGCATTGGTTTTCATCGTTCATCTATCTGAAATCTCAGTAACAGAAGACTGGAAATGATTTTACCACTCTATTAAGATAAAAACAAATTAATGTTTAAAGAAGGAAAGAAAATGGAAACTTTACAAGTGACATGTGGAGAGTCAGTTATGATAATCAGATACGCGAACGTCTTGTCTCTGAACTTCAACTTCCCCTTGAGACTTGTCCAAAATTGTCAAGAATACAAAGTTTCTTTTGTTTGGAATTTGAAAAGACATGCTTTGGAATGTCTTTTATTCATATTGTGTAAGTAAATAATTTTTACATATTGATACCTGTATCAAATCTTTTAATTGTATTTTTTAAAAAATTAAAAGGTGGGATTTAGCAGACAGGTGAATTTCTTGTTTAAATAAAACATTTTCTCCAATTGAACAAAACTTCCCTTAACTCAGTGGCCACCCAATATGCTTTCTGGGGCCTTCAGGGAAGATCGACTAGCAGAGAACATGATATATTGCCTCAGTTTTCGAAGCAGAATATGCATTTGGTTTCTGTTCTTTCCTGAGAGGTTTTCCTAAGTGAAACCATGAATCATTTCCTGAGGTTGTTAGATATATGAGCTGGAGGCCTTAACCTGGTCACTAGTCCCCATCCTCCAAAGGCTTCCCCAAACTAGGAATGTTTGAAAAGAAACCTAGCTAATTTCTGCTCTAAAGTCTTGTTAGCCACCAATACAACAGAAAATGGGAAGGAAAATGAGGCTGTCTATCTTTTCCCCTTTTCCTCCCTCCATTTCCAGACTAGCTATGGGGAGCACAATAAAATTAAAATGGATTTTTGTGAGATCAATACCTTAATACGTCCACTAGTGGGGCCATTATCTTCACCGAGCTTCTAGCCTTCCTTGAAACTAAATAGCAAAGTCGGCTGTGTTGGTTTCACATTTGATAGGTTTAAAGCCTTGTATAAGTTTTAGAATGCCTCCCATTTTAGCATCATTCTAAAGGATTATAATAAGTAAAAAATATTATAGAACGTTGAATGTCACAAGAATCATTATGGAGATTTGGAGTATCATTTTTTTTCTTGTATTTTTCCCTTTCATTTAGAAATGCAGGACAGTTCTAGTGGAAGTATGTCACTTTTTGGAAACTTTTCATGTTACAATTTGCAGTGACTGTTGTATGTTATTTCTATGTCAAAAATTGCCTTGTGAGGAAAAAGAACATGTATGTATTTATTATTTCAGCAAGTTAGCAGAGAATTCAGATATTTTGTGACCAGATATAGCTTTTATAAAGTATAGTGCCATATACAGTACATGCATTATATCTGTTAATGCAGAGTTCCTCAACCTTTCTGGTTTGGTAACCCGGGGGGGGGGAGGTGTCTTTATATGCATATGCACACATGAGAATGGGGCCACAAGCAAAAGTATGACACTCACGGTGATGGTAGTGCCCTTGTGGTGCTTATGGCAATGGTAGTGCAAGTGGGAGGGTCATGTGCACACTGGCCAACCACTCACGCAGCCCGGTGGCCAACAGACCCAGCCCAGTAGTGGGCCATAGGACACAGGTTGGGGACCCTTGTGTTAATGCACAATGCATATAATAATGTATTTCACATGAGTCTTTAAAAATGTGTGCTAAACTATCTCATGTTGGCCAAATGTTCCCAATCCGATGCTCAGAGGTACCAATACTTTATGTCCATAAACATTTTCCTTTATATCCACAAGCGTTTTACCCCTTTTTGCTTTTCACATTAAAACAAATATTTTAGCTCAAAAAAATAAACTGGCATTATACAAAACAAACTGCTAACCTCCCAAATTACCTAAGCCTGTGAGCCCCAAATGGATTCATAACGTTTCTTAGAAAATAAAAATAATAGCACAAATTACAAAATCAGTCATTTTGGAAATGTGCTGACCTGCCAAGGAAAAGATAAAAGAAAAATAATCAGGATTAATACAGAATATCGGTATTAGGTGATAAAGAGAGCTTTAAAGTTAAGTTTAATGCAGGCAAAAAAAAAGGATTGCATTGTGATGCTATTTATTAAGCACTGAGTTTGAACCATGTTTCTCAGAAGCACGTATTTAAGATCTTGTTATAAACTTATATATTTTCATCTCTGTCATAGCTGTCTCTAAAGTTCTATAACTTTCAAAAGTTAGGTGGATCATCTCTAGGTCTTTATTAAAGTCATTTCTAGAATTAGAAAATATAAGAATGGGCTTTTTTTCCCCCCTATCTGGGGTTTAGAGAAGATACGTTCAATGAAGGGTTGAAAGCAAAACGTTTTGGCCTATTTTTGAACTTCAGGGAAGGGAGGCTTAAAATATTTTTGGGCCAAAAAGGAAAAGAAATCATGTTTTTGAAAATGGATTGTCTAGACACCAAACTTTGGTAACAAAATCAGGGTAGACACCACCAAAATGAGACTGTGGATTGTAAATTCTTGTGCTAGGCACAGGCCAGTTGTGGGTTTCCCCCGGTTTCCCCCGGTTCTATAGAACCGGTAGTAAAACCAGCGGGAGGCTCTGCCCACCAACCCTGATGTCATCCAAACACTTCTGCGCATGTGCAGAAGAGCGAGTGAGCGAAGCAAGCCCGCACGTGCGGCCCCACTGCAAACCAGTAATAAAGGTAAGTAGAACCCACCCCTGGCACAGACTCTTCAATAAAATTCTCTAATATATCATCCAATGATTCCTAGCAATTGCAGGATATTATTAACCTAAAGCGTTTTACCCACTTGCTTTAATAGATTGAAAATCTCCATGTTCATAAAGACACTGGAATTCAGAATTAGAAAATAGAAACTAAAATATATGCGCTCTTAATCCTGTTAACAATGCATAACAACTAATAATAACCCTGTAATAAGTATATAATTCTGCTACATCAATTTCTTTATATTTCATTTAGATGCCAATGGTTTTTTTATTTCCACCTAGCATATATTTCTATTAGATTTGTCATATATTTGAAATGAACTGTGAAGGCCACTTATATAATTGAATTTGAGTGATAATGGGAACATCCAGGAATTCATAACTTTTCCCCTCACCTAAAAGGAAACATTTATTTTAATTTGAAAATGATTTACCAACCATTGATTTATGAAATGAATTTAGTAATAGAGCACTAATAATTGAGTTGAATTAAGTGGCAGTGGATCTCTCACACATTCTACAGTGTATGAACATCATTTAATCCAATTAATTGTAGATGCTTCTGACTCGCACCATCGTGGGACCAAAATGTAGATCAAGTACGGAGCTTTTTGGGTCTCACACAGAAGTATAAATACTAGAAAAGCTTAGAGATGGAGAAAATTCTTGTGTAAAATTCAGAAAGACAAATGTATATAAAACAACAAAAGCAGATAGATGTTCAGGCATAACGGTTGTCAAATATAATTTAAATGCCTTTCAACTAAGACAATTCATATAATGTTCAGTTGAAAGTAACTGATGACCCCCTGCTGGTTAAGAAGCTATAATTTCTTGCTGATATTAGAAGATTACTGTCTATTATTTCAAATGAAAAATAACATTTAAGAAGTTTAGAAAGGATATAATTTTTTCCCTTCCCTTTTTACCTATTCTTTCATTTCTCAGTCCTCTTTTTTTTTCAGGATAAGAATAGATTTCTTTAATAGGAGGAACAAGAAGATAGAGGATTTTATATAAGAAAATTCTTAATTATTGATAAAAAATGATGTTGTGATTAAAATACTTTGCATAAGAATTTATTCACAAGTTCCAAATTGGTTCCAAATGAATTAAGTTCAATTATGCATTTGTAAACTATCTGGATTCCATCTCTAAAAATTGTTAACAATATCAGTAAAACCATAACTAATTCATTAACAGCTAGGGAAATAGTGTTATACATAATTCCTATATGAATATGATAAATTTTTAAGTCTTGAAAACTCTGAGATGATTATTTCTGATTTGAAATTGAAGAATATCATTGAATTTTTTTTTCCGGCATACATTTTAGCAGATCATTAAGAACTGACCTTGTAAACTGCACCATCTCATTAAAATTACATTATATATGTTTCTAGTTTATGTTGTTTTATTTGTAAACAGAATGGTTACCATCTTTGATGAAAATGCTCAATTAGTTATTCATTTTGCTTAACGTTTTGTTTCTTTGTTTTAATTAAGCAACTTTGCTTCTGAGCATTGCCTTGGGAGTTGAATTTTGCCCCTGATTTTCTCAGCTTCAGAAAGTCTGCAAACACATATCTATTTCATAATATTTTAACTGTTTACTTAATTCAGGTTTATTGTTTGTTTCTATATTTTTATTTTATTTTTTTTAATATCATTAATTGCCCTGAGTACATGCTCTTAGTAGGATATAAATTCTAGACGTGAGATATAAATTGAATATATAAAATAAATACATTTGTTGTTCATATTTCCTGAGGCATATAAATTGATGCAATGTAAGTGATTCAATTTCTGATATTAGCTGCTGGGAAAATAAAAATGCATCTTTCTTTGGCTCAATGATATTTAAAGGTATGGGAAATTGCTTTAACAACTCATCCAGGATCAAAGGCTTCCCAGTATATCAAACATTAGAAATCTATTTTTTTATTAGAGCAATTTTCATAGAATAATTGAGTTTGTACTATCTATGTAAAATAGATCATAAATGGTCTTTCCATGTAGTGCTGAATTTTAATGTATATCTTTGGAGACAATAAGAAATGCAAAAGAAATTGTGTACATCTTTCACTCAATGGATCAGAAATACAGATAGCCTTCAATTTACAATCTCAATTGGAACCAGCGCTTCTGTCACTAAATGATATGGTTATTAAGTATGACATCATATGACTGTGTCTAATTTTACATCTTTTTTGCCATGGTTAGTAAGTGAATCTGGCGTCCCCCATTGACTTTGCTTGTCAGCTGGGAAGATCGCAATTGGTGATCATGTGATTCTAGGGGCCATCATAAATACATGATGGTCGCCAAGCAACTGAATCATGATCACTTGACCCTGAGGATGCTCTTATAGTTGTAAGTGTAAGTCATTTTTTTTCCATGCCAGTGTAACTCCGAATGGTCATTAAATGAATGGTCCTAAGTTGGGTATGAACTTTATATGAAGGCTTAAGAAATACATATACTAAGCTGTGTCCGATTTAAACATAATAAGGGTTGTAGGATGAAATAAAAAGGCTTATGAATCATAACTACCCCTGAGAAATAGACAAACACCTAAAAATGATTAAACTATATACAACATAAGCTATACATAAACGCATGGCACAACATAGGAGAGCAAACACATCAGGACTAGATTCAGCAGTCCACCTGCATTTAAAAGACCCAGGCAGTAGTGGGTTCCTCCCAGTTCGGCCCGGTTCCGCCAAGCCGGTAGCGGTGACGATATGACATCATCAAACCGGTTCTGCCTCCCCCCCGCCTCCCCAACCTCTCCCCCCCACGTTATTCTTATCTTTTATTTGGCCCCACCCCCAATCTATCACTGCCTCCTGAGTCCCAGCTGATCGGCTAGAAGGAAAAAGCTGTTTAGACTTGCCGGGGGCTTCAAAGCTGATCAAACCCTATAGCTGATCAATGTTAAAAGGCAGTGTGGTGGTAGACCGGTGCCTCCAAAAACAAATGAGTGTAGGCTGTGTCTACAACACAATCCTTTCAACAGATCCAAGAAGGCTCCACACCAATTTGTACTACTCAGGTGTGCCTGATGACACAGATAAACCTCCAGATGACCTTAACGATCCACTAAAAGAATGCAAATAGCCAGCTGTCTGCAAGGAGTATAAATCCTTCCATTCCCCACCATCCAGTCAGAGCTGAAGAAACTTCTTGGATGAGAAGCGAAACATCTTCAAAGAAAAACCAGAAAGTCCAGTTGCCTCTTGGGTGAAAAAAAAACCACCTTTGGGACAACCATGACCTGGATGACTGACAATCTCCATAGACTGTACACAACAGTAGCTTTTAGGAATCTGGGATGGTTCCCCTATGTTTGGTTTGAGTCTTTCAGAAGCAAAATTAAAGATGAATGGGGTTGCAAGTTTTTGGGAGGTGTTTAAAAACTTCAGGATCTTCTTCAGGTAAATTTTCAAATATGTACAATATTTCTTGCTGGGATAAAGCAAATAAGATGCTGAGTAGCATTATTCCTTTAGGATACTGGAATGGATATTTGGTGTCTTCACAACAATGCAAAATGATGATATAGGTCTATCACTTTTGCAATTGATGTCAGAGGGAAGCAAGCTCACTGACCTCATATTTAAAGGTTTGTATTAGCATTTGACTTTGGCCACCTAATGAGAAGGAAAGATTCACTGGAGAAGAGCCTAATGCTGGGAATGATTGAGGATAGAAGAAGAAGGGGATGACAGAGAATGAGGTGGCTGGATGGAGTCACTGAAGCAGTAGGAGTAAGCTTAAATGGACTCCAGGGGATGGTAGAGGACAGGAAGCCCTGGAGGAACATTACCCATGGCGTGGCAATAGGTCGGATACGACCAGTGGTGGGATTCAGCCAGTTCTGCCTGATTTGGGCGAACCGGTAGCGGTGACTGCGGTAGGCCCCGCCCACTCACCCGGATGAAATGCCATTCTATTTAGCCACATTTTGAAGGCCATGCATGTGCAAGCAAAGAGCATGCATGGAAGGCCAAGCATGCACGGTAGGTGATGTGCACGCTCACATTCGCAAACTGGTAGGGAAGGTATGTGAATCCCACCTCTGGACACAACCTCAAGACTAACAACAACATTAGCATTTGCAGATGGAGCTTAAAAGATGTGGATGATGCCAACCACTACAAGCCTAAATGTGTGTTTGTATGTGTATGTGTGTGGGTGTGGGGATGGGTGTATACATATACATACATACTTGCATACATACATACATACTTACATACATATATACATACATACTCATAATCAAGTTATGGAAAATTCCCAGAACTAAAGGTTGGAGGAAATTATTTTGTGATCTGAGCAAAAATTTCATGCATGGAGTCCAAAGATTCAAGCTGCTGAAAGGAAAGCAGAATGCACAGAGTCAATTAGCTCTCTCTTGCTCCATCAGACTCATCCTTACCAGTTAATTTTAGTAAAACCTATCAACCAATTTTGGCATGTCAATGCAATAACACTGTGGCCAGAATTTACCCATTCTTCTGCATGCCGTCTCTTTATTTCCTGGCGTAGTTACAAATCAAACTTTGTGAACCTTGATCTTATATTCGTATTTCAATATTTCTGAATATCACTCTGCGTTAATTAAATGCCATTTCCTTCAGCGGAACGCTATAATTAGAGGGAGAAACCCCTTTGCCAAAACATATCATCAATGGGCAACGTAAAGATTCTCTGCTCATCGTCTCTCTCCTACAAAGACTTCTTTTCAGAAGGTCAGAATGCACTGAAACATTGCCAGTAGAAATTAAAAACATTTATTTCAATGTCCTTTAGGAGCGCAGACCAACTGTTGGTGTTCCATAATATTGCACAAATCAGCAAGGATGTGGAATAAAACAGCTGTGCCTTTGGGTTATTTTACTCCGCTAACATTGTTATTGGCTTTAATGCAGGCAAAATACAAGCATGGGTAACTTGCATGTTTTTCTAATTATTATTTTATACTCCTTTTGTGTGAGGGAGCAGGGAAGAAAGAGATCGGTTTGTGTGAGTCAAAGATGCAAAATACATTTAGCTTTAATGCATTCCTATGGATTTTAATACACTAGCCTTTATTGCATTGTTAGTTAATCACTCGATATCATATTTCACAAAGAAGATTCATAGTTGGGGGGCAGACTCTTGAATTATGAATCTGTGACTTGGAAGGAGTTTTTAAACCTTGAAGGAGCTGCCCACCATAAAAGAACTAGTGACACTTATTTATGAGCAACAGGAACCAGGACCAGAAACAGGCGAGCAGAGAATAATTCAGTTTGGCTGAAGGTGACTTTGGTCCTCTTTTTCTCACAGTCCCGCCATATGCCAGGACTGAACAGATCAAGGGCCATTGCTAGTAGTGGCCCTGACAATGACAGACCATGACAATGGCAATTGGAGGCATCAAAACTAGCTAACCAAGGAACCTATCAGGAGGCACAATGCCAAAGAGCCTTTGGAGGCCAGCACTAGTTTATCTACTATGTTGGCAGATAAGCAGATATAAATTTCTCGTTCATTGTTTTCAGTGTTTTTTATTTCTTCTTTTTTAAAAAAAAAAATCAGTTTCAAAGCTGCCTGATTCTCAATGATTCTGGGTGACTTAAAAGATAAGATTAGATGATTGATTGATTGATAGACAGACAGGCAAATAGAATAAAAGGCTCAAAAATGTATAACAATGGAAGAAGTCTTCTGAAATACTTCAAATATCTTATACCTTTGAGACAATAAGAAGAATAATGTGATAGCACAGTGATGGCGAACCTCTTCAGCACTGAGTGCCAAAAAGGGAGTGTATGCGCGTCTGGGCCACAACCCAGAAGAGGAGGTGCCCAGGGTGCATGCGCGTGTCCGAAAATGAACTTCCGGTTTGAGCCAGTTACTCTTCTGGGTTTCTGGCACATATGCACACGCGCCAATCAGCTGGCCAGCATGAATCCTTGCGCAGGAAAATGGAAGACAAGCTCTTCTAGTTTCCAGCAATGCCGCAGGCAAAAAGGCTGGCTGATTGTCACGCGCACATGCGCACCAGAAACCCGGAAGAGGAGCGAGCGATGCCACATGTGCCAGGAGACATGGCTCTGCATGCCACTTTGGGCATGAGTGCCATAGGTTCACCATCATGGTGATAGATAAATCAACCAAGCCAATTCTATATGAAAAATGTGTTTATTATGATGTGTACCGAGATGGGGAAATCTCTGAAACAGATGGTGGAAACTTTTTCCTACCAATGGCACTTATTAATTATGAGATTGACAACCATTCGTTTGAAATACCAAAATGTTCAGTCAATATTGAAATGTCATAAGGATCTAAAAATAAACTATTTTCACACAAGCAACACAATAAAATAAGCATTACTGGGGAAATGTTACAACTCTCAGTGGCAAAACAAACAAACAAACCCCAGTTTCTTGAACGTGCCTTGCCTTGTATGTCTAGCCCAGTTTAGAAGAGCTCTCATTCAAAAATGCCAGCATAGTGTAATAGACAAACCAGAAAGAATCTCTAAAAAGCTCCCAGTGAGAGACTTAAATTGTATTCTTGACAGTATGAACACCCACTAGTGAGAAGCCGGCCAGGCGAATGGCAAAGAGAGCTCCTCCCTGTTCCTTTTTTTTTTTTTTGGCAGAAAGGAACTCCAGAAACTGAGAACGGAACCCGCTTCTTCTCCATTGCTGCGACATCGTTTCTACCATAAGACCTTTATTACAAACTAATTTCTGCCCAGCAGCAGATGCTTCACGAAAGATCTTAAAATGAAAATTAGGATGCTTAACAAACCAAAGAATGCAATGGCAGGGCAACAGCCTGCGGGAAAGGATGACAGGGTATTTTAACTGCTTCCTAGCAGAGATGCTTGTATGGATATTTACTGGCTGTGTGGAGAGCACTGAACAGACTGAGACTGTTGAGACTCCATTTACCTAGACTGTTTCTGTAGATACTTAAATTTGTAAAATAAGAGCTGGCACAATTGAATCAGCTGTAAACTAAGTTCTGTCCTAGAAGTCTTGCTGTTCCTTCCCATTCCCCAGTGGTATGCATACTAACAGTCCACTGACAAAAACAACAGATGAACCTGTGTATTTTTCTCTCCCCTCTCCTCACACTAAGAATCACTGTGGTTTCACCCTCCTTTAGTACAGATGTGAAAGGATTCTCTCATCAATTTTACTGGAAGTAAGTGCAGGTGTTTCACTTAGTCGGGTATCAGATAAAGCCTGCCATCATTTGACTTTTTCCAATCAGAAAAAAAAAAGTACCGTATGCTAATTAAAATGGGGAGGGTAAATAGCGGTGGTTAGGTTTTAAAAGAGAAATGGGGAGCATTTGCAATTTAAAAGCCTGGCTCGTGGCAATTTACATGACAAAGAATAAAAGCAATGTGATTTTACTCCTTAAAGATTCTTGTACGTTAATAGTTGCTAGAAGGGCTCCATATATTATGACATTTTATGAATATAAAGGTTTGCAGAGCCATGCGTTCTGGTTGCAACAAAATCAGCATGGGTCTTGATGAATCTTTAATAAATTTAGTATGACATGCCAGCCTTTCCCAACTTGATGCTTTCTGCTGTCTGAGAGATAATGGGAATTGTATTCCAACAATTCTAAAGATTATCATGTCGGAAGCATTAATGTTAATCAGCTAGAGTTATTTCATCAGATGCATGAAGTATTATCCTGAGTTATAGATAGCTGAAAATGTGAACCACAGTGAAATAAATGAAAAAAAAGTACAGACAATGTTAATTCATTTAGTATTTATATGCAGTCCGGTAATAGCTATTGAATGATAACAGACATCCTTGCATTGGCGTGTTGTATTGTGATTTTGTAAAGCGGTGTTGTTTACCAGATATAAGATGGTGGAAATAAGGCAGATAGTGGATGCTAAAAAAAAAAAATCATTCAATCCTTATAAAGCTTCTCTAAATTTAATAATCCTTCCAAAACCAGGCTTGAAGCACACTGAAATAACATCTTACATTCTCTACCCTTTGAAATCTTTGTGTTGAAAGACAGAATGCAATTTCTTTAGAAAGGATTCTGCTGAGAGTAAAAGAGGAAATGGTGCTTTGGCAGTATTAATTTTTTTCAATATAAAGGGAAATGGGGAGCAGAAGGAGAGAGCACTGAGAACTAATCATTAGAAAATATTTTTCAATATAAAATTCAAGGATAATACCACTTAATGCGGAGAGTCTACCAGCAGGACGATGCAAACTCAATGCCTACCCATAATAACCCCGCAAGTTCAGTAGGAAACTAATTACACCAAAAGATTGTTTTTTGTTGTTTACTTCCCACAATTATCTTTTCTTTTGATTAGCTTGTTGTGTTAAATTCTGTAGTATTCTTTTTTTCTTTTCTTTATCTTTTAAAATGTTTCCAGAAGAATATGTTTCTGGTAACTAGCAGACACAGTGAACTCATTCCTGTCTTAATTAGACTTTGAGCTCATCCATTGATGTGGTTTATGTTACTTTATCAAGTTAGCAAGCAAATTTTTCTTCATGAAATTCAAAGTCTCATATGCAGAGGAACCGATCCATTTTATCTGCAGAATAACTCTATGAAATAGGTAAAAAATATAGATAGTTCTTGCTTAATGACTCACTCAGCAATTATTCAAAGTTATAATGGGGCTGAATGAGTGTTACTTATAACAAGCCACCAGACTTTTCAGCACTCGATTATCATCTGATCACAATCTGGCAAGTGGCTTTCATTTATGATGGTTGCAGCATCCAACAATCATGTGAGCGCTATTTGTGATCTTCCCTGCTGGCCTGCCAAAGCAAACTCAATGTGGGAAGCCAGCGGGGAAGGTCACAAGTTTATCTAGTACATTGCTCATACCTTCCCCTTCCCGGCAGAGCTACTTCCTGCCTGATCAAGGCAATGCTGTACCTCACCAGAGAATCCTCAAGTTACAACAGTAAACACTATTACCAGTGTCAAACTGGTGGCCTGTGGGCCAAATGCGTCACACACAGGCCATGCCCACTCCAGTTCTGCAAATGGGAAAAGACGTTGCAATACGTCACCTGATGGCAACGTGACTTGGCGAGTTTGACACCCGTGGACTAGAATAACCAGTGATGCAGTCATAAGGTATGATGTCATGCAACTGCCTTGCTTAGTAGTAGCAAACCCTGTACTCTCTTTTGCCATTGTTAATAGAATGCCACTTGTCGTTAGGCAAGGACCACCCTAATCCAAGCCTTGCCACCTGCACTTGCTCCTTCTACTGGTAATGCCAACTTGTACTTGCTGGCCTTGCTACCCTACTGCCTGTGCTGGACGATTCTGCCACCCTTGCCACCCTGCCAGCTCTGCCTTCCCCAGGTGACCTTTGCCACCTTTTTTCTGCTGCTTGACAAGGCATATCTGACCTGTCCTTATGCAAGGCAGCTGCTGGCCATGCCAAGCAGGGCTGGCAGGATAGCTGTGATGACACCCCTACCCAGGACACTTCCCCAGATACCTCTCCAGAACTCAGCTTGGAAGAAGATGGACCAGTTCCAGGAATGTCTGGAGGAGAGTTGGTCAATGGCTCTAAGCAGCCATCTAAGAGGGATATGGCTGAAGCACAGCTGCAGCAGGGCAGCCCTGGGCTTCAGGTGGGAAAAACACGCAGCTGCAGCCAGTCAGTGATGAGGAAGAGGAACTGCCTTCTGCAGCTGATCCAAGAACACAAAAGTCAGAGAAAAGGCAGGAGCAGAGAAAGTCAGATTATTTGCAAGGAGAAAGCCTTGCCCTTCTTTATGGATTGCGACTTGCACCAGAAGCTAAGTATTTAGCACAGCAGAAAGATGGAAGCGATGCTGGGAACAACGTGTTCATTTCCTAGCTGTGTGTTTTCTCATCATTGTGCTTTTTGCTTTGCTTTGGATTGACACCAGTGGTGGGATTCTACCGTTTCGCACCGGTTATTAAGTAGTTAAGCAATTCAGAGAACCAGTTGTTAGAAGAAATCTCCTTTTGTTTTTGTTTTTTTTTCCCACTTTACAGGGTTAATCCTGTAAGGAATTGTTGTTTCCTAGCCTAATCTTTATTGCCCTGCTTATAGAAACTGCCTGTCCATTAACCCTTATTACATTCTTGGCGGTACACCAAGACTTACTGTCGCTTCCTGTTCCGGAGCTTCTCTGAGGGTTTTTTTGTTTTGTTTTTTTGCTTGACTTTCTTAAAGGGGAAGGGTTGTTTTAAGCTTTTTACACCACTGTTGGGAGGAAATACTCCCCTGTTGGAATTCTTCCAGACAGAATGCAATGATCAGCACTTTGAAGAAACTGTCTGGGAACTCCAGACAGTGGGCAGAGTTATCCTGCAATCCTACATTCTAACCACTACACCACCACGGGTCATCCATTTTGGATGGATCAAGCTTGACTCTTGGTGAATTATAGACACCTCTGTCCTGTTTTCTTAGTGAGAATATGGAGGTAGTTTGCCTTTGACTTTTTTATAACTTCCAAGCCCAGCATATTCCTCAACAAGACTAAAGTTGGTTTAGAATTGCTTTTATCTTCTGGTAAGCTTTTATGGGTACACGGTAGCCTTTTACAAGTTGGCTCTCTCCAGATTTATAGGGACTGCAGCTCTCAGAAGCCTGAAGCAGTTGTGGATTGTTCAAATGTCAATAGAAGCAATATTTGTAGCTCAGGGTTGAACTGTGGGACCCCATGTTCAAATGCATTTGGAGTGCATTAGATTCAGGAAGTCTGGTTAAGAGCAATCTACAAGAAGAACAAATATAAGCAGTGTAAGTCAGTATGAAGCCCCAAAATGAGCTATAATTCAGCTTTATGGGTTTCAGAAAACCTAACATAAAACCAACATTACCACATTAGAAATCAGCTTGCCATAGACAAGTGAATCAATAAGAAGTTAATGTGAGAAAATATGCCTGAATCTATTAGTGCTCTAATCTAAAGGTATATTTTTATATCGCATTTTCTTGACTGTTCCAGTATACAGATGGCTTCATTTGTCCAAAGCATTTCCTCTCACCATGTAAATTTGCGGATCTTTTAAGTGGAAATTGAATTTAAAAAAAACAAAACAAAAACCTAAGTACTCATTGAAAGAAATGAATGTTACAGGGTTCAAAAATATGTTTTAGATCTCTTAGCAAGCATATAATGAGTTCAAAAGGTCATTTATGAAAAGAAAAAAGAAAAAGCTTCTTCCTACATAGAATTTTCTGATTTCGTTGAAAATCTAAAATAGCTGTTGTTAATATATTTATACCTGTGGTGGATCTAGACAGGGAAAGGGTGACCTTTCTTATTGGCAGAAGCAATATTTTCATAAGGGTCCCCTCCAGCACCGGAATAATGCCAATGGGCTACTGCTACAGAATAATTCTCTGGACACCGACTTATATAAGAAGATCCAAACCCTGTAGCCAAAAGTTCTTTTTCATCAAGGGGGAAAAACTCATTAAAATGAGGATGCTTTGAATTTACTGGCTGAAAGTGCAGAAAATACCCAGAACAATAAAACCTTGTGAAATACGATAAGCAAGCAAGGAGTGGCTGTGTTCACTCTACAGAGTCACATAAGGTTTGAAAGAGGAAATCCCTTGCAAGGCAAAGCAAATGACCAAATACAAGAGGGGAAAGGGAAGGCAAGCAAGATGTTGTGGCCCGCCAGTGGCCTGCACGGATCGTGGCTGATCCTGATGACGAGGAGGCTGGTGTGGTGTCGCGCCCACAACCTGCGCAGCCGGCACTCACGTTGGACAGCGAGGAGGCTGAAGAGGATGTGGTGCCAGAGGCAGAGACTCAGCCAGGGCCTTCAGAACCTCCAGAGGCTCCTTCAAGTGGAGAGAGCGAAGTGGAGGAGCCTCTCCTCAATACTTGAGCATGCAGGGCTATCAAAAGGCAGGAGTGGCTACTCAGGAGGAGGAGGTCTCCTCGAGAGTAAGGTTTGAGGATAATTGGCCACTCCCTTAGCCTATTTAAGTCACACGCCGTTAGTGAGTTTCTTGCTGGAAACAATGTGTAATTATTGAAGCGCATTTTTGAAGAGTGAGTGTCTTATCATATCTTGTCTTCTGTGCTGGGTGCCAACTTTTGCCGGACTTTGGTTTATTCTTGCTACTTAATAAATTTGATAAGGACCATTGGTGTGTGTCAATATCCTCGGGAATCTGGAGCTGGGGCAGAACACAAGAAAGGAAAACAATAGCAAGGTCACAAATTCCAAAACAGCTGTAAAAAGAATGATAATGAGACTCATTTTGCGTAAGCTAGGTCCACCCAGGGCCAGATTTAGATGAAAAGAGGCCCTAGGCTATTCCACTTATGAGGCCCTTTCACCTCCTATTTTTAAGTTTTTAAATTACATGAGAAATAATAAAAGGCCCCTCTTGATCTTGAGGCCCTAGGCTGAAGCCTAGTTAGCCTAAAGGAAAATCCGGCCCTAGGTCCACCCCAACTTTACTGCCAATCTGACCGATCTTTACGTGTAATCTATTTTTTAAAAAATCTTTGGAGTTCCTTTCAATTCAAAAGTATGGCCTACCGAAGGCTGTGGTGGCGCAGTGGTTAGAATGCAGTATTGCAGGCTAATTCTGCCAACTGCCAGCAGTTCGATTCTGTGGCTGATGGTTTCCTTCTTGTTACTTTCCTTTGAATATCATTTTACCCGTGGCATTGAAGCCAAGAGAACAGAGACCTTAAATCTCTGGATGTGGTCCTGAGGTTCTTCATGAATTTCTGGAGAACTTAACAGGCTGAAAAGCCATGGTGGTGCGGTGGTTAGAATTCAGTACTGAAGGCTAACTCACTGCTCACTGCAAGGAGTTCGATTCTCACTGGCTCAAGGTTGACTCAGCCTTCCATCCATGTGGACCCAGATTGTTGGGGATAACATGCTGACTCTGTAAACCACCGAGAGAGGGCTGTAAAGCACTGTGAAGCGGTATATAAGTCTAAGTCCTATTACTATTGCTATATCAGAAGGATGTTTAAATACATATAGGAAATCTAGGATGGAAAAAGAGCTTAGCCCACTTTCCTATTATCCCATTTGACATGGATGTTCTCTTTTTAAAAAACCATTAGGTTGCCCTTAAAAACATATGTAGATGATGTGTTATAGATAGTTCTTGTCCAGTAGTGGGTTTCATTTACCTTCGCTACCAGTTTGGAACTGTGACTGCGCTTGTGTGCGGCACTTCTGCACATGTGCAGAACCTCTGTGCATGTGCAGAGCATCCGTGATGATGTCCAGGTGGGTGGGCGGAGCCTCCCACTGCCACTGCTACTGGTTCACCCAAACCAGGAAGAACTGGTAGAAACCCACCACTGTTCTCGACTTACAATATTTCATCTAGTTACTAAAGTTACAACGGCACTGAAAAAAGTGATTTATGATCATTTTTCACACTTGCAACCCTTGCAGCATCCCCATGGACCAGGGATGAAATCCAGCAGGTTCTCCAGTCTGGAGAACTGGTAGTGGAAATTTTGAGTAGCTTGGAGAACCGGTAGCGGAAATTTTGAGTAGTTCAGAGAACCGGCAAATACCATCTCTGGCTGGCCCCAGACTGGGGAGGGAGTGGGGATTTTGCAGTATCCTTCCCCTGAAGTGCGGTAGGAATGAAGATTTTGTAGTATCCTTCCCCCGCCATGCCCACCACGCCATGCCCATCAAAACACACCACACCCACCAAGCCACGCCCACAGAACCAGTAGTAAAAATATTTGGATTTCACCACTGCCATGGACACATAATCAAAAATTCAGATGCTTGGCAATTGACTCATATTTATGACAATTGCAGTGTCCCAAGGTCATGTGATCCTCTTTTGTAACCTTCTGATAAGCAAAGTCAATCAGGAAGCCAGATTCACTTAACAACGGTATTACTAACTTAACAGCTCCAGTAATTCACTTAACAACAGGGCAAGAAAGCTTGCAAAATGGGGCAAAACTCGTTTAACAAATGTCTTATTTAGCAACTGAAATACTGGGGCTCAATTGTGGTCGTAAGTCAAGGACTACCTGAATTTAGGCCCTAGAGGAAGCTTGCCATTCAAGTTACAAGCCAGGTCCATTTTACAGTCGTTACCAATGATTTCAAATCCAATATCAAAAATACTATAAATTATTCTAAGTAAATGAAGCCTGTTTCATGAACACTTTGTTTCCCTTTTTTTAAAAAGAATACCTTTGTAATTAATTCTATTCATAATGCAGAAGCAGTTTGTGTCAGGAAATGCTTAGTGGTTTAAATTAGCCCCGGTTTCATTACCTTACAGGAATTGCTTTGCCAATATGCCAATTACCTGAAGACTTAAACCAAGCCTTCTGGAACTGCTAAGAAAAAAAAAACACCCTACATTTTTTTTTCGTATACTATTACCTCCAGCTACTTCCCTGCAGATTTACGCTTCTATAAAATTGCAGGATATTTGAAACAGGGTAGCCAATTTTTATGATCATAATTTTGTGCTTTGCCACTTTAGCATCAGAAACAGTAAAATAATACAAAGTGGTGGTAAATTTTATTGGCTGCTCGAAATATCTGTCTGCACTTGAAAATGATAAAATTAATGTTCCCTACTGAGAAAGGGAAGTATTCTGTCACACACTGTCAGATGTAAGATTGATACCTGCTCCAATTTATACATGTGATTGAGAAGAAGGTTCTGCCTGGTCATATATGATAAAAATATAATAAGATTAATTCAAAATGATTATTTTATATTTAAAAAAATTGAACTTCTGGTATGGGAGCAAGTCTTGAAGGTGACATCTGGGTTGACTTTGACCCTGTATCTGTAGATGAAGTGGGCAGGATTGTGGGTAGATTGGGGGCCTCCACATGTTTGTTGGACCCATGTCCATCCTGGCTTGTTCCGGCGACCAGAGAGGTGACTCGAGACTGGATCCAGGCGATTGTCAATGCTTTGCTGAGGGATGGGGTCTTCCCCGCCACCCTTAAGGTGGTTAGACCCCTTCTCAAGAAGCCTGCCCTCGATCCGGCCTCCTTGAACAACTTTTGTCCCGTCTCCAACCTTTGCTTTATAGCGAAGGTTGTTGAGTCCGTGGTGGCATACCAACTTCCACAATTCCTGGAGAAAACGGATTACCTAGACCCGCACCAATTGGGTTTCAGGCATGGACACAGCACGGAAACGGCATTGGTCGCTCTGGTGAATGATCTCTGGCAGGCCCGGGATGGGGGTTATTCCTCCATCCTGGTCCTTCTTGACCTCTCAGCGGCTTTTAATACCATCGACCATGGTATCCTACTGTGATGACTCGGGGGGGTGGGGGGGCACTGTCCTGCAGTGGTTCTCCTCCTACCTCTCAGGTCGTACGCAGTTTGTCTGGGCAGGGGGTCAGAGATCCTCCCCGAAACCTCTCACGTGTGGGGTGCCTCGGGTCGGTTCTCTCCCCCTTGCTCTTTAACATCTATATGAAGCTACTGGGTGAGATCATTCACAGTTTTGGGGTGAGCTATCATCAATACGCTGATGATACTCAGCTTTACATCTCCACCCCGGACCAACCTAGAGATGCCCTTTCCATGATGTCTAAGTGCCTGGAGGTGGTGCAGGTCTGGATGGGTAGGAACAGGCTCAGGCTCAACTCTTCCAAGACGGAGTGACTGTGGCTGCCGGCATCTCATGATCTAGTGGCCCCATCACTCTTGATGGGAGGGGAGTCTCTTACTCCCTCTGCAGGGTGTGTAACTTAGGCATCCTCCTGGATTCACAGCTGTCCTTAGTGGACCATCTGACGGCCGTGACCAGGGGGGCTTTTGCACAGGTTCGCCTGGTGCGCCAGTTACGTCCTTTCCTAGACAGGGATGCCTTCCACACAGTCACCCAAGCTCTCGTTATCTCTCATTTGGACTACTGCAATGCCCTCTACATGGGGCTGCCCTTGTGGTGTACCCGAAGGCTTCAGCTGGCCTAGAATGCGGCTGCGGAGGTTGTTATGGGAGCTTCCTGTTACTCCCGTGCAACGCCTCTCCTGCACGAGCTGCACTGGTTACCGGTGGTCCTTCAGATTCGCCTCAAAGTGCTGGTACTTAACTATAAAGCCCTACATGGAATGGGCCCAGGGTATTTACAGGACCACCTTCTGCCTGCCTCCCACCGCCTGGTGCACTCACATAGGACCGCCCTCCTCCGGGTGCCATCGGCCAGACAATGTCGGCTGGTGGCGCCCAGGATGAGGGCGTTCTCTGTGGGTGCATTGACCCTCTGGAATGGGTTACCTACGGAGCTCCGGACAGCCCCCGACCTTCTCTCTTTCCGCCAAGAGCTGAAGACATGGCTTTTCCAACAAATCTGCTGATCTGATGGGTGGTTTTAATTGGATGGATTTTAAAATGATTGGCTGTGTAGTTGTTTTTATTGTTTTTATTGTTTTTATTCTTGTAAGCCGCCCCGAGTCCTTTGGGAGTAGGGCGGCATATAAGTATAATAAAATAAATAAATCAAATAAATTTGGAACAAAAAACTTCCCAGCAATATCTGCAAAACAGCCATTTGTCCAAATCATGGATAGGTAGTCCTTGACATACGACCACAGTTGAGCCCAAAATTTATGTTGCTAAGTGAGACATTTGTTAACTGATGTTTGTCTCATTTTATGACCTTTCTTGCCACAGTTGTTAAGTGAATCATTTATTTGTTATTATTTATTTATTTATTAGTTTGATTTGTATGCCGCTCTTCTCCGGAGACTCAGGGTGGCTTACAATGCGTTAAGCAATAGCCTTCATACTTTTGTATATATCTGCTTAGTAGAGCTTTTGCCCCCCGCCCCTAAGCGGTGTTCTATTTTATACAAAGTCAGCTTATTGCCCCCACAATCCGGGTCCTCATTTTACCTACCTTGGAAGGATGGAAGGCTGAGTCAATCTTGAGCCTGGTGAGAATTGAAATTGCAGTAATTGCAGGCAGCTGGCAGCTAAATACTACTTTAACAGTAGTTTAGTCCACTGCACCACCAGGCTCTTGCTACAGTTAAGTTAGCGACAAGGTTGTTAAGTGAGTCTGGTTTCCCCATTGACTTTGTTCTTCAGAAGTTCGCAAAAGGGGATCACAGGAACTTGGGACTCAGTAATGGTAATAAATCTGAGTCAATTGCCAGGCCTCTGAATTTTGATCACATGACCCTGGAGATGCTGCAATGGTCATAAGTGTGAAAAATGGTCATAAGTCACCTTTTTCAGTGCCATTGTAAAACTTTGAATGGTCACTAAATGAACTGTTGTAATGTTGAGGACTACCTGCGGGGGTGAAATGCAGCAGGTTCTGACAGGTTCTGGAGAACCGGTAGCGGAAATCTTAAGTAGTTTGGAGAACCAGCAAATACCACATCTGGCTGGCCCCAGAGTGGGGTGGGAATGGAGATTTTGCAATGTCCTTCCCCCAGGAGTGGGGAGGGAATGGGGATTTTGCAGTATTCTTCCCCTGGAATGAGGTGGGAATGGAGATTTTGCAGTATTCTTTCCCTGCCACGCCCATAAATCACATCATGCCCACCAAGCCACACCCACAGAACCGGTAGTAAAAAAATGTGGATTTCACCACTGGCTACCTGTATATCTTTTTGAAAGCTATTTTTCTGTTCATCAATTTTGGCTCTAACCACTGTTTTTCATCCAGGTTAGTTCTTAAGTAATCAAATGTAAGTTTTTCAGGATTGTTTCCAATACTTAATATTCATGTTGGCTTTATCGCATCTGCATATGCCTCTCAGCTAAGATTATTGTGCTGCCTTTGTACCAAATTGTCATGATAGAATAGACTGGAATATTAAAACAATCGCCTAAGTCTACTGGTTCCTTAAACCTAACCTGGATGATCCTCCAATCTTAAAGGCTATTTATATTATTCCTGTCATGATCCATATCCAACATTTAAAATCAGATTCATGGCACCAAATTGAGTGTCTGGATAATTAGGCTGTGAGAAGATCACTCACTGAAAATAATGGGGGGAAAATTACCCATTGAAAAATATTCAGAGAAGTCTATAAGAGTAAAAAGACCATTTAGGCTTTAGGGGGAAAAAAACTCAATTTATCCCTCGCTATGCTTCTCCATGGTGTATAGTTAGCAGTGAAAATTCCAGGCTGTAAAACTGCAGCCCATTGACATATGTACAGTAAGCACATTGTCACCAAATAAAGAGAGGAGGGGAAAGGCAACATTTGCAGAAAGTTAATGAAGTGAGTTCACTAATCCTCTCTTAGATTAGAAGCGTCTTAGTTTCTTGGGGCTTTAGGGACAGAGAAGCTATCGTTATACAGCACAGTGAGCCCCAGCAAAATTTCAAACCCTGCCCCCATTGTAATAACTAGTAATGCCCCTGCTACGGAAGGCATCTGTTCCAATGCGCAATTCACTGCCATACAGGCTGCCTCCAGAGATCAGCCTCATAAGCCAGGAGCAGCTGCTCTTACGCTTCTTGCTCTCCTTTCTGCAATTCTTTGGAGCTCTGTCACTAAACTCCAAATAATAAGTTTGCATTATTACTTTATTTTGATAGGCTGGCTTTAAACCATAATGACTCTGGTGAAAATTCTAAAACCAACAATAATCTGTCTCATCCCCCCCTCCCCAAATCCTTTACTTAATAAAATTTTCCTTCCTTCCTTCCTTCCTTCCTTCCTTCCTTCCTTCCTTCCTTCCTTCCTTCCTTCCTTCCTTCCAATTATTAAATGAAGGACATAGGTAGCAAATGAGGGGAAGTTGACTGTTTATAGTTGGTTTGGTACAGAGCCAAAAAGGAAATCATTTGGCTTAAAGCCATGAGTTTGAACTTTTGACTTCCTTTCACCAACTGAACAATTATCCACTGTATATTTCAATATCTTTGGACGACCAAGAGAATGGAAGTAGAAACAGAGGTGTGAACAACATTCATAGACACAGGATGGCAAAATGTATTTCTAAAATAAACAGTAGGTTTTGCTCTTCTATTTTACATGTTTATTCTGCTCTTGTACCATAACAGTAATGTTAAAAGACTAAAAAAACAACAGAATAAGAACATTTGATTCAAAGATGCTAGCTGTGTTCAAGAAAATGTAATAATATTTTACCTATTTTTTAAAAAAAGTAAACATAGATTATATTTTAAGCTAATAATCTTATTTTTTTTTCCCCACATACAAATCAAGTTGAAATAAAACCTGGTCTGAGAGGAAAAGATGGAGCTTGAAAAGAATCAAGACTTCTTTATAGACAGATAGCTTTGGGGGGTTGGTACCCTGTGAACTGAGGCATGAACTTGCTGTGCACTGCAAACTCCTCCTGACCTTGAAATCTGCTGGAAAAAAAAATACAAATGTGACTATTTATCCTGCAGAGTAAAGGGACTTTTGCTGTGTGCTCTGTAAAGTTAATTATCCAGTCTGCTTCGGCTCAGATAGAAATCAGACTATTAAAATACCCAGTGTCATCACAGGGGTGCCAGACACACACACACTGTAGACAGCTCTCTTCAGATCACACATGAAGCTCAGTTAGATGGGGCTTTCTGTTGGATTGCCAGCCTTACATAGGAGTAAAAGAGGAGAGGAGAGAAAGAAAGAAAGCAATAGGTAACCCAAGGTTTAGCAATATAAGTGTATAACCCAGGAAGCTATATTTAATCCAGCCAGCACAGTTGGGAACTGAAGTCCACCCTTCGTAAAGTTGCTGAGGCTGAGAAACACTGCCTTTCTCCTGAATATACAAGGCTCAGTCATACAATAACCCAAAGATTAGTACTGAAAAATTTCCAGCTGCATCTCCTGATCCCATTTCTTTTGAAAATTCTATTTTAGACAGCTGACAGGATAAAATATTGCATATAAGTGTTGGAAGAAAAATCCATCTGGTTCAGTTCCAAGCTGAACAAATGGTTGAATGAGTGGATGGATCTTTATAGGTTTCTGTGACTTCGAAGTTTTAACTGTTCTGGGGTTAGTGCAGTGAAGGGGCTTGTGTTCTGAAAGGTGTTGGGCAATTCCTATTGTGGCCAATCGTTTTCATCCTGTGTTGGATCTTGAGTGAGGGGCTGCTTTCTAATCCTACCATTCTGCCAAGGGGTTTCGAAATATCCTATCTTGAATGGATTTCTGCCTGCAGCATTTGCTTTGCTTATGAATAGAGCTCTCTAGATACTTGTCTTCCTCTTTCAATAAACTCTTTATCTCTTAAGTGCTGGCATCCGATGTGGGTTATTAAGAAAGACTTGGGGTCTTTCTGCTTTCTGTCTTTAAAACATGTTTCTCCATTTCTTCTTTAGGGAAATATAATATTCTGCCATTTTTAATATTTCCCAAAATATTTTATTTTTCTGGGGTGGGGTGGGGTGGGTGGGGTGGGGTGGGGGTTGCCCACATAAGCAAAGTACACATTCCAGCCCCTTCTAGCACTTAAGAGGTTACCTAGTCTGATAATGCAACAATTGCAAGCAAGCACCAAGCACTCTGGAGAACAGTTTTAGAAATCTGGTTATGAGGCAGGAAATTATGTTTAAAGTATTTCTGTTTTCCATTTTGGGTAATGGAAATTCCTATGATGGTGGCTAACAAAAGGATTTTTCTTTTTAACTAATCAAAAATAAACCAGGCATGTATGAAACTGTCATACAATCAAAATAGAAAACCAGTCAGATCACATATAAATTGTCCAAAATGTACAAAACAACCAACTAACCAAATTTAGTGATATACTTGAAGGGAAAGGGCAGTGCAAAAAAGAACAAGAAAGGTAATTGATAATTAATCTAAACATGTTTCCCAACGTAGTCTTGCTTATGGAGAAGTTCTCCTTGCTATCCAATAATCTTCAGAAAAGGTTTGAGACATATGATGAAACTAAAGAGCCCCCAAGTCAAGCTTAACTCCTAGCATCTGCACACATGCAGTTTTCTTGATAGCATCATGGACATGATCAGAGGCGGGCTGTTACTGGTTTGCACCAGTTCAGGCAAACCAGTAGTTAAGATTCTACACACCTTGATGAACTGGTAAATACCACCACTGGCTGGCCCCATCCCCGCTCATTTTTTGGCCTGTTTTATGGCCTGTTTTTGGGCTGTTTTTCAGGCCAAAAACAGCGCAAAAATGGCCCCAAAATGGGCTGAAAAGAGCCAAAAAATGGCCTGAAAAGGGCCCAAAAACGCCCCAAAAATGGATGGGGATGGGGCCAGTTGAATCCTACCTTTGCCTTTGAGGCGAGAGACCGGGAGACGGGACTGGGTGTGATAACTGTCATCACCCACCCAATCACATGACCAGCCGCCCATGCCTACCCAATCAAAGAACTGGTTGTTAAGTTATTCAAGTCCCACCAGTGGACATGATTTGCCATTACCATTTTTCAAGATGTTTTTTAGGAAGTTCCCAAATTATCCCCAAGAGAAGCAGGAAGAGGCAGCTCTTTTAAGCACTTGTGGTCCTTCTAATTATTTGCAGAAAGAAATCAATTTTAAGGCTTCACTTTTAACATTTCCTGAAGCTTTAAAAAGATAATGTCATGGGGTGGGAAAAACATGGAGCACTAGATCTCAGAATGTGAATATGAGTTTTTTCAAAGAGAATAAAGTTTTCTCGAAAGCACACTGAAATTTTGGCTTATTCTATTCTGGTAATGTCAGAATATTACAAACTGTGGATTGCTATGACCTTTAAAAGTCTTTTAAACAACAGTTTTTTAAAATGCAGCATTGCTCACAAAATATGTCCATCTTTAACTGATGAACAGCAAATGTTCACGTTCAAATCTTGCAAAACCTTAGTACCAACTTCTGAAATTGATATAGGAATCCTCAGGAAGGATTTAGAGTCAGTTTTTCAATCTCTCTTCTAGGTAATAAGGTTGAAGGATAGTCTGAATAATGATATCAGTAGTTGCATGAAGCCGAATAGAGCCATTGGGGATGCTGTCCCCTTTGCAGCTCCTAGCTATAAAGCTTTGAAATTTTGTAGCTTCAGTCATGTGCTGACTGAAGCTGTTTTTGTTCCAAAACATGACCAGAAACTAAACTAGAAATGATCCAGAAATTCATTTTAATTATACTTTAATTTGAATTAGTAAATATAATTATAGATTTCTAGTTTCAATATATCAATTTCTAGAGGGACAGGTGAGAAAATGAAAGCATTTTAGAGGAAATATGTAAGTAATTTTCTTAATTGTTGAAATTTGTAAGTCGATTATAGCTCCACAAGTGGCAACCTTGGATATATAATGTACCACTTTACAAATTCACATATTCATGTTACTAAGTCAAATTGAAAGTTCTTTTTTCTCTGTAGAAATTAGGAAAGTGAATCTAACTAAACTGGAAGATATTTATTTCTATCAGTACTATATTAAATTTCATAAATGTCATAACCACGGACAGAGGAAACATTCATTTATAGCAAACTATCACCATCTTGCAGAACTCTGCATTTTCTCTTGTAATTTTCAGTGCTATTACTGATTTTTAAAATACTGTTTATTTTGTTTCTATCTGGTGGTATTGGCCTAGCTCCCAAGGAGGACAGGAAGATCTGAAGCCACTAGTCACATACCTACATAGCATTTATTATTAGCATTACTAAAATTAATTTCTTTTTCCATGTTTCATTTTAAATCACCAGAAAGGCAACACAGGTGAACACACCCTAGATTAGAAGGATAATTTGAAATAAAGCAGATCCAGGAAATGGGGTAGTAAAAGAAAGAAGTACTCAACAGCTAAAGCAAAGCACGTGGCATGGCAAATACAAAGAACCAGAGGACTTCTTGCAGAGAAGAATTAGGACATTAGATCTTCCACTCAATGGGTTCAACCATTGTGCTGATCTGTATTAATAAAATAAAATTGTTTGATCCATATCTCATTAAAGAGAAGCAGAAGCAGGGGTGAAATCCAGCAGGTTCTGACAGGTTCTGGAGGACCGCTAGCAGAAATTTTAAGTAGTTTGGAGAATGCCACCTCTGGCTGGCCCCAGAGTGGGCTGGGAATGGAAATTTTGCAATATCCTTCTCCCAGGAGTGGGGAGGGAATGGGGATTTTGTAGTATCCTTCCCCTGGAGTGGGGAAGGAATGGAGATTTTGCAGTATCCTTCCCTTGCCATGCCCACCAAGCCACACCACGCCCACTAAACCACGCCCACAGAACCGGTAGTAAAAAAATTGAATTTCACCACTGAGCAGAAGCATAAGAAACCTACTCAATGAAACCAAAGTTTCTAAATTGACTACTCCTATTCAAAGTAAACTGCCACTTTTTAAAGATTCCTTTCTTATAAGTGTATTTGTTTATTTAAAACTCTTGTGACTTGATTAAGAATGAAGGGGGAAAAAATCAAAGCAATTTATAGTGTCTTATAGTATACAAGCACACTCAATAAGATCTTAGAAACCACTTGAAATCTAACATTATAGCACCATAACAGTAGTTAATATTCACAGAGAATTGCTATATCTTCCGTATTTCTAATGTGAAGTCAATGAAGTAACACTATTTAAAATAAAAGATAATACCTATATGTAAGTATTGAAGACAAAATTATATTTAATTACCACCAATTGCTATAATTTACTCCATAGTCGTAATCAGTGCTACATTTTCTATTAAGATGGACAATTTTTTTATTCAGGTTTAGAAAACTGCAATTACTTCCTTTGCTGTAACTATACTACTTAACAGCCATTACTGGCGCTATACAAGTATATGAAAACATGACAAATAATTTTGCCTAACAGAAGCAAATATCTTTTGTTCAAAAAAAAAAGTAACAGCTCAATGTACCAAACGAATATAACGATATGGGTCTTATTACATTAACATCTTAGGAGAACAGAGATCTAGTTTTGATTTATTATTTCTGTCTATTCCCGGCAGATCAAAACTAAAAGAAAGCATCCCATTATTCTTAAACTTTTCTGTTTCTTAAAATATCTGACTTAAGCCAAGATAACTACTGGTATCTTTCATTTATGATGTACGTCTACTATATTGCTGAAAATAATAAATAATGAGGCCATTCTGATGCATTAAAGAGGGAGACATGAACTGAAAGAAATACTACGTTTAATTCAACAAATTGCCCAGTTGTTTTTTTTAAAGCTGGCAATCACTTAATTAGCAGGATAGTAGATCATGCTAATAAGATGTGTACATATCTATATCAATCCAGTATGTCCTGCTTATGTATAGCCAATGGAAAGCAAATGGGACATTCATCCCAAAGAACCAGATCATATTACTAGAAAAATAGTAGTATAATCATTATTAGAGATATAGACTTTTCTGGAAGATATTGCACACAATGGATAGATGTAAAGAGGATTTTTAAAAAGTATAAATTGGCTATTAAATACAATTTGGGGGATATGGAATATTTTCCTATTAGCACTGCTAATGGGAAATTGGGGGATATGGAATATTTTCCTCATTCATTGGCATCCGTCACTCTCAAGAAACTATGGTATCGTGCTCTGGAAAGAGGTCCTAAAACAGCATCTAGTGTGACTAAAAAGGCCAATTTGAGAGTGGCAATCCTTTCCACAGTGAGGGCAGATACATTCTGTCCCCTGCCCAGCCCCCAGATTTCACTGGTTCTGGGACTGCCTCTTTGCCTCAGCCTGCCGAACAAGTGTCTCTTCGAATTGGAGAAGGCCATGCTGCATCTTTAGCCTCCAAGCTGAACGATCGGAGGTCAAGGTTTTCCAGTTGTTAATGTCCATTCCCAGGGCCTTTAGGTGGCCCTGGGAATGGACAGCTGTGGTCTCCCTCTGAGGCACTTTCCCTGCACTAATTCTCCATACAGGAGATCTTTCGGAATCCGACCATCAGCCATTCTCACAACATGCCCCAGCCAGCATAGACATCGCTGTTTCAATAGTGTATACATGCTAGAAATTTCAGCACGTTCCAAGACTGCACTATTTGGAACTTTGTCCTGCCAGGTGATGCCAAGAATTCGTTGGAGACAGCGCATATGAAAGGTGTTCAACTTTCTCTCCTGCCGCACGTAGAGGGTCCAAGACTCACTGCAGTACAAGAGTGTGTTCAGGACGCAGGCTCTATAAACCTGGATCTTTGTATGTTC
Organism: Ptyas mucosa; assembly: GCA_012654045.1. Classification (NCBI taxonomy): domain Eukaryota; kingdom Metazoa; phylum Chordata; class Lepidosauria; order Squamata; family Colubridae; genus Ptyas; species Ptyas mucosa. Next base: position 6,762,910 of record WNWU01000002.1, read on the forward strand.
CGTCAGCTTCTTATTAAGCCATACTCTCTTTGTAAGTCTGGAAAATGTGGTGGCCATTTTACCAATACATTTATTCAGCTCAGTATCTAAAGAGAGAGTGTCAGAGATACTGAGCCGAGGTACACAAAGTTATGGACGACCTCCAATTCTTGTGCAGAGATTGTAATACAGGTAGGTGAATCCACGTCTTAACCCATGACTTGTGTTTTTTTCAGGCTGATTGTTAGTCCAAAGTCTTGGCAGGCCTTTCTATAACTGTCTATAAGTTGTTGAAGGTCTTCAGCAAAGTGAGCAGTGACTGCAGCAGCATCAGCGAAGAGGAAATCCTGTAAGCATTTCAGATGGACTTTAGACTTTGCTCTCAATTTAGAGAGATTAAAGGGTTTTCCATCTGATCTGGTCCAAAGGTAAATACCCTCTATTGCAGTTCCAAAAGCATGTTTCAGCATGACAGCAAAAAAGATCCCAAATAAAATTGGTGTGAGGACACAGCCCTGCTTCACTCCACTTCGAATATCAAAGGAATCTGAAGTTAAGCCATCAAAAACTATAGTGCCCTTCATTTCCTCATGAAAGAACCTGATGATGTTCAGAAGATGAGGTGGACATTCAATCTTGGGGAGAATTTTATAAAGGCTGTCCCTGCTAACCAAGTTAAAAGCCTTTGTAAGATCTATGAAGGCTACAAAAAATGGCTGTCTTTGTTCCCTGCATTTCTCCTGCAACTGTCTAAGGGAAAATACCATGTTACTAGTGGACCTGTTGGCTCGAAATCCACACTGTGATTCTGGATAGACTCTCTCTGCAAGCACCTGGAGCCTCTTCAGTACAACATGGGCAAGCAGCTTCCCTACAACACTAAGAAGAGAGATGCCATGGTAGTTGTTACAGTCACCCCTGTCACCTTTGTTCTTGTACAGTGTGATGATATTTGCATCCTTCATGTCCTGTGGTACTCCACCTTCCCTCCAACAAAGACAAGATTTGCAGCACTGATGCAGTCCAGTGGAGATGTTCTCTTTGCAGCACTCAGAACTTCGGTAGGAATGTTATCTTTCCCAGGTGCCTTGCCAGAGGCAAGGGAGTCCAGGGCCGCATTTAGTTCTTCTAAAGTTGGTTCACTGTCAAGCTCCTCCAAGACAGGCAGGCACTCAATGTTATTTAATGCTTCTTCAGTTACTACATTTTCTCTGGAATATAACTCAGAGTAGTGCTGCACCCAGCGTGCCATCTGCTATGCTCAGTCCTGGATAACCTCATCTGTAGCAGACTTCAGAGGGGCAGATTTCTTCTGTGTTGGACCTAAGGCCTGCTTGATGCCATCATACATCCCCTTGATGTTGCCTGTGTCAGCTGCTATCTGGATCTGAGAGCAAAGCTGCAGCCAATAATCGTTAGCACATCTCCTGGCAGTCTGTTGGACTTTGCTACGAGCAGCTCGCAGAACCTGTAGGTTGCGCTCACTATTAGCACTATTATTGCAACCCATTTAGACAAAGCGCTATTCATATTTCATGTTGACCCATGCTACGGAATAGAAAATCACTAGAATTTACAGAAAGAATTAGATAAACCATGACCCACTGGGTCATCCTTTCAAAGATATTGCCTTACCTAAACAGAAAAACAAAATGACCATGGACAAGCAGAAGTATGAGCAACTTCCAACTTCCTGCTGGCTTCTCCATTGACATTGCTTGTGGGCAACTGGCAAAGAACATTGGAAATCACTCCTCCTCAGCTACAGAACTGCCTGCCACTTTGCTGAGAGAGAGGAAACAAAGGGAGTTGTGACCCATGAGGATAACTGCAACTCACTACTCCGTTCAGTCCTTCCTTGGCTACTGTGACCTGTCATTTAAGCTACACATGATGTGCAGATTTAGCACTGTTTCAAAGGAGTGGTCTATCATTCTTTCAAAAGACTAATAAGGAGCTTGCATTAATGCCACCATTTCCAAGCCACCATTACATGAATGTATGCCTCCATGGATACCAGGTGTCCAGTCTTTCCTAAAAACTAAGGTAAAATGGTGATTTGAGGCAATAGCCAAAAATCAGAGGAAAGAACAATGCTTGTAGCCACCCAAGAGAAGATGGACAGGTCACCAGGAAGAATAATCATGTCCATAGCCAAATTTCTGTTAGAAAAACCTCAGAAAATTCTACTTTAAAATGAGATCATCTACATGCCACTTTATTTGTGCGGTGGGGTAGGAATGAGATAAAGATAATGTCATGCCGACATGTTATTTAAAAACTATTCTTCTAATTATTCATTAGAAGGAAGGGAGGCTGAATGATCAGTTTACCTGTCACGTAATGGTAAAAATACATTCCAGATCGTATCATTGCGCCTTTTCTGTAATAGCCCCTAATTTTAGAACATGCTATCCTAGAGGTGCATTTGCTCCTGATCCCCTTTTATTCCAGAAAACTCTGGAGATTTTTGTTTTAATTTCACCTGGACTTTTATCCATAGTATTAAACATAGTACTAAACTATTTATTCAATTATATTATCATGACTAGGGAATGAAATTCTTTTTTTTTTATTGGTTGATTGGCTTGTATTTTCCTTGTACACTGCCCAGATTCTAGTGATTGAAGCCGTGTAGAAAAATTGGAAAACAAATTAATAAATAAGTGTTCAAACAACCCCCCAAATAAGTGCTTCCATGGTGATTTTGTATCCAAGTTACTCTGAGCTACTCTGGTGATCCATGTGAGTTTACTCAGTTTTGACTGATCTGAAAGCAAGCTTTCGGTTTTCATCATACTCAAAGGCTTTCTGTTGGACTGCATTCAACGTGAAAGGGACGAAAAAACGATTAAACCAAAATGAAGCATATTAAAGTGCCATTGATCTCAGTAAAAAGTTATTACTTCCCCAATGGAACAGCTCCAGTCTGACTGAAAACACTGAAAATTCAAAGGCCTTATCTTTGGCTTGATCATTTATTATCAGTGTTGATATACAACAAATGTGACATTTCTTTCTTTCCTAATAAAAGATAGTATTCTTATTTTGTAACTCTTATCAACCGAGACAAAATAAAGCTAACATTGTATAGTTTGGTGATTTGTTCGCTCTAAGATAGTATAAGGATAAAGTAACAAAAAATTAACCTACATATAGGCTTTAAAACAGGAATGAACCATTTGAGTCCCTTCCTTAGTGATCCTTCAAATCCTCCTGGTTATAAATGTGAAACGTCAGTGGCATTGTTTCCCACCACTCTGTGGTACTCAGAGTGTAAACATTAAAATATGAATAAGCATACTTGTATTTTGAAAATGAAGAAAAAATACTTTCTCCTAAACTCAGGATAGCAAGAGTAGATTGTTTCATCTACTGTCTCATCCCTGCATGATACAGCAATATAGTCACACTCATTAAAGCAGGGGTGTCAAACTCACGTCATCATGGCAGCATCACATGACATATTGAGACTTTTTCCCCGTTTGCTAAACTGGGCGGAGGTGGTGGCCAGCACGTGATGCATCCGGGCCGCGGGCCACAAGTTTGACAGCCCTGCATTAAAGTCTTAAAGGTCACAAACATCTTAAACAATCTTCCACAGAAATTGAAGAAGAATTTGTTTGTTTGTTTGTTTGTTTATTATCTGATTTTATTACTTTAGGAGTAACCCAAGGCAGCAAACACACATAATACTCTTTCTTCCTTCCATTTTCCCCACAACAACAACAACCTTATGAGATTGGTTGGGCTGAAGGAGTGTGATTGGTCCAGCTTTCATGCCTAAAGCGGGATTAGAATTCATAATCTCCGGATTTCTGTGGTTACAAATGCAGCCTAATGTGATATCAACAAGAATTAGTGCTTGCTGGTTTATAATACGCCTATAAGTTGCAATAAAATGTTTATAGTCTACAAAAATAAAAATTAACTACAGAAAAAACTACAGAAATAAAAATTAACCAATCCCTAATTACACATAAACCCAATAGTAAATGATGGCATCAATTCATGCCAAAGCGTCTTTGAAATAACTCTCTTTATGGCAGATAGACATACACACAGACACTGCCTGCAGGTTTCCACCATTCTCACATCATAAAACTGTGGAACCACAAACAGGTTCTCCCAGGATGTCCAAGTCAGGTTGGATAACATTGGCTGAAGAAGACAGTCCTACACGTAGTCCAGTTTCAAGCCATATAGCCTTTATTTATTATTCTTATTAAATTTTTATGCAACCCATCTACCGTATAAGGCCGTGATGGCGAACCTATGGCACGGGTGCCACAGGTGGCAGGCAGAGCCATATCGGTGGGCACGCGTGCTCAGCTCTGGCACACATGCATATACCAGCCAACTGATTTTCAGGCCTTCTGGGCCCACCAGAAGTCAGAAAACACACTGTTACCGGCCTCCGGAGGGCCTCTGGTGGGGTGGGGAAGGCCGTTTTTGCCTTCCCCAGGCTCCTAGAAAGGCTCTGGAGCCTGAGGAAAGCAAAAAACGGGCCCACCATGCCATCGTGTGCCAAAAGTGGGGGAACAGGGCACATAGAATTATGGATGTGGGCACGCGTGCGTGTGACCCCACCGCGTTTCCCCCGCTTTTGGCACGCGATGGCAAAAAGGTTAGCCATCACTGGTATAAGGCAACACTGGGCAGTTTACAGATTATAAAAAGAGAAATAGAAAAGTAATTAAAATATTAAAACTATGCAAATTAAATTTTTAAAAGTCAAAAACAGCAACTTTACTTGTTCTTAGAAGTTGATTGGAAGCCAGCATAGAACCAGAGCACAGAACCAGAGCAATTATGTGCTGACATCATTCAACTTACTGTTCCTTTGGAAAACTTTTCCTTCCATTTGAACTCGCTGCCTTGATTCTCCCTCTGGAATACCAGCCATATTTGTTATCTGTGAAACATCCTGTCTAGGTATTTGAGGATGTCTATGGTATCACCACTTAAATTTTTTTTTCTTTAGACTATAATGTCTAAATGTCCCTTCATGGACTTTACATTTATTTCCCATCTTCGTGACTGCCCTCTGGATCTATCTGTACATGTGTGGTTTGGTTTTCTTATTTACAAAAAGAGAACCATCTCTGGAAAATTCTTCCTGGTTACTTATTCTGGCAAGGGTACTTCCCACATGGTAAAAGAGAGGCTTAGTCACAATGGAAAGACTTCAGATGGCTGTATTCATATTTCACAATCTTGGTATTCTCAGAAATAAATGAAACCACAGGGAAGTTAAAGCTTGTTTTAAAAACACACACATACACAGAGAATAGTCTTGAGCATAATGTTAAAGAAAAAAGCTTCTGTAAATTAGCTGCTAGGTATAGATAAAACTGCATCTTGGATTTTACACTAAACTATCACTTGTTCTCGGCTTTCCATGCAGCATAGATTTAATCCCTGAGACAATAATTAGGCAGTAATCACCTCTGTTTGACTGACATCATAAAATCTTCCTGTGCATCAGGATTTTTATTTGCATTTGTAGGTTGCCTCTTCGATGCCTCATTATCTAATCAAACTGGAGGAAAGACAGGAAGAAAATGCCTTAGCCATTTTCTTTCTCTCTTGTTCTCTCTCCATCACTCTTTCTCGGAGATAAAAGGCAAAGGTTGTGTCATTATTTCCTACCCTCCTATTTTCTTTGTGGCATTCTGCTTGGAATAGTAAAAGGGACGGAGGAAGAAAATTATCCAAAACTATGCAGGGATTGTTTTAGAACATGTCACTCTGACACCGTTCTTTTCTTACCATTCTTGTGCTATTTCCTAGTCAATGCCAGATTGTCCCGCTTTCCCCATAACTATGTGGCAAATCAGGGGTGAAATCTACTTACCTTCCCTACCAGTTTGGAAGTGCACGCACCCCTGTGCACGCCAGCTCCGCTCGCGTGTGTGCATCACATGCACGTGCAGACCCTCTGCACATGCTCAGAGGGTAAAAAACAGGTTACTTCCTGATTAAAACCAGGAAGTAACGACAACCAGGTTGGTGGGCAGAGCCTCACACTGCCGTCACTACTGGTTCTCCGTACCACCCGCCGCCATCACTACTGGTTCAGCCGAACCAGTAGCATTTCACCCCTGTGCCAAATGCATGTAGGGTTTTGCAGGTCAGATTTTACCTCTAAATCCTGTCTAATGTTGCAAAATGTTCCCCTGCTCCAGTTGCTATAGGGGTCCACATCTTCTGACCCACTAAGCTACACAGACCTGTCAGGTCTGATGTTTAGCAGGTGCTTATCAACATTGTGCTTTTGCAGATTCAGGTGAATGAATCTCCTTGCAGGTTTCTGTACGTGACCGATGAACTGGGTATTATATTATACAGGCCAGAAGTAGAATTAGTTCTGTAAATTATAGGGTGTTATTTTTTTATGGCTGTCAATAAAATTTAATATATTAAAAACATGTTTGGTTTTTAAGACATGCTTAGTTGTTTCTTATTTCACTGTGACTATTGTCTTCTAAACAGACTGCTCCCTATAGATTTTGCTAGTATCATGACTTTAATTTTCCAGGGCAATGTCTCCCAAGTATTCATCACAGATACAATATCTACTGTTGCCTATGCTTCCCTCCTTCACTTCTCCACTTGCCATTATGTGATTAGCTACTTTCCAATATAACATAAATTGTTCAATAGATTTTTAGCCACTACTAGGTTAATTCAGTTACTTCTGAGCTCATAGATGTGGTTCATTAGCAAGTCACAAGGCAGCCTTTTTCACCAACTTGTTAAAACATGAAGCCATCCAATTATCTGACTGTTTATCAATTTATCTCTTCCTTATATTTAATTCATGTAATAATCTAATAAAAATTATTAAATTATTACTTTATATTCCTAGTAACCAAGCAATTATTGCCTTTAGAAAAAGAGACAATTGTTTTTTTCCAACTTAGTTTCATAGAAGTGAAGCAGAAATAAGGAAAGTATGAAATTCTGGTACAGGGTAGTTAAGTGGCTGCACCATTTTCAGTTCAGAATACAAATGCAACATCTTAAGTAGACCTATTGTAAAAATTCTTCTGTAGTTTTCTGAACTATTCTTCAGTTTGATGGAAACAAATTGCTTTTGAATTTTGTCAAGGAAGAAAATCTTCATGAAGTCTTCATGGTAGGAAGTGTTGCATTTTGGTTACAATGAAGCCAAGAAGTATATATGAGTGTCCTCTTTTTCATGTACAACAACTCAACAGCCTCCCTAGTTTCCCATGCTTTAGTTGAATCAGGAAGGGACACCAAGAGGAAATTCTGCCCATAAGGCCTCTACAGGTCAAGAAGCAAGGCTATTCAACCTTTCTTCCATTGTTTCCAAGCATAGGGAAAGTTTGAAAATATTGCTGACACGTATCTAGAAATTTCCCTCCAAGGCTTGTAGAAATCTACATTTTGTGCAAAGTTGCTAAAATAACCCAGTAGCATCACAACCTAGTAAAAAGTGAGACGTAGTGACCATAGATTATAGCTAGACCACAGCACAAGTGCTTAAAAATTAAATTGTTCTATAAGTGAAATAGGACTGCAATAATTTGTTACACTCCACAGTCTCTCAATCCTCTATCAATTGGCCCTTTTAACTTAAATTCTGTCACCAAGCTTTCCATTTTCTGACTGTCAATTATTCATCTATTCTCTTTGACAAGCTTGGCCTGAATCACCCTTTTCGGTATGATGATTCTATGTCAAAATTTCCAAAAGGTAGTTTAAAGAACTTGCAAAAGTTTAAGAGAGAGAAAATTATATATTTTTTCACTGGCAGGTGAGAGATCAGAGAATTAAGTGATAGATTTGGTACAATATTGAATTTTAGTGATCTTTTTAAAACCATGGATACACCTATTAGGCTCCTATGCCAAATAATATTGAATGATTCCCCATTTCTCCAGTCTATTGTACATATATATCTTTCCTCTTGCAGCACTGAACCTCCTCTAAAGGTACAATTAGTAGGCAGCAAAAATCTAAATGATTACTATTTCAGCAAAGATAGATGTGTGCATCTTTAAATTGGCATTCCTTGACTGGACTTTGAACCCAGATCTATTTGCTAGTAAAACTAATCCTTCTGGTCCCTTGTTGCTGGAATGTTCATAAAAACTCCACATGCATATTTATGGTATAAACCATGCAGGTTTACATATCACATCATTAACAATCTCACAAAAAAGCAACCCCCTTAAACCCTCATAATTTTCATCTTTCAATCCAAACCTTTGATGTCTAGAGAAGTTTAATTCACTCTTTGAATTGAATCAGTCCTGCTTTACCGTTTAACTCACTAACACTGAAAAGGTCAACATCATATTTTTATCACTTTTTGGAGCTGAAATAATTTAAATGAGGAAGCAATGTCCAATTATCAAAATAATTTTAAATATATTTGAATTGCCCCATATTTTTTCACTCTTAAAACAACATAATTTTAAAGCTGTGTTTTAAATTATCTCCAATGCTGAAAATGCTTTCAAGCAATCTGCACTGTTACCAGTAATGTTCTTTCTTTTTTAAAAGAGTAAAAAGTGCTCTTGGTGCCTCCTAGTTTGGCTTGGACTATCTACTTTGTCTATGCTTATATATAATGCTTATTACAAAAGTGCTGTTATGCTCACAAAAAGGTTCTCTGCCTTTGCTAAAGGCTCTTTATAATCTTTTGTAATACTATGAATCAGTGGTGAGATGTAAAATTTGTTACTACCGGTTCTGTGGGTGTGGCTTGGTGAGGGGGGGTAATGTGATTGAGTGGACATGGCCAACATTTTTTTAAAAAAACTTTTTAAACCATTTTTTCTACAACCTCTTCAGCAGAAGAGGTTGTAAAAAATGCTTTTAAAAGCCTCTGACGATCCCAGCTGAGTTGCCTGATCATCAGAGGCTTTTTTTTCTTTTAAAAACTTTTTCCTACAACTTCTTCAGCTGAAGAGGTTGTTTAAAAAAATGCTTTAAAAAGTCTCTGATGATCCCAGCTGACCCACACAATCATCAGAGGCATTTTTTTTTAACTTTTAAAAGCATTTTTTCGGCCGAAGAGGTTATAGAAAAAATGCTTTTAAAAATTAAAAAAAAAGCCTCTGATGATTGCGTGGCTCAGCGGGGCATGGGGGGGGGGGCAAAGATTTTTGCTATGGGTTCTCCGGATCGGGCAATCTGGTCCAAACCAGGAGCATTTCACCCCTGCTATGAATATAAAGTTATACACTGTACTGGTATCGAGTATTAGTTATTAGCATTGTTCAATATCCCCATCCCTGAGATCCTGCTGGTCTATTAATCTTTTGTAAGACTCTAAAGAACTGGCTATTTCTCCATTTGGACCAGGAAATTAGGTTATCTCTGCTGATGATATGGCTCTGGGGTTACTATTCAACCAGGACATCATATGTTTATGTTGCTTTTAATCTTTGTATACATCACCCACAATCTCTGCTGCGAGATGGGTGACTCTATAAATCATCAATCAATCAATTTTTAAAAACCTCATTAAAAACAAAGGCACATCACATGTATTTAGTGAGACTTACTTTCAAAGGAATTGTAGTTTAAAGCATTGTTACTTTCATGGCTAATAAAGCCAGATGGAACAATAATATATTTGTGAATTTTTAAATCAATGTTACGTTTTCATCTATGTGACATAATAAAAGTACTAGAAAAAGTACCTAAGAAATTTCCATATTATTTAGACAAGGAGATTTTTTTTCTCCCACTTTCTTTTACATATTGATCACCTTTATTGCAGAAAAGACCTATGTTGATATTTCTGACTTTCTCTGTGTCAAATATGTTTGGTATCTCTGTAGTAAGTTAGGGCAGGAAGTTGTAATGGGAAGTTTTCAAGTTACAATTTGGGCTATCCCAAGAGGTTTTCCTTCAGTATCTCTCTTCTCCCAGCATTCTCATCCTTGATATTTATTTTATGTTAGGCATTTTATATGAACAGAAATGGAATCAAGATCTCAGTTCCTCAGTGGTGCCAGGATGTTTGTTAGGATTTTCTGATGAAACGTGTGTGTAACATAAAGCATAATCTAGTATCTCTCTGTGATAGATTAAGCGTTAATCTTCCCAAATGCATGTCAGTCAGTGCCCCTTATTCAGTGCCCCTAACACAACTGGAATGACATCTTGACTACCTTAACATATCGGAAACATCTAGCAGATACAATATCTTTATGCTGACATTAAAGCCAACAAGCCCATCACCTTGCGCTGTCAGTCAGGTAGCAGCTACATATACAATCAGCACAGGAGGTCATCATGTGGCTTGTACCATGCACAACGCACAGGTAACTCATACCCGTATTTCTAAGAAAAGGCAAAATCCTGATTCTGACAGCAGTACCAGATGGTACTGGCTAATGTAAGGGCGTAAATCTCACTTGATGACAGGTATCATAGACATGCCAGAAATAGAGGAATTTGTATTGCAAAGTGGTTTAAACTGGTACAGCTGAGTACAAATATTTATGTATACCATTGACATCAATACACCTCATGCATACCCATTCTAATTATTTATTATTTATGTATTTATTAGTCACATTTTTATGCTGCCCAATTCCCGAGGGACTCTGGGCGGCTAACAACAAAGAATAAAACAATGCGAACAATATGCCATACAAAAGTTTAAAAAGAAAAACATTAAAACCCATACACTCCAATTCGTGGCCAGGTCTCGCAAGATCACCGTAGCGAGATCAACGGCCCCAGGCCTACCGGAAGAGCCAGGTCTTCACTGCTTTCCAGAAGGCCAGTAGGGTGGAGGCCATCCAGACCTCAGGAGGTAATTGGTTCCAGAGAGCTGGAGCAGCCACAGAGAAGGCCCTCCCCCGCGGGCCTGCCAGTTGACATTGTTTAGCTGATGGGACCCGGAGGAGACCAACTCTGTGGGATCTTACCAGTCATTGGGAGCTATGCGGTAGAAGGCGGTCTCGAAGATAGCCTGGCCCTGAGCCAAGCAGGGCTTTAAAAGTAATAACCAACACCTTGAATTAATTACACTTTTGTAAGAACACATAAAATGGAACTGTAATTTGGCAGGAAATCCCATTAAAACAGACAAGATTTATTTCTGAGTACTCTGTGCACATGTAGAATTAGACTTTTTTCTGTTCTATAAATAGTAAGTAATATATTGTTTAATAAAAATGTGAAAGTAGAAGAAAAAGAGAGAGAGGATCATCTGATCGCTGCTACTAATTTTTGTTATTTATAGGTTTTCTTGTATATGGAGTGGTGTAGTGGTCTAGAGGTGGAGCTATTGCCTCACAATCAGAAGGCTGTGAGTTCGATCCTGAGTAGAGGCAGATATTTCTCTCTCTGGGCACAATGAGAATATATCTGCTGAACAAAACTCAGCATTGGTGACAGGAAGGGCATCTGGCCATTATACACTCTGCAAGCTCCATTCAGTTGCCCAGATTCCACCCCACAAGGGATTATGGGGTTGTTAAAAGAAAATGATGGTGGTGATGGTGATGGTGATGGTGATGGTGATGGTGATGGTGATGGTGATAATAGGTTTTCTTGTATATGCATAGTGAGTTTAGGTGCTGAGCTATGCTGAATAAATAGCTCCACCCAGAAAGCTAATAAGTGATACATGAATACTCAGAAGAATCACAGGATTTGTAGAAATAGAAACAGAATAGTCCAAAAAGAGTCCAGTGAAAACTGCCTGGAATGGCGCATTCTAGAAATGCAACACTGACTAGGATCATGCAATATTTACTGTGTTGTTTTGTGGTCCCTCTGTGCAGGTCTGATCAGAGTTAGCTTCCATTCAAATAAATGATACAATAGCACACTCTGTGCTTCATCATAGGGCTGCTTTCGGTGTGGAAAAACAAAGATCGTTAGGAAAGAAGTTCTCAAGCCAATGTACCCACCTAATGAAAAGCAATCCAGTGAGCTCTCTGTGGTCCACTAGTTGTGTTTGTCATAATTGAGTTGTGGCGATTTGGAATGAATGATCCACATCATACTGAACTGTCGTTTTTATCGCTGACAGTTGAAGGTTACTGAAAAGCTGGGTGAGTCTCAGACTGTGGCTAATTGGAAACCTTTCTTCATTAATGTCTGGTGTTGACTTGTAAGAGCTGATGAAATTAGGAGAATGGCAGGATATATTTTATTATACAAAACAATGGGTTTAGCTCTCCTCCTCTGCAGTGTTACATTAAAAGCATAACCCTGTCTTGTCTCTGTCAATGAAGACTTGCTGTCACAGGCTGGAGGCTGAGCAAGGCTGCCTTAAGGGGACCAAGAAGTCTGCAAACATTGACACGTTTCAAGGAATTGAAATCATGGGCATATTCATTTCAATACATTTTTTGTAAAAACATTACTCATCACTCATTCAGGGTTAATTGTGGGTTTAGTTATAAAACAAGCAAACATATTTCCCAGGTCAAAAAAAAAAAAACCCAGAATGGGGAAAAGAGAGCCCATACTAAATGGAATTGGCAGTTTTATCTAGCGGTTTTGTGGACAGATTGCAACATTACAATATTTTTTTTTGCAAAAATAAGGTTTCTTAAAGAAAAATATCAGTGAAAATGGGTATAGAAAAAAGAAAGTGTGTGTGTGTATATATATATATATATATATATATATATATATATATATATATATATATATATATATATTTTCACTCCTTCTTGCTGGTTTAATGTATTTTTTTCTCCAAACATTTGAATATTCAATTCAATTCCACTTCAGTTTCTTACAGCCATTGATAAACAAACTTTTACATATTAGATAATGCAAATGTAATAACATAACCTACTATATGTCTAAAGAATAAAATTGTGGATTTATAAATTGAAGTAACAAAATCAGTGGTTTAAATATGAATTAAAGCAACAGCAAAGCAATAATTTGTGGAAAGCAATGGTTTAATCTGCTTCTATTTTGTTTATTTTACTTGCATTTTGCATCTTGTATTGCATAGTTTTTATTCTGTGAACACCCTAGAGAACTGTTGTCATTGGATTAACTCTTGTTAATTTTAATTCTTTTTATATTTGTGTTTCTACTGTATTTTAAGCCACCCAGACTCACTTTGGATATTGAGATGGGCGGAATATAAATTTAATGTAAATAAATAGTTATACTGAGTGACATCGGAGAGGCATGTTTTCTTAACAAAGGGTTCTAAAATCATCCATTTCTTTTTTGAAGCACCCTCACCTGTCCAAAAGGATATCAGTTCTCTGTTGGAATTCCTGTCCCTTGATTCTTTGTTGTAAAAATCATCTTCAGAGGCTATTGGAAATGGAAGGGAAATTTGAAACAGGAAATTGGTATAGGGCTACATTCTATAAAGGTGTCTGATGCAAATTTAAGATCCTTTGCTGTTTTGTCTTTAAATTAAAAGTGACCAATACAGTTTTAGAAAAGAGTGTATAGTATGCAATTTGCCCTTAAATTAACATTTCTCAGGTTGGTCAGAAGCCTTATGAGTAAGATTCTTCAACTAACTGAATGCTTCACTGAATTTAGCAGTATGGAAAGACCGTAATTCTTTAAAACCGATAAGCAGACTCTAGTTGTTAAAAATCTATCAATAAGATCTGATGTCATTTCACTTCACTGCGCCATATTTGTGCTCTCAGAATCTTTCATTTCCTCTCAAGCAAAAGACAACAGCTCACCGGTATATAGACATCTCCAGCTGTTTTAATTAGACAAAGTTAACAGGGCTCACAAACATAAAAGATGGCACTTGAGGATGACAGATTCACTGTCAAATGGAAGGGCTATGATTTATTCTTAAGGATACAAGATCTATTGGCAATTCATTTGGATATATATCTCCCTGATGATATGTCCCCAAGCTAACTAGTGTATATCAATACAGGTGTCTGTAAACAATCTCAGTCTATAATCTTCCTTGTTTTAAAATAATGCTAATGGGGTGTGAGCCATAAAAGCTACTGAGTGAAGCTTAAAATTGCAAGGGTTTATAATGAAAACTCTTCTACTCAAGAGAGACAGAGAAAAATGGGTGACTCAGATCTTTCTGTGTTCTTATATCCTGTTTCCCCGAAAATAAGACCTCTCCAGATAATAAGCCAAATTGGGCTTTTGAGCACATGTGCTAAAATAAGGGCCACCCCAAAAAATAAGCCTTCTCTGAAACTATTAAATTGCTAAGGGTTAGGGTGACAGAGCTGGAAAACAGGTAAGATGGCAAGAGGAGCCCTGTCTTGCTCCACATGGCCCAAAATAATAAGACCACCCCAAAAATAAGGCCAAGCGCTTATTTCGGGGTTCAAAAAAATATAAGACAGGGTCTTATTTTCAGGGAAACACAGTAGGGAGACACTCAGACCTCTTGTGCTTCATGCAATCAGCAGTAACAAACTTGTACTCCACCACAATATTTTTCTTATAAAACGTTGTTGTTCAATTGTTAAATCATGTATGACTCTTCATGATCCCATGGACCTTAGCACAACAGCAGTGGTGGGTTGCCCCCAGTTTGAACCGGTTCGCAAGAACCAGTAGTAAAACTGGCAGGAGGCTCCACCCACTGACCCAGATGTCATCATAGGTGATCTGCGCATGCGCAGAAACTTCTGCGCATGCACAGAAGAGCGTGCGGGCATGCGAGCAAAGCGAGAGAACGTTTGCAGGCGCAATGCAAACTGGTAGTAAAGATAAGTAGAACCCACCCCTGCACAACAGGTTCCCCTGTTCTCCACTATCTCCCAAATTCATCTTCATTACGTGAAAGTCACTATCTAACCATCTCATCCTCTGTTGCCCCTTTTCCTTTTGCCTTTAATATTTCTCAACATCAGGGTCTTTTCTAATGAGTCCTCTCTTTTCAGTAGGTAGCCAAAGTATTTGAGCTTCAGTTCCTGAAAGTTATCTTTGGACTGTCTTCTAAAAAACAGTCAAGCTTGGTATCTTTTAGGATTGATTTAATTGATCTCCTTGTGATCCAAGGGACTCTGAAAAGTCTTCTCCAGCACCACAATTCAAAAGCATCATAGAAACAGTTACACGTTGCTAAAGAGAAACAAATGTTGCATTTATTTCCCAAGTGCCTTGTGCATTGATATAAATAAGAGCCTGAAAAATTAGTGTAGACTTAAAATCAAGCAAAGAACAAAAACTAAAGAGAAAGAAAAAAAGCCTCAATTGTCAGCAGTAACAGGCAGATATAGCAGGTAAAATGGTTGAATAAGAATGACATTGATGGGGAAAATGAATGTCAATAACAATATAATCAAACAATGGATTGATTCCATTAATCAATAGAAAGTTCTTGCCAGATGACATAATATCATCAGGGAGAGTATCAACCTGTCTCACAAAGTAGGGAGATCTATAGCATAGAACAGTCACTTTTGTCTCTTCTCCCCACTTGTGCTTTCACCGGAAGGTCCTCTCTATCAGATCTCAGATGCCAAAACAGAAAAATAAGAGTTCTAAAATAGTCTTGATCTGGGCCTTCATTGATTTATTTGCTTTATTTAGTATCAGTAAGTAGGACAGCCATTGATACATATTCCAGCCTGCAATCCTGCTAACAGTATTCCTGTTGTTCAGTGGTAAAATCCAATTTTTTTTACTACTGGTTCTGTGGGTGTGGCTTGGTGGGCGTGGTGTGGCTTGGTGGGCGTGGCTTGGGCATGGCAGGGGAAGGATATTGCAAAATCTCCATTCCCATCCCACTCTGGGGCCAGCCAGAGGTGGCATTTGCCAGTTCTCCAAACTACTCAAAATTTCCGCTACCGGTTCTCCAGAACCTGTCAGAACCTGCTGGATTTCACCCCTGCTGTTGTTCTAATTCTGGCTCAGTGTTTCTAAACATTTTCAAAAGAAGCTCCAAGTAATATAATATGTGTCACTATAGATATGTGTTATCATTTGTTGCATAATTATGCAATACAACTTTGAGAAGAAGTTATTCTGATGCACAAATTGAATGCAATCCATCAGGTAGAGTTCTGTGAAAAAAGCATTCATCTTCTTCCAGATTTTCTGGATTCCCCCCCCCCATATCTTTGCTCCTAAATGATGTCAGAACTTTGTGATAGTAACATTTGAGAGTGCTCTTGCATGAACTGTTCATTTCAAGTTCTGCCACAATATTTTTATGTGATTTACTGTGGACTCGGACTTAAAAGAAGACTAAATTTGTTCTTCGTCTTTTTTAGATTTATTTGATATACATGAGCCATGATACTATCTTATAGAATTCTCTAGTCAAAGCACAATTCATGTTTCCTTTATTGAACTGGCAAGTCATCCAGATTCTGGGGCAGCAAACACCTCCAAAATATGATATCACCATTTCCATATTTGACAATGCTATGATATTTTTTTTATTAAAGTATGTAGAGTTTTATTTCCATCAGATAAAATGATGCTTACATTACACTGAAAAGTTCCACTTTTGACTCATCTCCCCATAGAATATTCCTCCAGTTAGAAAGGTCATCCAAGTGGTTTGTTGCAAACTTGAGATGAACATCAATATTTTTCTTAGTGGCTGATGACTTTCCTTTGAATATCATTTTACCCATGGCATTTAAACCAAGACAACAGAGGCCTTAACTCTCTGGATGTGGTCCTGGGGTTCTTCATGAATTTCTGGAGAACTTAAGAGACTGAAGAGCCATGGTGGCACAGTGGTTAGAATGCAGTATTACAGGTTAATTCGCTGCTCACTGCCAGGTATTCAGTTCTGAACAACTCAAGGTTGATTCAGCCTTCCATTTTTCTGAGGCTGGTAAAACCCAGATTGTTGTGGGCAATATGCTGACTCTGTAAGATGCTTAGAGAGAACTGTAAAGCACTGTGGAGCAGTATATAAGTCTAAGTGCTATTGCTATTGAAGCAATAGTGACAGGACGGCCATTCTTAAGGAGATCCATTGTTTTGTCCAGTGTTCTTCGTTTCAAGATTATGTTTCTGACTCCGGATTATGAAAGTCTCAGAACTTTTATAATTTATAGTTTTATAAGGATTTCCTGATTGATAAGTAACAATTTCTTTTTTATGGAACTCCTCGAAAATTTATTTTGAATTCACTATTAGAATCTACGTGATGAAGAATATGATGAAAGGAACCAAAATTTATTTAATTTATATAGGGAACAGCTTGCCCAAATCAGCCTAATTGTTTATAAAATTCTACAGAACTGGCCCTAGTTATCACTTTAACTAAATTGATTCAATTATAGGGATAATTGCTACTTTATACAGATAAACGGCATGTTAGGTAATTTTGTCAGTGAAATAAATGAAACCTGTATCAAACTGTGTAATTATTTGTTCATATAAGGTGCCCGTTATATGTCAGGAGCCACATGAAATTCTAGTAATATTTGGAAATTAAGATAATATTCAAAAATCAGAAATGTATGCTTTTTTAAGAATGCTATAGTACATTTAGCATGTGTTAGAAATAAATGTATTTAGATTTAAAATTCTTAATGCCTCCCTATTAGTCAGTCAAAATTCTTTCCCTTTATGGATTAAATTGCTGCACACAAATCAGAAAGAGTTAAGGGGGAAAGTTTTTAATGTTTTTTAAGAAGTAGAAAAAACCCCTGCAATTATTTCAGGTTTTTAAAATTTTGAATGGAATTTATATTCCTGTCTGAGACCGACTGTTTTCGATGAATAAATAAGTATTTGTTTCTTAAATATATCACCAGTATCTGGCTTATAAAATTGTTCCCTAAAATTTTATCAGCAATACTGAATTTGGTATGTTAGAGAAGTAATTTGTTTCAACTCAGGTACTTAAGAAAAGATACTATACTTTAAGTCATATACTAAAATATCACTAAACAGACACCTTGCATTATTCGACAGTTAAATATTTGGCTATAAAGGGTTGCTGCAGCAAATCACAAAATCCTACACTGGCTTGAGGTATAATTGAGATTTTTGTATAGGATTGATTTGATTGATTTTGATTTTATTACATTTCTATACCGCCCTTCTCCCGAAGGACTCAGGGTGGTGTACAGCCATAATAAAACAATCCTAGCACAAAAATTAAAAGCATTTAAAATAATTTAAAGCATTTGGCCATATTAAAACCCCTAGCTAAAACCCCTTTAAAACCATTAAAACCCACTTAAATTAATTCATTCGGTCAGGCCGGCTTGCTGGAACAATAGAGTCTTCAGCACACGATGGAAGGCGCGGAGATCGGGGATCCTTCTTATATACGGGGGAAGCTCATTCCATAGGGCAGGAGCCCCCACAGAGAAGGCTCTCCCTCTGGGGGTTGCCAGCCGACATTGTTTGGTCAATGGCACTCTGAGGAGGCCCTCACTGTGAGAGCGTATAGGACAGTGGGAGGCATTTGGTGTCAGAAGGCGGTCCTCTAGGTATCCCAGTCCTAAGCCATGGAGCGCTTTGAAAATGGTGACTAGCACCTTGAAATGCACTCGGAAGATCACTGGGAGCCAGTGCAGCTCGCGCAAGAGAGGTGTTACATGGGAGTGACAAGTCGCTCCCATAACCACTTGCGCAGCCGCATTCTGGACCAGTTGGAACCTCCGGGTGCTCTTCAAGGGGAGCCCCATGTAGAGAGCTTTACAGTAGTCCAGACAGGCTGAGTGACCGTGCGTAAGGCATCCCGATCCAGAAAGGGATGCAACTGGGAAATCAGGCGAACCTGATAAAAAGCCCCCCTGGCCACGGCCATCATATGATCGTCTAAAGACAACCACGTATCCAGGAGGACGCCCAAATTGCGAACCCTCTCTGAGGGGGGCAAGATCTCATCCCCAATAGCCAGCGATGGCACCAGATAGCCAGCGATGGCACCAGCGATGTGTGATGTGGTTTTAATTATTGCTTTATTCGAGAGATTTCAGCTATAGGTAATCCTTGCCTCATGACCCTAACAGCAATCATAATTTATGTTGCTAAGTGAAGCAGTTGTTAGGCAAAACATTATACTAGGTGAAATTTCTGGTAGTCCCAGTTGAGGTCATTAGGCAAGGACCCTGCCATCATTAGGCAAGGATCTCATGCTTCTCCTGCCTTGCATGAATTATGGACTCTATCCCACGGCCTTCTCTCTGGCCAGGCCTAGCAAGTTCCCTTTGTAGAGCTCCCTCCTCTCCCCAACAGAAGAAGACAACAAGGGGAGGGTACAGCAGGGTTAGGTACGAGAGAAGTGCAAGGAACCAAAAGGGCAGAGATGGGTGGGAGATAGGCAGCTGAGGGAAGCTGTGGTTGTAACTGAAGGCTGGCTGCCAAAGAGCCTTGGTAGCACAGTGGTCTAAAGCACCCTGTTATTAACACCAGCTGCCTGCAATTATTGCAGGTTCAAATCTCACCAGGCTCAAGGTTGACTCAACCTTCCATCCTTTCTAAGGTAGGTAAATTGAGGACCCAGTTTGTGGGGGCAATAAGCTGACTTTGTATAAATATACAAAAGTATGAAGGCTATTGGTTAGCACATTGTAAGCTGCCCTGAGTTTCCGGAGAAGGGCGGCATATAAATCAATTTTTTTTAAAAAAAATGCTCAAATGTTGATCATATGTCTATGGGGCTATTCAGAAGTGGGATTCACGTACCTTCCTTACTGGTTCACGAATGTGAGCGCGCACACCCACACGGTTGTTTTGCTCTCGCGTGCCACCTCTGCGCATGCGCATGGCCTTTTGCGCATGTGCATTGCTTGCATATTATGTCCGGGCAGGTGGGTGGAGCCTCCCACAATCACCACTACCGGTTCACCCAAACCAGATAGAATTGGCTGAATCCCACCACTGAGGCTACTGCAACAGTCAGAACAACTATATGTTTATTACCGTTAAAAGTCCCAAAGATTGCTGAATAAATGGTCATTAAGCAGACTGAAAACATGGCTCTGCTGCCTTGTGTAGGGAGCCCTGAGGAACATGCAACTATGGGCCCGGCTGGCACAGTGGGAGCCCTCCTTCGCCTTTCAATTTCATTTTTGACCAGTGTTTTAAGTATCCTTGCTTCTTTTAAATTTTTAACATTTGTACGTTGTTTTTATATTTTAATACTTGATTGTACACCATGTGGAGTCCCTTTGTGAGGGAGATGGGCTTTTTTTAATGATACAACATCCAGTTACTTCACTGAAATGCATACAGTTAGGATTATTGGTAACAACCGGTTTTATAAAATTCAGATCAGTAAGAGATGTTCAGGAACCACAAACTGATAAACTAGGATAACCCTTTTATTTTAACAAGCAGTGTTGCTCTCTTCACAGTCAGTACCCAATACTTGTAAAAAGACTGCAGGAATAGTGCTGGAGGCCATAGACTTGTACAGGGCTTTATGTTTTAAAATTACTGAACAATTTTTCTTCACTTTAAAGGTCCAGTGGACCCTTTCTTTCCTTTCCAATATGGGTGAACGTTATGTCTTCACAGCAATAAGCTTGACACCAGCTGCTGTTTTACTTTCCAAGCAGCTTGTTAGATTCAGATTTTAGTGCTCCTGCTTCTTTCTTCTGATGTTGTACAAAAGTTTTATGTCTGGTTTATAGGAATTTTTTTTTGCCTTTTTACCAAATAAACAAGATCACAAAATAGCCGTGGTACTGTATAAATTCCTTCTTTTCCAAAGATTCAGAACATGAATTCCTATTGTCACAATTTTATTAAAGTAGCATTAAGCAACTACAATTAAATTTTATCATCAGAGAGAGAGAGAGAGAGAGAGAGAGAGGGAGAGAGGGAGGGAGGGAGAGAGAGAGAGAGAGAGAGAGAGAGAGAGAGAGAGAGAGAGAGAGAGATGTGGCAAGGGATCCAGAAAAAAAAAATAGTTACATGATAAAAGGCAAGAAGTATAATAAGACTATAATATTTATTCCAGCAAGGTAATGCCATCCCTTTACCCATTATTCCCAGCTAAGACTTTTTTAAGACTCTGAGAGATCCAGGGGCACACTATTTATTTAATTTCTATTCCCTGACTCCCTATATACAAACATTTCCTACTTTATCCTATATCAGGGTGTTTTCCTGGCTGTGCTAATTCACTGAAATCAATATCCCAATTCAGGAACTCAAACTTCAAGGGGAGGGGGGCTCTCTCTCTCTCTCTCTCTCTCTCTCTCTCTCTGTCTCTCAAACAGATAAATTCTAGTGCTTGAATGAAAGGCATCAATCCTTATGATCTTTTCATAAACAGAACCATATTCTGGATGCCCATTTGCTTTCAGTATTTTGCTATGAGTGCTGAGCTTCTGTTCTTAAAACAAATCTACAGTAATTTTGTCTGGCAGAAAATGACTTCCAGAACAGAGAACTGGAATTAGTATAACCTCAATTTAAGGATTTTAAAATGAGACACCCCCAGTGGAGAAAGGATAGTACTGTTTTTATTCCAAATTGTCATTTAAGTGTCCTTCGCTCTGCTGTTTCAGCTCCTGGACCAGAAAAAGTTGCAGACATTTGTTGGCACTGGATCCGAGATTCATAATGGGCACATTATTTGCCCATGTTGTAAAACCGCATCATCCATCTCACAAATGAAAACCTTTTAATGTGTACTCTCTTAATTATAATAACTTGAAAGAGAACATCACAGCAAGAAGGTCACTGAAAGAGATTTCTGCCTTTGTAATTTCCTTCTCTTTTTACTGTTCAATGCCGCTCAGTACTTCTGTAGCACGGGGTGGGGGGGGAGCCATTTGTACTGTTTTACGCAGTTTTCACACCCTTATTTTAATTTATTAAAATGTTTAACCTGATCGGTCCCCCAAAGTTTCATGGCTCATTTAAAAAAAAGAAAATAAAACAACCAGTTTTATTGCAGTTGCGTTAAATACCTATAAAATGTGTTTGAGAAAAACAATGCTTTGCCCCTTCTCTCCCCACTGAAGAAAATAATTAGCAACACAAACATTCTTCCCATTAGCATAGTCTGCTGAAAGAGGATGAGTTGTTAAGCACTCACCCAATTGCAGAAGAGGCTGCAAGAATGTATAAGAAGAATTATTAATATATACATAAACTATTTTTAAAAAGAATGTATAAGAAGAGTTCTAGATTTCTAAGATTCTACATTTAGTTCAACTTCAATTCCAGGATCCTCACAATGAGTGTTAGTACTTGGCAAAGGATCTTTGCTTATGCTTCTATTATTCAAATATGATGGCAGATAAGATTGCCTCAAAGACATTCTTAGGTTGTTATTCTGTATGTATTCGGGGAGGGGTCATACTTTTGAGGAGACATCTGAGAACTCAGCTGAGCTAAAGAACAAAAAGATCTTTCAGTTGCGACACTTTGGGAATAGTATCACACAATCTCTGAATACAGTCCCAACCTTGATGGCTTTTAGGAAGATACGGAGGATCTGACAGTTTCTGTAGGCTGTAGGTTAGGATGAGATATGGCCCCAGTAACCATCAGTTATGTATGAGGCTTTGGACTGAATTTCCTCCTCAGCATATTTGCCTTTTTATTGTGGGATTTGGTGTTAAGCTACCCAGAGGCGTTTGGTGAGAGGCCCACAAATCTACTAAATAAATAAAGAGATTGATGCCAGGATGTTGAAGAATTTAGCAACAAAATAAGCAAAATAAGCAAGCTGTCTTATCTCTGGAAGTAGAATGTGAGTATAACATAGAGCTAAGTTAATAACTTTCAGCCAATAAAGCCAACATTTCCTCAGAGAAGTCACAGGAAACAACTCAGTTTAAATGCAGAATAATAGCTTAGCTGATTATGAATGAATGAGAAAGAGAGAGTGAGTGACATTAAGCACAAAATTGTCTGGTGAAAACTAAAAGTATAACATACAACTAATATTTAGGCTGTTGGTTTGAGCTCTGAGCTTGGCAATTTGGTTGCAAACATTTCATCACCATTCGAGGAGACATTGTCAGTGCATTTTGAATTGTGCTTGGCTGTTAGAAATACCTTTTTTTAAATACCTTTTTAAAATACCTTTTTATGAGAATAAAAAAAGGTATTTAAAGACCTGTGTTCTGACAGACGAGCACAATTCAAAACACACTGACAATGTCTCCTCGAATGGTGACAAAACGTTTGCAACCAAATCGCCAAGCTCAGAGCTCAAACCAACAGCCTAACTACCAACCCGAGCTACTAATATTCAAACACATTTCATACAACTAATATGTATGCCAGTATAGCAAATATCATATATAGCATATACACTTGAGGTGTCCCTCAGGAGGGAGGGCCCAGATAACACACACAGTGATGTGTCATTACAAAGCAAACTCCACTTCTTCTTTTGTATGTATGTCGTAACATCTTACAAACATTCAAAAGGGACAGAGATTTTCTTATGATAACATGATGATACTTCTTTCATCATTTTGATGAAAAAATCAATTCTGGTCATGACACTTTAAAATAAACTTCAGGCTTCAGAATATCAATCATTGAAACACTACCAAAATCATATAAACTGTAACAATCATTTCTTCTTTGCTAAAACCTGGAATGTTAACATATCAAATATTTCTCCTTTGGATGATGGAATTTTGGATACTTTTGCCTTGCGAAGCAGTATCACTTGATTTGATAAGGCTTGGTTGCTCCTTGGCTCCTGAAATCACAAGTGTTCCAGTTTGTTCAGAATGAGTAGCAGCTGAAAGAGGTAAAATCAGCAGGGCTTAAAGAGAAATCCTCTTTTCAAAGCTATCCTTGTAGTTGTCATAGGTTAAGAGAAAACAGGCTAACAAGGTACAATGTTAAAAGATGTTCTTTGTTTTTGTCAGGATGCTTCTACTTTATACCAAAACAGCAGGTCACGTTGGAGGAACCAAGGAACTGGCAGCACGGCAGAGCTTTTTGCAAAAATATTTGCTACATCAAAGCTTTTTTATTTTAACTTTTGAATGGTTCTAATCTTTGATTCGAAACTGAAGCATACATACTGACTAGTAAAGGAATCCTTTTAGGAAACAGCTACTCAGGAACAAGGATGAATAAAACTTAATTCTTCCATATAACCAAAGATATGGTTTTAGGATTAGTCAGTTATATAAAACATATGATGAACATTTGCAGGAGCTGGGCATGGCTAGTCTAGTGAAGAGAAGGACCAGGGGAGGCATGATAGCAGTGTTCCAATATTTGGGGGGCTGCCACAGAGAGGAGGGAGTCAAGCTATTTTCCAAAGCCTCCAAAGTCCATACAAGGAATAATGGTTGGAAACTGACCAAGGAGAGATTCAACCTGGAAATAAGGAGAAATTTTCTGACGGTGAGAACAATCAACCAATGGAACAGAAGTTGCCTTCGGAAATTGTGGGAGCTTCATCCCTGGAGGCTTTCAAGAAGAGACTGGACTGCCATTTGCCAGAAATGCTGTAGGGCCGTGATGGTGAACCTATGGCACGGGTGCCACAGGTGGCACATGGAGCCGTATCTGTGGGCACGCGAGCGTTGCCCCACCTCAGTCCAGCACGCATGTGCATGCTGGCCAGCTGATTTTCAGGCCTTCTGGGCCCACTGGAAATCGGGAAACGGGCTGTTTCCAGGCCTCCGGAGGGTCTCCCGTGGGGGGGGGAGGCTGTTTTTGCCTTCCCCAGGCTCCTGGAGCCTGGGGAGGGCAAAAAATGGGCCTACTGGGCCTACCGTGCCATCACGTGCCAAAAGTGGGGGGAGAGAAGGGGGGTCATGCATGCATGCGTGGGGGGATGGGGCGCATTGAATTATGGGTGCAAGCATACGCTCATGCAATCCTTCCCCCACTACCCCCCGCTTTTGGCACGCAATGGCAAAAAGGTTAGCCATCACTGGTGTAGGGTCTCCTGCTTGGGCAGGGGTTTGGACTAGATGACCTACAAGGTCCCTTCCAACTCTGTTAATCTGTTAATATTTCTGTTAATATGCATAGCAGATATGATTTATAGATAAAAATACTCCAAGGGCTGCAGAGAATTAAGACTTGTGACTTTGAAAAAAATATAACTAGGAAAGGAGTTGCTAGCTAGCTGCTTCATCTTATAACAACCATTCAGGGGAATGTTTCAGGAAAACTAAAACATAGATGTTATTGGTACAAATTCAAAATTTAGTTCCGTAATACTGGCACGTTTATTGGAAAATTTGTAAAAAGAAGTGGAGTAGGGTTGTGTATTGCTTAGGTAGATGGTAACCTAGAAGTCTATGGTTTGATTTTATCAGGTAATGGTTTAGTATTATAATGTGGCATAAAGCAAGCATTTACATTCATCACTAAGATCAAGCTTCAGTTATAACTTGTTTTGTCCTGTGTCAGCCTGACCAGGTCGATCAGATCAGGAAATTAATCCCACAGGAGGGCTAAAAAAACTTATTGAAATTAGCTATAATAACAGAATCTTGCAAATCTGATTCTACTATACCTCCTTCCCAGTGGTGAAATCCAATTTTTTTTACTACTGGTTCTGTGGGCGTGGCTTGGTAGGCGTGGTGTGGCTTGGTGGGCATGGCAGGTGAAGGATAATGCAAATCTCCATTCCTACCCCACTCCAGGGGAAGGATACTGCAAAAACTCCATTCCCACCCCACTCTGGGGCCAGCCAGAGGTGGTATTTGCTAGTTCTCCGAACTGCTCAAAATTTCCGCTACCGGTTCTCCAGAACCTGTCAGAACCTGCTGGATTTCTCCTTCTAATGGTCAGGTGAATTAGGGACCCTGTTATATATTAAATAGGAGTGGGCTTAAGTTGCACTCTGGTCCACCAAACTGGTGGAAAAATATTCAAATCTGATTGGCCGAGCCGTCTGATAGCTCTTTTATCCCTTTTATAGGGATAAAAGGACAAGCTGTCTGATGAGCCGACTGCTGGATTTCACTGTTATATTAATAGAGAGCTGTTGTTACTGAGAATTGTCCTGCCTCTTCCATTGACCTATCTAACAGAACCATCTTCCTGAGTCCACTTCCAAATATTATTTCATTGCTCTACACTAGGGTGTCAAATTTGCAGCCCATGGGCCAGATGCATCATGCATTGGCCACACCCGTGCCCAGTATAGCGAAGGGGGAAAAAGTCACGATACATCACGTAATGCCGCTGTGATGCCATGGGTTTGACACCCTGCTCTACCCCTAAAACATTGCAGCCCTTTTTTCCTAGGTAACAGTTCCTATATATCTCCATCATGGTCATCTTCCTTGTTCTCTCCACTTCTCCTTGGTGAAACACCTGTTGTGAATAGGGCTTAAGGTCTTGCTATGTCTTATTATATTCTTGAATATTAACATGGCTTTTATGTCTTATGTTAATGTTCTTTGGGTTATATGTTTCAGTATTCCTGGATATTGTTGATTGTTGTTTCACGTTTTGTGATTTGTTTTTCTTTTTCTGCCTTGGACTAAATTCTTAAATACCCATATGGTGTGGTTGTTTTTATGTCCCAACCCTACTGGACTGGAAAAAAGAGCATTATTGGCTCTAAGCAGTAAATGCAGGTCTATCTTGTTTTAGCTTAGCAATCCTTTTTTGACCTTTGATTTTTGAACAGTTGATGTTCAATCAGATAAGACTGGTTTTCCTCAGAAAAGTTTGGGTTTTAATTAAACATTTAAACATAGTACAGGTAGTCCTCAACTTACAATCACAACTGAGCCCAAAATTTCTGTTAATTGTTTCCTTTTGCAGTTCTGTCTCTGCTCCTTCAGTGGCCTATAGTCCACCATAGAGCCCCATTCAGAAGCCAACATAAAATCATTCCCAATAGAAAATGTTTTTTCCCACTTTTACTTTCTGTTTTTTTACTTTTTCTATTTGTTTCCTTTCTATTTTCCCTTTTATTTTATGCATTCCTATGGCTGTATACCCTTCCTTCACTTTGGTATTTTTCCCATTCCTATTTCATATACGAATTGCAGCATGGTTCCTAACTTAAAAGTACAACTATAAAGAGGTGACTTGAAAATGGCCAGTGGTTTATTTGAAAGTGACTTCATAGATCACTGTTGGTGAACCTTTTCAGCACCAAATGCTGAAATGGGAGCACCGGAAACCGGAAGAACAGCTCCCCTGCACGCACATGCGGGAGTGCTGGAAACTGGAAGAGCAATTCCCCTGCATGCATCGTGCACCAGGAAGCTGAGCTTCTGGCTCCTGGCACACATGCATGCAGGGGAATTGTTCTTCCAGTTTCCGGCACTCCCGCACATGTGTGCAGGGGAGCTGTTCCTCCAGGAAGCTGAGCTTTTGGCTTCTGGCACGCATGCATGCACGAAGACCAGCTGGCTGTCGCACATGCGTGTGTCAGAAACAGGAAGCTCAGGTTCCTGGCGCACACATGCACAGCAGGAAGCTGCTCTTCTGGTTTATGGCACCCCCGCACACACAAAGGCCAGCTGGCTGGCGCGCATATGCGCCTTGGAACCCCAAAGAGCAATGGGCGACAGCTGGCGTGCCCGGAGAGATGGCTCTGCATGCCACTTCCAGCATGCGTGCCATAGGTTCGCCATCACTGTCAAGATGATTCCAGTAACTTAAGTGAGTTGTAAAACAGGGGAGAGAAAGACAAGATCAACTGTGTCTGTTGTGTTGACATCAACAAATTTAGGTCAAAAGCTACTTCACCAAACTACATGCAGTTGCCTCTTCAACCCTAGCATCGGCTTTGCCTGTAACCAACCTGGAATAAGCTTATTTATTGGTATGTGGAATATTGTACCGTACTATACAGAAAGTGCTTTTTAAAAAAAAACAGAAAAACAGTTTACATGGAAATGTTTTTTTTTCAAAAAATCTTTCAATAAATTTACCATTTTTTAATTAGTGACATAGAACTTGAGAAGGTGAAAAATGGTTGATCGTTCCAAGAAATACTTAAACATTACTGTGACCTCAAAATCAGGTGTTTAATTGCTTTTAAATTTATAGGCAAAAATACATTCATTGCAGCCTTCCCATGATTTGACAAAATATTTACATCTGTAAAACGTTAAATGGTCTCACTGATTTCCATGATGAATTGCTTCAATTCCACGAGTATTCTTACCTAGTCAACCCCCCCAACACATGAATCCAGCCTTCATTTGCTTTTCACGGGAAGCAAGACTCTCTCCAGGGCCTTTTTGTGGCTTATGAAGGAACGGCTGCTATAAATCAAACAAGTGGTGGCATTACTGAAAGAGAAAGGGCTGCATGTAGCATTTTCCCTGACCTCTTTGAGAAAAAGTCAAGTCTAGAGTTTAATGAAACGAAATCTCTTTCCAAGGGAATATGAATGAAGCTGCCTCCAGTGCACTGTTCTGAGGAAATGATTTCAGCTGACCTCTGAGAAGATTTACACCTGGGTCTCCTGTGTCAGGAGTTTAAGTCACTACCTGGAGACCTTCAAAGGGAGGTGTAGCTAATTGTCAAGCCAGGAACTGCCTAGAAAAAATGTTTAAAGTAAAAACAAACACAGTTAAAAATCCAAAGACAGGCTTTGATAGAACTTCAACCAACACCCTGTATGACAGAAAATGAAGTTAAAGATTTCCTAAATTAGCATGCTGGATGACAAAATACACAGAAAGCCAAGTATAATTTCCTCATAAAGTTAGTAAAGCAGGTTAATAGACTCTTGCAAAGCATTGAAAGGGCCACTTGGTATGTACAAAGAACATCTCCTTGAAAACTTGAGGTAGCCCCATCATCCGATGGTAGGCTGTTGGGAAGATCTTCTCCCACTTCGTTTGCATGCATTTTATTCACTTATTTATTAAATTTATATGCTGCCCATCTCTCTCTTGTCACAAGTGATGCACTCACTGAGCTTTCCAACGAATATGGCAAGCTCAGTACTTCTAGGAAGAATACTTAGCTTACACTAACCCACTTTATGAAGCACTTTTTTGAATGCTTTGCTCAGCCCTGTTGCTTAATGTCACTGTACTGCAGAAATTGGAATAGAAATAGAAAAGGTGCCACAATGTTTTCTTTGTCCTCAAGGAGACTGTTGCATCATAACAAAACAAATTCAGCATTTGCTCTTCTTGTTGCTCAGTACATGGGGAGAAAAATGACTACCAGTTTGCTTGTGGGTGCATGCGCTAGTCTGGACAGGTGGGCGGAGCCTCCCACCGCCGCTACCAGTTTGCCCAATCTGGGTGAACCGGTAGCAACCCACCACTGGTGATCACCTTTTGCAACCTTTTGACAAGCAAAGTTAATGGGGAAACCAGATTCACTTAATCACTGGGTTACTAATTTAACAACTGCAGTGATTCGCTTACCAAACGTGGCAAGAAAAGTCGTAAAATGAAGCAAAACTCACTTAACAAATTTCTGACATAGCAACATAAATTCGGGGCACAGTTGTGGTCTTAACTAGAGGACTACTGTATAGGATGGGAAATGAGACTGTGATCATCACAAACTGCATAAAGATGATACAGAGGTATGGAGGTACATAGGAATGGAGAAAACTAGGAACGTATTTGCTTTTCTTTTGTGAAGAGATATTTGTTGCTTCACAGATCACTGAAGAGCACAGTACATTTAGCAGTTGAGCAGTTTCAAACAGAGGTGATTGATGTGTGTTCTCTATGCTTAGCTATTGTCTAACTCTGACCTGGGTAACAATTAAGTGGAGGTGTCCTCAGTGAGCTCTAGATTTTCAAGCATGTAGAGAATATCTTGTTAAAACTGTTTGGGATCTGCAGATAACAGTGGACAATGTTGAATAATCACAGTTTAGTTTTAACTTGCATTGTGAAAAAACTGTTGGTGTGAAAGACTTAGTCATTCCAAGGAGGCATACCTTGATTCCAGAATTCCATTTTAGTGGCCTGCATCATTCTTTGGCTGGAATGTTGAACACCATAAAGAGAAATAATTTCATATAAGAAGACCCAGTATACTTTCCACCATTCATGAGAAGTTCTGCGTTTCATGCCATTTTGGATCTATTTTTTAAATTAGTAATTGCACACACATCTTCAATGTTTACAGCAACGGAATGGGACAATTGCTAATGTCTTGAGATATCTGGATTACTCTAGCCATTAATGAGACAAGGATCTACCTTAGTTACCTGACCCACTGTAGCATTACCATCAGTGCCACTTAAACCCACTTATATATGATGTGGGGTAGAACAACTACCATGTTCCAATTTGCATTTCGGAACAGTGCTATCAGCTCTGTAACAGCAGTGGTGGGTTGCCCCTGGTTCGGACCGGTTCGCAAGAAACGGTAGTAAAACCACCGGGAGGCTCCGCCCACTGACCCGGATGTCATCATAGGTGATCTGCGCATGCACAGAACCTTCTGCACATGCGTAGAAGAGCGTGCACGTCTGTGAGTGAAGCGAGACCGCGGGCACGGGCACAATGCGAAGTGGTAGTAAAGGTAAGTAGAACCCACCCCTGTGTAACAGGCAAGGATTTTAGTAGTATCTCTGTGGCCTTGATCTTTGAAAGCTCTGATATCAAGCAAGTCCTGAACAAGCGAGGAGATCAGTAATGCTCAGAAAATTAACTGTATAATTGCTAGTAGACTCAACTAAGTTTGAATACAAATGAGTAGGTAAAGCATTAGCTCTGGAAAAAATTAGGGACCTAACGTCCACCAGTTTTTTATCCAATGAGATTCCAGATTTGCTCTGTTCTATCACTGAGTTCTAGACCAGGGATCCCCAACCATGAGTCCATAGGCGGCAGCATGTCAGAAACCGGGCCGCGCAAACAAGTGAAACCCCATCCACAGGATACAGGCAGCACACAAAACCACGTCCCCTCTGGTCTGTGGAAAAACCTCTCTCCATGGAACCAGTCTCTGGTGACCAAAAGGTTGGGGCCACTGTTCTAGACTATGCTCTTCACATTGCCTTGTCAGAATGTCATCACTCACAAGCCAGGAGTAATGCAATAAAACGTGAGTAGGCAGAGGATCCATACTACTTATTTCTTACATTTGATATTCAGTCTCAAAATCTGAAATTTTACCTTTTCTATCCAGACAAAAAAAACCCTGAGTGCTAAAAATCCTAAAATGCCTTTTCCTTATTTTATTTATATATTTACATCAGTGGGGGTAGTTTTTCCATAAAACTAGGTATCTGCATAACGAAACAAAAGTACGACATACATTTTGTTAAAACAACTTTAAAAGATATGCATTATTAAATGTCAAAAAAAATGCTGGAGCTAGATTATAATGCTCAAATGTTTAGAAAAATGTTTTTTAAGAACTTGGAGGAATGAATTCCATAAGCACATGGGTTCAAAATAAAATATAAAGTGGATGCAATCATGTAATTTATAAAACTCGTGTATCAGATTGATTTTTCACATCAACATTTATTCTCCAACAAATATTTTCAGGGCAAGCTGCTCTACAGATGGTCAAATAACAATTAGCAAATACTAGTCAATTATGTTTAGTATTTAGCCACCATTGGCATTAAATAATTCATAAATATTTTCTTCATTGCTTGAGAAGGTGATGATCACATGCCAGATGCTTTCAATTTTTTTTTTAAAAAAGCAATACATAACATAGAATCAAACACAAATACTATATAACGATTTGCCTAGGTTTGCTGAAGCATTTTTTTTAATTATTCAAATATTTATGATTAGGCCATAGAATATTAGTTCATGATTTATAACTTAAGTCGTGGAAACTACATTGGTTAGAAATGAAAATGCTGGCATGATTTTGAATCACATAAAAATACTGAAAAAGAGACTGATGGAAATGAAAGCGATGAACAGAAAATTGTCCTAAATGGAATGGTAGGCAGGAAGTGAATTGAAAATACTCATAAAGAGATTCTAAAGCAGAGAAGGGAAAGCAAAGAAGAAGACAAGATTACTATTCTTTGGTAGTTTACTAAGTGCATATCCAAAAAGCTGGATCATGAAAAGTACAGAATGGGTTGATTTAAAATAACAATCCCCAGGATAGGTCTCCTGCGTGAGCAGGGGGTTGGACTAGATGACCTCCACGGTCCCTTCCAACTCTGTTACTGTTACTGTTACATTCTGCTACTGAAATATATCTTCCTCTGATGTTGCCAACATGTTTCCACTCTGTCAGGGTCTAATTGTCCCTTCTTCCCTTAGGACACTGATGGTTAACCTGTTTGCCCTTGCTGCCAAAAGCAGAGGGAGTGCAGGGAGTCGTGTGTATGTGTGCCCATACCCATAATTCAATGCGCCCCACCTCCATGCATGTGTGCGCGACAAACCCCCCGTTTTTGACATGCATGGTGGGCCCTGTAAGTCTGTTTTTTGCCCTCCCCAGTCTCCAGAGGCTTTCTTGGAGCCTGGGGAGGGCGAAAACAGCCTTCCCCACCTACCGCCCCCCCCCGCGAGGTCCTCCAGAGGCTGGAAACGTCCCACTTGCTAACTTCCGGTGGGCCCGGAAGGCCCAAAAATCAGATGCGCGCACCGAAGCTGAGCTAGGGCAACACTCGCGTGCCCACCGATATGGCTCCGTGTGCCACCTGTGGCACACGTGCCATAGGTTTGCCATCACGGCCTTAGGAGTTTGAAGCAGGAACTGAAGAATTTGAAATTTTAGGGAGTAACAGCCTGCCAATCTCGCATCTATAAATTACCTGCTACTAGAGTAAATTTAGAAACACAAGATTAACAGAGTTCTCTTCTTTGGCTCTAAGACAAAATATAAATAATCATTTTTTTTCTTTTTCCAGAGATTTCTTTTTCTCTATTTCCGAAAGACAGAAGCTGTCTTTGGCAGTGTTCCTGATCTTTTTAAATTTCAAAATATCATGCCCGTAAACTATGATAAAGTTCATTAATCTCTCTCCTATTAGGGATAGGAATACCAGGATGTCATGTAATGTCTTTCTTAGAATGTTGTGCTTGGAGCAGATTTATCCCCAATTAAACTTTATGTTTTAGATGTACAGTTAACTTTCCCCATAGCTGAATCACAGACATAAAAACTGCTTACCTCTAAAGAGAAAGCAGAAGAAAATAATCATAATTTATTTAGGCTTATATAAACCTATTTTCTTGTTTGTATTCACCACAAAGAATTAGTGTCTTGATTATATAACAACCTCAAAAATCTCATAGGCATTTGCAGGTAACTAGGATAAAGAAGGAAGGATACATGTGTATGGTAAGCCCTACACTGGTGTTCTGAAGTCAAATCTAAGTCAAACGCTTGTCTTATGATGTTGCACCGTTTTGTGAATAAACCATGAATAAAATATAAATTGATCAGTCTGATTTTTAAAAATATGATATGGTGGATGAAAGAACTTAAAGTCAATGTGAAATATTTTATTAGCATCTGCCAAGATAGAGAGCAATTTAAGAATGTATTTATCTGCATCAATTTATCAATACAGGAAAGATCCTACATTTGTATGTTGTACATGCATGAAGTGAAACGTGCCAATATCTTTGTCTTTAACAATAATATTTTAGCATGCTGTGGTAATTTGGATACCAATATAGATTTGGGATAGAGTGACTGAAACTCCCCCAAGTTTGTCTCCACAACTTTTAATAGATATAAAAATGCTAGATGATTAAAATATTGACAGATCTTTAAAAATAAGATGTAGAAAGCATATTTGGCTGCAAACTCCCTGTGGAGGAAGAATAGCATCAAAATAAAAGATGCAACTGTGTGATTAAAGGTCTCCTTTTAAATTTGCACTGCATTCATGACATGGATGTATAAAAAGAAATAGATTCATCAATTGCAAATGATATATATCTGTCAGAGTCTTGTACACTCAGGCAGTTTACAAATCCTTTTTAAAAGTGTGTGTGTGTCTGTCCATCCATCCGTCCATCCATCTGCCTGTCTCTAATAATGTCTTGAAAAATCTCTAAGACCAAATACACTTTAAAAAAATGTTTAGAACCTTTTATTCAGAGAAAAATAGCAGTAATACAGATGGTTGTATTACTACTATTTTACAGGTGGTTGGAGAAGCATGTGGGCAAAGGAGTTTCAAATGAAGATTTTGCCTCTGGCTTCTTAGTTGGTTTTGAAAAGCCACTGGGTTTATACATTTTAAAATAATGCTAGAATGGCTTGGCTGCCATTGAAAGAAAGGAATTATTCTTACAAAAAGTTCTCAAACTCAAACAAAAGCTTGGCCAGATAGATATTTTGCCAGAGTGCTTCAGCTTATTTTATTGGATGTCAGGTGGATATTAATTGCAGTCTTAACCTTGAACTAATTCTGTCCCATGTCTGGATTTACACAAGACCAATGACCACCCTGTTAATCCAAGATAAATAAGTCATTGAGCTGTTCAGTTAATCATCTTAGCTTCATAGCTCAAAAATAACATCAAGGATGGAACTACTGCATGTCTTCTTTTTTTTTTCCAGGGAGTCTTTTCAGAAATGGCTAACCTTATCTTACCTGTGCAAAAATAACAAAATATTCAATACAACTATAATAGAAAACTAGCTTCACGGTGGCATTTTGGCTCTGCGGCTTTCTTTCCTGCTTCATGACAATGAGAAAAGGGTTTTGTTGCAGTTCGTTCTATTTTTCCATAGCCAGGAAGCAGGAAAGAAAAAGGTCTCCTAGCTAAAATGTCACCACGACTCTTACTTTCAATTTCTACTATGTATTCAAAAGCTGAAAGTGACATTTTGTCCTGAACTCTCATTCTGGTGTGAAACAACAATGACAATGCACAGAGCTATCAGGAGACTCAGATTTACCTCATAATTCCCAGGTTTTGTTTGGTCATGGCTATTACTCATGCTTTGCTACCCTCGGGGTCATTGTAACCTTTGCTGCCCCAAGGGAATGAGGTGAGCATCTTCCAAGTCAAGCTTTTAAAACTGACTCACATAAGTTTCATCCAAAATGTGAGGTATATTTTGCTTTCTTTTTCCCCCTTCTGCTTCTCCTCACTCAGCTATTTGTTCAAGAAATAACAATCAAAGCAGCAAAAAAATTTTTAGCTGCTTCTCCAGGTTTTTCAATGTGTAAGGCACTTGTGACTCTTATATTATACAATTCTTGTGCCTTATACTACATTTGCAGCAAAATATAGTACAAATATGCAATCTCAACCAATCTCTGCCATTTGCATTCTTTACCGTTAGTCACATTATTAATCTAAATTGTATTTCCATGCTAGATCTGAAATGTTTTCAGATTATAATTTATTGTACATCTTAAAGGTTGACCTTTTTGGTCAAAATTTAAGTCTGCTGTATTTTCTAGCATATGAAAATGAATATATTGAAATCCCTGTAATGAAAGTTTGCAGTTCAAAAAGCTAATGCGGAAAATATAGTACCAAGAGAAGAGAATATTTGTAGATCGGAGTTGAATTGTGGGGTCCTTGGTGTACCCTGAGCTTGGTGGTTTTATTAAAGACGTTTCATTACCAAACCAGATAATAACATCAGTGGTAGAAGGGAGGGAGTTTGCTCTTATTTTTACGTATTAGTGGCATACCTTATCAGTATTGGTGGGGTTTTCTTGATGTTTCCTTGGTTAGGCTGTTGTTTACTGTTAGATGCCCTAATCAAAATTTGCAAAATTTAATTTTTAGCAGAAGTATTATGCTTTCTTCTGTTTTTCCATGCCTTTTGGTTTGCCTTTGTCTTTTGTAGTATGTGGGTAGGGTAGGCAAGCTTTTTAATCTTATTTGCATTCAAATTTAACAGTTTAAAATGGATTGTGTTTTTTTGCTTTTGATGGTTATTATGTAGAAAGACATGGTAAAAAGTTAAGGAAACATAATTGTAGCTAATTTCTCCATCTATTTTCTAAGTTCTGCCTTTACATGTAAAGTCAAACCACACACACACACACACACACACACACACACACACAAAGACAGTCATTTCCACATATATCCAGTCAGCCTAAAAATATTTGAAAAAGGGACGAACCAGTCCATTCATCTCCCTAATGGCCCTTGACAATCTGGTTTCATAGTTGTGAAATTTAATCCGTTTTTAGAATATTATGAAATTGAGATTAATAACCTGGTTTCAAGAAAAAAAAATTACATCTTTCAAAGTTAAACAGGGCAAATAAGTGTACCTAGTAATTGTATCTAAAAACCATAATTGTGCCTATTATTGTACCTAATAATTTCATTTATAATCTGTATAAAATTATTTTAATCAAAGGAAGGCATATGGTGAAGCCTGTTAAAGCAGGTTTTGCCTGTATGCGGATGGCCCCTCATGATTAAAATCCGAAGCAGAAATATTACAGGTTCTGAGTGTTTCATTTTTTAAAGGAGGGAAGTCAAATCCTTGTAATAGTTCCTTTTTAAAAGCATATAATCTGATAGGAGTGGTACAGCAATCATAATCTAAAGAGGAAGTTTTAAAAAATAAAGAGAGTTTATTTTTCCTGTATGGATTAATATCCTAATATATTTGTGGTCTTATATATCTTAGAACTGAGATTAGCATTCTTCAAAGGTGGTTGATTTTTTCTTTCTTTCTCAACTCAGTGACCCATTAAAGATTATCCAGACATACATACATGGTGTGCTGCTGCCGGTTCAGACTTATTCAGGAGAACTGGTAATTCCAACGATCAGCTGGTCCTGCCCCCCACCCCCGCCCTATCCTGTCCTATATTTCCTTCTTTCTGGCTCAGTTGATTCACACAGCACATCTGATTTCCGCGCCTCCACTGATTTACTTACCGGGGCTGCCTTAGAAGATAAGCAGCTGAGCTTCAAATTGCTGTAATTTGAACGCTGTGCGCAAGCATGTTAAGCACGTGAACGCGCAAAGCGTGTCTGTGTGCATGAAGTGCGTGGTCACAGAACCGGTTGTTAAACCAGTTGCAGCCCACTACTGTATATGTATATGTTACTATGGATATCACTTTTGTAAATAGAACAGTAATCTAATTTGGGATAGGATAGCATGAAGATTTAAAAGTGCAATTTACTCTAACTACCCTGAAGAAAGTTACTTGACATAGAGTGGACTGTTTATTTCGTTATTGGTGGTATTTATAAGTGCGTACAAGAGAGTTTCAGATATATATGATTCACGCTTTTGTCACTGACCTATTTTCTAGCTTGGTAGCCTTATTCTTATAGGGAGCAAAATTTCATCAATGTTCTTTTTTTTTAAATGAAAAAACAAATAAGTTGTGATCGGCCTGATATGCTGACCCATTGAGCTTTAAAAAAATTTTTACTTAATTTTAAAATTAAAACTTAATTTTAATCAGATACTTAAACATTTTGGGATTTTTATTTTTCTTGTTATTTTTCTACCCTTAATTCTGCCAAGTGGTGGTGTTAGAACGGGATCACTGGGTAAAAGATCTGAGACTAATAGTCTAAAGCAGCGGTGTCAAATTCGATTTCACTGAGGACCACATCAGGGTTGTGTTTGACTTTGAGGGATGGGGGGCATGGCCGGTGTGGATGTGGCCAGCTCAATGTCACTTGTATCAGGGACTCCTGTGGTGGCCTGAGCGCTCTACCAGCAACTCTCTGCCAGCGAAAATGCAGCTTGGGAGGGCCACCTACAGCACTCGTGGGCTCCGTTTTTGGATGTGACGGCCTTCTACAATTCTCTGTCAGGGAAAATGGAGCTCAAGAGGGCTGCTTGCAGCCCTCCAGAGCTTCATTTTTGCTGGCAGAGGTTTCGTGGGCCGGTCTTTTGCTGTTTTCAGGGTGGCCCCAGAGGCCAGAACTAAGCACCACATGAGCCGGATTTGGCCCCCGGGCCTTGAGTTTGACACTCTTGGTCTAAAGATCCGCAGATTCAATACCTAATGTATTTAATCATTATTTTTTTAAAAAGCAGAAATCCTGTTTAGCCAGTCTCTTCTTTCCCCCTCAGCTAAGAGCTCTTCAAAAAAATGAAAAGTGCAGATTTGGCAATAGCTTCATTTTGTTATCCATCTATAGCCTTAAGAGTTAAAGGGAAAGAAAGAGAACAAAAAAAAAACCCCACAAAGAAATAGAAAATATACACAGAATATGTCAAAGAAGGTATCCGAGGCAGAGGAACTATCCAAGAGAGAAATTGAATAAGGGAATGTATACAACTTATTCCAGTAAGAAATTAGCTCCTTTTTTAAAAAAATTATTTTGCACAAAATATTAAAATACAAATGCCAAAAAAAGGAAAAGAAATACAAAACAAAAGTCAAACAATATTACACCAAAAAGTGTATAAAAAGAAAAAACAAAACAGACATATACATAAATTATCCCTCCTAGCTGAATAGTGACAAATATATTTATTTATTATTACTTATTATTATAAATAACTCCTCTCTCCCTTGCAAAGTAGGCACCCGATTTATAAATTTCTTCAACAGAATAACAAATTTGGAAGGTATCTTAGATGTCTTCTAGTTCAACCTCAATCTACTTAGCCTGACTTTTATCTAGTATAGGAAAATATACAGTAGTTAACAGGTAGAACCAATAGCCAAATTAAACTTTTAAATTATCTGCTAACAATCTATTTATTGTATTTCACTTGCAAAAACTCCACAACGGCTTCTGGTCTACAACAAGAAAATAAGAAATTAGCTCCTGTTTATATCTTTAGCGTATAGTATCTGTCACTTTGTCCATGTATAACATAACCAGGGATATCAATTACTAAAATAAACAAATAAGAGTTGATAGATAAAGTATGACTCTCAGATTGCAAATATACATTATGGTTATATTTTTTGGGATGCATAGATAAAATTTGTCAAGAAAGCAAACTAAAAATGATCTCTGTGATGAATGAACATTGCTGAGCAGTAGATACGGCACTAAACATAAGATGGGTAGTCCCTAAATTTAATAAACAAACAAATAAATTAAATAGTGTTACTCTTACAACTAGCTTTGAAATGTGGCAATTGAGTGCAATGAGCATGCATGCATTTTGGGGTGAAAATATGGTTTTATTCAGGTTTTCATTTCAATGAGAACTGGACGGAGGTTTTGTAAGTGAAGGAACAAAAGAGGGAGGAGCCATTTATGCCATTTAATTTATGGCATTCGATAGTATTACTCTGCAGAGATATTGTTGCTAGGATATTTTGTTCACAAGAAATTAACTTACTTACTTCCTTACTTCCTTCGTTCATTCCTTCCTTCCTTCCCTCCCTCCCTCCCTCCCTCCCTCCCTTCCCAAATACAACCATAGTCTTTAATTGATCTTGTTATGAATATGATATAATGGAACCAGGAGATCAGAAGTGGTATTCAGCTAGTTCAGTAGCACTGATGATCAGTTGGCCCTGCCCACCCGCCCCTATAGTTGCCAGGTGTCCACTATTTGAGCGGACAGTCCGCTTTTTTCACATTATGTTCACTATTTTTTTTTCACAAAATAGTGGACATTTTTTTATTCAAAAGCTTTATGATGAAATGGTAATCTAAAGAATTATTCCTTAAACACAAAGAATTGATCAAAGCTGCGCAGTCAAATAAAAAATACACACGACAGCAAAGTAAAATGTAATTTAATATTTTACATATTATTATAATATATTTGATGTTTTGAATTTTAAGTAAAGTTTTGAAGTGATTATTTTAATACGTGTTAAAATGTTTGTAAGAAAATATATAATTTAATTGTAATTTTTTTTAAAAAAAATTACTACTTAACACACACACACACACACCCGCTTGTCCGCTATTTTTTGGAAGCAGACCTGGCAACCCTACCCACCCCCACTCTATCCCTTCCTTTATTTCCTGCTTTGTAGCTCGTGCTCACCAAACCAGTTGTTAAACTGGCAGCATCCCACCACTGTAGGAGATACTAGAAATGGAAACTTGACAATGCTGTATTTTCCAATGAAATACCTTCAGGTTTATAGCTTTCCATTAGGCCTGCATGAAGAACTAAAACCTTCTTTGTTATATCAGACCATATTGAAAGGAAATATATGAACCTGTCAATGAGAAGTTATGTTTCTATTCTATTCTGGATCCAGAATGTATAGACTAGCTTCACATAGAAAAACAGAACTTACTAAGGCAGCTCAGTCAATAAAACCTATGTTAGTTGAAAGACGTATTTGGAGAATAATTTGGGGGGGGGGTTGCTATTTGTAGAGGTGGGTCAGCACAATTTGTTCTCCTTTTAGAGTGGTGGAATATAAGATCTCTGTTAAACAATGACTGTGTTATGAACTGTATGACTGCATAATGAAGAGATGCAGTTAAATTGCTAAATGTATTTGCAAATGCATTGTCACAGCACAGATGAAAGGCACAGGCCAAATGCCTTGAACTCTCATAGGGGCTTTATTTTCAAGCTATAATTACCAGGTATGATGATTTTATGTACTCATAAACTCTAAGGGCCGTGACTGAAAAGCAATAACTCTACAAAACTAAAAATCTATCCTTCAGAAAACATACCCTTGTGTTTCATTTGGGAGGATGTGGTCCTGGAAGGTAACAGAACATTAAATAAAATCTCTGAAATATATTAGAGATGGGTGGAGACATTTAGCTTTGTCCTATTCGTAATTAATATGTGGAAAATTGTACAAACCAATTTGTACAATTGTGTCTGGAGGCCGTGCAGATCTGGATAGGGAGGAACAGGCTCAGGCTCAACCCATCCAAGACCGAGTGGCTGTGGTTTCCAACGTCCTGATATAGTCAGCTGGCGCCATCGCTAACTATCAGGGGTGAATCATTGGCCCCCGCGGAGAGGGTGCGCAACTTGGGCGTCCTCCTGGATTCACGGCTGTCTTTAGAAGAGCACCTGACAGCCGTGACTGGGAGGATCTTTCATCAGGTTCACCTGATTCACCAGTTGTGTCCCTTTCTGGATCGGGGCTCCTTACGCACGGTCACTCATGCCCTCGTCACCTCTCGCCTGGACTATTGTAACACTCTCTACATGGAGCTCCCCTTGAGGAGCACTCAGAGGCCCCAACTGGCACAGAGTGCAGCCACAGAGTGCACCCAATGTGGCGCTCCCATGTAACACCCCTCCTGCGCGAGCTGCACTGGCTCCTGGTGGTCTTCCGGGTGCGCTTCAAGGTTCAGGTCACCACCTTCAAAGTGCTCCATGGCTTAGGACTTGGGTACTTGCGGGACCGCCTACTACCACCAATAGCCTCCCACTGGCCGGTATGCTCCCATAGAGAGGGGCTCCTCGGGTGCCGTCGGCCAAACAATGTCGGCTGGCGGCCCCCAGGGGGAGAGCCTTCTCTGTGGGGGCACCTACTATCTGGAATGAGCTCCCCCCGGAGATACGGAGGATCCTGGATCTGCACACCTTCCACTGCACCCTAAAGACCATTTTATTTCACCAAGTGGGCCTGGCCTAACTTCTCCCTCTTTTAAATAATTTTAAATAATTTTAATATCTTAATATTTTTCAATATTTCTATACTTAAATTTAATATTTGGGTTTTAAACTGATTGGGGTTTTAATCTGTCTGTCTGGGCCAAACTATTTAATTCAATTTTATTTCTATTTTAAATTTTGTATGTATGTATTTTATTGTCGGCTGTTCACTGCCCTGAGTCCTTCAGGAGTAGGGTGGTATATAAATAAAATAAAATAAATAAAATAAATAAAATAAATAAAATAAATAAAATAAATAAAATAAATAAAATAAATAAAATAAATAAAATAAATAAAATAAATAAAATAAATAAAATAAACCACCTAGGCATTTACTGCACAGACCCAGATTAATCTGTTATTTCTGGACCGGCTACAAATAGGGTAACCCAGCTTTCCCAAACCTGTTGTTCTTCCACAACTTGAAGAAATCTGTAAAGTTAAGAATTTCCAGCCTCATAAGCTTGTGATGGGAATTGTAGTCCAGCATTTCTGGGGAAGTTGGCCAAGACTTTTTCTAGGTGGAGAATGTTGGCCTAGGCTGTTTTCTGTGTTTGAAGGCTCCAAGGGATCTAAAGCCTTTTAGGAACCTTCTTGCCAAATTGTTTTTTTTTTAAGTTAAAAATAATCTAAATGAAGCTGTTGAGGTGAAGAAAGTTTTACTTGGTCTAGTTCAGTGGCCCCCAATCTTTTGGACAACAGGGATCGGTTCTATGGAGAAAGGTTTTCCCACGGACTGAAGGGGGTCTGGTTTTGCATGCTACCTATATCCTGTGGATAGGGCTTTGCTTGTTTGTGCGGCCCAGTTGCTGACATACCACGGACCAGTACCTGTTCACAGACCGGGGGTTGGGGATCCCTGCTCTAGTGATTAAAACACAAGGCTAGAAAATAAGAGACTGAGTTCAAGTCATGCCTTAGCCATGAAAGCCAGCTGGGTCACTTTGGGCCAGTCACTCTCTCTCAGCCCAACCCACCTCACAGAGTTGTTGCTGTTGTGAAAATAGTAGGAGGAAGGTATACTGTATATATTTTCCTCTTTGAGCTTTTTTTTTTAATAACAAAGGCAGGATATGAACGAATGAACGAATGAACGAATGAACGAATGAACGAATGAACGAATGAACAAATGAACAAATGAACAAATGAACAAATGAACGAATGAACGAATGAACGAATGAACGAATGAATAAATAAACAAGAATTCTGGGATTAAAAATGTTTATTAACAATATTGATAAATATTTTTAAAAGGTTGAGAAATTCTCCTGGTCATCTAACTGGATAATTCTCAGAAGAATATGTCTTTAGTACCTGAAAAGCAAAATATCCAAGAAAGTTTGGAAGCACTAATAATGTCACCTAGTTTGATAATGAAACGTCTACAAGAAAACCACCAAACTCAGAGGGCACAAAGGACTGATTCCCAGTTCAACCTTACAAATATTCTCTTCTAAATATGAAATTTGCCTGCTCCTAATATAGCCTGGAGGGAAGTTGTCCATGGGGTCGCGATGGGTCGGACACGACTTCACAACTAACAACAACAACAACAATATAGTTTACATCAATTCTTCGTAGCATTTAATATGTTAAGAGCTGTTTATATCCGAGCTAGATATTTTTCTAAACTAGAAAATAAAACAATTGCTTAACAAACCCTGTGCGCATGTAGACATACAATCAGAAAACCTGGATTTTAAAAATCTATAGGAGAGCAGAATATTGTCTGATCTTGCAAAAGGACTTATGAGCGATAGCCAGTAACAGCCTCATTATTTGTATGAATTTTTAATAGCAACAGTTGGCTATCACCAAATCTT
This sequence comes from Ptyas mucosa, assembly GCA_012654045.1. Lineage (NCBI taxonomy): Eukaryota > Metazoa > Chordata > Lepidosauria > Squamata > Colubridae > Ptyas > Ptyas mucosa. The sequence goes on from WNWU01000002.1 coordinate 6,805,956, forward strand.
GTGAGAACTGATTCCAGCCTTTCCTTTTGACTGACTCTGGCCTGCTCCCATCCAGTGTCCTGGGTTTTAAAGCCCCATCTGATTTACTAGGCCTTTGTAAACAGCATCAAACTGTTTGGAACGAAAACCTTCTTCTCTCAATTTTAGTTCCACATTTTATTTTCAGTACCAGTTGCACATTTGCCAGCTAATAAAGAAAACATAATACTGTAATGCCCCTGGCAGCTACTGCAGGGGATTTTAATTTTTCTGACTTAAAAAAAAAATCAGACAAGTCCAGCTGGAGGAGAAAGGACAAATACTGAAAACTGGGCAAGAAGGGGAATCACAGAAGTTTACACAGCTGTGGCCTTTTTAGTAACTTATAGCAGGCCTGCTAAATTTTAAGATCCAGCATATGACAATTTTAATCGGAGCACGAAAACTGAAATGAATGGCCAAGGGATGCAGGAGTCTGCAGAATGTATTTTTTCCACTTTTTTCATGCTGAATGCTATTTTCTACTATCTCTATCTGCCCACAGTGACTGCCCACCCACTAATTTCCAGGATGTATTTGCTTTTGTCATCTTGAAAGGACAACCTGAAGTCCCATAGACTGTCTTTACAATTGTGTGTTGCTATCTGCCAGAATGTTAAAGCAATTCTTGAAGTTTTCAGATGTTAATCTGTTTAATAACAAACTCAGCTGATTACTTGGAGAGTGTTGGGTCCCAGATGAGGTCTCTGAAAAGCCAGCAAATGTTGACATGCTTGGAAATTCCTGAAATGTTGAGTACAAAACTTTTTTAAAAAAATAAGTTAATGAAGTAACCCTACCTAGGTCCAACAAAGCATTGAGAAATGCATTTTCATAGCTTCATGCAGAAAAATGTTTCTGGGTATGCCATACCCATTCTGTTCCCTTACTTTGTGTTTTCTTGAGACAGCATTTCCCAAATGATACATTTAATAATATTCATATTTGGTTTTAATTTGTGATGCATTTGCCTTCATTTTTATATTTATGAAAGTTTTTATGTTATCTAAAAGCCTGTAGTCATAATAGCGATTCATTCTTATGAACTCATATTTTGGTGATTTGCTGTAGTAGTTAAGGCATCAGGCTAGAAACTAAGAGATTATGACTTCTACTCCTACCTTAGGCATAAAGCCAATTGAGGGGCCTTAGGCCAGTCACTCTTGTTCAGCCCTAGGAATCAGTCAATGGCAAACTATTTCAAAAATCTTGTCAAGAAAACTGTAGGGAAATATTTATGGAGAGAGATTCTCAGTCATCCATGGGACAATCCATGGTTGTCCCAAAGGTGCTTTTTCAAGAGGCAACTGGACTTTCTGGTTTTTCTTTATACATCAAATTCACATAGGAAAATGTTAAGAAAAATAGTCTAGCCTTCCTGGACTGTGCAGTACACATTAAAAGAAACAGAAGCCTTAACATTGAAGTTTACAGAAAACCCACACAGAGAGATCAATATTTACATTTTGATCCTCACCACCCACTGGAGCACAAAATGGGAGTCATCAGAACACTACGCCATCTAGCTGAAGGCCTGCCTACTAGCAAAGATGGGAAAGAAAAAGAACTAAAATACATCAAGGAAGCCCTCAGAACGTGCAATTATCCTTATCAAATCTTTAAAAAAAAATCACACGAACTTACAGGAGTTCCTCCATAACAGACAACGAAGAGAACACTAAACAAAACAACGTTGTCATTTCATACATTGTAGGTATACTGGAAAAGCTCAGGAGGATCTTGAACCAACACAACATATGTGCACATTTCAAACCCAAGAATACACTAAGGCAGAAGCTTGTCCACCTCAAGGATAAAACACCCAGATACAAACTCAGCAACATGGTATATGCAGTACAATGCAGTGAGCCATGTGCAGATCTGTACATTGGGAAAACAAAACAAATCATTTTGTTATGTATTGGGTAAAAAAAGAAAAATATTTTTATAATAGCATACACTTTGATGAGATAATTTGCAGCTTTTCAAACAGCTATGAAATATATGCTTAGATGAAATCGCCAGTCCCACAAGTTCAGCAGTTTTAACCACTGTTTTCACCATAAGTGAACTGTGTGGGCTAGCCTTGACTCCTGTCAATTACCTGTAGGGGTTAGGAGCGCTGGAACTAGCTATTTCTCTCTAATTTTGGTGGGCATTTGCTATTTCGCTGCACAATAATCAGTTCATCCAAAAAGCAAGGCCAAGAAACCTGAGTCAAACAATAATCACCATTTTCAGTCTTCTGTTATAATTTCCCATTAAATCTGCATAGGCGGTATTAGCAGTGTTTTACAATAGCTGTGAGAATTGCTTTTTTGACCTCCTCTAATTGCCGTTCTGATTCTTTGAAAAACTAATTTGTAAACGATTTCAATCCTGAAAAGATAGTTTGTGGCTGCAGGAAAAAAAATGCTTTCTAGAAAGGTGTTGAAAGAAGATGTAATGGTATGTGGGAATGACCTTGGGAGATAGGAGGGAGAACAGCTGACTGGAGGACCGAGGTATAAAAGATATGTCAACCCCACAGAAGGAAGGAGGGTGTGGGAAGGAGGCACCCTCTTTAGATTGGAGGGGAGAGGAGAGATACAGTCTTGCAAGATTCTGCTAATATAGAATAAAAATATTCTAGCCTGATTCTTGGCTGGCCGACCTCACAGGGCTTTCAGAAAATAGCTGAAGGGAATAAACGCCGCCGGAAAGGATGGCAGAATAGATGGAGAACTAGTGATCCCTGAACAATGCCTCAAAAGAAAATATGAGCTTTTAAAATAAATCAAATGTGTTCTAAAGGAATACATTGCTCAGACTGAGGCTACTTCCATGCAGCCACTGACTCATTCCAAACAAGAGAATTTTTCTATTGCTGCCTGGACTTGTGTCAGGGAAGAAATGAGAGGATAAAGAGGCCATCTGCCTAGTTAGTGAGGGGCGGGGGGAGCAGAAAAACTCACCCAACAGCCAGTGCCCTGTCTTCCTCCTTATTCTTTCCTCACCGGTCCTTTTATTCAAGGAAAAAAGAACATTGTGACTGTGTAGGCAAAAATGGCAAAGGAGCCATTTGTGATCATGAGTAAGAAATAGGAGGATGGTGGAAAGATACTGCCCTTGCAAGTTGAAAGGGGCCCATAAGTTCAGTGATCCCTAAGAAGCAATTCCTATAAGTCTCCTTTGATGCTGGATCCACATGGCCTTTCCGTGCGCCTTTGGCGTTTAGTCATGCCAGCCACATGACCACAGAGACATCGTCAGACAGCGCTGGCTCTTCGGCTTTGAAATGGAGATGAGAACCGCCCCCTTGAGTCGGGAATGAGTAGCACATATGTGCAAGGGGAACCTTTACCTTTTACCTTACCACATGCCCTGGAATAGGAGGAGAGTCACTTTCACTGCATAAATACATGCTTTTGATCCCTGTAAATCTTGCTTTTAGGTATATGATTCTATACTCTGCATGTTCATGTTGGAAAATATTCAGGATAGCAAAGGTCATAAGAGCCTACATTCCAGGCTGGCTAGGGAATTCTGGGAATTGGATGTCATACATCTTAAAGTTGCCATGTTTGAAAAACACCAAATTGCATTATCATACAGTACATTACAGATGTGAAAGAGTGCTCTTTGCAGGATATTACTCAGATATCCTGGGCAGCTATTTCCCCTTTACGACCTATGGACTTCAACTCCCAGAATTCCACAGGTCAGCAAGTCCACAGGTGTAAAGAGGCCATAGCTGCCCACCCCTGATCTAAATCCTTTTGATGTATTACAGCCAGGATAAGAAAGATAAAGCCTAGAATGGAATATGGATCTCAGTCTTGGTTTGAATGGTTTTCAGAATTCTTTATGGTTAGATGGCTGGAAATTAATGGTATGCTTTCTCAAAGTTTTCAGATAGAAAATTTCTAAAAACTATAGTGAACACTCTAAAATAGTCTGAAACCTATTTTTTAAAAGTTCCAACCCCAGCCCCCTCGGTCTTCTAAAAGCAATTTTTAAAAGATCTTTTTTTATCCTGTCTTTACTCTTTATATAAATTACCCAAGATGATGAACATACCTAATATTCCTTCCTCCCCTATTTTCCCCACAATCATCCTGTGAAATGAGATGAACTGAGAGTGACTGGCCCAAAGTCACCCAGCCAACTTTCATGGGTAAGGCGGGATTAGAACTCAGAGTCCTCTAGTTTCGTATTGTTGCCCCATCCATTAAAGCCTTTGACCCTTTGAAAAGCAATAGGGCCTTATGGGAACACTGCATTGCAGCTTCTCGCCTAGCTTTGCCTACATGCATAGTTCCACAAATTTGAAAGGGGCCATGAAAGTAGCAGTTAAACTATGTACCGGATAAAAGCAAAATAATAAAAAATGAACTACAGTTGAAAAAGGCAAATATATTTGAAATTCTAATAAAATTATTGGAAATTTAAGTGAGGACTCAGGTATTCTATTTCCAATAAGAGTAAAGCATGAGTAAAATCTGTCTGATGAAAAAAATATGTTGATATTATGGAGGCCCTGTCTCCATTTTTCCTAAAGCAGCAGAGGATGCTACAATACATTCTACAAAAAAAGAGGTTTTTATTGAATAATCTGCTTGCCTCGCACACAGCATTTTAGTGAGGTTTTTTACAGGGTTGCTTCTATAATCCACTGCTTTCTTTTTTCTTCTCCTATTGGGCAACATCTGTTCATGAGGAAAAAAAATAAAAGGAAAACAAGTACGGCCCATTTTATTGGGAGGGTTAATTGTGCAGTTGGGTACAGGACAGGTTGCTATCTTTATTTTGATTTTTATCGTTGTTTTTACCAACATTAGTAGAATACAAACACCCCCTACTACACAAAGAGATTTCTGTTGGAAGCACCCATAAAAAGTGGCATTCATGAGGCTTTTTAGAATATTTATCTCTTCTAGTGATTACCCTAATTCCCATTCTCCCGTTGATCATTAATTTAGCAGACACCACTTCCAGCCCAGATGCTTTCAGACTTTAACCTCCAGAATTTCCCGGTCAACATAGCCATTGCTGAGAATTCTGGGGGCTGATGATCACACCTCTGTATATATCAAAGAACACATCCTATGAACCAAAGTAAACATTAATGGCCACGTCCAACCAAACATCTTAACCCTACCTTTGGGGACTGTTGTTTTCAGGAAGGATTTTTGTATGCACCAAAGGATACCCCTTAACTACAGTACCTATTCTGTCCCCTGAGCGTCCTTCTCATCCACATTTCCCATCCACTTAATTAATGTAAGTAAAAGGTGGGAGGCATGCTAAGCCAGAAAGCATCAAACACCTTGTTAGTAAAACAATGATTCCCAGAATCAGTGGCTTCAGGCTGCTTGCTGAATTATATTACATTGCGTTACAGCACACTGGAGCCCACTTAAGCAGCACCTGTTGAAGGCACAGTCCCAGTTAAAGAATTAATTTCTCTGATTCACACCGCAGAACACTGAAAAACACAATGGGGCCTTGCCTCTTGATTGAATAGCTACCCCAGGAATAGCCAGGTTGAAAGTGCCAGAAGCCAGTGGGTCAAAAAGCAATGGAAAAGAGAAAGCCAGATACTAAGCTGCATAATTCATAAGCAAACACATCCAAGTCAGCTAAATATTTTATAGAGAAATGTAATTGTTGGAACATGCTTTTTATGGGCATTAAGTTAAGTATTTAACAGATTAGAATTCATGCCTAAAGATGAAATGCAGAAAATACCTTCTTTCGTTCAGATCGTTTTACATGGAAAGCAGTAGCGAACAAAAAAAAAGGTCAATTAACTCTTTGTCAATAGTGTTCCAGCAATATTGATTGATTGACATTTACACTGGACAGTCTCATGTCTATAGCAAGGGTTGATAATATTGTTTTGACTGGCAGCCAAACTCTGCCATGGTGCTATGCAAGGGGTGGCATTCAAAAAAATGGATGTGGCCAGGACTAGGTTTTGGTAGGGATTGTGAAGTAGTAAAATCAAAACTCCTAACGCAATTCTCACTCCAAAATTCCCAGGGCAAAAAAATAAATAAATAAATCCATCAATCCCTCTTTGAATAAATTCAAATGCAGGTAGTCCTCAATTTACGACGACAATTGAGCCCAAAATTTATGTTGCCAAGAGAGACATTTATTGAGTTTTGCCCCATTTTGCAACTTTTCTTGCTAACGTTATTAAGTGAATCATTGCAGTTGTTAATAACCCAGCTGTTAACTGAATCTGGCTTCCCCAGATTCAGACTTTGCTTGTCAGAAGGTCTCAGAGGTTTATCACATGACCCAAGGACACCTAAGCAACTGTGATAAATATGAACCAGTTGCCAAGCATCTGAATTTTGATTACATGACCCTGGGGATGCTGCAACAGCTGTAAGTGTGAAAAACAATCATAAGTCGAACGGTTACTAAATGAACTGCTTTAAATCAAGGACTAACTGTATCCAGGATTGAATGGATTATATCTCAGAAATACTGACTTAATCTTTGAAAACTACTGGAGCCCTAAGGAAGTGCCAGAGGACTGAAGAAGAGCTAACGTTGTTATAATTTTTTTAAAAAGGGAAAAAGATGGAGCCAGGAAACTACAGATCAACCACTCAATCATCCAGTCATTGGAAGTCAGGCTGTATATAAATTTTAACAACAGCAGCTTGACATTAATATCTGAGAAAATCCTGGAAAAGATCATCAAGTTACAGGTTAGAAAGGAACAAGATGATTACCAGATTTTAAAATAGGTCATGCCAGACAAATCTTGTTGAAGAGACTAGATTAGTAAAGAAATACTGTACTGCAGATGTAATATATCTATAGCAGGGATGTCAAACTGGTGGCCTGTGGGCCAGATGTGTCATGCGCAAGCCAAGCCCACCCCAGAATCCAGCAAGTTCTGACAGGTTCTGGAGAACTGGTAGTGGAAATTTTGAATAGTTCGGAGAACTGGCAAATACCACCTCTGGCTGGCCCCAGAGTGGGATGAGAATGGAGATTTTGCAATATCCTTCCCCCAGGAGTGGGGTGGGAATGGAGATTTTGCAATATCCTTCCCCTAGAGTGGGGTGGGAATGGAGATTTTGCAGTATTCTTCCCCTGTCACGACCACCAAGCCATGCCCACAGAACCGGTAGTAAAAAAAAATTGGGTTTCACCATTGGGGTGGAAATGTCATAAAATGGCAACGTGACGGCAACGTGATGCCGCGAGTTTGACACCCGTGATCTAGAGGATATTTGATAAACTGGATCATTGCCTCCTTCTTGACAAAATGGAACAATGTAGGTCTACTACTAGTGGGATTCATTCACAGTTGATTAAGCAGATGTATCCAACCCATGGTCCTTAATGGACGATTGTCAGCATGGAACGAGGTGAGTGGTAAGGTATTTTGGGGTTCTTCCGTGATCCAATGCTCTTCAGCATTTTAATAAATGATTTTGCTGATGGAATAGAAAGGATTCTCAACAAGTTTCCAAATGACATCATGCTAATGTGTTCTTCAGAGAACAGTCTCCAAGTTGATAAACTTGAACTTTGGTACCTCGCCAACAAAAGGCTATTCCCTGGCAAGAAATTCATTTCTGCACTTAAGAAAAAAAACATTTGTAAAGGTAAAAGATAGGCAGTACCTGTTTTGATAACAGTACTTGTGAGTCGAATCAGTTGCCCTGGTAGACCACACATTAAACATGAGCCAAACAAATAGATAAATATAGACAATGCAACCCTTGGCTGAATCAACATAATGTCAAGGTCACAGTAGACTCAAATCAACCAAAAATTACAGTATAATTACACACAGTTTGGCAGGAGAATGAGGGCTGAATCATGCTCTTTTGGATTAAGTAGACCTGATATGTATCTGGTGAATATATTCTTCCTTACACTGATTTCTTTCTTTGTTTTATATATCCCTTTCTCTGCTTGTACAATATAAAACATTTCCAAGGACGTAAATGAAGCAATGTGCTAGCGAAGGACTAGTTCTATGAATTTTTTACAGCTAATAAATTTTATAAGAGCTCTGTGGCCTCATTCCAAGGCTTTGAAACAGTACAGGTGGATCTATAGGTACAGGTTGCTCACATCCATTTTAATTATATGCTGATTATACTAGAGTGTATTGAGCATACATATATTCCCCTAATCAAACAATTCTTCCTTTTATTGTTCCTTTTGTCTTTTTGTGTTGATGGAAGAGCATGGCCATACTATTTTTCTCCCTCTACTGCATTTTCATTGGCAGCCACGCTACCCTTCATGCATGAGAAAGCAAATATATACAGCAGGAAAGTATATTGTGCTCTAAAAAAGTCTCCACACAATTACAATCCTGATCATATAGGATTCTCCCTGATATTTATTTGTTAGTCAGATTTATATCATGCTTTTCCTCCAGGAATTCAAAATAAGATATACTGTACAACACTTCTTCAATTTTTTCCCAAATCATAACAATCCTCTCAGATACATTGCAGAGGTGGGTTTCAGCAGGTTCTGACCAGTTCTGGAGAACCGGTAGCATAAATTTTGAGTAGTTTGGAGAACCAGTAGTAAAGATTCTGACTGGCCCCGCCCCCATCTATTCTCTGCCTCCCAAGTCCCATCTGATTGGGAGGAAATGGGGATTTTACAGTATCCTTCCCCTGGAGTGGGGTGGGAATAAAGATTTTACAGTATCCTTCGCCTGCCACGCCCACCAAGCCATGCCACGCCCACCAAGCCACACCCACAGAACCAGTAGTAAAAAAATTTGAAACCCACCACTGATACATTGGTCTGAGAAAGTCCAAAAGAACTTTGATGGGCTCCCCCAATACTAATCCTACACTTTAAGTACTGTAAGTCATATATCCACGGACTTTCAGAGATGTGTGTATACTTTGTTTAGAGTATATAAGGATCTTCCTGCAGTGATGTTTTATTTCTTTATTCAATTTATATGCCATCCGTCTTGCCATCAAGCAACTCTAGGCAGCTTACAACAAGATAAAGACAGCAATATAAAGCTTTAAAACATTGAAATGTTAAATATTAACATTAAAATTAATAAAGATGGCTAAGAAAGGAAACAATATACAGTGGATTGGGGATAGAATTTTCTCATAATCCACTGACCACCTCCTGTATGGAATGCTCCCATCAGGCCCCAAGCCAATCAGTAGATCCAGATTTTAACACCCTTCTGAAAGGCCAAGAGAGTGGGTGCAGATCTCACCTGGAGGGTCCCAATGTTACAGAGAGTGAGAGCTATGGCAGAAAAGGTTCTTTTACTGCATCCCACCAGCCAGAATTCCTGGGTCTGCAACATTCTTATTCCACTGGTGTGGGTGGGGTGGGACAATCAAATTGGGGTGAGATGGTTCCTCAGGTAACCTAGACCCATGCCATAAAGAGTTTTAAAGGGTAATAACCAACACCTCAAATTGGATTCAGAAACAAACTGGCAACAAGTGCATCTCGGGCTTTACAGAGGTGTTACATCAGCCACCCTAAGAGCCCCAAGAACCATCCACATAGCTGCATTCTGTGCCAGCTGAGGCTTCTAAATACTCTTCAAAGGTAGCCCCATGTAGAGCATGTTGCAGTAGTCCAGAGGCAAAATGAGCAGGACTTGAGTAATGTTAGAATGGCAGAGCTATCTAGCTGCTTCCACTTCTATCTACCTCTTAACTGTCTTCTCACATGTTTTAAATCTTTCACGAACGTCGCATGGCTAATTTTGACAGTAGGTCTAAGCTTACTCGTGTCTGATGAATGAAAAAGCCATGAAAATAACTGTCAGTGGACAATTTCTGCAAATAACTGTAAATTACTTAAATTGCAGTTATGGCAATAGTTCAGTTATCTCTTCTTAAAATTATTTTCGACATACATTTTATTTCATCCAAGTTTTGACACTTGCTATGTTAATTAAGCTAAATGTTACCCCATTAGAGGTTTTAGCAATGATATGATTGTCACTCCTAAGGGATTAAGTGGATGTTATTAAGAGGAAATCGGCTTTTATAGTAGTAACACATTCATTTAATCTCCACGATAAAATAAGCATGATAAACTGATTGGCTAAAACAGCCTAAGAAATGCTGTAGGAGAACACAAAGGATCATCTGAGCATTTTCACCATCCTGTTAATTTTTTTGTCAAAAAAGAGCATTTAAAAATAAAATAACTTTATTCCAGTCATGCTCAATGTGTAAATTACATTAGACTATTAAGTAGAAGATAGCCGTTTTGGGCAAGCAGCTCCTATCCTGCCATGTCTTATTGATTAAGTAGGCTATTTCCCTTCTTGTTAGAATAAAAGCGCAGTTCAAAGACTGGATGAGAAAAATCTATTGTAGAAAAATAGTAAAAGAGTGTGTGTAGTGCATTACCACCTTTAGTCGGTAACGCCTCTTTCATGTTTCACTAAAGGAATAGTGTTTGAAAAGCAACGTAATCCATTGGGGAGATAGTACAAAGGGCCTAAATATATGAGAGTAAAGTGAAACTGGAAACCCAGGTATAAGCATGAAATTCCCACTCAATTTTTATTGATTCGGGAGAAGAGCTATGCAATGAATACCTTCATGTAGTAGCATGGACTTGGCTACCCAATAGAATATCTCAATTCAATCCTTGATTGAGTTAGCCTCAGTCAGTAACTCACTGCTCACTTGCAATATAATTCTCTTTTTTTTCTTTTTACGACCCTATAATCCCTTTTATTGAGGTGGACTCAGGGACTGAGCATTTACTGGTCGGATGCCCTTCCTGATGCCTTCGCAGAGTTCACAGCAGATATTTTCTCTTTGTGCCCTGATAGAGAAACATCTGCTGTTACCGAGGATTGAACTCTCAACCTTCCAAGTGGGAGGCAAGCATCTTCACCTCTAGCCTACCATACCGCTCAGCAATATAATTCTCTTAATCCCTGATATATTGGCTAATTGGTTGAACTTTATGGGATGGGTAGCACCAGATTACTAATCTTTGCTGTAAACAGTTGACCCTAAACTGTTCAAAAATAATAAAAGATGCAAGATATTTGTAATCTGGTTAAGGCATCAAGCTAGAAACGGAGATTGTAAATTCCAGTTGCATTTTGGGAATGAAGCCAGCTGGATGATGATGGTTTAGTCACCTTCTCTCATCCCTAGAAGGCAATGGCAAACTTCTTCTGAAAAACTTTGCCAAGCCAATTATAGGGCAGGGACTAATCCAGGTGGTCTCCAAAAATCGGACACAAATGAATAGAAGGGGGGGGAAATCCATGTTTTCAATATGAAATAGATATATTTCAAGCCAAAACATCTTTCTCATGACAAAATTTAGAAAATGCAAAATGAACATTGGGTTGGATATCTCAAATGGATGGCAATTTTAATTTTTCTTCAATGTTCCAATATGGCTCAGGAAAGAATACTAGAATGGTAAAACAGTACTTCAAGGACTCTTAGTGCTGAGCTATGTATGTCCACTTGTGGTCAATACTTATGACACAGTCATTACATAACCCCATATGGATGATCTGCAATATATTTCTGCCTGTGTCAGTCGATTGGTTCTTGTGAGCTATTGCTTGCAGACTATTTGATAGGTCTCTGTATTGTATGAAGAACATTTCATGTATAGTTATAGTCTTGCAATTGGCCCATGAGGTTCAGAAGTTCAAGACCCCTTCCTGCACCACAGCCATTGGAAGGTAGCCAAGCTATTTTTAGAAGCTCCCTGAAGCCTGATCAACTACTGTTTTTGATTTCCATTTTTGATTTATTTATTTGTTTGTTTTATTTATTAAATTTACAGCTCTCTTACTATCTTTGTGCCTTTCTGGATTATAAATCTGAGCCCAGAGACTATTTTATTTTTATTAACCCAGAAAAACCTCTTTCTGTTTGAAGAGCGGGTACAACGAAATAAATCGATCCTTTGTAATGCCATGAAAATAGAACAGGGAACTTTTTCAATAAGATGAGGGGTTCCATGAGGCTCTAAGTCTTTGCTGTAATAACTATAACAGGGAAATCAGTCAAACTCTGATAAAGTGGAGATCATAATATTTTCATGGTGGAATTATGAACTGCTGAAAACAAGACATTAACCTGTAGAGGAAGAAAACATGTACAGGAAGAAGCATTTTGATTTAATACATGCTTTAACAAAATACATATGTATTTTAATATGTAATATAATTTTAATATATAAGGCCTACAAAGAATTGGAGGGACTGACAATCTTTTCTCCTAGCTTCTAATAAGATTGGAGGTGTATGTTAAGAAATACAGGTAGTCCTTGACTTATAGTCATTTATTTAATGACAGTTCCAAGTTACTATGGTGCTGAAAAAAGTCACAGTTATTTTTCACACTTATGACTGTTGCGGCATCCCCATGATCAGGGGTGAGTTCTAAAAAAATTTACTACGGGTTCTGTGGGCGTGGCTTATTTTGTGGGCGTGGCTTGATGGTCATGTGACAATTATTTAGGATTTAGCAGGTACTTGTCTACCAGGCTTTTAACTGCTTGCAGAGCAGTACCGATCTACCCATTTATTTTTTGCAGGCACTGATCTACTCATGTATTTTTGCAGGCATTGGTCTACCCATTTATTTTTGTAGTCACTGATCTACTCATGTATTTTTACAGGCACTGTCTACTCATTTGTTTTCTTTTACCACTGATTAGCTGTAGGGCGGCCCTTTGAAGCCCCGCGGCAAGAGTTTAAACAGTTTTTTTCCCTCTAGCCATCAGCTGGGACTCAGGAAGCAGCAATAGATTGGGGGTGGGGCCAAATAAAAGGAAAAGAATAATGCAGGGGGCACGGGGGTGGGAGGGGCGGGGGGGCAGAACAGGTTCGGTGACGTCATATTGTTACCGCTACTGGCTTGGGAGAACCGGGCTGAACCAGGAGGAACCCACCACTGCCCATGATCATGTGAATTACATTTGAATGCCTGGCAACTGACTCATATTTATGACGTTTGCAGAGTCCTGGGGTCATGTGATCCTCTTTTGCGACCTTCTGATAAGTAAAGTCAATGGGGAAGCCAAATTCACTCAACAGATGTATTACTAACTTAACAATGGCAGCAATTCGCTTAACACCAGTAGCAAGAAAGATTGTAAAATGGGGCTAAACTCACTTAACAAATGTTTCACTTAACAATAGAAATTTTGGGCCCAATTGCGGTTGTAAATCGAGGACTAGTTACAATAAGATGAAATCAAAAAATGAAGACAACAGGAGATAATGATTGGTCTGAATTACTCAGGGATCTTTTCATGGCCAATTGAAGACTTGAATCTGGGTCTTCCAAATCTTTATCCAATATCTTAACTGCTGTACCATATTATCCTATTTGGGTAAAGCCTAACCAGGACTAGCTAGTAATAAATACATCTAGCCAGTGGTGGGATTCAGACACTTCGCACCACTTCGGGAAAAACGGTTGTTAACTTTCTGAGCAGTTTGGCAAAGTGGTTTTTGGAAGAAATCAATAGGGCAGAGAACCGATTGTTAAATTACTTGAATCCAACCACTCCATCTAGCCAACAGAGTTACAATTTTTTAAAATCATTATAGATTTTGCATTTCATTTCTGGGGACAGATAAGCGACTTTTTCTATAGAGCTTTTGGAGAAGGTGAATTGGTAATTAATCAAAAGATCCATAGAAATCTTTCCTCTCCAGCAATGCCCATTCTAATCATTTTGATCTCCAGATAACTGCTCTCATAATTGTTTTTACGTACAAACTGGAGTGAAAAGTACTTCTTAGTCTGAGTAAAGCGTGAATTGTGGTTAGTGCAAAAGTCAGGTGCCTAGTTAAAGAACTGCCCTCGTCCCTGAAGCATTGGAAAATAATTGAGATTGTTCCGCACATCCCAAATAATCTGACTATCTACTGAAATTAGGAATATTCTGTTCCTACGATGCCAAGTAAATAAGATAATGACCCGACTTATGGGAATTATCCCCTGAAAAACAACTTTTACACATAGTTAACAGCTCAGCCTTAATGCTCCCTACATAAAAACATTGTAATGGAAAGAATTCTCCACAATGGGCTGATTCATATGACAGTTGCAAGAGAGGATACGTAATATCTTTTCTCAATTTGGGATATTTCATGGAAGAAGAAACTGCAGAAGGCATACTTATCAAAAGCCAGTTTAAAATTTCTGCCAGGCACCCTCCCCTCAGCTACGTGATCACATGTTTGTTTTTAAATTGATATCCTGCCTTTATAATTTTTATAAACAATTGAAGGAAGCAAACTTAGCCAACCCACTTTCCTCTTCCTATTTTCTTCACAACAATCCTTTAAGGTGGATTGGGCTGAGAGAAAGTGACTGGCTCAAAATTACCAGTTGGCTTTCATGGCTAAAGCAGGACTTGAACTCATGGTCTCTGCCAAACAAATGCACAATGGGACCATTGCTGCCTCGTACTGAAATCAAAATGAATCGTTCGTCGTGAAATGTGCAAAAGGAATAATAGAACATTTAGATGTACAGAGATTAGAAATTAGTGGGGCACACTATAAAATATTTTTGTTGATATTGTACTAATTGTATTAATTTCCTTATTTTGTAGAATTGTGCACATTCTCACAAATTTTAACAAATTATCGGTTAAATATTATTTTTCATGCATGTCTTTAGATAAGATAAAATTTAAATGAAATATTGTAGGATTGGGAAAATACTTTATTATTTGAAAAATGTATGAAATGGACCTCCCTAAAATAGAAGAATGATTACAAACAATTTTAGGAAATTCTGCTCATTCTTGGTTTCAAATAACAAAATTCTGCATTTAACTACAGTTGCACCATTTAGGACCCAAGCAACTGGAAGTACAGTATGACTAACTTTGAAATTAGTCTAAATTCACCTACTAATAAAGAAAATGGGTGATTTTACAACTTTGCATTACCAGAGAAAGCAAACTTTTTGAATAGGTTAAAAGCAATTTGGAAATCAGTTATAAAAAAGCAATAGCACTTACACGTATATACTGCTTCATAGTGCTTTACAGCCCTCTCCAAGCAGTCAGCATATTGCCTTAGCAATCTGGGTCCTCATTTTACCAACTTCAGAAAAATGGAAACCTGAGTCAACCTTGAGCCGGTGAGGATCGAACTCCTGACAGTCACCAGAATTAGCCTGCAATATTGCATTCTAACCACTGAGCCACCATGGCCCTCTTTTACTCTCTTATTTTTACCTTTTGTTTTTACTCCTTTATCTTTAACTTCATGCTATTTTTCTGGCATAAGAGACCATTGAAATTGATTTCAGCCCGAAGTAGGGAAAGCTCAGTGAAAGTATGTTACAGATGGTAAGTAATCCCAAGGAAATTCAACCAGATAAACTCCAGTATAAACCCCATCTGTTGAAAAGAATCCAAAGAAATAGGTTCATATTATGTGTGGTTCTCTTGTAAAGTTGTTCAGGGTTTTGGGGACTAAATTTTTCATTAAAATACGACAAATCAGAACTCCTGCCATTCTATGAAATCTTAAATTGGCTTTATTAAATCTCTTTGATAATCCAAAGGACAATACAAATCACAAACAGTTGATTGCTTTCGAATCAGTTATGTCATAGATTCTGTATGTCATAGAAAAGGATTTGAATATTTCCATATGGTGGCAAATATACTGGAAAATCTAATGGAAACAATCCCTATCCCCAATAAAGATGGCAATATTACAATAACACAGAAGAATATCTTCACCTGGTTTATGAGTTATGCCCACAAAGGGCCTAATGATCATTTACTACTCAATTCAAGGTTCTCAGAAAATCTAATTAAATAAAATAAAATTTTTAACTTGTGGCAGTTCCGTGTCATGCTTATTATTCCCTCTCAATTGGTTTGGTTAGACAGCTGAAGTGACGATAGGACCAATTTTGGGTCTTGGTGATATTTGCAGATTAGACAATCTGCCTAGTTCAGTTAATTATTTATGTCTAAGTCCCTTAGAAACCAACAGGCTTTCAATTCATACTTCTTAATTGAGTTCTTGGTTCAGACAAGTTCCATTTAAAATTATTCCTTTTTGCCATTTTTCTTCTTCAACCCCAAGCGGTCTGGAGGAGGTCATTTGTTTGTGATGAAACTCTAGAGTCATGAGAAAACTGCAGTAGTGGATGTCTTATGGGTCTGTTCAAGAAGTTAGAATATCTGTGTTACCAATTGAAATAATGCATTAATGAGAGTATGTTGATTTGGGGTAATTCTAGATATTATTAGGAAATGAGGAAATATGTTTTCTGTGTGAATTCACCTCATTTTTTCAGTACCGAGACTCAATTACCATTCAAAAGTCATTCTTCAGTTACTTCTATAATGCAGTCCTCTAGTCAAAATATGTTTATAAAAACAGATTAGGACACAATGCTCACAAAAATTCATGTATTAGTGAAGATAATATAAAAAATGCATTTCTGAAAATTGCTTACAAAATATGTGTATTTTAGGCAAATGCATCTGAATATAGATATATGCCTAGGGATCAATATAGAGAAAACTTCATACAGCAGTACACAGTTTTGATACTAGCTTTTAAAATAAATAATTTTCAGAAAACGAAGGTGAATCAATCTTATGATTTTTTAAAAATGAGACTTTAAGTACTTCCATCTGAAGGCTCCCAGCCTTATCAACCAAAAGCTGGAAATTATTAGAATTTAGAAATTATTATATATTTTCCTCTAAAATATTCCTTGTTTTTTCTTGGTAAGGAAAAAAAGTTAGGGGAAAACTAGATAGGATACAAATGGGAGATAAAGATGTCTAAATTCTCTATGGAATTCTACAATTGGTAGGGCAATAAAATCTTTGGCTGGAAAAGTTCTAAAGAGGAAATGGCTAGATATGATACCGGACAAAACCTGCCTTGTCATTTTAAGAATAGTTTAGGATGCTTTTGATGGTATTATACTTCTACCTTAGTCATCTAAGGTAGACTTGTATCTTAGTCTTCTTCTTCTTCTTCAACCTTAGTCTTCTACCTTACTAGTGGCATAGGAAAGGATAGTATGTAGCAGAGAATTGGTCAAAAATGAGCAACAAATAGAGGTTGTGTGGCTGATGAACATTTATTACTGTTTGCTACTAGGAATGGTGAAGATGATCTTCTATCTGTTTTCTGTTCTTGGAGATTTGTATAATATATATCTGAAAGGTTTTACCTCTTTTCATGAAAAGATCTCTTGACTGTTGATCCTCCTTAATAAAAAAAAAAAGAAGTGGACTGAATTTCTCATCTTTTCCTGCTTTCATATAACCTGGTCCAAATAAAGGCTTTAGAATTTAAAATTAGCATTTCTAATTCACTCCAGAACTATACTAGCAGCCAGTGCAATGGCTGTGAAATTGATATAAGATAGTAACGTATAAATTCCATTTCAATAAGCTCATGTGTATGTTGCTTTTTATTATTCCTTTGATAATAAATTTTGCACGCTTGTTTAATCTAAAGCTCTGATCTTATTCCTCATTTGGGTGCTTCAGCCTCCAGCACTTCTGAGCTGAATACATAGATTTAGGAGATTATTAATTTATTAATTAGGGGTTAGTCAGCTATGTATGCACTACTAAATCTGGGCTGATAAGGGCATTGGTTAGTAGATTTTGACAATTACACCCTGGATACTTGGAGATGTATTGTTTCCTGTATTATTTTAGATTTGCTTATTCTAAATACAATATCCTTATTTATTTGCCTGTTCTATAAATTATGCTGATACTCAGATCTAGAGCCAGTTAATAGTCAGAAATTGAGTCCTTTTTTGATCTGACATGACTTGATTCCTCTTCTTTACATATATGCACACATGCCATGATCATATTACAAAGTTGTAATGTTGTTATGTTTCTGAACTAATTGAAAAACTCTGAGTTGAAATGGAGTGAAAAGAGATTAGTGGAATAGAATTTGTTTCTTTTTCCAGCGCAACCAAATCAAAAAGGTGAGTGTAAAACATTAACATTTTAAAAATAAACAACAGTAGAGACTGTAATAGATTTATTCCTTCCCCTTCCCCTAGATACGTAGGTGTCAGAGACATTTTGGTAAGGTTGGCATTTCAGTGAAACAAACCCATTTTCAGAAATCTTCTAAATGCCATGATGAAAAGAGTTTTATGAACATCTGGAGTAGAGAGCACCAAAATATGGAAACTGCCATAGAAAAGACTTGATATGTCACTGTCACTTTTGATAGAGATGTGATTTTATGTCCACCTGGAGAAGCGGGGTGGGTGAGTGGGTTTGGAGGGAATTTTGGCAACACAGACCTTTCCCAAAGAGAGACCAGGATTAAAAAACTGCACAGTCCACAGCTGGATGGGAGAGGAGGGAAGTGATTCAAGGTAGCCACATCCTAGAATCTTTCAGGAGATATTTACTAGGTTAGAAGGTTATAACTCTAGTTTGGCAAGATTCTGTCATTTAAGCAGAAAAAATAAAGGATTGGACTCAATTGGATCTTGCTTTCTCGTCTTGGGTTAGGACCTTACAAGAGGGAGACTCTAAGCAGACCTTCTTGAGATGGTCTCACTAGATGAGCAGATTAATTTCTGGCAAGGCAGTGCCTTATCTGATCTAGTAGTATTCTACATAGTGCTTTGTAAGACATAGGCAGAACATTGCCTTGATCCAAAAGATCATTGATCACCAATGCAAATGCAGTGACATTAGGATATGTTACCCTACAATAGTGGAATTCACCAGCAGTGTTACTGCCACATTCTAGATCAACTGGAGCTTCAGAATTGGTTCCAAGTGCATCATAGTAATCCAATGTTTCATCTGTAGTGGTCTAAATTACTGTTTGATATCGTAGTTTGAAACTATTTGATATTGTACTCTTAAACATGCATATGGAAAGCCTTCAACAGTTTTATTGGAGGTTGAACTATGCAAGGGAACACCGATCCCATGTTGTTGCTAAAAATTATATTTTGGTTAGACCAGCTGAGACACAACAGACGGGGTTCTTAGTAGCAATATACAAAGGACACATAGTATTACAAATGTGGCTGTGCAGAGATTGGTACTGAGTACCCCAAATGCCACCAACTTTGCATGCCACAAAACCGTATAATGTACAATTGTTTTGAAGGCAGGACGCTGGCACCAAGAAAAGCACGTTAATGTCTCATCACGAGCCCACAAAACCCGAGATTTTAATAGTCGCTTTGAAGCACAGAATCACAGTGCGTCTTTATACAAGCTTCTCCCTTGGAAATCTTGTTGTGAGAGAACGAAATAAAGAGATGTTTGGAAAGAAGGAAGATAACAACGGCTAATTCAAGAATCCGATCAAGAGCGTTCTGCAACAATTGCTCTTGTTTTATCATAATAGGATGCATTCTGCTTGTTTTCTCTTGCTTTCTGTCTCACTCTCTCTCCTGCCTGAGCTACAATAAAGCAAGAGGGGATTTTTGTCACTTTAAGTCATGTTTAGAGGTAAGAGTGCCACCTACTGTGTCCGTTAACACTATTAATAATTCTGCAGTGAAACTCCGGTTGTAGAGAAAGTTAGACAAAGTGCACCAAAAAGCCAGTTCTGTTAGAAAACCTCCAAGTGGCTAAACAAATAGCGTTGAAGGGAACGCCAAAAGATTTTGGTTTGGCAAGAGAGAATTTTCTTTCTCAAAAGGTCACGCTCCCAGGAAGAGGCAGCACTGCAATTCAAACTGCATTTGTTTCAAGCAACACAAAGAAATCGGGTCATTGAGCCTTCGTGGTTTTCTTTCTTGGTCTCTCCCACAAAGAGAGATTCCATCCCTCATCATCTTGGCTACCCAATAGATTAATTAAAGGGTTTTTGGGGCCAGGGAGAGTTGACTGTTTCTTTGGAGTCACTTCATATGATTCTCAGGATTTAAAAAATATATATGTTAGGCAGAGAGATTATGGGTGAGTTCATTTTTTGACTTTGGGCAGGAAAATGGCAAGGCAATTTTGTTTTCTGACAGGAGAAAACCAAACCCAAAAAATAGTTTGGTTTAGTTTTTTCCTGTCAGAAAAACAAACAAACAAAAAATGGATTGGTTAATAAAAATACTGATGATGCTTTTCCTCATTGTATTGTACTTAGGTAAGACATGTAGGGTTTTTTTCATTCAAAACAGCAAAAAAAAAATCAATTAGGAATGGGCGTATTTTTTGTTAAAACAAGGAAATTATACTTTTTAATTATTTATTGACCAACTTGAACATTGAATGTGGAACATCTAATATTTCATAAGCCTGGTGCTTTAATCACTAATAATTAGAAAAGAGAAGTCTCTCACATTCATTCTTCTGCACCTCACCCACTAATTGTCACATCTTTCTGTTGCTCTCTACTCACTCATTAATTTTCTTTCTTTTCTTTTTTCTTTTTACTCCCATGTCTTATTTTTACCCTTGTCCCAGTCTAGAACTAGCAAATACCTGGATTATATTTAAGTGGTCTGCAAAAAAGATGCCACACAATCTAGAAATACATTTTTAATGGAGCTGCATGAAAGGAAATCTAGAATTCTCTTTTCCAAGTCTTTGGCTCTCTCCCTTTTTTCTCTGTTTGTGCTTAAGAGTGCTTAATAGCCTTCATGCTTGAGAAACAAACACAACAACTGTGGTAACTACGCAATAAACGTATACTAGAGAGGAAAGCTTTCAAGGGAAGGGGGAAGGGCCAAGATAGTTGCACATCTAATTACTATGCCCAAACGACTGCAGCGTTGATTTGATTATTCTGCAGTAAGTAATGGGATTCAAAGCTAGAAATATCAGGGCAGAAAAATATATCTTTCCTTGAAAGAGGAAAACATCCCTTTGTTTTTCTATTTGTACATGAACGCGCACACATGCATGCATGCACGCACACACAAATATATATCACAAAAAGTTTAAACCTTAAAGTAATTGAAATTGTGCATCAGAGTTTGTCAAACAGCATATAACAATTTCTTCAGAAGGAAGATGGCCATGAATGTAATAGAGTCCTTCAAGAGGGAAAAATATGTGCCTCCGTGTACAATGTCCAGATTCTTCTCTCTCTCCAGCAGAAAGCACTTCTGCAGATCTTCCTTGTCTCAATAAAGTGTGCCCCTATTACTTTTGTGATCAGGTGTATGGTAAGAATGGGTGAGCGAACACACTCGGACGTATATGCAGAAGCAAGCATATGTTTTAAAATAAGGTCAGAACAATAAAATAAATAACCTGGGGAAAAGCAAAATAGCCCATTTGCAAAATTAATTCACTTCAGATACCAAACGTTCTGTCATATTCAGAAAAACATAAGGACATGCACATCTTCCTCTCATCTTCCAGCAGAAACAGCAAAGGAGAAGAAGGAAAACAAGGATGGAGAAGAGGAAGGAACAGGGTAGCTGACCAGAAAAGGGAAGGAACAGAATTGGATGAAGAGTTGGCAAAGGAAAAGGGTAACTGAACAAGAAAACAAAGACAGTGTTTTTGTTACCCATCATGAGTTTAAATTCACTAAAGTACCAGCCATTTCCAAAGAACAAATACTCTTCAGGCTAATCTTCAGACATCCACACATTTTAACAGCAATTTTTGCAATACTTTGCACTTCCTGCCCTTGCCTTTATTTTTATTTTATTTCTATTATTATCGATAAACATAGCACTTTCCCTGGAATTCACAGGACATTGTTTGAGAGGAAAATCTGTCTTCCGATCCTGATATGTAAACAAACTTCATCTAAACTGAAGTGGTCTAAAGAAGTAAGAAAAATAATAAAAGCTACAAAAAAATAGTCAATACGAGATAGTCCAAAGATTCTCACAGTTACTATTGTTAATATTAAAGCACCAGATCTGGGTTGCAAAAATACAGAAGGTTCATCTCTAAATTTCTGTGCTGGCATCTGGTGTTGATTTCCGGTGATATTCAATGAAACAAAGTTTTGGATGTGTCAAAAATCAGGTTTGACCAAATTAAAATGGACAGCATCCAGATCGTTGCAGTGTTCATGAACCAGGAAGTTATAAGAATGCTCAGTTGAAAGCTGGCCCTCCTTAGGAAACAGCCTGCAGAAGAATACAATTCCCATGACAGAAAGAAGATCCTGATATTTTTTATTTCTTCTGTCTCTTCTTTTTCTTGTGAAAAGTAGAGCGAGGAAGGGAGAAATTCTGGTCTTTTAGGTCTCCAGATTGGTTCCGAACTCCTCTTCCTGCCATTCTAACTTTTCCTAGCAGCAGCTAAAAAAAAGAGGATCTAGAGAGGCTGAGGAAGGCACAACTTGGGACCTTCCCCCCAGTTCCAGGTTCTGTTGCCCCTCTTCCCTTATTAGTTGAAAAATGAACTACTCCAGAAGTTGGATCTATAGGTGGATACATCCAACTGGAAGCCTGTCTACTGAATGCAGAAGATCAAGGGTCAAAGAAAGAGGTCAGTGAAAGAGAAAAAGAGATTCAAGCTGTTCTTAAGCAAGAAAAAGATTCCCAGTTAAAGGGGCAAATTAGCGAACCATCCATGGTTATAGCTGCAGGTGGGGTAGCAAATTAAACTTGGGTCCCAAAATTTCCATAGCCACAAGAGTCTGGCAAATGCCTCTGCGTCAGCACCTTGTGCGCCCAGAACTGAGTCCTTGAGGCGTGCCCTTTTATCTCTTCTTGCACCGTAATGAGTTTCTCAGTGCCAGTTATAGCCTGGTAGTAAACCAATATAGCTATTGGCACCACTTGACCTGTCTTTTAAATACTGCTTTGTCGAAGCCTAGGAGGCAAAATGAATTTCTGCCTCGAAATAAAAAAGGAAAGAAAAGAAAAACAAACAAGCTGGATCAGGCCCCAAATCTACCAGGGTGTGATTCACACCATGGAGGGAAAAAATAAAATCTGATCTAACTATATTTGCATTCTAGCTTCAGGTATCTCCTTCGCTTTCTCTTTCTCCTTCTCCTTTTTCGTCTCCGTCTCTGTCTCCTCCTCCTTCTCCTCCTCCTATCTCTCCCAAACACACAGTGGCTGAGATTGAGTTTGGTATATCCTAAGCAATGCAGACAGGAAGCAGATATTTGCTTCCTTGCAGAGCATAATTTTAAATGCTGACTTGAATTAAACAGGAGGGTTAACAGTATCACAATAACAGATTAAGGGGAGAAAAAGATTTTGTTGCTGTTCCTGTTGTTGCCAGACTCATGACATTACAAGTGTTTGGTCTGACTCTCTCTGTCACTATCAATTTCCACAATCATTAATAGCCCCATTACAGATGTAGAAGGATAGCTACAGCATCCATACCATTATTCCATTCAGAGACGCAATTGATTTTCCTTGTTCTTTAGAAAATAATGTGCGGAGAGAGAGAGAGAATGAAAAACAATAAAATCTACAATGGCCATTTTCCTAGACATTCTGTTACTGCTTAACACACTAAAATGAATATTTTGTTTAGATTACACTGTCCACCATGCATTCTCTTTAGCTCAAGGTAGTGATTTGGGATTTTTTCCCCTTATCCTCACTGTTGCCAGGAGAGAACCTTAACATTTTAATGTGCTTTTTTCCACTTTCACCTAATTACATTTTTTTCTACTGTGTCCTGGCAAAGCTCTTCATATCTTGCACAGAACACATGGTTAGGGCACTGGGTTGACAATCAACAAACCTGTGTTTGAAACCCGAGTGTGCTGTGTGATAGGGCAAGTTCCCTTCTTTCACTCCAGCTCCTGCCAACCCAGAAGTTCAAAAGTGGGCAACTGCAAGTAAATAGATGAGTACCACTTCAGTGGGCAATTTAACAGGGATACAGAAGGAGCCCCAACCTGGTGCCCCCTTTCAGCCCAGAAGTGCCTCAGTGCTTCTGATATGAAAACAAGCAAGCAGAGCTCATAAGTGAGGTCGGCTAAGGTCGTCTGTAGATGAGGTATTTTCCTCTCTCCGAGATCAACCTCAAGTTTCGCAAAATCTGTCAAGCTGTATTACCTCTTATTAAGGAGAGAAGTCAGGTAACTGCAGTGGATGAGACTGGAGGCCAAAGAGGCAAGATGAGGTCAAAAATGTACAGTTTCTGCCAATTCAAGGCTTATTGAAGACCAATGGGAAAGCTAACTGTTAAACATCTCAATTATTGGTTTGCTAGCCTTTGAGCCCTATCTCTTCCCTAGCTATTTAGCTTAAAATGTAAAGTTATTTTATTGTGTTTAGCATTTTGTTTTTGTTGTACCATTTTGTACTAACGACTTTATTGTTTTGCCTCAGTACATTACCCAGGGCTACCTCACATGTTTAAAGTTCTAGTTGCCTTTTTTCTGAAGGACCCAAGTGGATTTGCCTGTTGAAATGCTTAAACTGAGATCAATCCACACATAAAACTAAAGTTACAGAATGCCATCAATTTACCTACGGCTTCTTTCAAAAGCAGACTAAGACACAAAACTTCCAGGATTTCTCACAACTGCAGGGAAGAAGGATGAGATCCTATTTCTGACACTTCCACAATAAAAACTCTTCTGATTGTGTATGAAAATGTGATGACAATTTGCTCTGGAGCAGAAGACAGCTGGGGTCGAAGCAAAGAATCTGTGGGGTAGGAGATGTCTTGGCCTTATGGAAGGGCCTTGCTGGAATATCACCAGATGCTTTTCAAAATGTCCCCTGCAGCTGAACATCTGGCTTCAGCATAGAGTCCTCTTCCAATAAATAAGCAAATGTTCCCAAATCAGAAGCATATGTTCAAAACAGACCTCAGGCTGCTTCAATTAAGTCATCCTCATGTAGCAGATACTATATGTAGCTAGAGGAATTTCTTGCTTTGCAACTCAGAACTCAGCAAATTGTCCTTCGGTCTTGCAAATTCATGCCTGCTTGCTCATTTTAATAGCCATACAGAAAATGCTAAGTTAGATTCAAGGAATACTTTAGCAGAATTTGATTCACTGTAAAACAAATGTGTCTTTGTAATAAGAGTTGATTGGAAGTCCCCTCTCTTCCATGCAAAGAGGCATCTACAGCATGTCACAATGGGTCTCTGAGACTGGGTGAACAAGATGCAATCTCAACACTTTGGGGTATTGAACATGAACTAATTCAATTATATAAAAAAGAGGAGATAAAAAAGAGTGAAAGTCCTTCAACTACTGTTTTAGAAAGCTTGAGGGACACTGAGGAATATCAAGGACTGGGTGTAATTGAAAAACTCAGGAATGTAGTGTATTTCTCCAGCAATCATCTAATGTGAATTATACATACCCGCAAAATATTTGGCATGGATAGATTTTAAACAGTGAAGGTTGTGGAGAAGCTGGTTATGCCAAGCTTCAAAGTCTTCGGAATGAAACACATTGCCTGGATTTCTTTCAGATATGTGCATAATATAAAGTCAGCACAGGTCACATTTGTTGGTGACCTGTGATGGGACCAGGATGCAGGTAGTACAACCATTCTGGTCCACCTTGAGCTCTTAGTAATCTTTGATAACATCAATCATAGTGTCCTTATAGACTATCTCTAAGGGTTAATAGTGGGACAAACACTCTTATGGTTGTTTCTCCTTCCTCTGGAGCTGGTATCACTTGAGTTGATCGAGGTGGAGGGTAGATTTACCTTACATTGTGAGGTTCCTAAAGATTAGATTCTCTTCCTTTTTCTGTTTAATATCTACATGAGAATGATGGAAAAGGCCATCTGTTTGAACAGTTAGCTATCATCAGTATGTGATAATAGTTTTACATGTCAACCATAAGCTCTCCAACTAATGCCTTCAGGTTCTGTCTCAGTGTTTGTGGGCTCTCGGGTTCTTGATGGGGGAAAACCAGCAAAAATTCAGCCCTTCTAAGGCTGTGGTGGATTGTACAATGCAGAGATTTTCCTTCTTTGGTTCTTGATGGGATTACATTGCCTTGACAGACCTCATGTGGAATTTTGGGGTCCTCTAGACTCATGGCTCCTCTTGAAGAGCAAATAACAGCCATAATTTACTATAGATGCCTTTCCGCAGGTCCATCTTGTGCATTAATTTCATCTACTTTTGTAGTATCACTTGATTGACCAGGATTGGAGATGAACAACGGAACTTCATCATCATTTTGATGACATCTCACCCCATGCCTGTAGATGACCTTTCACAGAGGGTTCAGGTAGGACTTAGTAGGAGTGGAGAGGGCACAGAGACTTGAAGCTACTCCTCAAAGCAGGGGCTTTCCCTTCTTTACCAACATCATCAAGAACTGATTCTGGAAGAAGGAGGAGAAACATCACAAAACCTTGCCCTCAGCCCTTAATACTGACTGCACTCAAATATCCCTTGGAGTTGGTTCAGATGGATACTGTGATTGATGGTATCAAAAGCTGCCAAAAGGTCAAAAAAGACCAGGTTTGATACATAGTTGCCATCTCAAACCTTACATAGTCATCAATATATGACAGGCCCCAGCATGAGATTAAGGTATGGCTTTTCCCTCAGGCACTTAGGTCCAGTCGCCTCCCTAAGCGGAATCCTCTTCTGATTTTTAATTATCCAATTTGGTTTCCCATTTTATATGTTGTTGTTTAACAATGTATGGGGTGTTTTTATTTTTTGGCAATATTTTATTTTATGGTACTCTACCTGGAGTCATATTGCTTGAGATGGATGGCCTCATTGATGCATGAAATCAATAAATAAAATCACAAAGCACAATCAGTGTTGTCATAGTACTCCCTTCAGGTCTGGATCCCGATTGAAAAGAGCCAAGACTTTTCATGTGATGCTTCCACAAGGGAACATATACTATAAATTCCTATGCTGGCTAAGTTCTATTCTGGCTCCCAGGCAGGGGTGGGATTCAGCCGGTTCGGGAGAACTGGTAGTTACGGCCAGTGGCTGGGCCTGCCCACCCGCCCCGGTACTACTCCATCTTATACAATTGCTGTGTTTTTGACCCAGCACGCATGTGCACAAGGCGCACGAGTGAAGCTATCCTGTCCTATACAATCACTGTATTTTTGATGCAGTGCACAAGGCGCGTGCACATGAGCAAAGCGAGCATGCACGTGAGTGAAGCGAGTGTGCGTACGCGCTCACATTTTCGATTCTGGGAGAACCGGTTGTTAAATTACGTGAAGCTCTGCTCCTAGGATATTTCCACCCTTAATTTAAAATGCTTGTTATTATGTATACATCTCCTTCTACTTTGGGTCTTACATGTTTAAAGGCATAGTGGTCCTTATATGTTGAAGTCCAGCAGCCCTGATTTGTAGCCAAAGCCTATTGTATGTGATGTCTGGGAGAGACTCTTCCTATAAATAACCACAGGGAGGGCATTCTCCAACCCTTGGAAATTCCCTCCCATGAATGGTTTCCTTTTTCTCCGCTACAGCAAGTTTTAAAAAGAGACTGGTGACAGATTGTTTTATTTAACCCTCTTCTGATTAGTTTTATGGTCTGTGGCATGGATTTTATTCTGACATCTGTACTTATGTGTGTGTTTCCCCCCCCCACTACCCCCACCCTTTGGTTTATATATTATAGTATAATTTTATGATATTGGATATTTTTTTAAAAAAACCATACCTCTTTTAACCAAGCTTCTGCTGCTCGATGCTCAGGATCTTTTTAACTGAACGAGAGGGAAGGCAGCCTGCAGAAAGAGAGTGAACACAATTTGAATGAGTTCAGTGACATTTGCTGTTACACACCCACACTGGAACATTTCAAGCTACTGATTCAGTGCTCTAAATATCTGCCCAACCTTGTTAGTGTCTCTTTCACCCCCAGAAATATCTGTGATGCTTCTTAAATTACTGTCTTCAATTGTTTGCTTGCCCTGACAATTCAGCTCTATAAGCCAACCACCGGCAAAACTCAGGTTTAATCAAGGGCTGTTTGAATAATGTATATGATGTTATTTTTGCAACTGCTGCACATTTGGGACTAAATTCAGCACTCGGGAGCTACCGCTCAACAGTCAGATCTCTCCAACTGAAGCTGAAAAGTAGCAATCTGCACACACAAATACAAACACACGGCCAGGAACTACTGCAATGTAATCACATTGGAGCTTGTACTACAATATATGCTAGCATGTGTTACTTGTAAGAGGAGAATGACAGCTAAATCCTATCTTTACATTAGGTTTTTGCCTAACCCAACTACTGACAGTTTCCTCCCTACAACTTAACATTTAAATGCTATGGCTAGGGTGGATAGTCTGATGACAAGGGGTCAGTTGCATATCTCAGCTCTGGCCCATCAAGTGATTTTGCTCTACTCTCCTGGACCTGTTAAGGTCTCAGTGGAGAGGAAGAGGCTCAGGTTAAGCTTTACAAAGACTGAGTGGCTTAAGGTTCAGAGATTGGCTGTCCAATCCAAGATTTCCCATCTTTAAATCTAGATAGGATTAAATTGCCCCAGACAGAACTAGACATACATTTGATTTATTTCTTGATTCATCATCATCATTTGAACCATTATCTACCCACTGCAGGATGAAGACCTCTTTCACATGTTTCCAACCTAAATGGTCCTGAATGTCTATGGAGATTCTCAGTTATCCAGGTCATGGTTGTCCCATGGGTGCTTTCTCAAGAGGCAACTGGACTTTCTGTTTTTCCTTTGAAGATGTTTCACTTCTCATCCAAGAAGCTTCTTCAGCTGAAGAAGAAGCAAACATCTTCAAAGAAAGACATTTTCCTTCAAAGAAATCCAGACAGTCTAGTTGCCTCTTGAAAAAACACCTTTGGGTATACAATCCTGAGCTTTCTTTTGCCAATTGGGCCCACAATACTTGCTGTTATCATCAATCCATCTTGTTTTGGTCTCTTTTGTGCGCACTTTTTATCAAGTGGGATCCATTCTATGACTCCCTTGGTCCATGTACCATCAATTCATCTTGCTATGTGACCAGCCCATTTCCATTTCCATTTTATATTTCTTAATATTTCTTGATTATGTACCATCAAGTCATTTTCAACACCTAGCAACCACATAGATTTTTCTTCAAGATGATCTATCCCTAATCTGTTTTTTCTAAGTCTCTCTCAATGGTGTCTGCATTACTGCTAGAGTCCATCTATCCTGCTGCTGGTCACCCTCTTCTCTTTCCTTCCACCTGTCCAAGCACTGCACCTTTTTCAGAGATCTTTCCATAATGTGTCCAAAGTAGGATAATTTGAGCCTGAAGACAACGCTGGGTTGATTTGTTCATTGATCCATTGTTTGTTTGTTTTTCTTAGATGTCCACAGTATTCCCAGAGTCTTTTCCAATACCAAGTTCAAAGGCATCAATATTCTCTCTATCCTGCTTCTTTAAAGTCCAACTGAGCTCCCGCAGAATGTCACATGACTGCGGTACCAAGTGCTAGTCTGTGGCCTATGTCCCATTGTAGCATTGTAACTATTAATTTTAGTGAGAACTTGCAAACTATAAGACTCCAAGGCTTACAGATCACAACCATTAACACAATACCAGGTTCTGTGTGACCAGCATTCAAGTGTTATGAGGCAGTATGGAATAGGTGGAGGCCAAGTATCATTTCAAATGGATTCTAATGTTTGATAATGACTTATGACTAGTCTGGTCAAATCTTTCTCCCATTGGAACATCCTGTCAAATTGGAAAGGAAAGGCTTTCTCTACTTCTCATGTCTCACAACCCACAAGCAAAAATGGTTTCATTCAAAAAACCACTAGGCTTTTAAAACTGATTTCTTCACTAAAGTAGGGTTTAACTTGTGGATGTACTTTATTCCTTATCTTCTGGGTACATTTTACATTGATTTGCTTTTTAAAATATATTTTATTGCTGCTAGCTGCCTTAAAGCACTTTAGGTAGTTCAAAGGGAAAATATGAACTTAATAAATAAATGATAAATATATACAAAAAGGGTTTGCTATGGTTCGGGGACACTCTCTCTGTTAGTGCATTGTGTTCATATTCTTCTCCTCAAAGCTAAACTTTATTAGAGATGTCATATTGGCACATCTGTGAAAACCTGAATCTAAGACCTTCTGGGTTTTCCACACCCAAAAGAAAGTTCAAGATCTTGCCCCTCTCCCACATGTCCACCACACATCCAATCAGTTGCTGTCCAGACCAGAAGATACCTCCTCATTTCTTCTCCATACAGCTGCAGGGCCCCATGGTCTTGACTTTCTATAAAGAATTTTATTGTGACTACATATCTTCTCTCTATGCAATCCCCCCTCCCAATTTCCCACAGTAGTATTTGTGGCAAGCCTGAAGCCCAAAGACACAAAGGTAGAAATATGACTTCCAGGTCTGACACTGAGTTCTGATAACTGCCTCTGCCTTTTCCCCGTAGATGATTAATCTCACTTTATTGCTCATTGGTGTTTATTCTTATATCCTCTTAAGCTAAACTGTCTAAATATTTCAAGTCATGCAAAAAAAAAAAACAGTTTCAGACAAGTCCTACCTGGAAAGAAATGAACAAGATTCAAATCTGCCTGGAAATATTTCTTTCTGCCTCTTCAAGATGTTTCCCAAAACTTTTGTAGATACTAGATATTTTTCTGTAAAGGAAATGCATATTGCACTTAATTACTCAACCTTATTTGGTATTTGTTACATTTATACCTGCAGAAAGTACTCAGGACTGAGTATTCTCTATTCAGGTTTGATGGCAACTCTGTGAAGTAGGCTGGCTTCAGAGAAAATACCCAACCAATGTCATAAACCAGCATGTCTCCCACCTCCATGCCTTAGTCTATCAATAATGCTACAGGGAGGGGTGGATTCTAAACTTTTTACTACTGGTTCTGTGGGTGTGGCTTATTTTGTGGGCATGGCTTGATAGTCATGTGACAATTATTTAGGATTTAGCAGAGGTACTGGTCTACCAGGCTTTTAACTGCTTGCAGAGCTGTACCGATCTACCCATTTATTTTTGCAGGCACTGATCTACTCATGTATTTTTGCAGGCACTGGTCTACTCATTTATTTTCTTTTAACACTGATCAGATGTAGGGCGGCCCTTTGAAGCCCCGTGGCAAGAGTTTAAACAGTTTTTTCCCCTCTAGCCATCAACTGGGACTCGGGAGGCAGCAATAGATTGGGGATGAGGCCAAATAAAAGGTAAGAATAACACGGGGGTGGGGGGTGGCGCGGGGGGGCAGTCATATCATCACCGCTACCGGCTCGGGAGAACTGGGCTGAACCAGGAGGAACCCACCACTGCTACAGGGACTCACAAAATTGTAGTATGTTGTACAGTTGAACCATAGCATGAAAAAACAGGGACCAAGACCTGATCAACAATTTAGTAATGCTGTCAAATAACCTAATCCGGGCATACTATTCTCAGCTGCAGCAGCACCTCCACCCCCTTTATCAAATTCAAATGTATTTATTATAGCCCTGAGGCCAGATACAAAGAATATATTTAATAAAAGAAGTATTACATCCTTCTATATATACATATATGTGTATAAGAGAAAAACAACATATATAACAGAATCTTGAAATAATTGAGAACATAGATACTAGAATTAATTCAAAATAAAATATTATTATCAGAAGTTCCAATTGTAAGCAAGGATATGGTGTGTTGTACAAATGGAGGCACAGAAAACTGAGCAACTTGAGAGGTTATTTTTGAGCCCTTTCTGAGAACAGTAGCATTAAATAGAAATTGCACTCCCTACCTGAAAATGTGTTCAAGACAGGATATATAAGGGTCTGTCTGATGTCCTTATATAGGGAACAGTAGAATAGCAAATGGACCTCCTTGATCTATTGCCATGTAATGCATTGAAAGCTCTTCTAAAAAAATGCTCAGAAATATTCAATATAGCTCGGAAAGCCATTCTGAGAATACACATAATGTGTATTATGTATAAATATTTGTCTCAGGTTTCATCATTTTTAACGCAAATTTACTAAATTTGAAGAAAATTTAAAATGCAAAACTAACTACAAAAATGCATAAAACATTCATGCTGGTAATGCAAAGATGAAGGACACTGCAATCCATCAGATGGCATTGATCCTTAGACATAGCTAACATGGCTTGGTAGTCTGATCCACCATCAGAAATGTTCGAATGAACAGAAAGGCAAGGGGCGCATTATAAAGAATCACAGAGATACAACATGTTTCTATTCAGTTTCCCCAGGCTACCTCAGCCTTTCTCACATTGGAGTGCTGCCAGTGATTTCTATACTCCTAATCCTCAGAAACGCAACACATTGAGGGGTAAACATTGCCGTCATGTTTATTTTTCTCCCACCATCCCTCCAGCTAATTCCACAACCTGGTGACGAAAGCATAAATTCTTTCCCTTCACAGATTGTGTTCCCTACCAAAACCAGCTTGGCTTCTGTACTTGCTATTGTTCTTGTTCATCGGGAGTGATGTGCTGCTATTCCTTAATGAGGCTATTCAGCCAACACAGTGGCTCTTTCTGTAGTGATGGGTTGCATGCCAGTGCTCCTTCCCTAGTTACAAATTTCTGTTGTGTGCTATCTGGAGAAGGCTTGGGGGAATAGGAGAACAAAACAGTTTGACGCTAATGTGTTATAATATTCATGGCCGCATACCGTACAAGCGACATTCTGCTTATCACCTGGCTGTATACTGCCCAGCCTTTTTTTTTTTCCTTCAATACTATTGTGGCTTGCATGATTTTAATCTTTGCAGGGTGTAGACAAGGTCCTGGCATTTGAATATCTTGCCCAAAGCAAGGGGCGGCGTTTAATAGCAGAGCAAACCTTTTGCCTCAATGCAAAGCAAGGACCTCTGGAGACCAAGAAATCATTATACATATGCATCATTGTAACGCTCTACTTTTTGGTAGATGCTGGGAACTTTAGTGCCAGCATTGTTTATCCCTTAAGTGAGCAAAGAAAGGGGTCACTGATGTGTAAATGATCTCTATGGTACCAGTGGCCCTTTCCATTCAGAATTTCATTGCCTCCTAGTTACTAAACTGTTACATCAAACACTTAGTAAATTGACAGGAATGTTGATGCCATGTCGATTCAGCAGGCTGTTGAATCTAAACTGGAAAG
Source organism: Ptyas mucosa (assembly GCA_012654045.1). Taxonomy (NCBI): domain Eukaryota; kingdom Metazoa; phylum Chordata; class Lepidosauria; order Squamata; family Colubridae; genus Ptyas; species Ptyas mucosa. The sequence continues at coordinate 6,838,956 of WNWU01000002.1, forward strand.
TTATTACTGTACTTACAGTGGGGCAATTCTGCACTTTACAAATGCTTCAGAGCGTAAGAAGCACAATAGAATACCTTTGCATTATTGGAACAGGGGCCTCCAAACTTGTCAACTTTAAAACTTATGGACCTCAACTCCCAGAATTCACCAGTCAGCATGTCTGGCTGAGGAATTCTGGGAGTTGAAGACTACAGGTCTTAAAGTTGCCAAGTTTGGAGATCCCTGATTTGGAACGCAAAGATACTATGCAACAGTAACAAAGAATATTTAAAAAGGGTAAACATGTATAATGGTTCCAAAGGATAAACCCAGACAGAGTCATCAACAAAAACCACTCAACAGGCAATCTAACCTCCCAGCTCCAGATCCTGGAGCACCTCTGTGTCTTCAGTGCTCTATGAAAGGCAAGCAGGATCGGGGGCCCATTAATCTGGACGGTATCATATTTTATTTTATTATTTTATTTTATTATTCATATTTCTATGCCGTCCACTCTCTGAGGACTCTGGGCGGCTTACACCAAAGACAGTATACTAAATAGCATATTGCCCCCAACAATCTGGGTCCTCATTTTACCCACCTCGGAAGGATGGAAGGCTGAGTCAACCTTGAGTCAGTGAGATTTGATCCGCTGATCTGCTGAACTAGCAGTCAGCTCAAGTAGCTGCAGTACTGCACCCTAACCACTACGCCATCTCAGCTCCTTAGCCGGCTGAGGAATTCTGGGAGTTGAAGTCCACAAGCCTTAAAGTTGCCACATTTGGAGACCCCTGCTCTAGAGGGCAGACACTGCTCAAAAAATAACTTCCATATAGACTGGATATAAAAGGGAGAGATAATTGTTTTTAAAACAGCTGCATTTCTCTTTATAGGTTCCTTGTGTGTGGAAAGTGTAGATTAAAGGGTTTTTCTTTCTATCATACAAAGCTGACTGAAATAATGCAGCCCATCTATAAGTTTAAATGCTTGGCAATGTAGCAATGGAATGATACAGTATGTCTGCTGCCCATAAATGATTTCTACATTTAGTCGCCCCTGAAAACCAACACCATTTGTAAAACCAAGGCAAATGAGTCACAACAGGGTCACTGTGTGCTTCTAGGTCCTGCCAGCCTTAAGCAATCCTATCTGAAAGCAAAAAATCAGGTTAAACTGACATCCATCTATTATAGCAAAATGTGTACTACAAGGGCCAAGTTGTGCTCTTAGATATAATTGCCAGCCATGATATCAGTGAATCCTGACAGCTGGAGAAATAGGTGGCTTTCCCTTTAAAGGAGATGATTGAAGAAAAAGCCGGACAATGAAATCCAGACCATGTGGCGCTTTGCTGCAGGACAAGTTTATGCTGTGTAAAATCAATCAATGAAATCTAACAGTGGCAGAAACGACTTTATGCTTCAGAAATTTGCAGCTTGACATCAGCTGAAACTGGAACTCCGTTGAAATTTTAATTAAACATTCTATCGAGATCCATATTCAGCCATTATCTGAGTAGTGGGGATCTCGTAGAACCATTTTGGAGGACACCTTAAGGATAGACAACTCAGAACTCTCCGAATTAAGGTTAGGGCAAGAAACACCACAGCTCCTTCTGACTGATGCTGGGTTGTGAAGACAGTTGGTCCAAAGCATCATTCTTCATAAAGGAAGCTCTCAAAAATCAACTCTTGCATACATCTGCACAGACAACATTATAGAGTTTCTCCGCTTACACATCATGACCATGATGGAGAGCTGATTATTATTAACACTTACACGTTTTCATTAGCAGTCCTAAGGAACTAAATCTAGAAATTATTTGGCTGGGTGACTGTATTTCGGGGCCAGGATCTATTGGCAAGACTAGCTGTGCAAAACAACAATGGAGAATGTGAAGATAGCAGCTGGATGCAGGCAGGGTTTCCCAATCTTGGCAGCTTTTAAGATGGGTGGACTTCAACTCCCAGAATTCCCCAGCCAGCAAATACATGCTGCTCTTTAGCAGAAAATGGATGCTTTCCTTGGTGTACATGTGTGTTCATCATATTCTTACAGAGAGGAATTCAAGGAACAAATAAAACAGGATAGAAGAGAGGGGACAGAGGAAAGAAACCTTCTGCAACTTCATTTCTAAATCTATGAATGAGGTTGGTTTCTGAATACTGTAAAATGTAATGTCTTCTATCTCTCTATCTCTCTGTCTCTCGCTCTCTCTCTTTTTCTCTTTTTCCTTGTCTTTTTTATCCCTATCTTTCTCTGTTTTGCTTTCTCTTAACAAAAATGGCTCTCTATCGCAAAGGCCTACTAGACAACTGAGATGCCAGGAAATCAGCACCTCGGGATACTTTCTCTTTTCTAGACATTTTGAAAAAGAAATCAAGACAGGGTGGAAACTAGCTCTGCAGAGTGACTGACATTTTCAACCTAAATATATATGCTGCCAGATCGGTCTGGAGCGGCAGCATAACGCAATGTTTAGAGATGTTGCACCAAAGCAGCAGACAGGAGGCAAAACCCAAATATTTATCTATTTGGACAGCAAATCTGAAGATGAGGAATGCCAACTTTCTAATCTGAACACTTTGGTTTATTTTAATCACCCAGTTTCCATATGCTAACCACAGGAAGAAAAATTTGCTTTTAGATTTTATTTTTCCCTGCCTCCTCAGGATTAAGCCTCTCTGCTGGCATCAACAGAGTTATGTTTCCCTTGAAAGAGAGGTATGTTTTCATATAAGTTATGCCTTTCCTCTTTGCCCATAGCAGTATTTCGACACCTCAGCCACTTTAAGATGTGTGGACTTCAATTCCCACAATTCCCCAATTATCATGATGACCTGGGGAATTCTGGGAGTTGAAGTCCACACTTCTTAAAGTTGCCAAGTTTGAGAAACTTGGCTCAGTTGTAGACCATTAAGGTAGCCCACTGACTGTGTGACATACTCACTGAGACAAATTAAATAGATTGGATTGGTTATACAATATGAATTATCTGCAGATACAACCCACCTATCGGTTATTCAAGTCATGCGTACCTGCAATGTAAAATCTCAGCAGGAGTTGTGTTTCTGTCAGCGAAGTCATTTATTTCTTTGAAGGTGTTTATTTTCTTCGGAAGGTGGGGGGGAAAGAAGAACTCCATTAGACATATTGTATTATGTTCAAATTAAGCAGACAATACAGCATAGCTTGTCAGTAATTTGAGAGGAATGAACATTTGTTCAGTTGGATACCCAATAGCAATTCAGAATGTAAAGATCTCATCCAGATTTATTGCCATTTTTGGGTAAAGAGCTGATGACTGAACACAGCCAGCATACACCTAGGGCAACATTTTAATATGTAACTGGGCAATTTAATTTGTTGCTGCAGTTTGTGATATTTTTCCCCCCTGGTTGGGTTTTTTGGAGTGGAAAAAAAAGACTATAAACATTGAGGCCTTTGCACAAAGAAATACATGGGCATTTTAAAAGCAATTATTTAAGTATGCAATTTATATGAAAACAATTTACCCTTGGACATTATCTCGGAACCCAAAATGCACCCGCAATTGTCCACGCCTTCCAGTTTGTGGCCATAATTTATTTTGATTGTGCAATTAGGAAAGAAGTGTCTTACTCATTTCCATCTCTCAAAGAGAAGCAAGACAAATTTGGCAGCCAAAATGTCAAGCTTGTAAAAAGAAGTACAACGTGGCTTTCTGCAATGAGAAAAATGCTACGGACGTGCTTACCTTTGTGTGGGTGAGTGAACGGATGCGTCCATTCACACACATAGAGGCAGATAAACAGAGATGTAGATCTGCACAAGATGGATCAGTTAGATATCTAGCTAAATGCTAGGCCCAGCTCACTGCTCAGAGCCTCTATTTATTGTGAAACTTAGCATTTGTATGTATAAGAAAGATTGTCTAAGGCAATTCCATAGCCTTAAAAATTGCTTGCTTTCCATACTCATATCAGCTTAAGAAATCACTCTTCTATCTTTGACAATGAAAATCGTCCCATGTTCTTTCTAGATAACAACTACAAGCGGCTTCAATTTATGTTTCCATATACTTGAGTAATTTTATTTAGGAGTCATTCAATCAGATGTTGGGAAGCGATCTTAGAAGTCATCTAGTCCAACCTCTTGTTCCATGCTGGAGTCCTTGCTTGCAATGAGCAGTTGGACCAGTGATGGAAGCATTAGTTCACCCTTGTTATCATTTGAGCTACAAAAGGGAAACTGACTAACTGTTGTCAGATTCAACCCAGCCTTTGTGCTTAGTCTCTATCAGGGGTGTCCAACCTCGGCAACTTTAAGACTTGTGGACTTCAATTCCAATGGCTGGCTAGGGAATTCTGGGAATTGAAGTCCGCAAGTCTTAAAGTTGCCAAGCATTCTGGTGTATAGCATAGCTGGCTTTAGACCAGGGGTGTCAAACTCAATCCTGTCATGGGCCGCATCAGGAATTTGTTTGCCCTTGGGATGCCAGAGTGGGCATGGCCTGGTCATCACAGCCAACTGGGTGGACATGGCTGGGACAGGGAGGGCAGGGACCGGTTCCTCGCCATCTCCGGGTCGGCCCCACGAGCCAACTCTGACACCTATCGTGGGCTGGATCTGGCTCAACAGCCATGTGTTTAACATGTGTGCTTTAGACTAAGGTCAGGTAGCTACTGGCCTGGAGCACCAAAGCTTAGCCAATGCCACCCCTCCTTCTGAATCATTCTAAAAATGCAAATATTTGTATCAATGACAGATAGATCATCAGTCAATATGACCTGGGGGTACCACATAATCTTGATCTGACATTGGTCTAAAGATATGCCTTTTCCCAGCCCAAATGTTCAAAGTTACAACGGCAGTGAAAAAAGTATCTTATGATTGTTCCTTGCACTTACAAGTGTCGCAGCATCCTTACAGTCATGTCATGTGATCCAAATTTGGGCACTTGCATGAATTTCTGATGTATTTCTCCAGCATCCTAGGTCATGTGATTGCCATTTGAGACCTTCCCAGCCGGCTTCCAACCAGCAAAGTCAATGGGAGAAGATAGATTTGCTTAACATTCACGTGATTCGTTTAACAACTGCATGGCTTCACTTAACAAATGTGGTGAAAAAAACCAATTGGGCATGACTCGCTTAGTAACCAACTTGCTTAGCAACAGACATTCTAGTCCCAGTTGTGGTCATAAATTGGGGACTACCTGTAAACCAAGCAAGTGAACTGGGAGGTGCAGTTGTGCTGAGAGGGGAGGATTGTTGTTTTTCTCCTTCTTCTTTGGGATTGTTAGCAAGAGCTGTGGAGCTTTCTGGCTTCCTTGCTGCTCTCACCTGCATGGCACATACAACCACACACACAAACAGGGTTGCACAGGCTCTTTTCCTCCTCCCCACTTTCATTTCTCTTTTCTCTGGTTTCTCCATGCTAGCTGGGAAATCCTAGGAGTTGGGTAAGAGTTTCGCATCTTAACATTAAAATTGCCAAGGTTGAGAATCACTGCAGTAGAGATTTTTTTTTGTTTCGTTGTTGTTGTTTTTTGTTTTGAAGTACAATTCTCTACCCCTCTCCCCTTCCTTTCCCTTCCCCGAATGTGCAGTTTTTTCACTGCTTCAGCAGCTCTGGTTCAGCAGGGGTGAAGGACAGCAATCAGAAAGGAGAGGGAGCATGCTTGCCATATCACACATTGCCCACATCAGGAAGAAGTGCAGTACACTGACTATGCCAACTGAGGTTGAGTGGTGGTGGGGGAAATAAAGAAGAAATGAAATATATACAGATGGCCAGAAGTCATTTTGTAGTGGACAGAATCTAACAGAATAACAGAGTTGGAAGGGACCTTGTAAGTCATCTAGTCCAAACCCCCCCCAAAAGCAGGAGACCCTACACCATTTCTGACAGATGGCATAGTCTCTTTGTGAAAGCCTCCAGTGATGAAGCTCCCACAACTTCTGAAGGCAAGCTGTTCCATTGGTGGATTGTTCTCACTGTCAGAAAATTCCTCCTTATTTCTAGAGTGAATCTCTCCTTAATCAATTTCCATCCATTATTCCTTGTCTGGCCTTCAGGTGCTTTGGAAAATAGGTTGATCCCCTCCTCTCTGTGACAGCCCCTCAAGTATTGGAACACTGCTATCATGTATCCCCGGTCCTTTTCTTGACAAGACTAGCCATGCCCAATTCTTGCAACCGTTCTTCATATATTTTAGCCTCCAATCCAGGGGTTGGTTCTGCCACTGGTTCGCAACAGGAGCATGCGTGAATGCGCAAAAGCTTCTGCGCATGCGCAGATCATCTGTGATGACATCTGGCCAAGTGGGTGGAGCCTCCCACCACCGTTACTAAGTTCACAAGTTACTACCCCGTTCACAAGTACCGGACTGAACCAGGAGCAACCCATCACTCCTCCAATCCCTTAATCATCTTTTGTGCTCTGCAGGCAAGTTGTGGAGGCAGGCATACATTCATGTCCTCCTTGAAGTGAGACATCCCTATGCTGGTCTGGAGGAGCTGTAAGAAAGAGATCTCAATCAGCTTTAAGCATGAACTTGGAGCCTGAGTGGCATAGGAGGCTAATGCCTCCTACTAAGGCAGCATTTAACATCCAGCTGCCTGCAATTACTGCGAGTTCAATTCTCATCAGGCTCAAGGTTGACTCAGCCTTCCATCCTTTCTAAGGTAGGTGAAATGGGGACCCAGATTGTGGGGGCAATAAACTGACTTTGCATAAATATACAAAAGTATGAACGCTATTGCTTAACGCATTGTAAGCCGCCCTGAGTCTCCGGAGAAGGGCGGCATATAAATTAAAAAAAATTTAAAAAAAACTTCTTCCAGTGCTATATTTTTTTTTGTTTTTGAGAAACAAAATAAACTCTGTTGAAAAAGAAACTCTCTCTTCTGTCATTAGAATTTCAGAAGATGGGAAATTTAAATTTAAATTCCTTTTGTTGGCATATTTATGTTATTCACAAGCCATTACAGAATTTTCTTGGACATTCCATCAGAGAGGAGAAAACACATTCAAATGATGGTTATTACAATAAAAATATAATCACTCTCTGAAAATAAAGCACACTACGATGTCACTGAGACCACATTAACAATTCAGAACAGAGAAATACCAGGAAGGCATTGTAACAGAAAACAGCTTTTCATTTTCATGGATATTCTGGAGAAAACTAATTCAAAAAGAAAACCCCCAACATTTCTCTGTCTCTGCAATGAAGAAATATTTGTCAAATCTCAGATGCTTGGCCTAAGGATAAATTTTAACATTCACAGCACTGGTTGCTTGAAGCAAAATCTTGGTGGCAACTCCATGTCAAAAGGAATCTTCTTCCATCCTTTGAAAACCGCCTCATGAATTGTGACATAAGAATTTACTATCTCTTGGCAAGCCTCCATCTCAGGAACCATTACTAACATCCACAATATTGACAGTGGCTCCCAACAATTCACCGATGGAGAGGCTATCAGTACTTTTTCTTCTCCTAAATTGTCATGGTGGCTTTCCAACATACAAATATTTTTCTACAGCTGGCAAGGGTGATGAAACAAATAGATCTGGATACTAAATTGGTGCGGAGAGAAAAGAGAGATGCAGCCAGGTGTCATCATTGTGGTACCACTTTAAAAGAAGATGCTCATCAAAATACTAAAATGCGGCAAGTGTCAGGCCTGAAAGCCATCTTTTTCATTGGATCTTCAGGCCTGCCACATTTACTACTGTGGGAAACTGGGAGGGGGGAATTGTGTGGAGCCAGGGTGATATATAGTCATAATAACATTCCTTTCTCAGAGAGTCAAGGACATCTTGCCCTGCACCTGGAAGGCTGGAACTGGGAGGCATCTCCAAGTGGGACGGTGCTTTGATTGGACCATGTGATGGACATGTGGGTGCTGGGCAGGGTCTTGGACTTTCCTTTGGGTGTGGAAAACCTGGAAACTTACAGATTCGGGTTTTCCCAGATGTGTCATTATGACATCTCTAATAAAATGGAACTTTGAGGAACTTCAAGCTTCAGAGTATTATTTTGTTGGGGGTGTTACTTGGAACCCTGACAGCAAGGTCATTTTACTCATGTGACCCATTATCTTTTTAAATTTGGATCTATATCTACAGCTCATAGAGCAGTGTTTCTCAGTCTTGACCATTTTTAGCTGTCTAGACTTCAACTCCCAGAATTCTCCAGCTTAAAGTAGCCAAGCAGCTCTACTGTCATAGAGTTAAAAAAAAAGAAACAGCACAGACAGAAAGAAAAGGTGAAAAAGCCAGTCAGTTTGCTTTAAAGCTTTATTCTATTTTTGGGGGGTGTCTGCTAAAATATTTGTATGCTTATGACAACTCAAGGTACCTTTCCATTTCCGCATCCTATCAGACCTGCCCCTGCTTAGATATATAGGAAAGATCATGTAGTTATTTAGCCTCTGGAAACTCTGACCAGGAGGCCCAAAGAGTCTTTCAAACTCAGCCATTCCCTTCTAGGAACTTCACTCCTCAGGACCTCAGTTACTTCCTCACTCCCAGTTCTGTCATTCACGGGGGAAGGACGATCTGCCCCTCCCCTGTTTGAACAAAGCAAGCTTGAAATTGTAATTTAAAAGGGCTGTAGTCAAGAATTAATCGTTAGTTACACATTGCAAAGAAAGGGAAAGGTTAAAAAAAAAGAAATGCATGCAGAAAGAAAAGCATTCAACCTTTATTTATTTTATTTTCTGGAAGAAGAATTCCAGAAAGTAAAGACACAGAGAGAAAAAATGAGACATTAATTGAATTCTCTTTTGCTTCAGTTTGATCATTACTGCAAGAGGCTTTCCGTAAAGGAACTTTGATAGACAAAGATTGCTCATCCCTGATTTTAAAAAGTAACTTCTACCTTGTCTTTTGGACCCAGCATCTTTCATTTGGCTCCCTTCACTTGGGAGGACCATCATTCCAGCATCTTACAAATAAATATAAGCCTTCCTTTACAATAGCTCTCCCAAGCTCTTCTTTCATACAATGACTTTAAGTATTAGAGGAACTCATATTTGAAAATAAAATCCCTTAGCACAGGGATCAGCAACCCGCAACTCTGGAGCCGTATGTGGTTCTTTCATCCCTCTGCTGCAGCTCCCTGTTGCTGGTCAGCTCCACAATTGATAGGGCTTTCAGTTAGGACAGGTAGAGGAAAAAGGATGCCGCGCTAGGAGGAGACTCTATGGTGAGGAAATTGACTTCCAGTCGGCAGAGGAAAAAGGACGCCACACTAGGAGGAGACTCTATGATGGGGGAACCGGACTTCCAGTCAGTTCCAGAATTGAACGGGGGTTTCCGGTTAGGACCTTTGTAGAACCTCTTGAGTGTTTAAGGTTGCCGACCTCTGCTTTAGCAGATGATGCAATTAGGAGTCCCCAACCCCCCAGACTATGGCCCATTATCGAGCTGTGGCCTGTTCAGAACCGGACCTCAGAAGCGTCAGGTGAGCACACGCATGTGCACAGTTCCATTTGTACAGTCACACAGGTGGGCAAGTGCATGTGCAATTCAATTTGTGTGAGTGGTGGGCAGTGGTGGGTTCCTCCCGGTTTGGCCCCATTTGGCCGAGCTGGTAGCGGTGACGATATGACATCACCGAACTGGTTCTCTTTGTTCGGGAGTTGAGTCCTCTCGCCCCCCCCCGTTATTCTTACCTTTTATTTGGCCCCACCCCCAATCTATTGCTGCCTCCCAAGTCCCAGCTGATCAGCTAGAAGGAAAAGAACTGTTTAAACTCTTGCCGCGGGGATTCAAAGGGCCGCCCTACAGCTGATCAGTGTTGAAAGGCAGTGTGGTGGTAGATTGTTGCCTCCAAAAATGAATGAGTAGACCGGTGCCTCCAAAAACAAATTAGTACACCGGTGCTTCCAAAAACAAATGAGTAGACCGGTACAGCTCTGCAAGCAGTTAAAAGCCTGGTAGACCAGTACCTCTGCTAAATCCTAAAGAATTGTCACATGACCATCAAGCCACACCCATAAAATAAGCCATGCCCACAGAACCAGTAATAAAAAAATTTAGAACCCACCCCTGGTGGTGGGTGCACGTGCATGCTGTGTGCACAAATGGAACTATGTGTGAATGCTCACCCACCGTTTGTGTGGAACAATCCCACCGCCACCCACCACCCACCCACAAAGCCAGAAAGGTTGGAGACCACTAAGTTAGATCATAGATGCTTTGATTTTACTACTCTTGTTTTTTTTTCCCGCAGTAAGAGGAGCAGCCTTCCGAGTAATTTTTCACTTGATAAGTGATTGAAACTCAAGTGGGGATAATGACACACCAGTGAAGCTCATTTTTAAAGACCTTTGGGTTCTACTGAATTATTCTGACCTGCTATTTGACATCTAAACTCTAGAAAGAAATCCCGAAAAATATTATATACATTTCTCCATAGAGAGCATTTTGTACTGTCCTTCAGGTTTCATTCTCTGCATAAAGAGTGGCTGATTTCTACCTAGCAGCTGACCAGTTGCAGCAAATTAGTTTCATCCCTTTTTAATCTCTACCCTAGAGATCAAAAAAATCCAGCGCTGTGTAGTGGTTTTGTGAATTTAATTGAATGGCATTGGAAAAGGTAATGCAGAATGAAAATTCTAATGTCATATAAAAGGTATCTTTCACAGTTTTACTATGGTTAAATGAATTTTTCAAGTAGTTGGGGGCCTTTTGAAATTAATGGCCTATTAGAAGAGGAATCACATACTGAGAATAAATGCTCAGCTTGAGGCCATTACATTTTGAATCAGAATACATTTCAAAGATTACAAGAAAAAGTGTATCACGCTGAGTGCCTGACATAGAAGGTCTTTCTTGTTAATTACTTAACCCCCAAAGTAGTGCCTAAAAAGCAGGATTCTGTGTTCTCCGATTATGAGTAGAACAGAGCCCATAATTTGCATTAGGTGCGATATTCCAGCCTTTGTCTTGAAAGAAAAGAAATCTTTCCAGCCCATATGACTGCCAAAAAAGGCTTGAAATTATGAACAGAATCTAGTTCAGTCGATTTGTAAGGCTCTGTAACTTACATGTTTCAGCATTTTTAAAAAGTATAAAAATATGAGATGGAAGCTTCTGAATCTGAATTAGGATCCTCTGCCACTATATCTTGAAAATATTATTTGTTGCGCATAGGTAACTTTCCCTACCATCCTGTTTTAGATCCAATCCGAATTGGGGAAGGTCAGCTACAGGTAGTCCTTATTTACTGTCTGCTTGTTTAGCAACCATTTGAAGTTACAGTGGCATTGAAGAATAGAATAAGATAGGAGAGGAGAGGAGAGGAGAGGAGAGGAGAGGAGAGAAGAGAAGAGAAGAGAAGAGAAGAGAAGAGAAGAGAAGAGAAGAGAAGAGAAGAGAAGAGAAGAGAAGAGAAGAGAAGAGAATTTTTTATTGGTCAAGTGTGATTGGACACACAAGGAATTTGTCTTGGTGCATATGCTCTCAGTGTACACAAAAGAAAATATTAAAAAAAAGATAAAAGAAAAGGAGATTTACTTGAATTCTTACCCTGGAAATTGTCCAGATTAGCAGTAAAAAGAAATGGAAGTAAAATTGCAAAACAAAAGAATTCTGAATTTGCAAATAATCCAGGGAAATGGTGTCATATAAATTGAGGGGGGAAAATAGAAAAATAAATTTACAAGATGGAAACACCATATTAACCAACAATTCAAAGATGCAAAAAAATTATCAAATTATGTAAAGTTGTTCTGGTAAAGTTTGACAAATGTTTAAAGAAACAAAAACTTACTGAAGATTGCAGGAAAAAAGAAACAATGAATGGACTTACAATAAGGGATGCTTATGAAGTCATTAAAAAAAGGGCAGAAATAGGGAAAGCTCCTGGAGCAGATAGTGAACCAGCCACTTATTATAAATATTTGAAGATAAATTATTGCAACCATTACAAAAAATGAAGAATTCCATTTTACTGTTTTATTAATACTTGGATATTAGTATGATTAATATGAACTGTATGTTAATTCAAAACAATTATGTTATGACATGGAATGAAATTAAGAAGGACATGTTAAGATTGGAGAAATTACAACTGTCACTGTTGGGAAGAATCTCTGTTCTAAAGTGATTGTATCACCTAAAATGATGTTTTCTTTTGTTTTCAAAGAATACCTATTTTGAGAATCAATCTACCATTTAAATAATGGCAGAAAGATATATCTAAGTTTGACTGGCATGGGGGAAAGCCAAGGGTTGAATATAAAGTTCTCCAACATGCAAAGGTGTGAGGAGGATTGGGATTTCCTGATTTAAAACTGTATTTTGCAACCAGCTGTTTGGTTTGGATAAAAGAGTGGATGCTGCTGAGAAATAAAACAATTTTAGAAATAAAAGAGAATTATCTGAAGTTTGGATGGCATGGTTTTCTAAAGTAAAATAAAGTTAAGGTTAATATTTTAGAAAACATTATGTCAAAAGTACTGCATTGAGAATATGGAATAGATATAAACACAGACTGTGCCTAAAAGTTTCTTTATGGCTGTTAGTACAAGAAGCATTTTAGAGGAAAGAAACAGCATTGTTATGGTTAACCTATCTTGTTGCAACAAGAAATTGGAGACTATAAGGTGAAATCAAGAGAACAATTGCAGAGGGGTTTAATTTTCAATGGTTTTTGTAAGCATAGTTGGGAGACTTAAGGCTGATAAAAGGACATTTGGAATGGAGCAACATTTGAAGTTGAATTATACATAAATGCATATACAGTAATTGCATTTATATATAATTGTATAAAATTGTATAAATTCTTGCTGAAATTTGAAATGTAGGACGAATAAGTGAAAGAGTGTATATTAAAATGAGATAATCATTTTGACATAAAATTGTTGGAACCATGGGAAAATATGTGGTCGAAAGGATTGAAATTCACATTGAAAATTTCTAAAAAATGAAGTACTATTGGTATATGACTCGGGAAAAATTATCCAGTATGTATAAGGTCACTTCAAATTTCTGTTGGAAATATCATGGAAGGGTCATTTAATCATACTTAGTAAACTTATTGAAAAAATAACATAAAATTTTGGATTTAAATACATACATTGATGAGCCAGTTTGGTTTAGTAGTTAAGGCTAGAAAGTTCTAGTCTTTCCTTGGGCACAAAGCAGGGGTGAAATCCAGCAGGTTCTGACAGGTTATGGAGAACTGGTAGCGGAAATTTTGAGTAGTTCGGAGAACTGGCCAATACCACCTCTGACTGGCCCCAGAGTGGGGTGGGAATGGAGATTTTGCAATATCCTTCCCCCAGGAGTGGGGTGGGAATGGAGATTTTGCAGTATCCTTCCCCTGCCACGCCCAGCAAGCACACCACATCCACCAAGCCATGCCCACAGAACCGGTAGTAAAAAAATTTGGATTTCACCACTGGCACAAAGACAGCTGGGTGACCTTGGACAACTGACTTTCAGTTTTGATAGCAACTCTTGCTTCAAGGCCATTCCTTCTGTCCTCTACAGTATTTTTTTTTAATTTCCCCAGCACAAATAAACTGGGTGACAAAGGAAGAAAATAAATATGGAATACAACGTTGATTGAAGCTTTGAGTTTTGTGCTCCACCACAAAATTCAAAGCTCAAAAAGGACTCAGCCCTTTGGGGTAGATCAGATTAGGAAACCAATGCCATGTAGATCAGTGTTACTTTAATAATAAAGATATAGTAATAGAATCTTGCATGTCTGAATGTGTTACTCTTTAGGCTTTCTTGGGTTATAGTTTTGCCCTGGACTCAAGTTTCTTTTATCTGATTGTTGCCTTAGTGACAGCTCTTCTTCCTGTTCCTCAAGATCATTGCTTTTACCCACTATATCAGGCTGTGGGAGGATAGATTCCAGGGCAAATTGAGAAGGCCCTCAGATTTCAAACAGATATATTTCTTCATATTGTCAAATGAGTTTTCTTCATATAATACACATGTCTAGTTTTGGACCAATAATCTTTGAGTAAACCATAATCTGTTGAAGCTCAGCTAAGTCCTTTCTGATTAGGCCACTGAGGTTTGAAAGAATAATATTGCTTCTTGCTCCCCA
>WNWU01000002.1:6853006-6885532 GCA_012654045.1 Ptyas mucosa
AATTTTTTTTACTACTGGTTCTGTGGGAGTGGCTTGGTGGGTGTGGTGTGGCTTGGTGGGCGTGGCAGGGGAATGATACTGCAAAATCTCCAATCCCACCCCAGGGGAAGGATACTGCAAAATCCCCATTCCCCCTCCACTCCTGGGGGAAGGATATCGCAAAATCTCCGTTCCCACCCCACTCTGGGGCCAGCCATAGGTGGTCTTTTCCGATTCTCCGAACTACTCAAAATTTCTGCTACCGGTTCTCCAGAACCTGTCAGAACCTGCTGGATTTCACCCCTGCCCCATACATATAAGAAACCGTTCTGTTTTTATATTTGAAATGTGAGGTATCTCTGCAATTGTCAATGCAGATCTACTGAATGATGGTGAGATGTTGGACTAGACCAAAACAACTAGGTTCAAGTCTCCACTTGATTGTCTTTTCCCGGAGAGAAATTGGCTCAGTCATTATTTCCTAGCCTAACTAACCTCATACTGTAGATTATACTTCTGAGGACAAGATGAGGGAAGATCTCCATGTACACAAACTGAGTTTTTAGATGGGCAGGTTGGAAAAACAACAGCCCCAGAAACAGCAACAAGTATATGATCTATAGCGTGCTCTGTATGACAGATTGTTAGGCCATTTGTTGATCTCCAGGGTCAGTTCGGAAGACAATGTTAGCCATTAAGGCATACAATGTGTGTGTGTGTACATGTGTATCAGGAGTGGGTTCTACTTACTTTTACTACCGGTTCATAATGGGATTGCGAAGCTTCTGAACATGCACAGATCGCCATTGATGACATCTGGGGTGGTTGGCGTGGCCTCCCGCCAGTTTTACTACCAGTTCTTGCGAACTGGACCGAACTGGAGGCAACCCACCACTGGTATGTATGTATATGTATATTTATTTATTTATTATTTATTTATTTATTGGTTTGATTTATATGCAGCCCTTCTCTGGAGACTCAGGGCGGCTTACAATGCATTAAGCAATAGCCTTCATACTTTTGTATATACCTGCTTAGTAGGGCTTTCAGCCCCCCCCCTAAGTGGTGTTCTTTTTTATACAAAGTCAGCTTATTGCCCCCGGATCCTCATTTTAGCTACCTCAGAAGGATGGAAGGCTGAGTCAACCTTGAGCCAGGTGAGATTTGAACTCACAGTAATTGCAGGCAGCTGGCAGCTAAGTGCTACTTAACAGCACTTTAGTCTGCTGCTCCACCAAGGCTACATGTATATAGTTCAACAATATGTATATAGTATAGTTCCACAATATACATATACTGTACACATGTATGCATGCATGCATGCATGCATTCATACATACATATAAAATAGAGCAGCATGGCTGGAGATAGGTCTTGCTTTCCTTGCCTGTACATGTTGGCACAGGAGATCTGATGTCTCAGAAGATGCCCACAAATATGTAATCTGGCTCTGTATTAAACAAAATCTCTTAAATTTGATTGAAAGAGAAATGGAAAATTTAGAGCATTAAAAACTGTCTTTTTGCTGTGGTGGTGGTGAGAAGGAGGGAGAATTGAATGTGAATAAGCAGAAGAAGCAGAAAACATGGCATAGCTCAGCCATGAAATCAGTGCTGGAGGCAAAGATAGGAACAAAGAGGATCTGAAGAAGCCCAGATAAGAGCTGAACAGAATTGCTCTAATAAAGGACAGAGAGAAAAGAGTTGGGGGGGGGGGGAATGAAATAGCTCAGTCAAAAATGAGAAGGTGGGAAAGCTAAGATGTTCCACTCAGTAACATTTTGCATTAATTAAGAAGATAAATAATGAGGTTCATCCAGCAGCGTGGCAATGGATTCACTCACATCGTCTGGCTTTTCCATCTCCTTGCCTCCTTTCAGTTCCTCCTCCTTCCCTGCTGTGAGTTCATCCATTCTGGTTTTCATTTAGGGGACATGGGGAAACAAAGGGAAGAAGAAAAATCCAATGAAATCATCTATGTTTGTGTCTTAAATAATCAGAAACAAGAGAATATGTCAATCTCACAGTTGATTTGGATTTGCTTCACAAATTAAATGTTTTGAAACCTGTGATGGAATCTGTTCTGACCTGGGTCACACTGGCAGGTGTAGGTACCAATAAATTCTGTTTATTGCACAGCTATACCACAGCAGATGGCCCTCCAATGGTGCCGGTAAAGCTCCACCCCAATTTTCCCTGAAACCAGCCACACGAAGACAGTGCAAACTGGTCACACAAACTAGGGCCAAAAGTCACTTCAGAGTTCACAAAGCAAGGTCTGAGATCCACAAGGCTGAAACATGATCCAAAATCCACAAAGCAGAGTTTATAAATGCCAGGAAAGTGGACACCAAAGCAAATGATTATTCCCAATGCACCTTCCCCCTGCATTTGGCTAAATCAGCCCAAGCATATGTTCCTTGTGAGGAGGGGGCAGTGGTGGGTTGCTACCAGTTCGCACAGGAGCAGGTGAACCGGTAGCAGTGGAGGGTGGCTCCACCTACCCACCCAGATGCTTCTGTGCATGTGCAGAAGCGCCATGCACATGCATGAGCGCAAGCACGCACACGAGCAAACCAATAGTCATGGGATTTGGACCCCGCCTGTTCTATCGGGAAAACAAGGCATGGACGACAGAGGCCAGGCTGAGAGAACACAACGTTTATTGCTAACACCAACAGCTAACAGACAAGGCAACTCCGCGCAAGCTAGTACACTGACAGACTGTTGCTGTCTGACAGCTCCTTAAATAGCTGAGCTGTCAGATGGAGGAACCAATCAGAGGGTAGCCCTCTCTTTTGGCTGCTCGCGTCTTAACCAATCAGCAACGAGCTGTAACCAACTTGCTCGGGCGGAGTCATAAGTGCAAGGACTCAACACCGCCCGTGGGAGGGGGGGGCTGCTTCCTTACAAACAGCCTCGCAGACCTCCTCTGTACTTCCCACTCCTCTGCTCCCTACACCCACAGATCAGGTAGAAGAAGTAGCCATTCCTCATTGGGGGTGATCTGTTGCCTTTCATCGCTGCTAACCATCAGCAGCTGATCCTCCACTGCCTTTCTTAGGGCGGGTGGTTTCCATCATGTTAACAACTTTCCCCAATGCTGGAGGGGCCTGGAATGCATCATCCTCAGTCCCTGGGCTCTCTGGACATTTCTGGGCAGACATGCCATCCCTGTCAAATAGTCTCAGTTCCAGCTCCACCTTCTCCTCCGAACTGGCTTCCAAGGGGGCCATCACAGACCCTTGCAGTGAGTTGAGAGGAAGGAGGGAAATGACTGAGTAGCCTTGAATACCTTTGGGGAAGAAGGGGCTGAACGGAGATCCTTCCTAAAACTCAATGTCAGATGTGAAGAACCAGAAACAATAACAGTGAGCTGACCAGAATGGTATGTTTATTGTTGCTCGCCTATAGACAAGAATCTTATGCACAACTGCATAATTACTAGATGTGTCCACTGTAGCTATATGTCCATAACTATAACATTTGTCCATTGCCTTGTTAACAGAAGTTACAGCAAAGTTTTAGGGAGGATCTTTCATCAGCCTCTTGCTCCTCACAAGGGACTCAAGGCTACATAGCCATTTTATTCCTCCCCTAAACTCATTGCCAGATTCCACCAGAAAACCCCAGCATAAAATAAAGATTTTTCCATCATCTGTAACCTACGTTTCTACATAGTGAATAAAGGTGAAGGGTAAAAAATAATACAAATCGAGCTGGGAATAAATTATGGGATTAACAAAAATGATTAGAAGTGTCCAGGATGTTTCTCTTTGTCCATAGCCTTCTTAGCAGAAGTTACGTTAAAAACAGCTGAGGAATAAAAGCTAATTTATGCCTACAGTGGAAGTTAAATGGCAATAATATTGTAATTTAACTTTTTCTCTCATCACACAAGTTAGGACTATATCACTGCATGTGATATTAGTATTAGTAGATTTAATATAAATAATATTTGTAACCTATTCAACTTTTTATCTTAAAGGAAAATAGATAATACAATGGAAAACTTGCAATATTCAACGTATATGAATAACATTTAAATAAGTATTAACTCCTAAAGTTCTAGTTTCTCCTAAGGTGGTCATACTCTTCCAAACCCTAATCTGGTAAGAAAATAAATATGAAAAACAGAAACCACCAATAAAATGCAGCAAATCTAAGAAAAGTAAATTCTACTGAATGGTGTAATGTTTATTCTCTGAAATTCATGCATACTTATATCATAATGCTTTGACTTTCACTGCTCAATGTTTTGATGTCTTTAACCTTTTGGTTGTTTTATGTTATTATTTATGATACTGTGAGCCACTCGGAGTCACTGGAAATGGGGCAACATATAAATTTAATCAATAAATATTATAGTTCAAGAAATTTTAGAAAACATTCTGAGATTCAAACTGGATATATTCATAGGAGACTATATTCTACAGGTAGCTTAAATTTTTGAGATTCTTTTCCCTGCAAGAATGGACAATCTAATTCACTCCCAATGAATGAGATCTGAATGTGAAGCATCTCTCTAATTCAATTTAGACACTTGCCATATCTTGCCTCTTCATCTGGGGTATTCTGGGAGTTGAAGTCCAGACATCTTAAAATGGCTACTGTTGGAAAACACTGGCCTAGAGATAGGGCTGGGGTGCTCCTTTAAGCATTTTTCCCAATTGTGAATCTGTATTAGGAGAATGGGTCAGCATTCATGACCCATTACTTTCCTATTTCTCCGACAAACAGTCAGAACTGGAGAGGTTGTTTGGCAGCACACAGACTTTTGTTTCATTCACAACCAAAGGAAGGAAAATCATAGAAGTAAAGCAGTAATGGGTTTCACTTACCTTCACTACCGTTTCGGAACTGTGAGCGTGCGTGCGTGCATGCATGCTTGCTTTGCTCACCTGCAGTGTTTCTTCACATGCACAGAAACTTTGCGCATGCGCAGAGCGTCCATGATGACATTTGGGCAGGTGAGCGGAGCCTCCCACCACCGCTGCTACCAGTTTGCCCAAACCGGGGTGAACCGGTAGAAACCCACCACTGAAGTAAAGGAAAGAAGAAAATCTTCATTTCTTTTTCCTGGATATACCTTAGGAGGCTATATATTATTCATTTTTGAATAATCCACATACCCACTGGTGTTCTGCCTGTCTAGTAAAAGTATCAAGTGCTTAAAAGCTGCTTTTGAAATTCCTTTTTAAAAACAATGCAAGGACATCTATACAAGTTATTTCTAGGGTTTGTGAAACAATCTTTTTATGTACAGTATGACTACAAGTGTGAGATAAGGTTTTGAATAATGAGTTTCTCAGCAAAAAAAAAACCATTAACCGATATAAAAAAAAATAATGCTGCAGTGAAATGCAAATAACTACAACACTAACAAAGCAATACAGTAGTGGTTAGACAATTTTAAAAACTACATACATTTTAGTGATTAAAACAAATTAAACCTAAAAGAAAGAAGAAGAAATAAAAAAGAAGAAAATCGATATGGTCTCTATTTGGTATGTGGGATTAAATCCATGTTTAAGTTTATATTAAATCTAGATCATCTACAAATATATTACTTCATCTTCTACTTTTAGAATACAGACTTTTGAAAAATATGTACCAGGTTCATAACCTCAACCCATATTTTAATATCAAGAGGATATGTTTCTTTCCATTTGTATAAGATTCTTCTTCTTGGCAGGCTCCGTGGTAGACCAATGATTTTAAGAAAATAACAAAATCCATATTTTAACCATAAGATCGTACTTATATCTTTATTATATGTCTTTCAAAAATTGTATCAACATGCTATAGTTTGAAATCAAAACCTAGCTACAGTATGTTTGGCGAAGACTAAACAATACGATCTTCGTCAACCTTCTTATAAAACTAGAATAAAATAATGTGATGGCCTATCTCTTTGGAACAGTCTTTGATGGGTTTAATACAGATAACATATTTTCATGAATGGACTTAATTCCTAAATCATTAGAAGTATGTTTTACATTTTATTAAATTACAATCCCGTTGATTTTTCAAGATTGCAAATTCCAATTCTTTGTTCCAAATTTTAGATATGTAAATAATGCTAACTTTCATTCAATTTGTAACACCATATAACATTGAGTTGTTAATTTTACCTCAAACACTGAATCTCTTAAAGATCCTAAGCTTCTGGGCACCTCTGAGGTTTAAAGCATCTAGGCCATGCTATTTTTTTCAATACATTGTATAGCTTGCTAAGCAAATACTATAGGTAAATCAAGTTTAAGAATATTATCTCTCAAAAACTTTACAACAATCATTATAAATTAACTAATTTAAGGTATTTATCCCTTGTATATCCTAGGCACTCCAGTACAATATTTTCCTGCTATTTTCTGGATTAATCCACAGCATCAGTTTCTTGTGTTTTGGTGCAGTGGCCTAGTGATGGCGCTCTTGCCTTACAATCAGGAGGCTGTGAGTTCAATCCTAGGTAGAGGCAAGTGTTTCTCTCTCGGGGCACACTGAGAATATATCTGCTGAAAAAAACTCCACATTGGCGACAGGAAGGGCATTCAGCCAGTAAATCATTAGCTCCATTAAGTTGCCCAGACTCCACCCTGCAAGGAATTATGGGGTCGTTAAAAGAGGATGATGTTCAATTACTTGTGGTTCAAAACTGCAATGTCCCTGAGATTGGTCATAAGAACGAATGACTGCAGGGATGTTTACAGCAGCCATAACTTTGAGATTTGATCATAAGTAGCTTTTGGGGGGGAGTGGTCCACTGTGCAGCCAATAAGTGACTGGTCGTAAGTCGAGGACTACTGTATTTATTAATAGACCTATCAACTTCAAAGCTGGAAACAGAGGTCCATATTTACTATATTAAATCCTAAAATTTGCCAATATATTAGAAAAGTCACAAGCTAACTTTTTAAATAGGTCCAAATATGCTGCAAGCTACCACATGCTCCCATCTGATTCCTGTCAAACATATCCTACATATTATTTTTTTTAAAAAAAAAGAATTACAGTCACAAAGGAGTTATTTACACTATCCAAATATATTTCTTTCCAGGCTGTTGTGGCTGAAAAAGCAAATATTTTGTATGGTAAAAGCTCCACCAGTGTGATCATTGTCCTCTTGAGCTTTGTTTCCTTCTGTTATGCTCAAAATTCTTGACTTTCCTCCTTGCTAACTGAATCAACAGAAAGCTGTCTCTCTCCACTCCTTCATTTTTTTCCTCATCACTAAGCAAACATGGTTTTTAAATGTTGTCTGTCAATATGTGCACTGACACAGTGATAAGCTATTGAAAATGACTTGCAGTCAAGGAGGTGAGCATGTATGTGCAAAGAAAGCCCGAAGTGACAAGAGAGGAAAAAGTGCACTGCTTTTGAATCCTAGCTGGGAGTTTTACAGATGAACTTGAGAAGGGATGGAGATGGAAGAAGAGAGTCTACAAATGTCCATCCCAGGGGTGGATTCTACTTACCTTTACTACCAGTTTGCAACAGGACTGCCCGCGCTTCTGCGCATGCGCAGATCACCCATGATGATGTCGTACCGGGTGGGCGGAGCCTCCCGCTGGTTTTACTACCGGTTCTATAGAACCAGACCGAACCGGGAACAACCCACCACTGATCCACACACAGAGGACAGAAACAAAGGCAAAGATGTACAAAGCTGTGACAAAGTTGAAGAACCAAGGAAAAGAATCTTGGGGGGTGGAAGCAAAAATCACCTTGAACCTGACAACAGCCGATTCTTCCCTCCAGGAAAGGAGATGATCTGAACTTTTTAATGATCCCAGAAATAAAATGTTTCAGTAGAGGGAAACAAACTTTTCAAGCTCAGGAAAAATATGACAGACTCAATCACAAGGTGAGCTTTACAGAGAGGCTATGCCTTAAGAGTGATGTCAAACAATGCTTAATGAAGAATTCCGATGGCGCAGTCACACCCTTGTGCATAAAATGCCCCAGATAATGTAGCATGGAACCCCATTATGATCTAAAGGTCCTTCTCCGTGGATTTGTTTCCAAGGACAGAGGAACACAGAGAAAGATACATCTCTACATTCTTCCTTCTGACAATCAATTCATATATAACCTGTCACTGTTTGCTCTCTGATTGTGTACTTATCAACACCGAACTCCCACAGCAGAGAGATTGTAACTAAAAGACTTTACAGCGTGGAGAGAACTGATGATATGTTTCTCTGCATATTAGTGCTCTTTGTCTCGGGAAGCGGGCAGTGGCCCTGTATTGACAATTCCCAAATCGTCTGGATAGATACTACAGTTCTCAATGCAAACATTTCTAGCCCAGTATAGTACTGAGTCAGACAAATGTAGCAGCCAGCTGCACCAGTAATCTAAGAAATCGCCTTTAGTTCCCAGCAATAGAAAGATTTATCAAGTCATTCATCTGTACGGTAGTAAAATTTGATGCTCCGCTCAAAATTCTCCGGAGCAAAAGGCTCCAATATCAAGCTCATATTATCTGCTCACAATTCAGTGCTTCTATAACAGTTGAGTTCAAATATTGTGCTAAGCTTCGTTTGTTTTAAGTATAGTTTCTTGCACAAGCCACATCGCCCACTTCCCAAATAAAAACTAAGCTATAAATCTCAGCATACAGACTACAATGCTTGTATTCACACATGATGAACCCCAACCAAATAAACCACATTATGCCTTAAAACTATGTGTTAAGCCAGCCTTTGGCTCTCTGATGTTTACCAGTGGGTCCTGTTGTTCTTACTGTTACTCAAAGGGATGCAAATTCCAATCTAAAGATGGAGAGCATGGATTTATCTTTTAACTGGCTGAGGGACCCAGCGGAGTTGGCTGCTTTAATAATTTCTAAGTAGTGCGTGTCTCATTATTTCAAGCAAATGTTGCCACTTGATCAGCGACTTGTCTTCTGACTATTGATTTTTCCCCACACAGTTTTTCTTTAATATATTTATTGTACTCGAATTGTAACAAAGAAAATAAATTGTAGTACATAATCAATAGTCAGTTAAGAGCTACGGTCTTCTTTTTAAGGAAACTGATACCGTGATGTACAAATACGGGACTGGTAATTGACATTACCCATAACTAGTTTACTATGCATCCCAGTTGATTATTTTCTTTTGAATTGTTTGGTTATTTATATGAAACGCGATCTATCATGCCTGTCAATTAGAAACAATTTCAGCAATATAAAATGCTTTCAAATTGAGCAGCTACGAATATTCATCCTGGAAAACATCCAGGCCGATGTGGTAGAGAGACAGCCATTTACGTAGTTCTCTGATGAATGCCTATTTTGTTGTTTTACTGTGAAGGTAATCATAAGGATCAATCTCTAAGGCACGCCATAGTAATCTGCAGATCAGAGCAGCCTGGTACCATCCTTTTAATAAAGAACAAATTGTGAAACATAATCAAATTTTACACACGAGACACTGATGTAGAAAAAGTTTAATGGACTTGCAATAAGCCAAATAAATGTTTTCTTTTTTTTTCTAGCATGGTGAAAATTATTTATTAGAACATGGAAGTTTTACTATGCTGAAAAGTTTAAGGCTGGGATAAAGATTCAGATCTGCCTTGCTTCTATCCTAACCTAACAGAACTTACATGAGTAGCCTTTGGGTATATTGTGTAGCCCTTAGATGTTTTTGTATGTGCACTGCATTTCTAGTTTTATACCTTACTGTCAATACATTATCAGCCCAATCTAGCCCTATACTTTCTATTCAAATGTATGCATGACAGCTCAAACAATTTAACAACCTGTTCTCTGCCCTAATGATTTCTTCCAACAACCAGTTCACCAAACTGCTCAGAAAGTTAACAACCGGTTCTCCTGAAGTGGTGCGAACTGGCTGAATCCCACCACTGAATTTAAGGCTATGGAATTGCCTTAGACAATCTTTCTTATACATACAAATGCTAAGTTTCACAATAAACAGAGGATCTGAGCAGTGAGCTGGGCCTAGCATTTAGCTAGATATCTAACTGATCCATCTTGTGCAGATCTACGTCTCTGTTTATCTGCCTTTATGTGTGTGGACATTACTTACATTTTACCTACATTATATCCACTGGATATAATGTAGGTAAAATGTATTTGTACATTACTCTGCATGGACTTTGCAAACTGACTTATTTTCTTGTGCTCAGAAACATGTACTATCTGAGCTGTGTCCTGTATCAAATATCGGAAATGTGTTATTTCAAGGGAGACAAGATGGAAAAGCAATCGGCCTTTGGTAAAAACTGCATGGGCTTCACAGCAAAGTACCATTGGTGAAGCCTCACATCCCCATTGATTATCAGCAATTTACAAATATACGAATGTGTATGTGTATATGTATATGTATTATATATAAATCCAGAAATATAGAAAAGGACTAAAAATGATACAATTCCAAAAAGAGGCAGCCAAATCCTTCTGGAAGAATTTTTACAAATGGCTAAAGTGGGAGCAGATCTAATCTCAAGCCGAATGACTCTCCAAAGGATTGGTACCATCAAGAAGTGTTGATCTCCCTGATCTTTCCAATGTGGAGGAAAATCAGCTGCTTCCCACAGCATAGTCACCATGATCAGTCCAACTTCTGAAGAAAGAGATTTGGTCGTACAACTACTTGGGTGCTAATTTTTATGGGTTAGCACAATACTTAAAATTGCTAATCAGCAAACTGTGCTGGCTCATACTACAGTTGTTCACATGCCCCCAGCAACAACTGTTGGCCAACAGTCAGGCCACAGTATTCTGTACATACTAAAGCTTCTGGAAAGCAGCCCTATGTAGACTTATGAACAAGTTTCTCAGAAGAATGGAATGGAATGGAATGGAATGGAATGGAATGGGACGGGACGGGACGGGACGGGACGGGACGGGACGGGACGGGACGGGACGGGACGGGACGGGACGGGACAGAACAGAACAGAACAGAACAGAATAGAATAGAATAGAATAGCAGAGTTGGAAGGATCCTTGGAGGTCTTCTAATCTATCTCCCTACTCAAGCAGGGGACCTTATACTATTTCAGACAAATGGCTGTTCAATCTCTTCTTAAAAATATCCAGTGATGGAGCACCCACAACTTCTGGCAAGCCATTCCACTGACTGATGGTTCTAACTGGCGGGAAATTTCTCCTCAGTTCCAGGTTGCTTCTTTCCTTGATTAGTTTCCATCCAGTGTTTCTTGCCCTGCCTTCAAGTGCTTTGGAGAATAGGTTAACCCCCTTCTTCTTTGGGGCAGCCCCTTAGATATTGGAACGCTACTATCATGTCACCTCTAGTCCTTCTCTTCATTAGTCCAGTTCCTGCAATCGTTCTTCATATGTTTTAGTCTCCAGTCCCCTAATCATCTTTGTTGCTCTTCTCTGCACTCTTCCCAGAGTTTCAACATCTTTTTTATATCATGGCAACCCAAACTGATTGTAAAATAGTAGACCGTTTACTGACTGTTCAAATAAACTGATTATGGTTTCTTAGAATTTAAGAGACCATGAATTCAAATCCTGCCTTAACCATGAAAGCCAGCTGGGTGACTTTGGGCCAGTCACTCCCTGTCAGCCCAACTCCACCTCACAGGGTTGTTGCAGGGAAAAGAAGGAGGAGGAAGATGTGCTGGATATGTTTCCCGCATTGAGTTGTTTGTAGAAATAATAAGGACAGTAGGTAGGTAGGTGGGTGGGTGGGTGGGTGGATGGATGGATGGATGGGAGGTAGAGAGATAGAAAACCTTCCAGCACCAGAGATAATGATTAAATTTGTTACACCTCAACAGAAATAGGCAAACATTTAAAGCATTTTATAGATTGGGAACTACTATTTTTAAACCTATTCTTGAAAGTGTGCAAGCCACTTCAAGGGGCATGTGAAGTCAACCCTGCAAAGAAATTAGCGTAACTGGAAGAGTTCAAAGGGTTATTTCAAATCCCAAACAGCAATTTCCTCCGTGCCCAAACCAGGTGTCTTCTGCTTTAGGCACTTCTGTGACCTGTTTTATTTTGAGACTCTAAGAGTTCTTGAAATATCACTGCTGTTCACTTAAATTATCTTAACAGACAACAGTGTCAGCAGATAGATCAAAAAGTATGCCTACTATGTATAGCGAGCTTTATCACCAAATAAGCTATAAAAGATCTTTTGCAATTAAAATAATTAGCATGGTCCCGTTGCCTTTATTGGAGCTGTGTGATAAAGAACAGATTGCAAATGGGCATAAATAGGCATTTGGGACTGGAATATGAAATCTGAAATCTAGATAATTGGCCGTCACTAACATGCCAGGAGAAGCTTCAAAAAAAGTTGCACTAGACAAACTTCTATTGTCCGTACACACTCCCTCAACCATAAAATAATGAATTACAAGTTTGTTCTTTGTGCCTGATATTACTTTCTAGCTTTTTATTACAACACAGAAGGGGGGATAACTTTAATCGTTCTTGAAGACCTTTCCTTCCTAGAGTTCCCCAGTACAAGTAATCTAGACCAGGGGTCTCCAATCTTGGCAACTTTAAGATTTGTGGACTTCAATTCCCAGAATTCCTCAACTCCCAGAAGCTATGCTGGCTGGAGAATTCTGGGAGTTGAAGTCGACAAGTCTTAAAGCTGCCAAGTTTGAAGACCTCTGGTTTATCACATCCCGGGTCTCGCCAGCAAGTCAGAAGTTATCCAGAGGTTAAGCCTATCTTCCTAATGACCCTCGGTGGAATTACAAAGATGTGGTCTTTGGGCTTACACAGAGAGAGGCTTTTTAATAAGCCAAAGCTGAATTAAGACCTCTCAGATGTGAGTCCACTTATCAGCTGCTTTAGAGGGACTTTTAGGAGAGAAGGGGTGGACAGTACCCAGCTTTAATCCATAGACTCAATTTTACCACTCCAGGCAGAAAAAAACAGGCTCGAATAGAGTTTGAAATTTTCAAAATACAAGAAACAAAAGTTCATCAGCATATCAGGTGGAATAATTAGTGAATAATGTGTGTACGATGGTTTTCTTTCTTTAAAGGGAGCAAAGTTCCATTCCTTACAATGTAGTTTAAAAAAACTCTGCACTTTCCTGCTTTCATCATCTGAAGTTTCTTCTACAAATACTTTTGGATGGGGTTTTGCCACATAGTTGACTTCAAAGAGAAATTAAGCATGCATGAAATCTTTAATTGTCATGCAGTTGTATTATATGTAATATTTTTCTTCTCGTGATCTTGCTTTATCTATTCCAGGGGACTCCAAATTTGGCAACTTTAAGACTTTTGGACTTCAACTCCCAGAATGCTGGCTGGGGAATTCGGGGAGTTAAAATCCACAAGTCTTAAAGTTGAGCCCTGATCTATTCTTATTGTTTTAAAAGGCTTCTAAAATGTTTTAATTCCTGGTTTTATTGTACGCCACCCAGAGTCACTTTGTGTGAGATGGGCAGCCATGTAAATTTGACTAAATAAATACATTCCTAATTTTATTAGAATTAAAATGGGTCTGTTATTCACATTAGATTTACACTGATCAGATATTTTGGGTAGAAAAATATAGAAGCACAATTCTAGTTGACGTTCCAAATTTTTTAAAGGAATTCCAATTATTTCCCCAACCTTGTAAAACTCACCTACAAATGTTTCCAAAAAAAGGGGATGGATGTTAGTCTGTTTTTTGTGAAAATTCAGATGCAGAGGAGCAAATCTGGATCGTTGAGGATATAAGATCTACTGCTTTACGACTGCATTTATACAATATGTTAATACAGGGTTAGTATTTAACTAATCCAATCTTCTGAATTTACTGAACTCATTAAATTCTAAATTAAGCCACCTGTTTAAGTGCATAAACTAGGGGAAAAAATAGCCTAACAAGTTGTACAAAGGCCATTATCTGAACCTCTCTAACTGAGAGAGGTAAAAGATAATGTTTAAATATTATGATAAATAACATTTTCAGAAACTCAATGGCAAAATAGTAAAAGTCCATATTATAATAACTCAATTGTTCTCATGGTTGACTGAATAAACTGAAATTTTACTCAGACAAGATACACGACTTATCTGCTCTACCTGATTGCCCTGTTGCCAGAATAGAGAGGCAACCATTTCTGGAGGGCAGAAGGTGATGATGTTGCCCTGTATTAATCCCTTGCTCACCTACAAAGTGACCTCAAGGCATGTGTCTCTGCTCCACTTCAGAAGTCCATTTTTCCTTGCAATGTTGCCTTGAGTGGTCCTGTCTATTTGAATGTGAGCGCTTCAGTTTGTTGCAAGGCAAAGACAACCCTTTAACTGAGCCAATGTTTCTTCTGCGCAATAATATTTATTTTTTATTTTATTTTGTCAAGTATGTATTAGATAATATATATAAGTATAAGCATGAACTGAATACATAAAATGAATACAAATAAAGAGAATATTAGGACAAGGACGGTAGGCATGCTGGTGCTCTTATGCATGCCCCTTACAGACCTCTTAGGAATGGGGTGAGGTCAACAGTAGACAGTCTTAGGTTAAAATTTGGGGGGGGGGGTTGGAATGAAACCACAGAGTCAGGTAGTGCACTCCAGGCATTGACCACTCTGTTGCTGAAGTCATATTTTTTACAATCAAGTTTGCAGTGGTTCACTTTAAGTTTGTATCTATTGTGTGCTCGTATATTGTTGTGGTTGAAGTTGAAGTAGTCACTGACAGGTAGGACATTGTAGCAGATAATTTTATGAGCTACAACTTAGGTCATACCGAAGGCAGTGTAGTTCTAAGTTTTCTAAGCCCGGAATTTCAAGTCTGGTGGCATAAGGTATTTTGTTGCAAGCAGAGGATTGGAGGACTTTTCTTGTGAAATATTTCTGGATACACTCAATTGTATTAATGTCTGATATGCAGTGCAGGTTCCAAACAGATGAGCTGGTGTCAGTGGTGTTAAATAGTTTTACATCATCAGCGAAGAGAACACAGTTGCTTATAATATGATCGCAAAGGTCATTTATGTATAGTATGAAGAGTGTTGGTCCTAGAACACTGCCTTGGGGGACACCGCTATTAACAGGTGCAGGATTTGATAGGGTGCTCCCTATTTTGACCACTTGTTGTCTGTTTGACAGGAACACGGTTATCCACTTATGTAGGGGTCCAGAGATGCCATAGGATTTAGTTTTAGAAGTAGTTTGTCATGTACCACTGAATCAAAGGTTTTACAGAAGTCTTTGTAAATTGCTTCTATTGCTCTTGCCCTGATTGAGATTTGTAGTCCATATGTTTTTGCAGTGTAGAAGTTGGAGATTACAGGATAATTTTTTTCTGAAACCCCTCTAACAAATTGTTTGTTAGAGAGTAGATTGTTTGTTTCTAGGTGGAGGTTAATCGATTGGTTAATGATTGATTCCATGACTTTGCAGGTGACTCAGCATAAAGAGATTGGTCTGTAATTTTCAACTAGGCTGGGGTCTCCCTTTTTGAAGATAAGGATGACCGTGGCTAGTGACCATAGGTTGGGTAGGGAGCTAGTCCTGAAAGATTTTTCAGAGATTATCCTTAGGGGTTCTGCTATAGCAGTGGACAGCTTTTTTAAGAAGTATGCACATAGCCCATCAGGTCCGATAGATAGAGATGGTTTTAATCTGCATAGTGCCTTTTCAACATTATCTTCTGTGAAATCTATTTGTGTTAGATCATTGTAGTTATTTGTGGTATGACTATGGAATGTTGGGCATGAGCCGTTGCTGTTTACAAAGACTGAGCTGAAGAATGTGTTAAAGAGGTTTGCTTTAACTGCTTCATCATTGCATTCTTTACTGTTAGGTCCTTTTAGGGGTGGGATGGATCTTGAGACTTTAAGTTTGTTGTTTCCAAAATTATAGAAGGCGCAGTTGGATTTTGTGCACAGAAGTTTTTCTTCTTGTTTGATGTGATAATTGGTGCATTCAGTCTTTATTTGGTGGCATATAGTTTTGTAGCGGCTTTTAAAGTTAGCTACATAGCCAGTTTTGTTTTTTCGCCAGAGGGATTTTTTTATTGGGTTGGAACTTTCTTATTGATATAGGTAATTTGTTTTTCCTGGTTTTGGTGGTGATTAGTGGTACATATAGTTTAATAACTCTATTGACTTCGAGCAAGTAAATGTTATAACGGTCTTCGGCAGTGTTACAGCCAGAGAATAGAATTTGCCAATCAAGAGATGAGAGGTCATAGTTGGCTTTTGTGAAGTTGTAGTTGGGTAACCCATTATTATAGTGATTTTTGTAAGAGCGTATATTGAGACAAAAGTCAGTCATGCTGTGGTCACTGTTAGAAAAGGATTCTTTTATTTGTAGTCCATAAATTGAGTTTAAGCTGTTGCAGAAGATGAGGTTGAGGCAGTTGTTGAGTATAATGTTGTTAGTTACTAGTTGATCCAAACCTAGATTAGTAACAGCATTGTATAGGGTTGTATGGATGGGTTCAGTTGTATATTCAGTTATTGTCCAATTAATAAGAGGTAGATTGAGGTCACCAGGAAAGATGAGAGGGTATGGGCAGGAGGCTGCCCACCTTAGTAGTGAAGTTACCTTGTTCGCATGTGCAATGTTGTAGTCAGGGACTCTGTAACATATAAGAAGCAAAGTGTGGTGTTAAAGGACAATTCACAGGCGATAGTTTCCGGAAGAGCGAGTTCATGTGCAACTTGAATATTTTTTAGGTTTAGTGACTTTTTGTAGAAGATAGCTACTCCACCCCCTCTGCAGGTTTCACGATCAGACCAGTAAACGTGATAGTCTCTTATTGTGATAATGGAGTCAGGGAGGGATGCGTTTAGCCATGTTTCACAGACAAATATAATGTCAAACGTAGCCATATTTGATAAGAGGAGGAGTTCAGGCATTTTGTTTACGATGCTTCTTGCGTTTATTAGTTTGCATTTAAGGTCAGTAGTGATTGGTATTGAAGAAGTAAGGGGCGTGCATACCTAGTTTTGGATGATGGATGGTTGGATGTTTTGGGTGATGGAGGGTTGGATGTTGGGGGATTGATTGTGGGTCTTACTTTTTATGCAGCCAGCGCAGTAGTGGATGTATAGGTTAGAGTTATCTTGGTCTTGGCGTCTTTTGAGTTCTGCGCGGTAACCCCTTTTACTACCAGTAGCAATACTAAAATAGCATAGTGGTTAAGGCTTTTCTTAGAATACAGAAGGTTACTAAGTTTGAAACCCTATGAACTGTTTGCTTTTTCATTACAATTTTTACTTAGTGGGTTACCTCTGGATTTTTGGAAAAAAGTAAATAACTCCAAAGGTTTACTATGTTTTCCACTCACTTGAGAAAGAGAGTTTATCCCCCCAGATCTCAGACAGCCTTGCCACATCTGAGAACACAGACATAAACAAGAGCAAGTCGGTTGAAACCCTATAACAGTAACTTCACCCAGATAAAAAAAAAAAAGAATTGGCAAAAAACATTCCAAAATATTCCACAAATTAATGCATTATAAATGAGGCTGGGAAATTTCTAATAATCTCTATTTATTCCAGGCTAGAATTAAAAATACTTTACTGCCAGGTTTTGAGCCAGTTTTCTGTGATAAAGGTTCCAACCACTATACTTTTATTTGTTATCTGTTACATGTTTTATTTGTTATACATTTTTATTTCAACAGTGCTGATAAAAACCTGATGTTACTTGGGTTTATTTATTTATTCATTCAGTTTATATAGCTGCCAATCTCCGCCAAATAACTCTAGGTGGTTTACAATGCTAAAAACTATAAAGCAGTTAAAACGATTAAAAACGAAAAAAGTCCAAAAAATAAATACATACAGCAGCTGAGATACTTAACTATCTAAGAGTAAAGCCAAGAAACAGGGCCCTTAATACATTCCAAGCCCCAGACCCACAGGCACAGCCAAATTTTTAAAGCCTTACAAAAGACCAACAGGCTTTGGGGCCTTTCTAGTCTCCAAGAGGAGAATATTACACACTTCAGGGGCTACAGCAGAGAGGAATGGGACAACTTGCCGCAATCAACTCGCCATGGCCAACTAGCTGCAGGACAATTTAACAATCCTATTTAATTATTTAAATAAAATATTTTAATTTTTGTCATTCACATTTCATTCTGCCCCTCCTTTTGCATCCTTTCTTTCATGATTCTATTCCACCCTTTCTTTGATATTAGTGTAACTCTTATTCTACAGCCAGCTGGTCCACAGCAAATTGTCTTGCAGTGAGTCGGCCATAGTGAGTTGGCCACTGCAAGTTGGCCATGGCGACTTGGCTGCAGCAAGAGAAGGCCCGTCTTGTAGATCCCACCAGTCAACACACTCTTTGACTGATGGGATCTGCAGTGTGGTCAATCTGTTAGATTGAATTGGATGGGTAGGCAATCTTGGAAAAAGATGGTCCCTCAAGTAACCAAGTTCCAAGCCATGTAGGCTTTAAATTCTGACAAGGTAGCCACATAGACTCAGAAAGAAAAAAGAAAAAGAAAAATACTGTTGAGGAAAGGGGCAAGAAGAGAGCATCATTAAGAGTTTTCATCCTGACTAAACAGGGTAGGATGCATTATCACTATGCCTGTAATCCTTGGCACATTTTTTTTCTCAATACTTCCCTTTGATATTTCAAAGAATATCGAAATGGCTGTTCTAATCAAGTCTTTTAATTGCCTGTATCAAAGCAAGCTTTTCATGATTTTCGTGTTTGTAATCCATTTTATCTGATCGGCAGAATCACATGGTACATCTTTTCGTGGAAGGCATTCATTCAGGATGAGGATGAGGGAGTTAAATAAAGTTTACCTAGAAATGCAGCATGGACATGATGCTTGAATTAACAATGGGCTAAGGAAGTTTGCAAGTTCAATGCCAATGCACAGCATCATTTTGTTGGGTGAGAAGAGAAGCTGGCTGTTGCTATGTTCATGGTCCCTGGCAGTGTTGGCAGAAGGAGTGAAGCAAGGAGGCACCAAATGACCTGCTGTGACTTGTGTTGTCTGTGGTTTGCTAAGTGCCATTTAAGAAGCTCTTAACTGATTTTGCAGCAACGGGTTACAAGTTCCATTGTGACTTCTCCCTCGGTGATTTGCAGGGATCAGCAGCCTGAGCCCCCCCCCCCACCATCTTTTAATTGGCTTTTAATGGGCTTTAATTTAAAAATAAATAACTACATTTCAGGAAGTGGGAAATGGGCATAGGTGCAAACAGAGGCAGGCACCACCTCCAGCATTCTCTGTATTTTCAAGGATGCCTCTGGGCCTCCACAACCCCACAAGCATTTACCTAAATGCAAAGGTAAATTGCAGTTTACTTGGAAGATAAACTGGCATGAAAGAGAGCTCCCTGGTTGCTTTTGGATAAATAAGCAGCAATGTGCAGAGGTTCTTGTTGCTTTTCATCGATATGACAAAAAACAACATTGTGACAGTGCACAGGTTCCACCCCTTTGGGCCATAGTGCAACATCACAATATAAGTAGCAAAGTAGTCATGCTTGTATTGCAATCCAGGTTGTGTCTCTATGATCCCCCCAGCTGGTCCTCCCGCACAGTAAGTTGGTATTTTATGACTAGTTGTAGCACTCTGGCAGCTGTTTGAAGGGAATATCTCCTATATCTTCTCAGATGTCCAACTGTGTCAGATGATTCAGGTGTCAATTTCCAACTGAACCTGGCCGCAGCCATCTCTCTGTTCTGCAGTTGCCACACAGGGGAGAACGAAGTTGGAATGCCTTATTAGACACAGCAAAGAGCTTTCTCATGAGAACCGAGTGTTGTGACCCAGGCTTTAAAACATACGAGTAGTCCCAAAAACCTCTTTTAATGCAACAGCTGTGAATTATGTTCATTCATAGCTGAGTCCCAATTAGTTGCAAAAAATCCTTCAGGAGAAGTCCTTTGGGATAATCACCAACCTTTATCTCCCTTGACACTCTGCCAAAGACTTACTTGGCAAAGCCACACGGATTCCAGAATCAAACAGAGATGCCGACTGGGAACAGAATTAACAACGTTGCTTTCCTGCAAAGTGCCCATGTGCCTTTGCTCCTCTTTTAAGCCTTATGGGAGGGGCCAATCATCTCCTGGCTTTATTCCCGAGTTGTCCCTTTTGTTTTAACTGTTCGTGCCTTCTGGCAGCTCTGCACATGCGTGCACTAGGAACAGGCTGCTTCTGTTCCTCTGTCTCTCCACTGTCCAACTCTGGAGGCTCCAGAGCATCACTCCCAGATGGCCCTGGCCCCATCTCTGCCTCCAATACAGAGCCCTCATCTGGGCCTTCCCCAGACTCCAGGACTGGCCAATGTTCCTCCACAACCTCCTCACTGTCTGACTCCACTGCCAGCTCCGAAGGTTGCTGGCGGACCACAACACTGAAGTCATCTCTACTGGCAACAGATAAAGTTGGGAAAGGAGTGCCTGAAGAGCCCACCAATTAACCCAATTGGCCAATGTGATCTGTGACACTTGGGGATGGGATTATTTCCCAGTTTAATTATACTGAAACCGCAGGAAAGATTTAGATTTGGTTTTCCATTGAAGCTGTGCCGATATGATGTACTCATTAAAGAAGACCTTTGAGAAGTCTCAGGGTTCTGATTTGCTTGAATTCGTAAGTTGGAGCCTTGACATCAGGAAGAAGTCCACCTCTGGCATGCAGATGTGGCAGGAAACAATATTGTGACTAGATAATTTTTTTTAAAAAACCCACTAATTCAAGGATGAGAATGGAAGGTAAGAAAGAAGAAAAGTGGAAGAGAGGAGGGAATTTAGATGGCGACTACAATAAATGCAAATTATCAAATTTAGGCTTTGTCTCAGCCAAATGTCTCTGAACAGCATTCTGGCAAAGATAAGCTAAATATTCCTGAGAGGGAATGTGTACATATGTTTGGTTTGTTTATTTTCATTTGACCAATGGCTTGCTAACACTAGCCCTGCATTTGCCTGTGGAGAATTTATTTATTCCTGCTTTAGTTTGGGTAACTTGCCTTCAGCTTTGTGAGTATAAAAAAAAAATCAGAAATTAATTAGAATGCCTTCATTTGTTTGGGGTGATTAATAATACACAAGGAAATCGGGTTTTACATAATTCATCAACCTGACACAAGCTAGCACTCGTGAGTTCCATTGAATAAAAAGCTAGTTATTTCGTGGCACTTTTTAAAAAAAACAGCCTCGCATTCAATCCCTGAATTCTTTAAGAGGTGGCCTCAGAGTCATACTAATTCCACTTGCAATTTACTAAACTCATTTCCAGGTAGAAAAAGAATAACAAACTAAGTAGAAAGAGTTCCTTATAATGCAAAATAAGGGGAAATACTTGGTAGCTAATAAAAGTGTCTGAAGCTGCCCAAATTCCAAATCTAAAGATGTTATCATGTAGTTAAATATGTACGCTATACTCACAATGTCAATATACTGCCCCCAAAATGTTCATTACATGATAAACCATGGTTTCCCTATATAATTTTGTAATATGCATTTGTATGAAGGTGTGGATTGGATGTGTATGTATGAAAATGGAGTAAATGGGACTCCTACAAAGCAGGTCATAAATGCAGAAGGGTTGCTCTAGGATATGCCTATTTGAAGACATGAGAAGATACAAGAATGAAGATTTCTATTAGAAATCTCCACTTTCCAAAAGAGATAGAACCAAGGTTCCCAAACCTTACTGGAATTTATAACAGTGAATGGGGAACAAGTTGCCACATATGATAATAACCTGATTGATTTTTCTGGAATTTAAAATTTACCTCAGTGGTTAGATTTTGAGTTGCGTGCATGAGACTAACTGACTGACTGACTGATGATTTTGATTCAATTGTCAATACAGCTTGTAAACCTAAGTTCATTTCCGCATGTCCTGAATCTCTGGATTCAGAACCACAAATATCACCTGAGATGTTACAAAGTCCCTTTTTTAATGATCAAGCAACCTAATGACTCCCTGCTTTCATTCCTACACTTTCAAGTTGGATATGGCTCCCACACCACCACCAAAAAAATTTGATTTTTAAAAAATGTGACATATGTGTTTTTATTTTTTTAAAATATGACATATAAACTGGTACTTTTTAGATATTCTGGGCATCATCTCCCATATTTCCTTGCTCTCCTTTCATTAAGTCCACATGCAGGACTAGAAAATAAAACAATACTGGAGAGTGTGTGTGTGGGGGGGTGTTGCTTATTTTCACTCCTTAATAACATCGTTCATATTCTTAGATTCTGGTCACTGCATTTATTTTACTTCATTGGTACTTGCAACATCTTGGATTTCAAACTTAATTTTTTAATATTCTTACATTCTTATTTCCCAGCTCTTTCAAGACCAGTCATGCCATACATTAAATAAAAAGATACCTTATCATGCTGCTTAATGTGAAACCATGCTGTTTGCCCTTGGTTACGGACTTTCAAAAACTTTTATGTCACTTAGTGGCATCTGCTTGAAGGCTGATCCAAAGGCCTTTTGAAAAACGTTGAAGGACACCGAAATCCCATTAAATACCGAAATGCCATTACAGAATATGTTTTACTTCTAATATTCAATAATTTTGTATTTTAGACCCAAGCTCCTCTATTGCTGGTTGTTTAGTTATCTTTTTAAAAAGTAATTATTTTTCCATTACATTTCTGGAAATAGAAATTGGGTTTTGGAGAAGGAAATGATCAGTTCTTCTTTTTTTCAGACTTCCCTTGGCATGTCCACCATTTCTCCTGTTTCCTGCTGGTCAAAGTCATTCAAACTTATGTTTCTATTATCTTATTCTTTAACTCATTGCAATATTGCCTGTTACTGTAAATGTATCCTGTCTGACATAGTTTTTCCATAATGTCTATGATAAAACATCTGTAAAATGTTTCAGTCCTCTGGGTAACTTGTGTGTTATCTTTCTGCTTGGTGGATCTAGACTTGTATTGTATTAGTTGAAGCCTCTTTTACTACAGGTAGTCCTCAAGTTACAACAGTTCATTTAGTGACCATTCAAAGTTACATGGCACTGAAGAAAGTGACTTATGACCATTTTTCACGCTTACGACCATTGCAGAATCCCCATGATCACATGATGAAAATTCAGATGCTAGGCAACTGATTCACGATTATGATGGTTGCAGTGTCCCAGCGCCTTTTGTGACCTTCTGACAAGCAGAGTCAATGGGGAAAGCCAGATTCACTTAACAACCATGTTACTAACTTAACAACTGCAGTGATTCACTTAACAACTGTGGCACGAAAGGTCATAAAGTGGGACAAAACTCACTTAACAAATGTCTCACTTAGTAACAAAAATTTTGGCCTCAATTGTGGTCGTAAGTCGAGGGCTACCTGTACTAATATTTGTTAGCCTAGGGGAAATCTTTGATGTGAAACTTGCTTTGTCAAATCTGCTATGGTCAAGCAAAATTCTTCCTTTCTTTCCTAATAACCTGAAACACTTTTGCTTTCGAAAAGCTGAGTTGTTTCCAGACCACTTTTAATTCACATGCCTATGTCTTTCAGATTTTTTTTAAAAAATAAATAAATTCTGCTATCAAATTCTGCAGGAAAGTTGTTGGTCTGTATTTAAGGCTTTACATTGCAAATAATCCAAATTTGCTCTAAGGAAAACCTGAAGGTGGGAAAGAAGATAATACAGTCACACAAATCTCACATTCCCAGAAAATCCAAATAAATTCTTTTCAAATAAACCAACTCAGGGCAGCTTAAGAGGTTGAATTATTTCCTCCAAATTTGCACTATTTAATGCTTGTGACACTTTCTACTCTAATTCGGGCACTTTGAGAATTAAAGATGCAGTCTAGTTCAAGGTGTCAGTGGTAGCGGGAAGAAGACAGAGCTCAATATTTATTTGAAAGATATGGAACTTCAGGAAACTCTTTTGCCAAGATAATTGATGGAAGAAAGGGAAGTCTACTTGGGTAGCCAGAAAGCACGATGCAATGCAGCAGTCTTAAGAGCTGGCTGTTTGCATCTGTGCATTAAAGCTCAGCTCCTGATGAAATAAAAACTCTTCTGAAAACATTCAGCCAAACATTTCAACTGCTGTT
Organism: Ptyas mucosa; assembly: GCA_012654045.1. Taxonomy (NCBI): domain Eukaryota; kingdom Metazoa; phylum Chordata; class Lepidosauria; order Squamata; family Colubridae; genus Ptyas; species Ptyas mucosa. The sequence continues at coordinate 6,876,981 of WNWU01000002.1, forward strand.
TTAGCAGATAATACAAGTTACCAACACAACTGAAGAAGCTTCTTGAATGAAAAGCAAAACATTTTCAATGAAAAAACCCAAGAAAGTCCAACCAGGTTGGCCTTTGGAAAAGCACCTTTGGGACAACCATGACCTGGATAACTGAGAATATCCATAGTCATGGATGACACAACATTAACACAACATTAGTTAGCCTTGTCTATACCCCTGAATGACACTTAATCTGCAGCAGTGAAGAGAATGGCCCCTCTACATCAGCCCTCCTTAACATGTTGGTCTCTTGGGATAAGGCATAAGATGTGATTTCCCGACTTCCCAGCCAAAAGGGTGGGGGAATTTGAGGAAGAGCGTCCAACACAACTGATGCTTCCGTAGAGGGGAAGGCTGAGCTATACTTTCTAAACTGATATATAGGTAGTCCTTGTTAAGCAAATGATCGCTTAAAGATCATTCAAAGTTTCAACAGACTCCCCTCCCTTAAAAAAATTCTACTTACCACCCAGTTCTGGAGTTCTGATGGCTGCACACCCACACCTATAGTCATATTGACCATCTTTTGGGTGTTTGGCAATTTTATGGCCCATTGCAGCATCCTGCAGTCTGATGATCCTGATTTATGATCTATTTGCCATTTTACAGCGTTTTCAGCCAGTTACTAACAAAAAAAAAAACCTCCCGTAGGAATTGCAATAGCAATAGCACTTAGACTTATATACTGCTTCACAGTGCTTTATAGCCCTCTCTAAGGGAGTCAGCATATTGCCCCCAACAATTTGGGTCCTCATTTTACCCACCTTGGAAGGATGAAGCCTGGGTCAACCTTCAGCCGGTCAGACTCAAACTGTGGGCAGCTGACAGTCAGCAGAAGTAGCCTGTAGTACTGCACTCTAACCACTGCGCCACCATGGCTGATTGATTGGCTTAACAACTGCTGCAGGAAAAAAAGTTGCAAAATCTGGTTTGGTCATATGAGTGCTTTAACTTACGACAGAAATCATGGATTCCATTATGATCGTAAATCAAGGACTCCCTGTATCTGCTGAGCAAGGAGTTCCTGGCACGCAGTATCCTTTACAGTAATAATGTGTTTCATTTTTATTGGAATCTTAAAGTGCAGGTAGCAGGAATACTAGAGATTACCCACTTTTGGAAATCATGTTCCACAGGGTGTTAAACTTGCATCATCACAGCGTCGTCACGTGATGTGTCGTTACTTATTTCCCTTCGCTAAACTGGGCGTGGGTGTGGCCAGCATGCAATGCATCTGGACCACACATTTGACAGCCCTGATGTTGCACCTTCTGACTGCATGTGTTTCTGCATACATTTTTAGCTCCCTTCCAGAAATCCAGCCTTTCTTCTCTATATTATATAGCCAGAATTAAAGAGGCTTTTTGCAAACGGGCAGAATAAAAGTGACTTCATTTCATTTTGTTTATTTCATTCCCATGTATGTTTCTGGTCAATCCAGTACAGTGCTCAGGGCCACTAGCTCCAACTAAAATGCAAATATAAATTAAAAAGTTTGCACACACGAACACAAACACATGCACACTGTATACTAGCATGAATGAACAATTAAAAATCTGCCGAAGGAAATGCATTTTGAGCATTCTGTTTAAGGGAGGGAGAGTAGAGGGAACTCCTCAGGGAGGCCACTCCATGGCCTGGAGTAATACAAGGTAAAATCCTCTCTTGCGTGCCAAATAAATGCTCCCCTGAGCGCAGAGGCATCTTTAGAAGGGCATCTCTAGCTTCGTAGTTTTGTTACAGAAAAATGGTCCCTGAGATCATCCGTGTTAACAGAACCAATTGCTTCTTTGGTATTATATGGCCTCCCCCCCGCCTTCCAAAGTGCCAAATTATCTCTGCAGCAATTTAATGCAGCTCAGCAGCATTTGGCAAGGGGAAGAGAGGTTGTGACTCTTTTGTGGAGTAGATACACTATGAAGTCACATACATATACAAAAGGGAGAGATTTGCCAACTCAATGTACTTCCATCATTTCAAAGAGAAATTGGATGGAATGCTTGACAATGCTACGTATGTGCACCTCACCTCTTTAAAGCAGCAGGCTCTTTTTTCAGGCCTCTGAACTAGTTTGGAGGGGGGAAGCACCCCTGCTTTAAGGAGTTGGCTTATTAAAGTAGCTATATCTTTAATGTGACTCCTTGAAACAGAGTGCATATCAGTGGTGGGTTGCTCCAGGTTCGGGCCGGTTCGGGTGAGCCGGTAGTGGTGATGATGTGACATCACCAAACTGGTTCTCTTTGACTGGGGGCTGGGCCCTCCCGCCCACTCCCGCATTATTCCTACCTTTATTTCTCATTTTTTAGCCCAGCTGATAGGCGCGGCAGAGTGGATTGTGGCACCTCAGCTGGGCAGAAACCTAATGCGCTTGCATGGAGCGCAGCGATCATACGCAAAGCGCGTGTGTGAAGAGAACCGGTGGTAACACCGGTTGGAACCCACCACTGGTGCATATGTTTTCAGGACCACACTTTTAAAGAGATCTTTACCTTTGTGTTCCTGCCAATCCTGAAGAAGCTTAGAATCTTATTTATTTATTTCACTATGCCATCTCAATCATGCATAAGCTTATTAAATAGCACAGGCTACAAGATTTCTTGCGATATATTAAATTCCCTTTGGGGTTGATGGACATTTTTGCAGGTTTTGAAAGAAGTTGTAGGCTATGAGAAGATCCCCCAGTCAAAGAATCACTTTCACAGGAGATTTCGCCATTTACAAAACACCTGTTTTTCAGATAGGACCCTCCTGCAGGATACTCTCTAGTACAGGGGTGTCAAACCTGTGTCGTCACGGCAGCGTCACATGATGTATAGGGACTTTTTTCCCCCTTCGCTAAACCTTCCATAAATCCTTCCATTCCCCACCATCCAGTCAGAGCCAAAGAAGCTTCTTGGATAAGAAGTGAAACGTCTTCAAAGGAAAAAGAGAAAAGCAAGAAAGTCCTGTTGCCTCTTGAAAAAAGCACCTTTGGGGCAGACCTCCTATATTATTTTTGGAGCATTGGCATGCTTCTTTCTTTGGTTGGTTTGTTTTTTATACTAAGCTCAGCTTTTGTATCCACATCTCCACCTGGCCCTGAGATAATCAAGCTTGGCTTAGTTGTTTAATAAATCTGAACATCTGCCCAGTGGTGAAATGTAAAATTTGTTGCTACCGGTTCTGTGGTTGTGGCTTGGTGGGTGTGACTTGGTCGGAGGTCATGTGACTGGGTGGGCATGGCCAACTTCTTCTTTTTTTTACTTTTTTAAAGCATTTTTTTTTTACTACTGGTTCAGATGAATAGGTAGTAAAAAAATGCTTTTAAAAAGGGAAAAAAGGTTCAGACAATCACAGCTGTGTCGCGCGATCGTCGGAATCTTTTTAAAAACTTTTTTAAAGCATTTTTTACTACCTATTCGCCAGAACCGGCAGTAAAAAAATGCTTTAAAAAAGAAAAAAAAGGTTCTAATGATTGCGTGGCACAGCTGTATCAATCAGCTGTGCCTCGCGATCCCCAGAACCTTTTTTTCTTTTTTAAAGCATTTTTTTACTACCGGTTCCACTGAATAGATAGTAAAAAATGCTTTTAAAAAGTTTTTAAAAAGGTTCCGAGGATCACGCAGCATAGCGTTGGAACCTTTTCTTTTACCTTTTTAAAGTATTTTTTACTACCGGTTTGCCCGAACCGGAGAAAACCGGTAACATTTCACCCCTGTATCTGCCCCATCAATGGTTTGATCACCCAGAACATCATCCAACTAGCCCTACCATCTTGATTGGAGGGAGGTGTCTTTTTATGTTCCACAAAACGAATGCCTCAAAGAGGCCTTAAGAAAAAAATTGATGATTTAGATGTAGCTTGTCACATGTTGGGGCAAGGCCTCCTGCTCTTAATGCTCCTTTTTAAAAATTACTTTTTTTGATCTTAAAAGATCAACCAAACTACAGAAACAGCCTGTTATAAAAATGCTTCACTAACTTTCTCTGACACTTACTAATAGCTTGCTTTCTAGCCTTCCCTTTTTTTTTCCTTTTTTTCTTTTTTTTCTTTTTTCTTTTTTTTTTTTTTTTTTGGATCCAGCTGCTGCAATATCATCAGACTGTTTTGGAATACAGAATGAGGAGTTAAGTTCTCTTTTTTTTTAACTTTAGCTAGTGTGGCAGAAACTACCTGTAATCATCCATCATCCTTAAATTGACTCATGTCTGACACTGTCAGCTTTGAAAACCAAAGGTACTTGCCATCACCACAAACTGAAAACTGTTTCATTCTAATCCTAAATAAATGTAACTGGAGCATTACACATACTATTTTTTTCCCTCTTGAGGGGGCCAGTAGAAAAAGAGGAAAGAATGATACCAGGAGGTGATGATTGCAAAATGGAAGAAGTTTACAGATGTAATTGATGTGCTGGCTATTTTACGGCTTAACTCTGGGACAGAGGAAGGATTTCACTGACTTCTGCAATGTGTGGGGTTAATTCCATTTCAGAATTAGAGGAAAACCGAAAGAAAATTCATAATTCAAACAAAGATGTGTATCTCGTGGACTAAACTGAGATGTTAATCAATTTAAAACCCAAATTTTATCCATGCAAATTACAGTGAAATGATCTGAAACTTAGTGATGGAGAAAATGTCTGTATCACTGCTTCCAATCAAAGTTCTGATATTAAGTTAAAATGTGGTGCCCTCCATTGGCAGAAATGTAATAGACAGCCATCCTCTATCCAAGCACAAGACTCCAGAATTATTTTTAAAGGAAGCTTTCTTTGGTCTCTGGCAATAGTGCATTTGCAGTGTCCCCTTTCTAAAAATGCTAAGAACTTGTTTCTCGGTTCCAACTCTTGGTGGAGATAAAGAAATTCCGGTAATTGGTTCAGATCCAGTCAAGCTGTTTCCCCTGTTTTCTTTTGAAGCTGTCTCCATGTAGTGCTTCTTAACTGCATTTTAGGTAGATTGGGATCTTGTAGATCACCTTCATTTACTCATTGGTGCCTGTAGGTGTGATGTTTGGAGACCCAGGTAATGGAGCTCATTATCATGCAATAGATTCAGTAATGATTCTCATTTGTATTCAATCGTATTCATTACAGTTTTCTACAACTTGGACTTTCTATCTGGCCTTTTTCTGCTCAAGAGTGTTCCCATAGTTGATTATTTTTCACTCTCTTAGGGGATGCTAATCAAGTCTCATTTCTAAGTATAACAAATTCTCAAAACACTTTTGTTGCAATTTTGTCCAGGTCAAACAGTATTTTTCACGGGCCACTTTATAGCAACGTTTCTGTCGTGATGTAAGCAGTTAAATGCCTCTTATCCTATAATGGAGTAAAGCACCATTAAAGAAGGAGTCTCATTTTCTATAAGCAGTAATAAACGCATGCATGAAGCCACAACTGAAATTGCAAGAAGACTGCTCCAGTATTAAATGAACAATCAAACAAAATGGTGGAAGAAAGGACGGGGAGGAAGGGAGGAAGGGAAGCAGGAAAGGGAGGGAGGGAGGGAGGGAGGGAGGGAAGGAAGGAAGGAAGGAAGGAAGGAAGGAAGGAAGGAAGGAAGGAAGGAAGGAAAGAAGGAAGGAAGGAAGGAAGGAAGGAAGGAAGATCGAGTTTCAGCAAGAAAAGACTGAAAATATCCCGAAAACCTGATTTCTACGTCTTTCTCCTTTTCTGCTCCTCAGTCACATGTATATATTAATACATTCACATAAATCATGATCAGTTTGTACAATGTTTCTAAATGAAACATGTCATTGTCACACATAGCAAGTATTCTAGGGTTAAAAAAAGATTAGAGTCCTCCACTAGCTTGCATCATTATATTTATTTGCAGAGTAACAATAAGCCAATACGAATCCCTTTGAAATGCAGAAGCAAACAGGATGAAGGATTTGAAGCGAAGGATTTACCTCTGAGAACACATCCGGAAAGGAAAGAGAAACAAATTATCAGTAACTGATTTTCAGACGATATCTCTGACAGGATGAACTGCCATGATTGAGACTGTAGGGTTTTCTCTGTCTTTGTCTCTGTCTTTCTGTCTGTCTCTCTCTCTGTGTCTGTCTCTCTCTGTATGTGTCTCTGTCTCTGTCTCTGTCTCTGTCTCTGTCTCTCTGTCTGCCTCTCTCTGTCTCTCTCTCTCTCTGCCTTTCTCTCGTTCTCTCCCCCTCCCTCCCTCCCTCTCTCTCTCTCTCTCCATGCCAGTTAGTTTTTTTTTCCCCTTAGATATGACTGCCAGATATACAAACATAGGTGGGCACATCTGAAAAGATCCTGGCTAAATCTTCTGCAGGGAAGCATGTATATCTTCATGTGCAGCCAGGACTTCAGAAAGGGCAGGTGCTAAGTCTCCTGCAACTATTGTCCATTTTTCATGAAATGTAGAGCAATGGAGGACATGGAAAAAAGAAAGTGGAATGGAAGAGGATGAGGAATTTCCAGAAAATGGTGTGCCACAGCAGCCTCCCAACTCAATAGCAAAGAGTGGGGATTCCTGCAGCATCTGGAAGGTGTGAAGGAGAAGGAAGCCAAGTGATGTAGAAACCAAGTAATCATCACGTTGAAAAGATGGCCCTGGCCCCATAGAAACAGAGCTGAAAAAAGTGGTCAAGGTGTTTCCTTTCCAGGATGATGGTTAAGAAGGGAATGGTAGTTTCCAGTAAATTAATTAGCCAGTAGACCTTCCTGGTTTTCTCCCTCTTCCCCATCTTTGAAAGAACAAGTACAGTAGGAAATTGAAAATGAAAGACAAACAAGTCTAATATAACAAAGCAGGGTAATCAATAAGATTAAGGATAGGAATGGCCCAGGGGGATACGTGAAGGAACCTAGATGCTAATTTACTTAGACATGAGTACAAGAACAAACTCTTTGAGAATGATAATAATAATAGGAATAGAGTTCAAAGTAAGAGCTGTAAGATTACTTTAGGACATTATTAGGAAACACATCTGTACAGAAAAAGAAAGAGCAGTTTATTCTGAAAGCACAGAAACAGATTATTCACTCTGTTATTCTCTGTAAGGATAAATAGATCATTGGGTGATGGAAACATGCCATGCAACATCTGGATATTCTACCATTCAACATATATGCGTTGTCAGCCATGATAGGATAAGGAGCAGATCATGGCATTATAGGAAATATGAAAGAAGAGGAATTTTGTGATTCAAAGGAAGGAATAGGGGCTCATAATTCTACTTATCTATTAGTATTCTACTAATCACCTAAACAACATTCACGCACACAAGACATGTTGTGTATAATCAGTTTTCCATAACACAATTATTGTTCAGTAGGATGTGGTAAGCAATATTCAGGAAGTAATTGATGATTGAGGAGCCACATGTTTTGGGCTATTGCATTGTATCCAAATATGGCCATGTATATAACTTAAAAGGAAAACCATCAATCTTCTTCCTGTGGATTTGCAGGTACAACCAATTGTTTTCTGTCAGCAGCTGCGAAGGGAGAGAGGGGAGAGAAGGGAAGAAGGAAGGGAGGGAGGGAGGGAGGGAGGGAGGAAGGAAGGAAGGAAGGAAGGAAGGAAGGAAGGAAGGAAGGAAGGAAATGTTTTCCACAGAGTGGGGAGATGAGTGATGCTGGGAAGATCTGTCGGTGTGTTTCTTCTGTTTCATTAGCACCATTTCCTAAAAAGTTTCACAAGGCAATCTTGTCCCTGAAGCCCTTCTAAATATCTCTTAGGCAGATCCACAACCGGAATTTCTCTCTATGCTCAAACAGTGCAGCCTTTCCAATAGCAGCATTCAACAAGCAAAACGTATCACGCTACAACTTTAAACATATTGCCTGAACACCTGTCCTTAAAGCAGTCACAGAGAAATGAATTTTTGTGCAGAAAGGGGTCAGCTCTCCATGTCAGGTGTTCCACAAGTGGGTGGCAGAAATTGACAGAACATAATGCCTTTTCAGTTCCACTTAGTCACCTTTCTGACCTTTGTATAAAAATGGTAGTATTTCTATTTCACATCAGAAGAAGACTCAATAGCTCTGATTCAACAAGGAATGCAAAGCAGGAGCCTCGCTCCCCATCCTAATACCAGAATCTCACATTTGTATTATTCCAATTTGACTCAGTGAGGTTTAAACTTTTAATACTCGCATATAAATATATAAGAAGGCAATTCCATGGATCCATAGCAGGGATGGGTTCTACTTACCTTTACTACCGGTTTGCAATGGGAGTGCACACACACACGCACACTTCTGCGCATGCACAGTTTGTCAATTATGACGTCCGGGCGGGTGGGCGGAGCCTCCTGCCGCTTTTACTACCAGTTCTAAAGAACTGGACAGAACCGGGAGCAACCCACCACTGATCCATAGGACACCATCACTCAGAAATAATGGCACAATCTAGTCAAAAGTAAACACTTTGTTTAAAGTTAATACAAGGCAGCAGAATGTCTCTATAATTTTCCAAGAAAATCTATTCTGTTCACATTTGATATTTTCAATTGTTTTGAGGTTTTGCTTTGCTTTGCTTTGCTTTGCTTTGCTTTGCTTTGCTTTGCT
>WNWU01000002.1:6885542-6922302 GCA_012654045.1 Ptyas mucosa
TTTGCTTTGCTTTGCTTTGCTTTGCTTTGCTTTGCTTTGCTTTGCTTGAGCACGGAAGGTAGGTGAGGCCACACATTTTACATAGCTACAGCACAAGCTTTGCACATTACAAATCATTGTATCCCTGACCCACCTTGCTTTGGGGTCATTTTGTCATCACTAGCCCCAATTTCCAATTTTATTATGTTCTTTTTTTTTGTAAAAAGTTTTTATTGGTTAAAAATATTCAATATTATAGTTTACAATATGTTGAATTTTCAATATCTTTATAAAAAGATATTTCAATTATTATTCTCTTTTTTTTAAATTCTCACACAACAGACATTATTATGTTAAATCATAACAAACAACCAGATTATATAAAAGTTATATAAACAAAAAAAAAAGCAAATAGCCAAAGTGTTATACAAAGTACAATAAAAAGAGAGAGAAAAAAAAGATGTCAAATAAAAAACATTAAATAATGGATTCCCCTCCTTTCTTCATTTCCTGGTTCTAGCTCTTAAAACCATGGTCTGGCCTCCCCACTCCTCCAGGGCCGCCACAGCTCCGTCCGCCCCCGCTCCTTGATCATCTGATACTTCCCCCTCTTCGGCTCCTGTATCTTCTCCATCTAGGAAGGATTTATGTTGGTCAAAAAAAGCCTTAGCTTCCACTACGTTATTAATTTTCTTCTTACTGTCCTCCCAAAAAATCATCAGGCCCTCTGGAATCAACCACCTAAAACCTACTCCCTTAAGGTACAGCTTGTTTGATAAAAAATAATATTTTCTCCTTAATTCTCGTACCTGTCTGGGAATCTGCTTTAGGATGGTGACCTCCTTGCCCCTGTACACCAGCGCCCCCAGCCAATTTTATTATGTTCTTTCCTGGACCGAGTTGTGACCACATTAGAGAACTTCTAAGGAAGGAAGAGATTAGTTTCATGGTTAGCCAAGTGGATCTACAGTGAGAAATGCAAACCAGACAAAGGTGGTTTGCACCAAGCAAATATATAGGAACATCCTTTCAGGCATCCCCAAATCTAGTTCATAAAGGTTAAATGGAACTTTAATGGGGGGGGAGGTGTCATGTTACAGAATTAGGGTTTTCCCCATGTGTGGTAGACTTCATGTGTATACACAACCACATGTCTAGCTAGAAATATTCAAGATTTTTAGTAGGTGTGATGGAATGCAGTAAGGAGGTAGATGCCAAGGGCTGCATTCCAGAGAAGTAAGAGGCAACTCAGTCTGGATGTGAGAGATAGAGGATGAAGACAAAGCCTTCCTAATAGTTCACAATCTAGATGCAGATAGATAGACAGATCCAGTCCTCGGTCTGTCAAGATTTTTTTCTGTACATAAGTGTGAAACAATAAAGAACTCAGCTTGGAAGAATTGCCGTGTGTTATTCTTGGTTTGGATCCTAACATCAGCAAAACAGTGACATTTTAATTCTGTACATTTTAATTCCAATAATTCATACAGAGATTTGACTAGCCGCAATCCACGTTTTTAAATTGTATCTTAGTGTGTCTATGTATACATATGTGTTTATATCTGTATGTTGGTGTTTATCTTTACCTGTCCATATTTTTTTTTGTCTTTCATTCTAAGAAAATTGTCTTAGTATATTATTGAGAAGTGTGTTTATGATTTCAGTCTAAATTCAGAAAAGACCATTGACATATGATCTGAGTGTCTTATTGTGAATATCACAAGCCAATCTTAGACAGACCGACCATCAATATCTTTGTTGGTATCATGGCCCAGGCCCAGGACTCAGCTTCTGAATCTGATTCTGAGGAAGCTGCTTCAGCTGAACCTGTGGAATGGCAGTCTCAAGAGACACCAAGCCAAGAATCACATAAAGCTGGTTAAAAAAAACAGGCAGCTGGAACAGTCAAATGAGTATGGCATAAGTCCTATATTTCCCATGTCTGACAAGTAGACAGGGGAGCAGAGACGTTCTTTAAATCACCTTGCAAAGCAAGGGAGTAAATATCTTGATTAGTGACAGCTGGCTGTAGCCTGATTTAAGAAGCAACCCTGACTCACCTTCCCTTTGCTGAAAACAATGTCTGATCTCCAACTCTTACATGATATTCCTAGGATTCCTGTTCATGTAAGAAATTTTGAATCTCTGATCTTTAGACTGGCTGACAATCCTGACCTGGCTCTCAGCTTTGGACTGATTTTGGACTATTCTTCTGCATATTCCTTTTAAAAGTAAATCATTCAGGCTGTTAAGGATATTGATGTTGTTTTACCAACCAGCAGAGTAACTGCACAAGGAAACGTTGAGAGCAATGAATAAGAAAACTGGTTTAGCAAAAGTGTACTTTATCATAGGAAAAAGCAGTAGCGTAGTCATAAACAAATCCCAAGTCTTCACCAATAAATCAGTCCAGTAAATCAGTCCAAACAACTCACTCTGGTTAACAAACCACGATGGTAGCAGATCCATCAACAGATAGCAACTCCTTCACAATAGCAGTTCATAGCAGTTCCGTCACACTAGCAGTTCATAGCAGCAGCAGCAGTTCCAATAGCAGTAGCAGCAGCACATGACCAGGTTACAATACTTTGTTTAAATATACTCCCAACTAGTCATTATCCAATTACAGCATGACTCAGCAAGAAGGTAACATTTACAGCTTAAAGTTACAGTATATATATATTGCCTGGACAACTGGTTCTAACATTATATATACCATATAGAATCCTAACATTCTCCCCTTTGGACAGGTCAATATATTCAGTTTAGATTCTTAATCCATAGCTTTCACAACATGTTTTATGTTTTATAGCACCTTGCGCTTTGGTAAACGCATCAGCAATATTGTCTTCCGACACACAATATTCTAACGTAACCATGTTGCTTTGGATACATTGACGAACATTAAGATACCTAATGTCAGTATATTTAGTTCTAGTTTTGACTGCTGTCAGGGACTCTGTTATGGTTTAGATGCTTTAACTGTGATTATTTCTTTGACCTTGAGTGAACTATGAGTTACCATAGCAACTATGTATGAGTTAGTATTTGAAATCTGAAACAGGACAGTTGGTAGTTTTTAAAGACAATACTAAAGCTTATGCCAGATTTGTTAGGTACTACTGTTCGGCATAAAAATCAAAAGGTAGTAGTAGCAATGGCTACTTGTACACAGATGTCTACCGCCAGTTATGACACTTTTAAAGACATTCATGCATTCACATGCATGCTGTGACTACCCAGCTTTCTATTCAGGTTGGTATTATAACTATTAATGCAAAGCAGTTGAAGCAAGTGGTAAGTGCATTTAAATGTGATTAGGTATATTAAAAATCTGTTTTAGTAAAACATACTTTCCCTTAATTTCTTGGGGCCCTAAGTTAGTCAACCAGTGATGATTAGTCTGGGGAAAGAGCTTATTTCTGCTTTGTGTGAATAATTGTCATTTCCCAGGTGACTAGTGCATCTACAGGTATAAAAAAAAAAACCAGAAAATCCCTAGTCACCTTTCTTTCAATTTATATTCTTCCATCTAATTTCTTACTAGCTAATGTTCTTTGAGCCACTCCAAATCAACTTCTAAGGAGAATTATTAATTAAGGAGACTGCAAGATGGAGCAAGTCTTCTCCCTCCCTCCGTTCCCTTCCACCTTTTCTCCTCAAATTCCATAGGAAGAAACAGGCAACACTCAAAACAATGGCGAGTTGTGCCTCAGACAAATTAAAACTGTTCGAAACACAAAAGCGAGACATCCCAACCTTGCAGCTGGATTTTCAAAAGAAGTCTCACTTGACAGGATAACCTATCAGTCCAAGCGGCGTGGTTTTTTATAAGTCGCCCTAAAACCTTACTCAGACCATTTTTCAATATCTGGGATCCAAATTCAGGTGCGATGACTGAGCAATCCTGACACTCTTTCCTTTAAATCACTTTATTTACCTAGCAGGTGCTTGCGGGGGCTAAACTCACAAGAAGAACAGGTTTGTCAAGCAAGTGAAGCTTGGAGACAGCCAAAGCTATGCTTCAGTTCACGGCAGAAGCCCCTTGAAATCAAGCTGTCTGAATGCACACTAAGTCAAAGGATGAGATATGGTAGCCCGACAAGCTGCGTGTCTGCTCTAGCCCTTTACTCCTTTCGTCGATATACCTACATTTTATTCCAAGCCCACGGAGGCTTTACATCAAGGATCCCCCAGCCCTTATTGATCCGGCAGGAAAAAACAATTAAGGAATGTGCTTACGCCTGAACTTTCTCACCAATGCTTTTAACTGTTTGATCACTTCCAAACCCAACATTCCCCAAGCTCTCTTGTGTGTCCACATTACAGGCTTAAACGAGTTTAATAGTGACAACTCTTCCCCTGAGGAAGTGTTGTTTGAAGAAAAGGAAGAAAGGACTCCAAAACTCTCACCACCTTTAGGGGAGGAAATTTGGGAATGATCAAGAATCCTCAATCTTTCACCCATTCCTAGAGAGAAGAAGGAGCGGGGAAACAAAATGTGGACCTGCATACATCATTTTACGATAGACTATAGCCGTGATGGCGAACTTATGGCATGTGTGCCACAGCTGGCATGCAGAGACCTCTCTGCGGGCACGTGAGCCATCGCCCAGCTCAGCTCCACCGCACATGCGTGCCCGTACCTCCCTCCACCCAGCTGTGTGAGGGGAGGGGTGCATGCAGGAGATGCACTTGCATGTGCAGGGGGGTCGCGCATGCATGCGAGGGGGTGAGGGGAGTGCTAACCCTAACCCTAACCCTAAACCCCCCACAGCCCATTTTTGGACCCAGGAGACTGCAGAGAGGCCTGCTAGGCCCAAAACGAGGAGCAGGGGGGGTTGCGTGTGAATGAGTGGGGCGGGGGGAGCATGCTTGCATGCGCAGGGGGGCATGCATTGCATTATGGGTGCCGGCACGCACTTTCAGCACATGTCAAAAAAAAAGGTTAGCCATCACTGGACTATAGATACTGTATCTTCCTCTACATACTGAACTGTCTTTGGATGCCAAGGCAGTGCAGTGTTTAAGATAGTAGACTAAGGCTCGGGAGACCCAGGTTCAAGCCCTCACTAACCTCAGAGCTCCTGAATGACTTGAGTCTGCTCCTTCTGTCTTGTCCCAAGCTGTCTCGTAGGGCTGTGATGGAGAAAAAAGGGCAGTGTGTCAGGTTGAGCTTCTAGAGGCAAAGTAAGATTTCCATGCAATAAATAAATATAATTAATTCCATTGCATATGAGAAATGTAAGGAATAGCCAAATCCAGGTAAATTTCCCCCACTGTTGACAATAAACAGCAATTATTAGACCACAATGCAAAGAAGCAGTTGTATAACAGGAACATTGTCCAGTGCCTCTTCAAACCCGGCCTGGCCCTCTGATCTGCCACCTACTTCTACCTTGATCCATTCCAGGGGTGAAATGCTCCTGGTACGGACCAGATCGCCCGATCCGGTAGCGATGGAGGCGGGTGGTTCAGAGAACTGGTAGCAAAAATCCCTGCCCCCCACCCCACCCCCATGCCCAGCTGAGCTGCACAACCATCAGAGGCTTTTTTTTTTACTTTTAAAAGCATTTTTTCTACAACCTCTTCTGCCGAAAAAATGCTTTTAAAAGTAAAAAAAAAAAAGCCTCTGATGATCGCAGGGCTCAGCTGGGATCGTCAAAGGCTTTTAAAAGAAAAAAAGGTGTTTTTTTCTTTTAAATGCCTCTGACAACCCAAGCTTTTTTTAAAAAAGCCACTGCTGATCAGGCAACTCAGCTGGGATTGTCAGAGCCTTTTGAAAGCATTTTTTTACAACCTCTTCGCCGAAGAGGTTGTAGAAAAAATGGTTTTAAAAGTTAAAAAAAAATTAGCCATGCCCACCCAGTCACATTACACACACCCCCACCAAGCCATGCCCACAGATCTGGTAGTAACAAATTTTAGATTTTACTACTGTTCCATTCTAAGCATTTTTACTCAGAAGTTATGGAATGCTCCAGCTGTTCTTGCACAAACAGGGTGAGGATCATAAAAGAGGCAGCTAGTCCATGCCCTCCAAATCGTGGAGCCTCCTTTGTCCATTTTAGAAAACTTCAATGTCTACCTAAACAATTGAAATGCTCAAAAATGTCTTCTTAACTACCTGCTGCACCCTTGAGATGTTCTCCTCACTCAAAGGATAAAAATATAAGCACACTTTGTCTTGTGGAAACCCCTCCACCCAGAGAATGAAATATTTCTGGGAATATTAAAAGAGACAGAATATTATATTCCCCCAAAGGAGAAATGGAGAAAAATCTTAACAAAGGCAGAAAACAGCCCCAGCCTTCCTGCCATAGGAAAACAGCCTCAAGTGGAAGAGACTGGTCTTTGGGAATGCAGATTTTGTATCCATTCAGAAAGACTGGGCCAATCTATTCATAAACAAAATGCCTTGAGCCACAGCTCCAACAGAAGGCTGGATCTGATGGGATTAAGAATTTACATTCACTCACCCAAATTCTAAAGACAGGACATGACCTTTAGGACATAATAGGATTAACCCACCACCATTGAAATAGTAAAAGACACAAGGCTCACTACATTGCACAACCCCCTGGAGCATCTCAATCACCAAATCCCAGAACCCTATAAAAAGTCATCCACTCAATCAGCCATTTTGTCAGCCACCCCAGAAACATGCTGTTGTCACTAAAGTTTCTGGAAACCAAATAAACAGACACCTTCTTTCCTTGTAACCAGCCTCCATTTTATTTCCAGCTATTTTCTTCCGGCTTGGAATCAGACTGGATTTTTCTTCCCACAGTGGGTAGGAAGGTGACTGTAGGAAAAGACAGGAATAAACCTGACTGGAATCCTCCAGTTCATTCAGTGGGAACCATATTTAGCAGAGTAGAAGTATGCTTATCTTATAACACTTGGGAGTTATCCAGAAACAGAGGGAGGGAGGGAGGAGGAGGGGGAGGGGAGGGGAGGGGAGGGGAGGGGAGGGGAGAGGAAGGAAGGAAGGAAGGAAGGAAGGAAGGAAGGAAGGAAGGAAGGAATTCCTCGTATGGGAAGCAGAATGCAGAGGAAACATCAATCTTCCAATCAGTGGAAATCAGAGCAGAGGCAAAAAGAACAATATGGAAGTTCTTTGTTTGTTATTTCTAGTCTCAGGGTCTCTCGTGGTCCAATAGGTTAAAAAAAAATACAAGTCAAAGAATCGTTTTCCCACAGTGGCCCATGCTCCCAAAAATATATCAGATCTTCTCCCAAGAAGTACAACCTGAAATGGTGAGGTACAGGTGAGAGGGAGGTGGGTTTACTACCTCGCCTTTCACTTCCTATATAATAACTATGAATAGGGTTTACTTTCTATTGAGTTCTATGATGTTTACTTCCAAAGAAATGAGACCAAGTGATCATTTGGTTCCAGATAATGACTGTGATTTGCCAACTCAATTGTTACTGTCAAACGTATTGTAGACTTAGAGGATACTACCGGTAGTTTAATCATTGGCTTTTATGTGAAGACTATGCCTGCTGGCCATTAGGACATTTCAGAAATCAATGGTTCTATGCAAAGCAAAGTATCTAAACTCCAATAACATAGCACATGTTGCTTTTTCAATTTGCACTGGCTTTTCCACATGAAAGAAATAATATAGAATCTAATGCTGCTCCCAAACAGGGAATCCATTATCTTCAGAACTATACTACTAGGGCTATTGTACTTTGATTCCAAAAATCTGGATGATTACTAGTGATAAATTGCTAGATGCTGTCACCTAGTGGCTATACAGATTTTTGCAGGCCACATATGTCATCTCAAATAACAGACCCACCTTCCCACGTTTTGGCGAAATGGGATGCTACAGTCATGAAAAAGGGTTTTCTTTTTTATTTTTATAGCAGCTGATTTCTTATTTTTGCCTGTTGCCTTTGGATATTCTTAGCAGAAAGTGTATAAAATATTATTTCTTCCTAAATGTGATTTCTGGGAGTTAAAAGCCATCAGCAGCTCAGCCACTTTATCTAACTTTGGGTGCATTCCTCCCTGTCAGGAAAAAGCAAATCATCCAGTGGATATGTTTTATACTCTCACGCTGATGCTTTATTTAAGTGGAGCATTTTAGTTTTCCTGGTAGCAATAAATGGCAGTGGCACACTTAGTTGAGAGATGGTGTCATGTCTTCATTGAGAGATTCATGGTTGAGGATAAACCCTAAACCTCAAATTAAGATATTTCAAAGAAATGGTTGGCTCCGAGAAGACCCAACAATGAGTTAGAAAATCTTAGCTTTTTGCAAACCTCATAGCCCTACAGCTAAATCAGAAGATTAAGGCCAAAGGACCAGCTAACTTCATGGAACAGGGGCAGTTGTCCATTTAGGATCCATAACAAAATACTTGTCTGAGAAACAGAGCTCCTTATGAAGAGATATATCAGAATGACAGTTGACTTGCCAGGACGACCCTGGTTTGTTCACTGATGGGTTTGAGAAGTTGCTTCAGAAGTCTATTTTAAAATTATGGAACAATATGGATGAATTGAGATTGGCCTGGGCTCTTGATTCTTCTTCTCTGGACTCCCTGTTGCTCTGTCTTAGGGTACCTCTAAAGTAGGGGTGTCCAACCTTGGCAAGATTTGAGGACTTTAAATCCCAGAATTCCACAGTCAGCCATGTTGGCTGGGGAATTCTGGGAGTTGAAGTCCACAAGTCTTAAAGTTGCCAGGATTGGATGCCCTTGCGCCAGACTTCCTTTTGAGTTCTGCCTTGGATCAGTCACCATACCCATGGTTTTATCTCAGTCTGATTTCTATTGTGTTTTCCATTCACTGTTTACTGCTGATCACACTTGCACCAGAGCAGACTGAGTACCAAAGGCCTTAAAGAAAATGCTGGAATAAAGTGTTTGAGGTTAGTCATAAGTTCAATTAAGTCAATCAAACTGCTGACCAATTTGAGGCAAATGGAAAAGCAATCATACATCACCAAAGCCAGAAACTAGTAAAAGAAGCTCTATATATCTGAAATGGATCTGATTGCAATCACCTCATCCACTTAAAAATAATGTTTTTGTGATTGCCTTTCAACATCAAAGAGAGGATTATTACTGGGCAAAACAAATGCAGCACAGAGCCATCAAACAAGGTTCAGATACAGCTGAAACAGAAGAAAGAAAGTCCTTTCTCTTTACTGCTTTGTATCATGTTTTCCCCACTTCTGGAAGCATAAGCTTCTTTGTACCAGGCAAATTAGGTCGTTCAGAAGGACAGGGTTTCTGACACCCACTGAAAAATAAAGCTAGTTCTGCAGTAAAGATTTTAGCAAAAGAGGAATAGTAGCATTTTCAGGGTTTTAATTCCCAGGCTAAACAGGAGAAGGAAATGAAGAGCTACTCTGGCAAATTTTTGATAGCCAATGGCTACAGGTGGTCCTCAACTTACGACCACAATTAAGCCCAAAATTTCCATCGCTTAGCACAGTGATGGCTAACCTTTTTGCCATTGCGTGCCAGGAGAGGGGGGGCGGGGGCGGTCGTGCGCGCACATGCCCACACGCATATGCGCGCAACCCCCCTCCCCCCCTCCTGGCACATGATGGCCTGGTAGGCCCATTTTTCCTTCTTACCTGGCTCCAGATCCTGTCTATTTATCTGGGAAGGGTGAAAACAGCCTTTCCCACTCCCTTGGAGGCCCTACGGAGGCTGAAAGTGGGACAGGAAGTGACATTTTTTGCTGTCCCCAGCCTCCAGAACCTCTCTAGGAGTCTCTAGGAGCCTCTCTAGGAATCTCTAGGAGCCTCTCTAGGAGTCTTTGGAGGCCAGGGACAGCAAAAAATGTCACTTCCTGTCCCACCGGAAGTCAGGAAATGGGCCCTTTCAGCCTCCGTAGGGCCTCCAAGGGAGTGTGAAAGGCTGTTTTTGCTTTTCCCAGATAAATAGACAGGATCTGGAGCCAGGTATGAAAGAAAAACGGGCCTTCCCCACCCACCCCAGTCCCTCCAGAGGCAGGAAATAGCCTGTTTCCCTACTTCTGGTGGGCCCAGAAGGCCCGAAAATCAGCTGGCCGGCGGGCGCATGTGCCCCAGAGCTGAGCTGGCGTGCCCAATAATATGGCTCCGCATGCCACCTGTGGCACGCATGCCATAGGTTCGCCATCACGGGCTTAGCAAGAGTGAGTTCTACTCCATTTTACGATCTTTCTTGCCACAGTTGTTAAATGAATCTAGTTCAGTGATTCCCAATATGGTGCCCATGCCCCACAGTGGGGCATAATTTGATTTTTAATGGGGGCAATTGGAACCTTGTTTAAACCAAGTTAATGGCCTTTTAGGCTTCCTCCACATGAGTAGGAGTTCACTTTTTGAATAGTAAGAATTATATGTCTCAGGAGTGGGGGAATCAGGATTTTAGAGATGCTTAGGTGGGGCATTGCCAAAAAAAGGTTGGGAACCACTGCTTTAGTTGTTAAATTAGTAACACGGTTCAGTCAATCTGGCTTCCCCACTGACTTTGTTTGTTAGAAGTTCTTAAAAGCTGATCACATGACCCCAGGACACTGCAACGGTCATAAATACATGCTAATTACCAAGCATCGCAACTTTGTGGCCACAGGGATGCTACAAAAGTTGTAATGTGAAAAAATGATAATAAGTCACTTTTTTCAGGAGGATTGTAACTTCAGACAGTCCCTAAATGAATGGTTGTAAGTTGATGGCTACCTGAACTGTGAAGGTTTCAAAATGGGTAGAGGTACATCACATGGATTTTGTGGAAGAGGGTTTTTTATATATATAAAATTGGACTGGAATATGCCTCATTTTAGGCTTACTGCTTAAAGCTGTTAACTGAGGTCCATTTCAAGATAATTAAGAGGGCTGAAGATAGAGCTGGGTTCAGACATGGTGAAGCCTTAAACTGCTGGAAGCCTCTATCAGACAAAATTTAACCCAAAATAAAATCGTACAGTAACTAAATTTGGCAAAAACATGCCCAACATGAGTAATGAGACCATAATGGGGTAAAGAAGGACGTGAATACACAGCAGAAACAAAAGCATATTTTAACCAACTAATGAAGGACATTCAAGCTTACTGTATTTTTCAGAGTATAAAACGCACCAGAGTATAAGATGCACCTTAGTTTTTGGGGAGGAAAATAAGAAAAAAGCTGATTGGCAGGTGGATCGGCCTCCCAGAATAACCCCCAATCAGCTGTTCCCAGAGGTGAATTTTAGCAACAGGTTTGTTGGTTGTGAGCTCTGTGCCTTGCTTTTTTTTCAGCCTCTGAAACTTCTGAAACTCCATTTCAGAAAAAACTTTTTTCTCTCTCCTTGAAAGCCTCCAAAAAGCTTCAGAGCTTTTTTTTTCTGAAGCTCTGTTTGGAGGCTTTTTTTCTGAAGCTTCATTTCTGAGGCTTTTTTTCTGAATCTCTGTTTGGGGGCTTTTTTTCCGAAGCTTCATTTCTGAGGCTTTTTTCAGCCTCTGAAACCTCCATTGGAGAGGCTGGGGGGGGGGTTTCCTTCAGAAAATAAAACCCCCCAAATTCCCCCCCGCCTTTTGGGGGGGGGGGGAGATGCATCTTATACTCCAAAAACTACAGTAATTTAGTGAGGAGGACTTAATTTATGGTGATGTTCATATATGAACTAATAACCAAAGTATAACAAATGGGGGGGATCTGAAATGTTGAGAGACTCCTTCAGACTGTGAGATCCTAAGCTGTAGTTTGCTTAGTGGATAGCTAAATCCAGCTCTGTCACAGACCGCCAAATAAGGAAACTCTGCACTTCTGTTCTATAGAGATTTTCCTTCAATTGAGCATCTTTGATCATCCTCCATCCCTTCACACATGAAATTATTATATGTAATGGTAAAACCTCACTAGCGTCCATGCCCTTACTCTGCGGGGCCAATTAAATCATTGTATTCTAAGTAAGAACTTTGAAAATTAGCATAAAAGCTGTGTACTGACAGGCCAAATCTACCGACTAACTTGGTGCAATAAAGAATGTAATAACGCAGCTCATTGTGCCCTGGTGTGCCATTGTTTTATCAACAGCCGAGAGAAAGGGAAAGAATTCTCACTACTATTTCTAAATGTATACTTAGCTTATCATGGCATACAACCCAGCATGGCTCTGCCTGAAATAATTTTCAGATTCTCCATCATCTTCCTGTCAGCAGTGGAACAGAGATCTCCCTGGCAGAGTCAATAAAGCAGAATGAAACAAGTCAACAATAGCGCTCCTGTTTCAGATTGTAGGTGGACAGGGAGAAGATTGGGAAAAACTGATTACTGAACTCTTCATCCTTTCCCTTAGCCCACTGGGGACCATTCAAAACATCTGTTTATATTTTCTTGACATTTTGTCAGAGCAGAATAAGCGGCTCTGCGGTTCCACTTGTTATTTTCCAAGACGAAAGTGATGGCTTGTGCAGAGAGCCCCAAAGGAGCCATGGAAAAGCTTTCATAGAACCAAGTCAAAGAACAATCAAAGTCAAAGAACGAACTGGCTCAAGCTACTTTGTCTCCCAAAAGCAACTTGTTGTGTGCTTCAACAAACAATTGTCCTCCAAGCAAGGCTCCCAAATCCAAAGATTATGCAAGACTTTGGGGGAAAATACTCATGGATGTCGAGTAATTTCCCCCCATCCCCCCACACACACTCCATTTGTGGAGGAAAGTGAATGATCTGGTCTCATGTTTCAACATGTTGCTTGTTTTATTTGAATTTTATTTCAGATTCCTTTTGCTTTTCAGTACTAAACATTGAGAATCAGTTTGGTGTAGTGGTTAAGGTGCTGGCCTAGAAACCAGGAGACGATGAGTTCTAGTGAACGTTGGGCCTGCCACCTCTCAGCCCAACCCACCTCACAGAGTTGTTGTTGTGGAGAAAATAGAAGAAGGGAGGAGTATTATGTTTGTTTAGCACCTAGAGTCGCTTAGTAATATAGGTGGGATAAAAAGACAGAATAAAAAAAATAGATGGATCATTTCAAGGCAGTCCTAGCACATTAAGTCACAGTAGTTCTGAGAAATTGCCAACAGATTAATATTTTTCTAAAGCTGCTTGGACCTTAGCCTTTCAGAAAAGGGGAAAAAAGAAATGTTGATGTAAGAACGTACAAGAGGCATTCTAGCCTCAGAGTGTAAAAAGTCTCACTTCAATTCAAGCCTTTAGTAAGCATTCATTTCCCAAACACAGGAGCAGAATCTGCATTCAATAATATCTGCTTTACTGCTCTAACAGATGATGCACTGTCTATGGGAAATGGGAACCACTTGAAGGAATTCACCACAATCTGCTTTTCTCAAATGTTTGAATTATTGTAGTGCCAAATTCAACTGTTCTCCATGTTGCCCAAGATTTTCTTTCTTTGTTGAAAGTAGCTTCTGTTTCTCCATCTCAGTTTCAAGATAATCTAGGTGTTTGGAGGATTTTGTTTTGTTTTGTTTTCTTTTGATGGACTCTGATTGCTGTTGAAAAACAAACATGAATCTCTGCTTTTTTTTCTCTGCCTGATCACATTTCCTGATTCAAAAAAGTCCCATATATGCCATTCATTCATGATACCATCTTCAATTTCTTCTTCAACCCACCAGAGCAAGGAGGCAAGGAATGTTGTGGGTCTCATCCCTTAGGGAGATATACCTGGTGGGACCCAGAAGAAGGGCCTTCTCCATGGTGGCTCCCTCTCTCTGGAACATCATTCCCCCAGAGATTAGAACGGCCCTCACTCTAACACTCTTCCGGAAGGCGCTGAAGACATGGCTGACATGTGGGAGGGATGAGAGCTAAATAGCTTGAAATAGATCGATCCTAGTCTCCCTTTATTTCTTTATCAGCGAAATATAAATTTGGTATAAAAATCATTTGTCATGAATTCGACTGAAAGGTGAAAGGAAAGCAGAATGCTCCCTCCCACATGTTGGTGTAGATCAGGCACCTCGATAGAAAAACACTTTATATATTTGTGTGTGTGTGTGTGTGTGTGTGTGTGTGTGTGTGTGTGATGTTTTTTATATCCCTGTAAGCCGCCTTGAGTCACCATGTGCAAATAGGTGGCAATATAAATTTTCTAATAATTTTTTTTTTAATTACTCAAAGTATGAGAAGTCACCAAGACTGGAGAGAAAATCATATAATATAAGACAGGTCATCGCACACATACCTTGGCCATCTCGTCATTAAGTTCAATGCAAGCCAGCCATGATCATCTCACCCATTTTTTCCTTCTTTGAAAAATATTTCTAAAGCAATATGTTTTCCACCAGATTCAGTGAGGATAACCAAGAAAACATATAAAAAATATTCAGTATAGTATTAGCTTTAGTTTCCCAACAAGTGTCAGATATAATTGAAAAACAAAAACAAAAACATATAGTCTAGAAGTTAAATACTGGACCAGTCCACCAGGCCTCTACAAGTGGCAGACTTGAGATCAAAAAGGACCAATAGTAACTCGAAGTGGTTCATATCCAACAGAAAATGTGGGTAAAAATGTGATGTGCAAAGATCAGGTATGGAGTCTAAGAAATTAAAAATTTAGCAAAAGAAGAAGGTTAGGAACCATTTAGGCGTCAACTCTAACACTGTTCAGTTCAACATTTAAATTTAAACAACCCAAAGAAATGGCTGACCAGACTCACCTAGGAAAAGGAACCCAAACCTTAGCTTAGATGTTGTGGTGAAGAAGGACAAGAAGAACATTTGGATAATGGATAAACAAGAGAATCCAGACCTTTTAAATCAAAACAGATCTTTCTGGATTATGGTAACATATGGAAACACTCTGTACTTGCAAAACAGAGAAATAATAATAATACTAAAAGTGTGCAACCAATAGTAGGAGGAAATAAGTAATAAAAAGGATAAATAATACTACAACCACACCCTATGGGTTAATATATACACACATTAGACAGAACTTAGTAGTCCCTATAGCAGTGATAGCGAACCTATGGCATGGGTGCCACAGGTGGCACACAGAGCCATATTAGTGGGCACGTGAGCCTTGCCATAGCTCACCTCAGCGTGCATGCGTGCACCAGCCAGCTGACTTTTGGGCCTTCTGGTCCCACCGAAAGTTGGGAAATGGGTTGTTTCCGGCCTCCAGAGGGCCTCTGGGGGTGGGGGAGGCCATTTTCGCCCTCCCCAGGCTCCTAGAAAGCCTCTGGAGCCTGGGGAGGGTGAAAAACAGGCCTACCAGGCCCACTGCATCATTGCATGTTAAAAGCAGGGGGGAGCATGGGGGGGGCACACACACAAGCGTGGGCCGCATTGAATTATGGGTGTGGGCATGCACGTGGGCAACCTCCCCGCACTCTTCCCACTTTTGGCACGTGACGGCAAAAAGGTTCGCCATCACTGCCCTATAGGTTGTCAGATGTGAGAATTAGGTGTTCAGCAGCATGATGGCACAAAGGAAAAACTGTCCCTATGTCTAGTTGTCTTAGCATACAATACTCTATAGTGCCATTCCAAGGGAAGGAGTTGAAACAGTTTGTGTCCAGGATGTGAGGGGTCTGCAGGTAACTTCTCAGCCCTCCTCTGACCCATGTAATAGGGAGGTCTTCTATGGAAGGGAGGCTGGTTGCAATTATTCTTTCTGCAAAAAGCAAGACATTAACTTGCCTTGGGGAGTTTCAAAAGAGAGAGAGAGAGAGAGAATAAAAGCAAGAAGATTGATGAAGAACAAGCCAGCACTATAGTCTGTTGGATTATGTTGCAAAGAATCTCCTGGGTCCAACTAATGTAAAGACACTTGCAAAGATACGTGAATAGGAACAGCAAAGCTGTAAAAGAAATCCAGCAGGTGATTTTTATGAAAGGCCAAGAACATCTAAAACGTGACGGGTAATTAAAAGGAATTCCAATTGATTAAAGCATGTCACCTAATATTTTAAGCAATTAGTCAATTCTATTTAAATATATTTCCAAGTTCTTCAAAAACATCAGCCTAAAATGATTTTGAGAATTTACAGAGTAACTGAGCATGCAATTTTATCTCTTTTGTTGATTGTTAAGAGGAAAAGGACATATATAATAATACGTTGTTCACCAAGATTATAATTCCCCCAACACAGAATAAAGAGGAACAAAGCCATGTATATCGTGTGTAAGAGATCTTAACTCTTTGTTAACAAGCAGTTGCAATTTGAATTACATAAGCAAGAAAGAAGGACAAGGGAGGGACGGGGGGGAGAGAGAGAGAGAGAGGGAGGGAGGGAGGGAGAGAGGGAGAGAGAGAGAGAGAGAGCGCATATTGAAAGTTAAGATTAGTCATGCTAGTCCCAGATTTGAGAAATTGAGACATTTTTATGAAAACATTTATTCAGTGATGAATTATTGTATTTAATTTCAATAATACTGGGTAAAAATGAACCACTCGGTTAATTGAGCAAATTGTTCCATTGATGAAACTTAGAGGGCATGTTGATGCCTTCTCCCCAAGGACCTTCCACTCATTGAAGAAGATTTTGAGAAGATCAGGAGATTGCAGGGGGGAAATGACAGTAGGCTCTTGTAATAAATAACAATATCACATTGTTTGTATGCTATTGGACTTCAGACAGTGCTATTGACAGGTATTGGGTGTTTTGCTGGGGTGTCCTTACTATTGGTTCTTATGACCATTTGGCTTCTGCCTTTACATTGCTGTTGAGTTTGTTATGTTTTATGATGGTCTTATTTTTACTGGGATTCTTAAATGATGGAAGCTGTTAGCAAAGGTTTAACCGAAAAAGACAGTCTTAAGTTATTTTATTATAGAATATCTTCTCTGTAGGAATTTCCCACATTTAGCCACAATAACTATTTTACTAGATCTATATGAGTAAAAAATGCCGGGACCAGTAATGATCAGTGTTCTGTGTTGATATTACCCTCTTGGGAAAAGACAAATGCTTCAATTAAAAAAAAAAATCACCTTTTTTCTACTAGAAGAAAGAAAGGAGGAGGAAAAAACCTAGCAAAGTTTAAGCTGAAAGAATGAGCTTAATTGTTTTGTATAATGAATGACTTTGATTCTGTTCAGTGCTTGAGGGGGAAAAAAACCAGTTGTGTTAATGTTGATAATCTATCTAGCCTGTTAACTAGTTTAATCCACCATCCAATATGTGTGCAATCATGGATGGAGCTACCAAGTAGTGACCAGTAGGGAGTATCCCATAAAATGGAAACACACAACCACCACCCCCACAACCCTTGATTGATGGCATAAACTATTCAGCTCTTGTATAGATGGGCCTGTCTGAATTTATTTAGTGGCCAATCAAAGCAGAACAAATTAAGTAATTGGAAGCATTAAAGAGGATTTGAAGTGGTGCCCACAGCGATACAAGCTGCGGAACAAACTGCCAGAGCATAAAAAAAGAGTTTCTTTTGTACAAAAGTTTTTCATGTGAGAGAGTTGGGGGGTGGGGGGGAAATACGGATATGTTAAAGAGTTCAAGGATTATTTTTTATTTAGATTTATCAGCTGCCAAATCAAAGACTTTAGGTGGCATGCCAGATCAGAAGAGCATAACAATACTACATAAGGCCACACACACAAATTTAGCACATTGGGAGAATATATTATTAAATACCATTCACCCATCATTCCCCAGACAGAATCAGAAATCATCTTGGTCTCTGGCCTGTCGAAAATTCAGATTTTTACAAGTTTTCTGAAAGGTAACAAGGTGATGGGCCAGGTTAGAGAGTGGAAGACCATGAGTTCTACTCTTACCTTTCCCATGGAAGCTAGATGGTGACTTTCAGTCACTCTCTCTCAGCTCAGTCCACCTCACGGGGTTGTTGTTGTGTGGAAAATAGAAGGAGGAAAATGTTTTGGATATGTTCACCACCTTGAATTATATGTAAAAAGAAATAATTTACATTTTAAATTTAAATTTTAAAATTCACATCTGAATGATACTATTACACAAGTAGTATCATGATAAGGAGCATACTTAAGAGCTAGTGCAAAATCTGAATAAAGCATCATGATTGCCATTACAAGGTAGATACAATGGAGGTGCCCATTCACAAAATGGCTGCCAAAATACAAGCTGATACTTTTGAGTCTAGTTTTCTGCTCTAAAAAGACAAATTTACAAAGCCGGAAGGCAAACTGGGATTCCTAATACACAAGTAATCCACCCCACTGCTAAATATAAGGCAACCCCAAAACTATTTCTTGAATATACGGTTACTGCTCATATTTGTGTTCCTCTTTATCTCCAATAATTTAAAAGATTCTGTCATCTGAATTGCTCTCACATTTCTTTTCAGCTTTCCTGTTGCTCACTGCAGTCCTCCTTCCTGTTGTTCACCTCCAACTCTCCCCACCTCAGTCCAACCCCCTAATTGTTTGTAAGGACAGTAATGCGTGTGATCGCATCATTTGTGATGTCAGCACATCTTTGCAGTTTTCTACGATTAGTAATGCTGTGTTTGAATTGCCTACATTGCATCCGGATCTGGGTCAAGAAAATAATTCAAGAAGGGTCTGGTCTCCACACCACTGCAATGTTACAATCGTGTGATTCAGAGGATAAGAAATTGTTACTGTTTTTTAAATGAATATTGTTTCCAGATCAAATTAATACAACCAGAGTGGCAACAAATAAAACAAATAACAAAGCGATTGCCTCCCAAAGGGCCCAGATAGATTTCCAGATCATCATCCTAAGTATTGTGTAAGATTAAAATAATGCTCCTTCTGCATCTGTGGAGAACATGCTTCTTTATTTATTTATTTAGCATATGGCATATCACACATGGATATATATATATATATATATATATATATATATATATATATATATACCAATGTGGGTATTTGAAGATAGATACTTGTTTACTTGTGGGTACTTGTGGATGTGAAGTTAGTTTATCTCCTCATGGTACATCCTGGATAACACAACGGTGTGAACTAAATGAGCTAGCAACTGCCAGCAGCCAGACTACTCTGTAGACTTTGCTGGCTCTCAAAATACATGGCAACGAAAATGAAAACATGCTTATATAATTCTAACTGGTAATTTCAAGGGAAGCTGCACTCTTGTAGTTGACTTAACCCATCACAATTCCCTAGCATCAGATAAACCATTTAAGTTAGTGAACTCCTGTTGTGTTTGGGACAATCAGCATCTTTGTATTGAAACTGAGCTTACATTGATCCATAAGCAGGCACACAATTTAGAGGAAAATAGCAAAAGTTCAGGGTTTAGAAAATAGTCTTGATCTTCTATCAAATACACATAACTTCTCCTCCACATGGACATGGATGGAAGATGAAAGATCTCCTTCTCCTTGGACTATTTGTTTTGTCACCAGGAAGCTACTCTATGCCTGTGTAATATGTGACCCTCCTGCTATGGGGCTTGTTGTTCTTTTTGCAATACCTGTTGCAAGTCATGCTGACCAGTCCCCATGGACCAACACCTCCCAGGCTGGTCTGCATATTACCAAACCAGCCTCCCTCCATCCTATCTGAAGGGAGGAGAAGAAATGGCAGAATGGGAGGGTTAATGTCATATATGATGACTGGTACACAGCATAAGCTTGAGGGAAAACACTGAAGAGAATGGAGCAAGCAAACCAAAACCACTGATGTCTCTGGAGGGACAGGACACAGATATTCCAGTATTTGAGAGGTTGCCACAAGGCGGAGGGGATCAACCTATTTACCTGTAGACAAGAAAAGGAACAATGGAGGCAAAGTAGTCAAGGAGAGAAGCAACCTGGAATTAAGGAGAAATTTCCTAACAGTGAAGACAATTAACCAGTGGAACAGCTTGTCTTCAGAAGTTGTGGGTGCTTCATCACAGGGTCTCCTGCTTGAGCAGGGGGTTGGACTAGAAGACCTCCAAGGTCCCTTCCAGCTCTATTCTGATTGATTATTTTGAGTAATACAAACCAGACCATTGACTTTCTTTCAGAGTGAAATGAAGCAGTATATGGGCACAATAAATGCTATTATGTCAACTACCATCTGTAATCATGGCAAGTATTAAGTCCAATATCTGCCCCTATAGTGGAAAGGTGCTTTGTTGGCCTTAGTAAGGTCACCCCATAATTTTCTCAGATTCTATGTCCTGGTTATAAAAGTCACAGTATGATTTACACTGTGGTTGGTTTGTTTTTTTTACCATTCCTATGCAACATTTTGTACAGTATAAAGTCAGTAACCTTGATGAGTTTGAGGCTCTTCAGCATTCTTTTGGCCAGGAGCCCAGCGATCACTTTAGTTCTGCATGCCAATAAGAGACAACTGTTTGTATCTCTCTCTGAAGGCTTATTTAAGTGGGCTTTCCCCCTCCCCCACAACAACAGGAGGCATAAAGGGCAGAAACGCAAGTAATAATCATTTTAATATAGTTCTTCAATCTTAATGCATTTTATTTTTATTGATTTATTTCACTTATTTTTCTAAATAGGGCCATATCCAGAGTTATAGGGTTTTAGAAAGAGAAGGTAGCCTTGATTGAATGTTGGACCTGGTGTAAATTTAATCCAGTCTATTTCTCCCAGCCGGGACTTTAGGAAATCACAGTGTCAAACAGCCTTATCCGTTTGAAAATGTCTATACCGTTTAGCCAAAATCTGCTTTCTTAAAGTATTAGTAATTGCATTTCTCCCTGAAACCCTAGAGAGCAACAGCTGTTCTGTCTTCTGCATGGCAGCTTTTGAGATATTTAAAGACAGTTAGTTGGTCTCTTCTTCTTCTTTTGTCCTATATAACTATTCCCAATCCTTTCCATTGTCCCTTGTGGAATACAATCAATGTCAGAATAGTCTATTGTGAAAAGGCTAATTGTATTGATGCAATGACCTTGTTTTTCTATGATACACTTTTCTGAAGATTCCAAGATCTGAAAACGCTGCTTCTGTATCACGCCACATTCAGCCATTACCTTTTCACCTCATCAGAGCTGAACCCAACAGCAGAACATCTGATATGTAAATCAGCCTCACAGATTTTTAGGCAGATTCCTGGAAATAACTTATTACCTCCTTCACTTCAGGGCAACATTCACGGAGTCGTAGCCAGTCGAAAGCTAATTGACTCCAATAATAATTTCACATAGGCAATGACGGCGCCCAACTGTGAGAGCTAAATTGTGGCATGCTCACGAAAGGAAGAAGAATTTCATATCAGAAATGGGATATAAAAGCTGTTAGAGAAATATAAACTGGTGCTGAACTGGAAGATAAGATTTGTCAAACTGGATTATATTATTCCTATGCTAGAAATGACATTCTGCCTTCAAGCAGTTATGTCTGACTAACAAACATTCCATTGTGTAGAGGCGATGGTGGTATTTATTGTTATTATTATTAGTATTATCTTTTTATTGGACTTTAGAGTAAATGTTTTCTACATGGAAGTATTGACACTTAAGATAGGGCATGGCATATACTGATGCAGGTTAGAAACACAGTCAGAATTTGAGAATTATTCCCCAGAATAGATTCATTTGGAAAATTGCCACATCTTCTTTTTTAAAGGTCTAGTTTCTTAACACGCTTGCATAAAATATTAAGGATTATCTTTTTTCTTTTTTAACTAGCTACTTGGTCATCAGTTCTTTCATTTAAAGGCCTCATATATCTTCATTTAGATACTTCCATTAAACTTTCTAATTAGAACATAATTAGGAGCACAAACTTCTAATTGCTTTTCTCTCATGGCTTTAAATCAAGAATGGCTACGGAATGGCCTTCCCAAAATAAAATAAAGAAATTCCTCCACA
This sequence comes from Ptyas mucosa, assembly GCA_012654045.1. Lineage (NCBI taxonomy): Eukaryota > Metazoa > Chordata > Lepidosauria > Squamata > Colubridae > Ptyas > Ptyas mucosa. Next base: position 6,907,242 of record WNWU01000002.1, read on the forward strand.
AGGGCAGGCAACTTCCTGCAGTCACTTTCATTTGGTGCCAATCCTTTTCAGAAGGAAACAAAAACGAGCAATTTAAATAAACGGGGGCTTTGCACAGCTGATATGAGCTAATTCTGCAGTCTGATGCAGGCACCGATGGAGCAGAGTCATAAATATGCAGTGCTAAACTAAGCAATTAATGCATTAATGCTATCTCAAAAAGCTCAAAGCTGCTTATTATTTATTTAATAGTGATGTACCTAGACAAAAGTGGAAACGAATGCTTCTTGAAATTTTTCTGATTAAAAAAACAATTAAAGGGGGAAAAGGTTTTCAGTGTCATCTTGTTTGGCGAGGAAACACGTATCTTTGCTAACTGTAATTGAACAAACTATGAAATATTAGCATCAGTAATGGAATTTCATATGTTCTAATCTCTTTGTCCCCCGTCCCCCCCCCGCCCCCGCACATCTTAGTTCCAGTTTGTTTTATACACAGAAAACAAAAAGAACAGGTCTGGATTTAAGAGTTTTCATGTCACTGTTCTGTTTTCCTTTTTTTCCTTTTCCTTTTGTTCAAGAAAGAAAGAGGTTTAACCAAGATCATGTTTTGAAGGAACCATGGTTTCTCATTATGGCCAATTTTGAAATATGCTGCTCTTCTTCCTATTATTTGACCAAACCAGGTTCAAATGTGGCCTATTATTGTGAACTAACCGGATATACACAATGACAGAGTTGTTTGGCATGAGGAAATAATCCTTAATTTCTCTGTCCTGCCTACCAAAATATATTTGATATAAGGAAGTGATTGAAAGGAAAGTATTATTTGCTCTCCTACCATAACATGTTTGCATAAAAGAAAAGGGAACTTATTATGTTTATGGAGTTGCTTTCATAATGTATTACAGATTTTTGGTGAGGGGGTGGAACTAAAGCCTTCCAATGCAGGGTGTCCAACCTTGGCACTGTGGACTTCAACTCCCAGAATTCCCCAGCCAGCCATGCTGGTGGAATTCACATTCTGGGAGTTGATATCCACAGGTCTCAAAAGTTGTTTAGATTGGACCACTGTGGATTCCCACAACTTACTTTTTAGCTAGTAGGGAGCGAAATATATGTCCCAAATGTCTTCTGAATGATGTGTGTGTTCACAACAGTCTACAGAATTCTGATTTTATCCTCCAAAATTATGTCATTGGTTTGGCTGAACAAGATCCACCATAGTGAACATTTCAGTCAGGTAATGATGCCAGTGGAAGGCGTTTAAGTAGATCCTCCCTACTATAGTTTTAAATTTGATAGTGTATTTTGCTCATTGGGTTAATTTGCATATTCCTGATGTGTTCTGGGAAGTGGGCAGATGTTACTGTTGAACTTTGATCTGAAAAAGGTAGGCTTCGACTAGCTCAAATTAACAAGCTGTTGTTTCAGTCACTGGAATAATTTACATATGTCTGATACGTGCTCAGGACCAAATTTTGGTCACTGCGACAAGTAAAGATCTTAAATTTAGGGTAATCAAGTCATAAGTGTGGTTTGTGAAAGCAAATTTTTGTTTGACTTTGATTTTTTTTTAACCTATACAGGTAGTTATTATTTTCTTGGTGAAGGTAGTTTTATTGATAACAGCAGTTATCAATACTGTACGTGCATCCATCTTAGCTATAATTCTGCACTTTTAAGGTTGGTTTGTCCTTGAATAAAAATAAAATGCTACATCTTTTGCACAAAGCAGATGCGAAACTGGTTGATGTAAAGAGTTGTTTCCTCAGGGTATTTGAATCCAATTCCTTTGCTTGTATGCATTTTTGCTTCTAAGAATTCCCACCTACTGTAATAGTTTAAGTGTTTGATGGTTAAGAGAAGACAGGTTTCTGTAAGGACAGATCAGTGGGGAACTGCCCTCTTCTAAACCTAATTATGGTACAAGATTAAAGAAAGTCTTTATGCAACTCTCTTTTTGTCATTCTCCCTATACTTCCATTAAAAACTTCTAGATGTCCAGTTGTCCTGTGAGAAGATTCTGCAAATCCTGGACTTTCTGGTGTTTCTGCCTTCAAAATACCTGGAGCCTTTTGAATGAGTTTGCTGCAATAACTAAGAGAGGTTTTCGGAAAGGTTACTCTGAAGCAAGACCTGCCAAATGCAATTGGATTTATCTCTAGGAAAAGATATTTTCTAATTACAGGTAGTCTTTGACTTACAACCATTCGTTTAGTGACCATTCAAAGTTACAACACCACTGAAAAAAGTGACTTACGAGCATTTTTCACACGGCTATCGCAGCATTCCCTAGGCACATGATCAAAATTCAGATGCTTGGGAACTGATTCATATTTATATACAGTTGCAGTGTCTCAGGTTCATGTGATCCTCTTTTGTGAGGATCCACAACAGGGGTGGGTTCTACTTACCCTTACTACCGGTTCGCAGCAGGGCCGCGCACGTGCCAGCTTCGCTCGTGTGTATGCACAGAAGCGTTTTGATGATGTTGGGGTCGGTGGGTGGAGCCTCCCGCCAGTTTTCCTACCGGTTCTATAGAACCAGTGCAAACCGGGGGCAACCCACCACTAATCCACAATGGAGTCACACCACCCAAAACACCCAAACACACATTCAGATACAGAAAGAAAAGAGAGAGAAAAGTGGGGGAGGGTATTAATATGCAGGCCACACATCTAAGGAAGATGTCATGTACAGGTAGTCCTCAGTTTATGACCACAATTGAGCCCAAAATTTCTGTTGCCCCATTTTACAAACTATCTTGCCACAGTTGTTAAATGAATCATGTCCACAAGTCATAAAAGGACCCTCATTCCCCACCCCTGCGTTAAACACTAGACCAAAATAAAACTCAAGCTGACTAGTGCAAGTTCTGAAAATAGAAATGGATGTTCCGAATAGGCTAATACACAATTTGTAGAGTTGGGGTGTTGCTAGAGCTGGCAATGCCAGTAAGATGTAGAGGAACTTAGCAGGGTGTCTTTCAGTGTGGTGGTGAATTGATTCATTTTTTTTTAAATGCTGGCAGGTTGCACAAATGTATCCTCAATAGTCTTCTGTTAGGGAATGCAAAAGCTAAACTAGTAGTTGCCTTCCACTGTTTACCAGCATTACAATATGCACTAAGTCTCTGGAGATCCACTTAGTGCATATGCTGGAAGACAAAGTGACAGTGAAAATTGCACATTCCGGTGGCAGATAGGAGTTACAAATGAAGGGCACATCTACATTTGGAATGAGCTCTGGACTTTGATGTTTCTTACCATGCTGAGGAGCTGCACTGATTGATCGTTCTCCACTGCAGCATTGTGAAGCTATGACAAAACTAGTTTGCTATGTGTTTGACTTGTTTTGTTTTATGTAAATGTTTTTTGTTGTTGTTGTGGACATTGTGGTTCCATTCCTTTAGGGGAAGGAACTCAACACTTCAGACTTTCTTCCCAACTTTTCGTAAAGAAAAGGCTGGTTTCAGGATTATCTTCAGGCCCATGAGCCAAAAGGCAGGATGGTAATGAGAAGAACTACATGATTGACAGTGGTGGATTCCTCCCGGTTCCTCCCGGTTCCACTGAGTCGGTAGCGGTAATAATATGACATCACCAAACTGGTTCTGCCCCCCTGCCTCCCCCCACCCCCCTCCGCATTATTCTTACCTTTTATTTGGCCCCATCCCCAATCGCTGCCTCCTGAGTCCCAGCTGATCGGCTAGAAGGAAAAAAACTGTTTAAACTCTTGCCATAGGGCTTCAAAGGGCCACCCTACAGCTGATCAGTGTTAAAAGGCAGTGTGGTGGTAGACCGGTGCCTGCAAAAATAAATGGGTAGACTACTGCCTCCAAAAACAAATGAGTAGACTGGTTCCTGCAAAAACAAATGAGTAGACTGGTGCCTGCAAAAATAAATTGGTAGACCAGTGCCTCCAAAAACAAATGACTAGACCGGTGCCTGCAAAAATAAATTAGTAGACCAGTGCCTCCAAAAACAAATGACTAGACCGATGCCTGCAAAAATAAATGGGTAGACCAGTGCCTCCAAAAACAAATGGATAGACCGGTACAGCTCTGCAAGTAGTTAAAAGCCTGGTAGACCAGTACCTCTGCTAAATCCTAAAGAATTGTCACATGACCATTAAGTCACACCCACAAAATAAGCCACGCCCACAGAAGCGATAGTAAAAAATTTAGAACCCACCCCTGATGATTGAGATCCTGCTCTCTTTATGTACAACATGCCTTAAAACAGGCAGGGTTTCAACAGCACAGACCCAACCACCATCTTGGCTTTTCTTCTCATATCCCTGTAGATGAGCCTAGTTAGTTTGAAGGCTAGTTGGTCCCCCGACTACTGAAGGAAAGGAGGCTTGGATATTTTCTGCCTTCTCTTCGATTCTGAATAAGCTGGAGCAGATATCATCAGGCTACTAGTGATCTCTCTCTTTCTCTCTCTATTTGGGGGTGATGTATGTAAGATGAGAGAGCCCATTTGGAATAATGGTTAAGGCACCAAGCTAGTAACTGAGAGACTGAGTTCAAATCCCAGCTTAGCCATGAAAGCCAGCTGGGCAATCTTGGGCCAGTCATTCTCCCTTGGACCAACCAACCTCACAGGGTTGTTTTTGTGGGGAAAATAGGAGAAGGAAGGAGTATTAGGTATGTTTGCTGCATTGAATTATTTGTAAAAAAAATAATAATAAATGTAGGATACAAATAAATAATAATAATAATGTCATAGAAGACTTCCTGCAGTCAACTGCTATGCAGTTCAAGCTGGGCTATTTTCAAGGCAGCTACATCTTTGAATATTAATCTGATTTTTTAAGAACTTTTCCAGCACATTAGAAGCTGTGCCACTGCTGAAAGCATTGAAGAATCTGGTAAGGAACTCTCTCTGAAACAATGATCCAACGGGTTGCAGGTTGTCTAGTGTAACATAAGTTCAATGAGTTCAATTCTCACCAGGCTCAAGGTCGACTCAGCCTTCCATCCTTTCTAAGGTGGGTAAAATGAGGACCCGGTTGTGGGGGCAATAAGCTGACTTTGTATACAATATACAAAACGTATGAAGGCTATTGCTTAACGCATTGTAAGCCGCCCTGAGTCTCCGGAGAAGGGCGGCATATATAAATAAATAAATAAATGAATGAATGAATGAATGAATGAATGAATGAATGAATGTAACTACAGCAAATTTGTTCATTATTTCAGGAGATACCCAGACAGAAATTCGGTCTGTTGTATTTGAAGTCTACTAAATGTGGGGGTCTGTTAAATTGAGGCTATACATTTGAGGCTATACATAATTTTGAGTTGGGTAACATGCCCAATTCTCTTTCAGAATCTATTATCGTAAATCTGTTTCTACTTATACAATCCTGATTTCTGCATTATTTTTTAGTGTCACGTTATCTCTAACACAGAATTATAAAGTTGAATGAAATATGTAAATAGTTGCATTGAAAAGTGGGATCGATTGTCACCCCAATAATTCATATTGAAGGTCTATGCTCCCACATCATACTATATGAAACAGTAGCTTCCCTTGACTTCCATTTCCCACCAAATCATAACTATTGTATGTTGATTTTATCACTGGCCAGGAGGAAACTTCTTTAAAAAGGCACAGAGCTAAAACTGGAAACAAACAACCAGGAGAATAAGTTAAGGTCACAAGGATCAATGGTGAATGAAATAGGAGAATGAGGACATGAATGCAACTGGAAACTGGTTAATGTCAAAACCTTTAAAATCCCACTTGACCCTTTGCAAAGCACTGATAGCAATTCAGTATTAATTAAGGTATGCTTCTGACATTTATAAGAAAAAAAAATAATGAGGAAGACACTAGCAAGGGCTGGCTTAATTTTTACAGTGGTTCTTTCAGGGTTGACTCCTAGGTCTTCCTGTCCCAATTTATGATAGAAGCTAATTTAAATCATTTGGGTCCTTTTGTGCTCTCGCTCTCTCTCTCTCTCCCTCCCCCCCATGCACACTTTTGTACAGAACAAGAATTTCAGGCATTTTAGAGGAGATGGGTGAAATGTACACATAACACGGGGGGGGGGGGAGATCTTACATTCAAATATAATACTGTATGACTGCATATTTCTTTTTTTCTTTTATTTGTTTTTATGCTCATACACACCAGTGCTGGTATTCAGCAGGTTCTATCCGGCTCCCACGAACTGGTAGCGGTGGCTGTGGGAGGCTCCGCCTACCTACCCGGACATCATCACGTCCTGTTTTTGACAATCTCTGCCTGCACGGAAGTCCCTGCACATGTACAGAGGTGGCACATGCGAGCTGGTAGCATAGATAAGTGAATACCACCTCTGGTACACACCCTTTTTCGAAGAACCCCATCATTATTATTTCTTTGGCAGTTTGGTTTCCAAAGCATAGGGTTCCTTGGGATAGAATGTTGCTAGTAAATTTGGCATATTATTAGTGAGGCATTCAGAGACGTTTGCTTTTTTTTTAACGCAAAAAGATTTAGGCTTCTTATCAACTTTTCCTCCACCAAATTTGGGTGATGGTCTTGCCCTGTTCCTTGAAAGAAAGAAAAAATACAACAAACTGGCCTACATTTTTGATTCTTACTATGTTGATATTTGCAAACGCATAAAATTTTGCGACCATCATCTGGGCCATGATGCTCAGTTAGGGACAAACAGTAGAAGACCCATTATTCAAGGCTCAAGAGATGTTCTCCACTTCCCCGGCATCTACAGGGATGGCTGAAAAAGACTTTCGCCCAACAGAACTTCAATCAGTACATCAGCATTGATCTAGATGGCCAAATGCTATGGCTAAACCAAGCAACTTTCCTCATTCCTCAGTTACCTGTCTGGTGAATACTTCCTCCATATTTGTTGACTACAGCAGAACCCTTGCACTGTGATTCCCCCCCCCCCCCAAATGAAGTCATAAAATCCTAAGAAATGTCAGGTTTCATCATGGTCCTGTACACTGACATGAAGTAAACCTCCATACTTCTTACTAAACAGATTGTAGGATAAATAGAAGCTGCTGCTACTGGTAGTTGCTTCCACTTTAGAAATTAAGAAAGTTGAAAACCTAAGCCAGCCTTCTTCCAGCTAGGGATCTTTCAAATATGTTAGACCTTAGCAATTTTGGGATGTGTGGACTTCAGTCACAGAATTCCCCAGCCAACATGGTCATTGCTAAGTATTCTAGAAATGTATTTATGTATTAATTTAAAAGACCAGTGCTGTCACCCACAAATTGACGTCCCCACGTCACAAAGCTGCCGAAGTTGGGTGACACAGTGTTAGACTATAAATCCCAGTATTCATCAGAATAGGAGGGGATTATGGATTTGCAGTCCAATACAGTGTAGCAGACTGCATGCTATCTGCTACATGACAGCTGACATGCAATTCAGCAAGCTTCAGATTATAGCAAACTTGAGAAGACTATCCGCCTGCCTCTTGGGGAGAAAAAACACAAAGCTTCTCAAATATTAGACAAACAGACACATTATATTTGTCTTCGAAAGTTTTAAAAATTACACACTTTGGTGTCTTCCAGCTCATATGTAGGAGTTTCATCACATGTCAGATGTCACGTAGATGCTACAACTGTAAAACAAAAGTTAATGCATAGGTCAGAACATTGACACAAGCAAAAATAATAAAATAAATAAATAGATAGCGAGGAACCTCCATTTCCCTTCTTAGCAAGCATAAAATCTCATCCTGATTTTCCACTTGTTCTCATTTTTAAAAAAAATAATAATAGTAGGAGAATGCTGCACATTTTCTAGACCATGAAGATGCTGTTCAATTAGCCTAGAAGGGAAAGGAAAACTCTCCTTGGGAGGGCTTTGGGTTGGCAACAGGACTTCCCCGGTGCATTTTTCCTGATCCCTGCTGGAAGCCTCAGCCACCCATCAGCTGAGAAAGTAATTGGAGAAAGGCGGCTGCACACGGCCAGCTTTTCATTTTCACGGCAGATTTGCATCCGATTGCCTTTATCCAGGAGATCCTCGATCACCAGTTGGGAAGACAGCTGGCGCACTCTGCTTGAGCAGCATCTGGACACCGGGGAGCTCCACATCATCCAGAAGGCTTCAGCGTATCCCTCCACGCGGACGTAAAACTGCAGCATCAGCCTCAAGCAAGGATTTCTTCGAGCTTCCTGAATCATTTCTTTGCACAGTGTGAAAACAAATGGAAGTGGGACCAAATAAGAGAAACGGCTACGGTGAATTCTTTTGCCTTCTTTTTTGTCACCCACCATTAGAGAAGTCCAATTTGGCCTTCAGCAGTTCAGCACAATGAGACCCATCCCGCACTGGGATTTGCAACGTTTTAATAATCAACGGTTGGTTGAAAGAAGAAAAGAGTTCAAATGCCTTACTGAGGCCCAAAGCCCTCATCACCATCACTGTAATATTCCGGCCCAACGTGACATTAACATAATCTGCCGGAGGGAGTCAGGGGGAGTGGGAGAGAGACATCAACACTCAATGGGGCATTTAAACAAATGTAACCCACCAGTATGGTCATGGTGTTTATTGGGCTGCAGGTTGTCCTAAAACCCACAAAAGCAGCTTTATGCAGTGAGTTGAGGCCTTTGAAAGAAAACTTACTGACAAAACAGGCTGTGATTGCATCATAGGAACCACCTAGAAAAGTTGTCCTAAGCAGCCATCTCACTGGAGGTGTGGTAGGCTACCCATGTAGACTACATTAACAGCATTTTATAACTTCAAAGATTCTACCCAGTGTAGTTCTCTCAATTGCCTTTTCTATAATAGTCTAACTGACATAATTATTTCTTTGTACATATATATGTATGTATGCCGCCTTTATTATTTTTACAAGTAACTTAAGGTGGGGGAATGTATCTGACATTCTTCCCTCTTCCTGTTTTTCCCACAGCAGGAACCCCATAAAGAGGATTGGGGTGAGACAGAGTGACTGGTCCAAGGTCACCCAGCTGGCTTTTATGACTAAGGCAGGACTAGAATTTATGGCCTCCGACTTTTTAACCTTAACCACTAGCTCTCTTATTTTTTTGAAGATATCTTGATCAAGTCTGGTGGAATAAACAATGAGCAAGTTTTTACAGCTGCTAGGGCAGAGGATTTTGCTGCTGGTGAAAAGATTTCTTCCACAGTAGAGTTTCATCCCGGTAGGCATAAAATGGAAAACTTTCAGTCCCCAAACTAAGCCCTAAGCAAAAAGGAAAAACAAAATCAAAGTTTCATTTTATTTCCATCACAAGCACAAAATCCGGAAGCGATTTCCAAATAGAAACAAAATTAAATATTTCTTTGGATAAAGGAATCAATTTAACCATCTCTGCTTGTGCTTGCTGTGAGAAATATTATATATTTCTGTTTGCTCATTAATCTTTATAGACTGTCATTATTTATATTAACAAAATTCACTTCATGCTTTCAGACTTTTTAACCTAAAAGGGAAAAAAACACTTTTTCTAAATTTTAAAACAGTAAACTTTTCTTTTCTTTCTCACCGCCCTGAGTCCTTCGGGAGTAGGGCGGTTTATAAATCCAATTATAAAATAGAAATAAAATAAATAAATAAAATAAATAAAAACATTTCTAAAGTTCTAATACAGCTTTTTTTTTACTTTACATACTTTAAAATTCCACTTCAATACCCTGTTTCCCCCCAAATGTTTTTATCTCGGCTGTGCACTGCCCTGAGTCCCGCAGGAGAAGGGCGGTATAAAAATTTAATAAATAAATAAAAATAAATAAATAAAATAAGACATCCCCTGATAATAAGCCCAATCGGGCTTTTGAGAGCATGGCAATAAGGCCAAGCGCTTATTTCAGGGTTCAAAAAAATATAAGACAGGGTCTTATTTTCGGAGAAACACGGTAATATTTTATAAACTTTACAAATTACTAGAGCTTTATATATAAAGAAAAAAAATTCAAACCAACTTTCATTCAGTTTGCTTTTCTGAAAGAATGACCTAATCTGTGTCTTTTGAATCACATGGGGGTCAGAATGACATTGGCCTTGAGATTCTTCACTTCTCCAAATTTGGTATTTGTTCTCAACTCAGAAATAAAGTCAATGTTATTGTGAAATTACTCTGAGATAAAATACGTCTAGATCCTTGAATTCCCTGAGAAGATGCTATTCAATTATTTATTGAAAAATGTACAAAGAAAGTTTAACCTAGAAACAGGCTAATGAATACTTCTGAATGAATACATAACAACAAATTCAAGAAATCTGTCACTCACTATCCAAAGGCAAGAGGTCTAACTGTGAGTGATAAGAAGAGAAGTGATATCTTAATTTGGTGTCACTGGGAAAATGAATCTGAGTAGAAAGTTATGTGCTAGTGAGACATTTAATCGTCTCAATATATTTGTCAACTTTAGGACAATACGAAATTGCAGAATAACATTTACAATTGCAAATACTTATTGCAGTACAATGAACACCACATGAGATAATTTTGTTCAAGCTCCAATTTTTTTAAGCTAGTTGGTACTTCTCAGTCTAGAAGATTCAAATGCAGCTTTCCAAATTGTGCCTCAAAAGCTACAAACCAAACATGTATGTTACACAAAATTCCATAAGAAAATAAAATCTTTTTACGTTTACACAGGTTGATAATGCTGCTGCATCAAAATATCACAATGCACAATTTAGAGCCAACTCTATACATTCCTAAACATTTATAGCCTGCTATATCAAATGAGGGCAGAAATGAATTTCTGTTCAATAAATGCAAAATTGAAATCACCATCCCTATTAAGGGCAATAAATATAAAAACATGTATGGGATATAAAATGTTGACATCAAGCTGGCATCAGCTTTAGTGCTCCTCCAATCTGCAGATGAAGATTAGGCTCAAAAACGAGCTGAAAGTATAAATGCATGATGTTTCATTCTGTGAATCTGCAGAACACAGATAGCCCTCAAACTACGACCACAATTGAGCTCCAAATTTCTGTTGCTAAGTGAGACGTTTGTTAAGTCAATTTTGCCCCATTTTACAACCTTTCTTGCCACGGTTGTTAAGTGTATCACTGCAGATGTTAAAGTAGTAATCTGATTGTTAAGTGAACCTGACTTCCCCCATTGACTTTACTAGTCAGGAGGTCACCAAAGGGGAACATATGACCCCAGGACACTGGAATCGTCATAAATATGAACCAATTGCCAAGTGTCTGAATTTTGATCACATGGCCATAGGAATGCTGCAACGGTTGTAAGTGTGAAAAATGGTCATAAGCAGTGGTGAAATCCAATTTTTTTTACTACCGGTTCTGTGGGCGTGGCTTGGGTGTGGTGTGGCTTGGTGGGCGTGGCTTGGAGGGCACTGCAGGGGAAGGATACTGCAAAATCTCCATTTCTTCCCCACTCCTGGGGAAAGGATATTGCAAAATCTCCATTCCCACCCCACTCTGGGACCAGCCAGAGGTGGTATTTGCCAGTTCTCTGAACTGCTCAAAATTTCTGCTACCGGTTCTCCAGAACCTGTCAGAACCTGCTGGATTTCACCACTGGTCATAAGTCACTTTTTTCAGTGCCGTTATAACTCCAAATGGTCACTAAATGAATTGTTGTAAGTTGAGGATTACCTATACATTATTGCATACATGGCACTGAAGTTAAATGTTCCTTAGCTTGCACTATCCATGACTTTCATTACTGGAAAGTATTTGCAGTTGCTTTAATACTTATTTTTTTCCTTTTATTTAAGCCTGAAATGAATAAAATATAATAAAAATCAAAACAGCCTCCTTTATTATAATAAACATGCTTTATTATTCCTCTGTGAAGATAAGTATGGAGAACTGGATGTTATCGTTGTTGCTGTAGGGATCGTGATTACTGGATGCTATGAGAACGAACCAGTGATGGAAAATTTGTGACTGTCTAGACACTGGTTAACAGCAACTTGTAGCAGCCCCAGCAACCCTGGTGAGGAAAAATACTGAGAATCGTAGTTTAGAGCAACTTCAGGAAAACTACACATTCCTCATCTCTTCTACTTGCATCCCAGAAGTAACACAGAACATGGATCAAATGTTCTTGTCACCCTTCACTTTCCATCTTTCCAAAACGATCTTTATAGCTACACCAGAAAGATACAGAACTAAACTAGCAACTTTCTGAGTACCGTGTTTCGCCGAAAATAAGACCCTGTCTTATATTTTTTTGAACTTTGAAATAAGCGCTTGGCTTTATTGCCATGCGCTCAAAAGCCCGATTGGGGATGTCTTATTTGGGGGGAAACAGGGTATATTTCAGGAAACCATGAAAAAGCAAAAGATGACATCAAGCTAATAAAAGGCTAACTGGAAGAGTCTTGCAGGTAACAATGAGATTTAAATTTTACAGCTGTTCAATAAATTTCTAGCAAATACACTAGGAAATGCTCTTTTTACATGTTTTGTCTGTGTTACAATGTCTATAAACAGCACTCTTTTTGCACAGAAAAAATCTCAAAGACTGGATTATATGCCCAATGCAAGTTCATAATTTTGCACACATGGCTGTCACGTATGAGGTTTTGCTGCAAGCAGAATTTTGCTCTAAAGAAGTTCAGCAGAGAAAGATTTACCACTGTTAGCCAGCACAAGACAAATGGAATAACTCTGTAAACTGCAGTGGAATTATAAAGTGACAGAAGCTCAAAATGAGAAAAAATGTGGGGTAATGCTAACTTTTTTTTTTCCTTCATTTTTTTTTTTTTTTGAAAAAGAGTAATTACATGGCGGTGTTTTTTGCCTAATCTCTTTACAGAAATATTGAGAATGCTTTGCACAAACTAAATAACTCCCCCATATCTTTGTACTCCAAGATTTGCAGTTAATTAAACTAATTTGTCTGTTTTTGTGGGTCGGGAATTCTTCCTGTCATCATTTCCAATCACTACTTATTTAAATTTCATCCTTGGCCAGTTTCATGATAATGTTTATCTGCTCCAGAGGATTTGAAATGAGAGAGTAATGCATGGTCCTCTTCTTAATTTCTCTCTTAAGGCTGGAGAAAACCAGCCATCAGCTGGCCAGGTTGAAAACACAATTTTCCTTGTAGGTTATTTGCTTAAGATAGCTGCTGGCTAATTTAATTCTTGAGTTACATATTTACGGGATCTGGTAGGGATTCCCTGCAGTTAAAAATAACCTGTTGTTTTTTTTTAAGGATATTATCTGGAAGGTTTGTCCCAGAAGATCAAAAGAAGGGAAGGGAACAGGGAAGGGAAGGGAACAGGGAAGGGAAGGGAAGGGAAGGGAAGGGAAGGGAAGGGAAGGGAAGGGAAGGGAAGGATATTGTCTGGAAGATTTGTCCCAGAGGATCAAAAGAAGGGAAGGGAAGAGGAAGAGGAAGAGGGACGGGAAGGGAAGGCAGCAGGCAGAAGGGGGAAAGAAAGGAAAGCCTCCATTCTTGTTCTTCCTGCTTTCCTTTGTGATGCAATTCCTGTTAAAAATAAAGTATTATGCCAATTTCAGAACGGAAACAGGAAACGAGACTGAAATACTCATCTATGTAATGACCGAGGGTGTATGTGTCCATGCATGTGTGTGTGTTGTGTATGTGTATTTATACAAGCTGCCATGTGGAGTACAGTAAAGAGCGCAAAAAGTTTGCATAAGATCTCCCAGACGTTAATTTCTCCCAAAATAGAAGAGAAAGACCCTGGCAATATTGGCTTGGCAGCATTCTACCTCCATTTTGCTTCTTCTCAGCATCCATACAATTTTGGATGCCTCCAAACCGAATTTTAAAAATAAATGCACCTAAACTTAGAAATGCCTGAAATCTGAAATGTGGGTGGATTTCAGAACGAACCCCTTTAAAATATTGTTCTTGGTGCTTTTCAATGTTTGTGATCTACAGCAAATACTGGTTCTTCTCAAATACTAACGCATGCCGTAGGCCAAGATTATATAAAGTCCTCAATGATCTTAAGAATATCTAATCACAGCTCTTTTACCCAGTGCTCTCTCAACCAAAGCTACAACAAAAAACCTTTTCAAGACTAATATAATATCATATCATCTGGGACATCATTTTCATATCATACATATGTATGAAGTATATACATATGTAGCATAATATGAGTCCCTAGTCATCACTTATTTTTGTTGAAGGATATTCAGAAAGTAGCAGAGACACGTCAGCTAAAAAAAGAAAAATCTACCTAGCATTTTCCAGAACTTTATACACAAAGCTGGATGTGCTTATGATCCTTAAAAATCCTGCAGCCATGTTCTTGACTGTTCTTCAGGTGATTTGACTCCAAAAATTTTCTTGGTTGTCTCTTGATGCCTTTCAGGCTTCGTATAAGATGTTTACTACGATTCTTGAAAGGCTAAAAAGATATAACAGAAGAGTAATAGATAGGAAGGGTCATTTTACCTTGCCCAATATTAAAACAAAAATGTTAGGCAGTGCTTAAATACCACAAATTTGTTTTCTTCTCTCCCCCCCCCCCCCACATATCTTATGTAAACAGAGACTCCCACCTTCTATCACATCTGGGATGCTTCCATGTTCTACATCACATGCTGAAATTTCTTTGGGTCTATTGTACACCTCTCAGGGTCTTCTTGGAGTTGGGCAACCATAACAACCCCAATCAATAAATGAATAAATCAACTTGCTCTCACAAATGAAGGCAACTATACATGTCCCCAGGATAATGTTGCAGGATCCAATCTGGGTTGGTCACCAGGACCAGAGGCTTTGTTTTCAGAGCTTTTGGACTCGTGCTAGAGTCCATCCTTAGAACTAAACCTCTGGTCCCGGTGACCAATCCAGATTGGATCCTGAAACCAATTTACACTCTTGCTTACTAACATGTAGAGGTAAGTAGGTAAAGGTAGAGACCTGGGCTGGGCTGGGCTGGGCTGGGCTGGGCTGGGCTGGGCTGGGCTGGGCTGGGCTGAGTTGGCTGGGCTGAGTTGGCTTGGCTTGTCTTGGCTTGGCTTGTCTTGGCTTGTCTTGTCTTGGCTTGGCTTGGCTTGGCTTGGCTTGGCTTGGCTTGGCTTGGCTTGGCTTGGCTTGGCTTGGCTTGGCTTGGCTTGGCTTGGCTTGGCTTGGCTTGGCTTGG
>WNWU01000002.1:6922312-6953153 GCA_012654045.1 Ptyas mucosa
GGGATGGGATGGGATGGGATGGGATGGGATGGGATGGGATGGGATGGATGGCCTGGGCTAAATGGCTGTTGAAACTCTCCTTAGCTGGACATCTTCACCTTCTTCCTTATTGGGTATTATTCCTGGACAGCATCATCAACTAGCCCTTTCCCATTTGGCTCAGTATCCTGTTGCTGGCACCAGTCTAAATTTGGTGGCTCTTTCAATGCTTCCCTTCCTTTTGTCAAATCATCCCGTCAAGTTCTCCTAAGGTTTGGTCTCTCTGTCACCACCAATGTTCTTTCTGGGAGAGCTGCAGTAATTTTCTTGGCCCATTCCTCTTTTTTCAAAGCTCAGCTGGTAGACACAACTGATTCGCCTTCTGGAGCATTTGGTTTCTTTGCCTTTTTGGAAGTGCAACACAAAGCATCACTATCCTGACCTCTCTCGGTGCCTGCAGCTTTCTTCCCCAAAGCTTTTGCACCCCCTAGAATCCTCCATGACATCCTAACCCTCTTTTGTCTGCTTTCTTCATCACTGGCTCTGTTAACACCATAGACTTCTTTCCCAAATCCTTTTTCCTCAAATGTACATCTCAAAAGGTGTTTGTTTCCCATAAAGATTATAAAGTTATCCCCCCCCCCCAAATATATTCATCTGTTATTTGAATAGATTATCACCTAATTAAACAATTTTGGTTTTATGCTAATGCAAATGCTCATTTAAAATGGAATGATTGCAGAAGGGATTTCAAGAAATTAATTACAAATGGGAAATATTGAATTTGGGGGGGGATCCTTTTCTTTAATTACTCAGGAGGGGGGAGTAATTGTATGCGGTTTGATGTGTTCACAGAAATGAAACAATGTTCACGATTCAAGTATTTATTTGGCAATACTTAACTATGTGAAGTCTCTAGCCAGTGATTTTGATTGCTCCAGGCAGTCCTTGGGTTATAATGCTAGTTGGGACTAGGATTTCTGTCACTAAGCAAAGCAGTCATTAAGTGAAACATAGCGTGACCATGCAACTTAGAAATATCAGTTCTGGTAGTCTCAAATTACAAGGGCTGCAGAGTCATTATTAAGCAAGGGCCTCATTCTTCTCCTGCCCTGGGCAAACTATCTCTGCTTAGTCCCCACTCCCTTCTCTGTCTTTTTGCCCATCCTGCACTCCACTGCTCACCCTTCCCATGCCATGCAGACCTTCGCCATCTTCTTCCTCCTGCCACTGGCCCAGGATTGGGGGTTCTGGGTCAGAACACAGCCCTGGGATCATCTGGCAAGACATGGCAAGACAGCAGAGTCTCATCTGCCAAAGGAAGCTCACCAGGTCCTGCTGAAGAACGTGAAATGGGACAGAGCCAGTGGAGGAAGCAGGTGGAGAAGTTCTGTCTTCTGCCACTGGCTCAAAGAGCAATAGCCCGTAGACCAGAAGTCTTCAAACTTGGCAGCCTTAAGACTTGTGGACTTCAACTCCCAGAATTCTCCAGCCAGTCGTAGACAATGGAGAGTACAGTGTGATGGGCTAACCAGGCATGGCATGCTTTGTCACCAGGCAAGTCAGGAGAGTTCCCAGGTGTGATGGACTCTGTGGATGACTTTGGGGAAAGAAGGGGAAGAATTGCGCTCTAGGAAACAATCAGAGAAGAGAGGCAGGGATCCCCAGTGGCTTTCTTTCCCACAGTCAGAGAAAAAAACATAAGAAGGACCTGTCCTAATAGATAAAGCAGTTTAAAAATGTCGGTGGGAAGTCTGTATTTTCATACTTTCAAAATTGATGTTGGCCATCTCAGGTAAACCAGATCAGAAGCACAACTGTTTTAATGTCTTCTTTTAACTTTTGTATGGGATATTGTTGCATTGTTTTATTCTCTGTTGTAAGCCACCCAGAGTCCCTTGGGAGTGGGGTGGCATAGAAATGCGACAAAATAAATAACAAAATAAATAAATAACTAGATGAGCTAATTTATTGTAAGGATACCTTAACAGAATCTTGCAATTTTAAAGGTACAAAATGTGATTTGCTAAGAGTTGACTTCTGCTTGATAGTCAAGTGACACCCAACTGGAAGTAGCAGATTGAAGATAGATCATTCAACTGCATGTCGGTTGCTATGTCAACGCCCATCATCATTCATTGCTCCAGCTATTCATTTTGAAAAGAATGTTTAAGTACAAGACCTATTAGCTCACTCCAGGAGTTTGATTCTAAGTGGCTCAGGGTTGACTCAGCCTTCCATCCTTCCAAGGTCAATTGGGGGTGGGGGGTAATATGCTGACTCTGTAAACCGCTTAGAGAGGGCTGTAAAGCACTATAAAGTGGTATATACGTCTAAGTGCTATTGCTATTGTTTTCTCTGCCATTGGTATGTGCTTCTGTTAATTATGTCATATTTATCCGATCATTAATTGACTGAATGTATGCAATTCATGCATTCATTGGCCTGATGTTGAAAAGTGCTTGGAAATATACATGCTGTATATCATGCATGTGCATTTATTCCTCTTCTGTAATAACCAAAGGTACCTTTCCATAGAACGTCTATATGGGAACTGTTGCATTCCCAGGAGAGTTGCAATTAAAATCATGAGATTTCCCAAGTAATTTTTCATACAATATTACTCTCCTCAGATCTTCGACAATTCTTGTTATCTTTCTGCAGCTTGAGGAACAGATCAGTCTGACTTTGAAGAAATATGTGGGTGTCTTTAAAGGAACACAAGGTATCTTGCATGTGACTGGGGGGAGAAAAGGATACTGGAAAAAATGTTTCTAAGATTTTTCTTCTTGGTCTTGACATTACAAACACACATTTATGGCGTAAGGCTACTAGCATATAGGCATCATTATTTTCAGTTACTCTAAAAGAAATGTATTAGAAGCTCATTTGCATGTAAGATCAAATGGCAGTTAATGAGCTCTATGAATCCAGCATCAGTCGAGATGTAAACCATTGAAGATTAAACCCTTGAAATTGCTGGTGAATTGCTAATTTAGGATTGTTTGGCCACTAATTGCAGAGCAAAATGATTGTAAGCAACTGCAGGCATAGCACAATTTGAAAGGAGCACTTCTCCACTGGTGGATGGCTGGTTGGCAATTGTTTTGGAAACTGTGTTATTTACTTATTGAACTTATCACCCTGCTTTCTGCCAAAAATAGCCCTCAAAATGTCTGAAAAAAAGATAAACAAGAACAAAGGTAGTCCCAGAATGCTAATACGATATAAATCAAGAAACAACACAACTGGGAAAGAGCAAGCAGAAGCCTGATGGTTGTATCTTTCTCTGCAAACAATCCAGCTAACTCTGAGCAGGTGTCCTGACCCAGCTCCCCAAACACGACAAACCCACTGTATTTAAATCAATGATTTCTTTATTAGGAGCACCAGTAGCCCCGGCAAAAAGTTTCTCTCTCAATGCAGGCTAACAAGTCTGTCTGCTATATCTATTCATCTCTGCCCCGTGCCTTTTATCCCCAGAGCTAGGGTGGGACTTCGCTAGCAGTGGTGGCTCTTCCATCCCAAGGATTGGCCAACAGATTTCCACTGCTCTCCTCCCTTCTCCTGCTCTCTTCTGCGCATCCGCATGTCAGGCACGGGGCCCAGCTGTACCTCCTCTTCCTTATCAGCCATCTCCAGACCTGGGGGCTGTTGACCCTCTATCTGAGGGCTAATGGATGAGCCAGGCTCTGCCTCTCTCTCTCTCTCTCTCTCTCTCTCTGACAGCTCCATTCCCTCTTCCCCCTCGGAGCTCTCAGGTTGCCTTGATGCTGATCCTGACTCCCACACCTCCTCCCCATCTGATTCAGCTGCTGGAGGGGCCAGTGGCCAACAGGCCACAACAGCAGGTCCAAGAAATATACTGCTTCTCGGCTGGATACAACCCCCCCCTCCCCACCCCTAGGCTTAAAAGTGAACTATCTGCCTGAAGAAAGATGATAGCAGAAGGCCTCCTTGGGAGGGGGGGAAATGAATGACAGCAGCCGCTTTGCACCTTGGGCTTCCGTAACGGCTGCAAAGGCTATCCTGAGGTTCTTTGGCCTTTTGCCATCTGGACTGCTCTTCTATGGACATTCCAGATCAATAGTTTTGTCTACCAGGTGAAGTGTGGTGCATGCAGGTGGACGATGAATAATTGTGACTTTGTGAACTGAGACCTCAATTGGGAAAGCTCACTGAGCTTTGATCTGTCATCAGGACAATGGAATTCCTAGATAGCTCTGCTTTTCTCACTAGTTAGTGTCCACTAGTTAGTCCTGAAATTATTATTCCTTTTCCAACGCAGAGTTTATTTGTTTTATTAGAATGTTATCACACTTTATTACTTTATAAGTAACTGAAGCTGGCAAACATACAAAATACTTCTTGTCCTTTATATTTTCCCCACAAAAACAACCCTGTGAGGTGGTTGAGCTGAGATAGAGTAATTGGCCCAAAGTCATCCAGCCACCTTTCAAGCCTAAGATAGGACTAGAACTCACAGTCTCCTAGTTTCTAACCTGGTGCTTTCACCATTAGGCCAAACTGGCTCCTTAGTTTGAATTCCTTAACTTGGATGTTTTATCTTTTATCTCCTTTACTCATACTATTTTATATTTTAGAATTCTAGACAATTTTATATTTCTATTTCACTCTGTTGCGATTTATTTAATTTTGCTACTGCAACTTTAAGAAACAAGACTCGGTCTCATTTCCCCTGGTTTTGCTCATGGCCATCTTGGATTTTAGAAACAGACAACTTTATTTCCATATTTTCTTTCCTCTTACTCCTCTATCCTTCAATTTCCCTCCCTGCTTTTCCAAAGACATTTCAATGCAGCCTCAGTCTTACTAAATCTTTTCCCTGCCACCAAAGAGATTGAGCTTCTCCGATGGAGTTCAGCGAAGACTGACCTTTGCCTGACCAGGTGTACCTATTCTTCTATTTACATTCCTCAAGGCTTTTGTTAAGTGCCTATATCTCAATAAGTATTTGGTGTTGTATCCAGCCATGTCCCTGATTGCTGTGAATAACTCAACCTTTTGACCGCTAAATCTCATCAGGAGGTTCCCCCTGTCGTTGTTTCTATGATTTCTTTTCCTTGGTTTTATATTGTCTTACTAATGTAAAGGTTACCTATGTACAAGTAATGTGCAAATGCCTTTATTTGTATGCCAAAGGATGTGTGCAGCAAGGCAAAGACAGAGAGGCCTCAGCTATAGTTTTGGAATTTAAAAGAAAATATATTTTTTTTAAAAAGAAATTTTGCCTTGTCTGCAAGTGCAAGACCTTAATGAAAGTTAGTCTCTTCCCTCTTGATTTGATGGGATAAAAATGATGGGATAGTTTCCCTCCTTTTGGAATATCTTCATTTCCAATTACCTTCAACTTTCCTAAAATCTAGGTACCTTAATGTTCCAATCCTTTCCAGTGATAGATGCTGAGGACCCAAATACGGGCTTTGCAACTTCCTACTTCTTATAGGAGGCTCCTACTAATAGAAGACCATAAGGAAGGCTGAGGCCAAAGAATTGAGGCCTTTGAACTATGGGGCTGGAGAAGATTCCTGCAAGTCCCTTGGACTGCAAGGCGATCAAACCGGTCAGTCCTAGAGGAGATCAACCCTGACTGCTCTTTAGAAGGCCAGATGCTGAAGACGAAACTCAAATACTTTTGCCACCTAATGAGAAGAAAGGACTCACTGGAGAAGAGCCCTAATGCTGGGAACGATTGAGGGCAAAAGAAGAAGGGGACAATAGAAAATGAGATGGCTGGATGGAGTCACTGAAGCAGTCGGCATCAGCTTAAATGGACTCCGGGAAATGGTAGAGGACAGGAAGGCCTGGAGGAACATTGTCCATGTGGTCGCAATGGGTCGGACATGACTTCGTGACTAACAACAACAACACTAATAGAAGATAATATATGTAACTTACGGTTGAACTGTGGAATCCTTAGTACTCTGAGATCGGTGTACTTACAGATATTTAAACACCATTTTTATTTACACACTATTCAAAAAAGACAATAAAAAAGCTAAGAAGAAAAAGACCCAAACATATCCTCACCAGCAGCCAGAGAAGCAGGGATTAACACCAGACAAACCATCAGGCAGAAAACAATACCCCAGTGAAAGAACTACAAAGGAGAAAAACATATCTCTACCAAATCAGGCAGGACAAGTTATGGTAATATAAACAGGAGCAAGCCCTATACTCACTCATACTGATACCTACTTGGGTAATGAATTGTTTCCAAGTAAACAAGCTCAGAGAGCACTAAGGATTCCACAGGCTCCTACTAGTTGATAGCAGTTTTATTCATTTCTCCAGCTTTACTGCAACCCCTGGGTCCCAGTAAAGCTTTTGAAACATAAGAGAAACCCCACAAATGTGCAGTTTCTTTTTGCTGTTGTTTCACAAATCATTTGAACCTGACTTTCTCTATTTTGCTCACTGAAAAAATTAGACTCTTTTTCCCCCCCTTGCTTCAAGGAAGTTCTCCAATTGGTTCAGAACTTCATCTAATACCCTTAATATGAAAAGAACGAACACTGCAGACATTAGAGGCATAAAATTATAGGAGATTCATTTGCTTCAAGGCTTAAGAACAGATACATTCAAACCACAGGTAGTCCTCACTTCACATCCATTTGAAGAACCAAGGCTTGGAACTGGGAAGGACCAAGCATGGAATAGCTTGGATCAGGGTGCTTGGCTAAGACTGCATGGGATTTGCTTAATGGCAGCAATAGGAATTGCTATTGCTGAGCAGAGTTGTCACCTGATGTTTCACTATATGATCTCAACACCTAGCAATGGAATCGCTGGTCCCAACTGTCCGAACATTCTAATTAAATCTCCATGTTTCTGTATTTTCTTTCTCTTATCTTTTTGACTCATCCCAGGATAGAGGCACATAAGGACACTCAGCTTAACCAATGTCCCACATGGCAGGCCTTTTTTCCTTCCCTTCTGTGGACAGGCAGGAGAATCAAGAAAGGAAGAATGTGGGCTGAGAAAGGATAACTCTTTTGTCTGTCCCAAAGGTGCTTTTTCAAGAGGCAATTGGACTTTCTTGTTTTTCTTTGAAGATGTTTTGCTTCTCATCCAAGATGCTTGGAACAGAGCTGAAGAAGCTTCTTGGATGAGAAGCGAAACGTCTTCAAAGAAAAACAAGAGAGTCCAGTCGCCTCTTGAAAAACCACCTTTGGGACAACCATGACCTGGACGACTGAGAATCTCCATAGACTTCCTTTGTTCTGGTCTTTATTTTCTTTCCCATTGCAACCATATCCTAGTTCCTGAGATTTGATTTAATGCTTTAGCAACCATCAGCTGCAGGAAGTCAGGAAGTAGGAAACACAATTGCAGCTAGAAGAAAAAAGATGTTTCTATCTGTCTACGGCAGAGGTGGGGAACCATGGCCTCTTTGTGACTTGTGAACTTCAACTCCCACAATTCCTGAGCTGGCATGGTCCCCACCCCTGGTCTATGGGATTTGAATGGATAGGCTTTCTAGGCATGGTATTCAAAGAGTGGAGTAGCACAGCAATTTTCTTGCCAAGGAACCCCCCCCCCCCAAAAAATGGTGGCTACAACCACACATGCATTGCTTTTTTTTTACATGCATTATTCCACTTCTTTGCAGCTTCAATGGTGTAGCAGCAGCTGCCAGCTTGCCTGCTTTGACCTTCTGCCCAGTGAGTGTCCCTGCTTCCAGGGGTGGGTTCTACTTACCTTTACTACTGGTTCACAGCAGGGCTGCCCGCACAGTCTTCTGCGCATGCACAGAAGCGTTTTGATAATGTCAGGGTCGGTGGGCGGAGCCTCCCGCTGGTTTTACTACCGGTTCTATAGAACCGGTGCGAACCGGGGGCAACCCACCACTGCCTGCTTCCTATCTACCTACCTTCCCTCTTCTGCTATTACCATTCAGCAAATGGAAGACTAGGATCATCAATCCACCTGCATAACATCCAATTTAACCCAACTTTCCCACACTGATTTGCAAATAGGGACAATTTCATTTTTCTGTGCTTTGCTTCCAGATAAAGTTCAGAGGGGGGAGGAAAAACACGGCCCAAATTTTTTTTTATTTTTTGCAGAACTGTTATTGTATCGTTCAACACCTGGCAGATTTGCAGGCTTCATCAAGGAGAAAGTGGCACATTTACTGTTCATGCCTCGGGAAGCGTGGTTTTTTTTTTTTTTTTTGGAAATCACAGATTCTGAACCTTCCCAGATTTTAAAGCTTTTTGTGGCAAAATATGCACTGCCTTCATTAACAGGACAATAAGTAATAAGAACTTTTGAAGGCAGAAGTAGAAAGGGATCCTTTAAAAAGCATTTTAAGTATGAATATGGATGAACCTTAAGAGACAGGGTAGTTGAGGATTTGCCAAAAGAAGCTGAACTGAAGAGCAGCGTATTGTCACTTCTGATGAGTTAACGGAAACGTTGCATAGCTAACACAAACCCTGCTTGATCTGCTTTCCTTTTGCTCCCTTAAGGCAGGGTTGCTCTTCCTCTCCCCACAGAGACTCCCCCCCCCCTTGATAAATGAGGGCTTGTTGCAAAGAGGCTTCTTTTTTTAGGCCACCGTATTGTGATAGGTTCCCAGGTGAGCAGGCGGTAGATGACTCAGTCTCTTTTCCCCCTCCGATGGCACCATGGAGCTTCCACCTGCCTGATTACCCGGCGCTTCAGAGAGAGGCGCTGATTCTCCCTAATTGGTAGAATTTATGGCACCTTTAACCTCGGAAGATTGTAACCCACTCAGGCATCGATTGAAGCCGCATCTTTAAAAAGAAGCGGAGGAACAATTCAACTTCTTAGTCTAATTTTAGGATCCACAAACATCTCCTCTGGTCCTGGTGGATTTGTCAGGAGCTCCTTCCAGCAGCTTTAGCAGCTTATTAAGAGAGAAAACTCAATACAACAGCTCTGGCCTCTGCCACCATCCGATTTCAATGCCTAAAGGGATGCTGTGACATTCTGGCTCCGTCTGGATATTGAACAGCTTTGCAAGGCCAGTCTGTCTTCTTTGTGGAAGCACAACCGACTACAAGAGGACGGGGAGGGAGAGGAGGGAGGGAATGTGTTATCGTTCTGTGAGTTTGTGTGCAACAAGTAGGAAAGGCTGGGATTTGCATTATATCATTTACAGTGCCATTTTTTTAAAAAAAATGAGTATCATGATTAGGAACAGATGCTTAGGTGTGTCTCTTAGGGCTCTTTCCACATTGCCAACAATATGTTTTCCTTCTGTCCCAGAGACCAAAGGAAAATTACTGTGTCACAACGCCACACCACAAAAATAAGCCAGAAAAATTACCTCTCCTGTAAATTTGTGACAAGCTGGGAGACTAACCCTGAGGAACAGGAAGAAGGACCACAGGCAAAGCAATAGTCAGATAAATCTGAATCCAAAGAAAGAGTGGAATTTGAGAAAGCAAATCCTTGACCCTCCCTAGTTCTCTCCTTAAAAGCAGAGAAGGAGGAGGCCCATTTAGAATTGCAAGATTCGGTCACTGTAATCCTATGATAAGAGCAGTTTTGGTATTTGTGACTTTAGTGCTCAAGTGTGGTCTATCTCAGAGGGCTGACAATGGAAGCAGTAGACAGTCCCTGTAGACTGTCTCTAGTAGACAGGTTGAAGGCAGAGGAAATTGGCTCTTCCTTTCTCTGTTACTTTCTTCTCTTCCTCAACCTCTCCAGACATGGATCCTCATTGCCTCCAGCTCCTGAGATCCCTTCTTGTGGAGAATACCCCTGCTATCCCTTGTCCTCAGAGGCAAAGACAGGGATCACAGTAGTGGGAATGTCACCTTTGCCACATGCCTTCCAGGAAGCCAGTATTCCTGCTGTAAGTAAGTAGGTAAGCAAGCAAGCACAAGCATAACCCCGTGGCTGTCGGTCTGTCCTCTCAGAGGAGAAATGGCCACAGAGACCCATAGAGACCCAGAGATCTGTAGCCACGTTTAGGGCTGATCTTGCAGCAGGCCAGTTGGAACTCTGAAGGTTGCCAGCTCTTCCTCCATGCGAATCAGAATAGTCTCAAACACGAAGGCCTGGCCTATTCCCCATTGGAAAACACTAGTTTCCTGCTGGAACTCTTTGGTCCAATTCCAGCCTATTTCAGCAGGAACCAGAGATGGAGGCTGTGGTGTGAAGACATGCTGTCCAGGATTAGCAAACATGCCATCTCAAATCTGGGACAGAAGGTCAGTGTGGATTATCTCTAACATATAAAATGGAAGGAATAATTCTATTATTCCTTTTGTACATTTTTAAATTTTGACTCTTCTGCCAACCTAGCAGTTTGAAAGCATGTAAAAATGCAAGTAGAAAAATAAGGATCGCCTTTGGTAGGAAGGTAACAGCATTCCATGCGCCTTCGGCATTTAATCATGCCAGCCACATGACCACAGAGACGTCTTTGGACAGCGCTGGCTCTTCGGCTTTGAAATGGAGATGAGAGACACCCCCTAGAGTTGGGAACAACTAGCACATGTGTTCAAGGGGAACCTTTACCTTTACCCTTATATTTTGACTACTGTCTCCCTCCCACTTTTGAAACTGTCCTGTTTCTATCCTGAATTCAGTGAAGTTATAGGAAATATTTGAAAAGAAGTTCCTTGGGGTGGGAGGGGGGATAATAGCATATCTCAATAGCTCCTGCTGCACAACTTTTAATCCCATCAACTATATAAAAAGCAAAACACTAATATAAACAAACCTATTCTGTTTGATTCTCAAAAATCAAAAACCTTACTGCTGTAACAGTCCTTTTGTATTATACACGAGGATAAACATTATCAACAATGCCATCTATTGGTAAAACATGCACAGGATCAGTCCCAAGCTGATTGCTTTTAGTTTTATATTTAGTGTACATATCTATTTTAACAGACAGACACTTTGGGTGTACTGGTTAGGCATCAGGAGAAAAACTGTGACACCGTGAGTTCTAGTCCTCCCTTAGGCACAAGGCCAAGTGGTGCCCTTGGGCCAGTCACTTCATCTCAGCCCTAGGAAGGAGGTAATGGTGAACCATTTCTGAAAATACTTGCCAGAAAACTGCAGGGACTTGTCCAGATTAAACAAAAGAAAAAATTACTTTAATACAAGATGACAATAGATAGATGCTTGTTTTACTTAATCACAACAAAGATTCTTTGTCTGAACTTTGTCCTCTTCCTCTTATATAGTTGGATCTATAGTTGAACCTATAGTTCTTGATAGGTTCCCAGCAACAGACAATACCTTCTTGACAATCATTCCAACAATTAGAGATACACTACCTAAATAGCCAAAACTACAGTGGTTGCATTCTCCATATACTGATGGATGCCTACAGCATCTCATACAAACAAGCATTTTATAGGAAAAGAAGGAATGACAGTCCTCTTTATTGCTATTCAAGATGCATATTTACTCTTCTTTGACATGTAATTTCCCTGAGCAATCTGTTCTTTTCCTCTTGGTTAATAAACATGCAGTGTCTTCCTTCTTAAAATATTAAGAATGATCAATGGCCATTCAAGGTTTGCTGGACCATTGTAGCTAAATTGGCCTTGACAAACTTCTATTGAGCAGAAACACCAGTTCTTCAGACATGGCCAAATGATGTGATTAACAATCTATTGAGTTGCTTCCTGCCATTATTTGTCTCCTTGATATATGCCATCTCTCTAAAATGACCTTAAAATGGGAGTGCTCTAGCAGAACAGTCTTTTCATCTATTAGATTCCAACTGATCGGCCACCAATTATTTTGGACCTTAAAAGGACGTGTCCTGGGAACCCACCTGGGGAGATCTTTCTTACTTGGGTTAGCTGGGCTATGCAACCAGCCAGAGTGGTTGATTACGTTGGTCGGAAATGCCATGTGAAACTTTAGAAGCAGACTATTGATATATTTATATGTATTTGTGAAATGTACTGAAATTCTGTCTGATCTAAGGATGTGAAAATTAGCTAGATGTTCCATAGTAGAAAGATGAGAATAGGTCATATTTTGGTGCAAAAAAACCCATGTTCAAGCCATGCCCAGGCTAATTCTTTAATATTATCAAGAACCTTCCTTCCTCATCGATCTAAGAGATGCTCAATCCTTGAAGTGGTGATATGAAGAATCGGAAGCAGGAAGATTCCGTTTCTTTGCTTTTTCGGTGCTTTACAGCGAGTTTTTATGATATGAAATCAGGTGCATAAATCATGACTTGTGAATGTGAGAAGGCCAGGGTCATGTTCCGGTTTATAAAACCAGACTTACTAAGTTTTCAATTGAAAAAGGATCTATTCCAGTTAGAAATAGCTTGAAGACTAGTGAGGCAAATACAGTGGAATAGATGGGAAATATTTCAAACAATCTGATTTTTTAAAAAAGAGACACTTAAGCAAGTATAAAGATAGCTATTGTATATTGTTAGCTTAGCCACATTCCTTACATAATGGCTTTTTTTCCCTAGGTTTACTTCCTTTTGGTTAAAAATCTAACCCCAACTTGAAAGCTACCAGAAATGTAACTGTATTGCTGTAGTTAAGCAAGAGGTAGTCATTTGATTTGCAATTTTATGCAAATTTACCCCATTCACACTTCCTCAAATTGTAATTGAACTGGAACACTTTTATGCACAATGGTATTATGCACTGTTTCAAATGTTGCGATGTAATTCCAGCTTCCAAAAATTAAAAAGTTCTCATCGTTGAAAGAACAAGCAACTGAGGAAAGCTGTCTATAGAAATGTAGATACCGCATAAAAGATACTGCATGACAATGTAAATTGATTTTAAAGAAAATTACATGTACGTCTTTTTTTTTTATGAAATCTATCGCAACATAGAAATATCAGAGTAGTCAAATTAAAGAGATTTGCACACCCTTGAGTTCCAATTTTCATCCCATTGTTCTTGGATGCAGCAGAAATAGATTGAATGTAAACATTTTGCCAGTAATCAGAAAGAAAGCAATAGGTATCTTATCAAGGGAAAACAATGACACGTTAAAGTGTATTTGCTGAGCTGATTAGAAAAGAGCTGTCATTAAGGCAACTTAGTTTGATGCCTTTCGACAATTGCTAGCAGCAGAACAGACCAGCTAGCTAATGGCATCTTACAAGATCATGTAGAGGTTTGTCACTTCATATCAGCTGGTTTTCCAGTTTGTTCAGTGCCAGCCTGCTGTTTGTATGAATTAAGTAGAGTCAAGATGCTTATAAAGGGAGAAGAAAGCGCTATTCCTTCCGCAGATTATAATCTATATTTTTCATTATGAGATTAGTATGGAGCCTATTTTCCTCCCAAATGCATAATGCTGATGATACCCGGTAACAAAATAGTGTACACATGTTGTACAATTACTATTAATATATAACTATTATAAAATAATTTAAAGTGAGAAAGGTGTGCTTTTTCTCTAAAGCTTTTCTTCAGCAGTAAGGAATAGCTACATCAAAAGTGGAAATACTCAGCCTAATACTCAGATATAAAGTTGTAGACTTTAAATTCATTCTTTAGTACATGCATTCTAAGATAACTATTACACTAGATAAAGAATGTCTTGGCGAGCATTGTTATCCCACAACACCAGTTTTAAGACCTCTGACACAGAGAACCTCTGGGCGGTTCCCAATCCAAAATTAAAATAACATAAAAGCCAGATTAAAATATTAAAAACCATATGCATAAAAATAAAACCTTGGTGCTAGGTCAAACTTCTGGCATGCAGTTATCTCATCCTATCTCAGTGTTTGGGAGAAGAGCAGTGTCTTCAGGGCTTTAGGAAGGCCAAGCCAGTAGGAGCCTGCAAAACTTCAGGGGGAAGAGCGTTCTGTGGCAAGGGCTGCCACGGAAAAGGCACACTTCCTAGCTTCCCGTATGATGGCGATGTTTAAAAGAAGGCCCTAGGAGCTTGCCCACCCTATTTAACCTAATAGGATGAGTAAATGGAAAAGGCAGTCAGGCAGAAAACTGGGCCTTGTGCCATATAGGCCTTTAAAGGTGACGACTAGCACCCTGAATTGCACCTGGAAAGAAATTGGATCCCGGTACAACTCACACAACAGAAGTGTAGCAAAGGGACACCCATCATGAAGCACGCTGCTGGATCCTGCGCCAGGTGGTTTGTGCCAGGTGGTCTTCAAGGAAAGCCCCAGGTAGAGTTCCCTGCAGTAATCCAAATGGGAGATGATCAAGGCATGATTGAGTGAAAATTTACTTAATTTTCAATGTAGTCAGAGATGTGTAGCAAAAAGGTAGCCAGAAATTAATCCCTAGTTGTCGGGTTTTTAAATATTAAATATTTAAATATTAATTGAAAGAAGAAACAATGAATTGTTTTGTCAAGAATTCAAAAATAATGTATCCCCAAAACAATTCTGACATAAGAGACTCTCATGCTGGTGACGACATTGGCACTACTAGGATTAGGCAAGTGTAGAAGTGTAGATTTCTCCCATCGTCATTTTCCTCCCCATACCTGTTATTTTTCCTTCTTTCCTCTGGAAAAAAAGGAGAAAGAGAACAAGGTGTGCGAAAGACAAGGCCTCTTTTGATCTTATTTTTAAAAGACAGGTGTGGGATTATAAACTGGAATCTTCAAAGTCCTTATTGCACTTTATGGTCCAGGATTAATGAATGAAGAGAGTAGTGGAAGTTATTATTAGTAGCCCTGAAATCATAATCAGTTCGTAAAAAGAAAAGTGGCTAAGCTTGACTAGAGACCACCAAATCTTCCTATATGCCTATGGTCTCAATCTCAAATTGTCTTTTTATCTCAAAGAAGACCCAAAAGCAGCCAAACATTTCAACACTCTACCAACTACCAACTCAGACAAACAATCGAACAGTAAACAACAGCATAATCAAGGGATTACACTCCCACCAACACTGATGGGGCAAGTCACTTGTACACAGAAAGCAAACCCCACTCTCTTCTACCACTGATGATATTACCTAGTTGGGTAATGAAATGCCTGCAAGAAAACAACCAAGCCCAGAGAGCATCAAGGTCCCCACATTTCAACCCTGAGCTACAAATATTCCCTTCAACACTCACCTGAGATCCTGCGAGATTTCTCTGATTCTTACTTGAAATGTTGCAAGATCCAAAGCAGATTCCACAACCTTGCAAGTTTGTGGATGTATTGACAGACTTCATTAATTTGTTAAATTATAAATGAAAGCATTTCTTTAATATCGGGGTGCTGGGCATGGCAATGCTTTGGGAGGGCTTGTCCCCCTCCCCCTTTGAAAAAAGTGGACTCCATGTTCTCTAAAAACTGGAACAAACAAAAAAAAACTCCACAGAGAGCTTTAGAGTTGCACCACCTGAACTGACAAGATTGTTGCTAATGTAGGGTGGGATTTTTTAAAAGCCATTTACCTGTCATTTGGACTGCTGCATTTCCAGAGCCTGTTAAACACAATAATTAGACTGCAAATTGGCATCCGACAACAAATGTAGTGAAATTGCAGAGCCCGACTTTTTGCGGTGCTTTTTTTTATTATTATTTTCCTGCAGATTTTGCCTTCCTTACAATCCGTTTCCAGAATAATTGTGCCTCCCTTTGTCGAAAAAGATGGTGTACTTACGTAGTGCCCTGTAGAAAGTGAACCCGCACGGCTCAGTGAATCCCATCATCATTTTACCCCCTAATGAGAGAGATTGTTTGCAGGCAGATGAAATTAAATTGTAAGCTCTATTGACTTCAACAACAGGTGCCATTTGTGGAGACCCAAGGGGAACGATTGAATTGTCAAAAAAGATTTAACTCTTCCCAACACCGAATATTTCCTCCCATCACACAGCTTTAGCTCACGGAGACATCCGCCACGAACAATTCAGGCAACAGCAGCGCTGGGAAAACGGCCAGGAAGGGCTGAAATTAATTGGGATGGATTGATTTTTCTTTCCTGATTATCAACTTGCAGCCATCAAGATGGAACAAACTAAAGCATGGGGGAAATTAGCTAAGCTCATTCTTTCTCCATCGTGAGACAACGTTGGAGGGGCGAAGGAGGTGGTTTAAATCATGATTTTGAATGTAGAAGGCTTAGCAGATGTGGTTAAACATGATGGAATGCTTCCAAGGTTAAAGAAATGAATTCAAATGAGATAATGTTGCAGGTAATTCATGAAACAGATTGGAAGGATTTTTTGTTAAAACACCATAGGATTTGAACAATTTTTATGATCAATGGCTCTTCTCAGTCCAGAGGTGTAGCTATTATTCTTGATAGCTCTACTTCCTTTGAAAGGAAGGAGATTATAAGAGATAAAAAGATAGATTACCCTTGTTAGACAGTTTGGACTGGGGCTTTAATTATCTCAGCCTCCATTTATGAACCATAGAAATTATAATTCACTTTTTTTTACAAGTAATAGTTGTAAAATATATGAATGTTGGAGAGCAGGAAATAATTTTGACTTCAATGGAATTCTCAGCTACCGCAAAAGGTGTATCTTTTATAATTAAATAACAAGTTTAAGAAACTGTTATTGAAGGTTAAATTAAAGGGTAAAGGGGACAAAAATATTAGCGATTATTTCACATATTATTCTCAAATCCGCAAAATATATTCTGGATTGTTGTCAACTTGTTTGCATCATAAAATATCTTTAGCAATTCAGGATGAATTAAAAATTACAGATTGCGTACCAGTTAAATATATGTTCATAGGGGATTATTGTACTGTTTACACTTAGAGTAAAAAGGTGATACTGCTTAAACTGTTTGATACATATTTTTTTGTAATAACCAAAACTCAAAACTGAAACAGTTTTGGAAAATCGCAATACTTGTTCTCCAGAATGGCTGAGGCAAATTGGTCAAAGCTTCACCTGAGATAGAGTATAGCTTTACTGTATAAACTCTATACAGTATCACTCCCAAATTAAATAAAAATAAGGGCTTCTTCTAGGATTTTGGATTGAGAAGCCTGGGTTATTTAAAAGAAACTTTAAAAAAAACAATCAATTTGATCCAAACATCTCTTACTTGTTTGACATGTTATATCAGCAATTTACAACATCTAAAGTAAATAATGTGAATTCAGAGCCTATTGTTTTTCAACATGGTATGAAACACAAATATCCAAGCTCTCCATGGCTATAGACACTTTGCACAGTGGTTAAAACACAAGAAAATTAAATTAAATTTTAAAAGTTTATATGGGGGAGAGCAATACCCACTAAATGTATACCTTAATGATCTTTTATTTCCATTATCAGATCACTGGAAGGTTTTAAGATATTAAAGAGGAACTAATTCACTTTTGAAAGTATCTTCTTATTAATTTCCACAAATTAGAATAACTAACTTTTAATATTTTTTTTCACAGATTCAGAGAAAATCAAGAGAGATGTTGCATATTATTTTGTACAACAAACAGGTTTGTTACCCAGATATTACACTGACAAAGAACTTGAATACATAGTTTCAAGGTGATTATACTTTGGTTTGTATAGCTATCTTAAAAGAGTTTGCCAAGTGATAAAAACAGAACGTGAATCCAAGTGGTAGAATAATAGTTATGAATACGATGTTCCTTCTAAAGCTTGTGTATCTTTTTAATGTGCTGTCCTATTGGACAAATGACAAGCAATTTCATACATGGCAAGGTAGAATGGCAAAGTTTCTATTTTGGATAAAGAACCAAGAGTTTTGTTTTGTTTTAAACCCTCCTGTATGCACGTACAGCTGGCAAAGTTGGCAAATGGTGTATCTTATATAAAATTCTGTTGTGAGGTCTATTCATGAAAACAGTTGATTCCTATACTAAAAGTGGTCCCTACAAGGTCATGCATTTGGCTAGAAGATATAGTGATAAGTAATGGATAAATGAGTATAAAATTTAAGGAAAATAAAGATAGGTTTTTAGAAGAAATTGATAATGGGCTCTTCATGAGTGAGAGTCAGTGTTAACTCCTAGGCCCATGATGGCGAACCTATGGCACGGGTGCCACAGGTGGAACGCGGAGCCATATTGGTGGGCACACGAGCTCAGCTCTGGCACGCATGCGTGCGCCAGCCAGCTGATTTCCGGGCCTTCTAGGCCCACCAGAAGTTAGGAAATACACTGTTTCCAGCCTTCGGAGGACCTCTGGGGGGCTGGGGAAGGCCGTTTTTGCTCTCCCCAGGCTCCTAGAAAGTCTCTGGAGCCTGGAGAGAGCAAAAAACGGGCCTACCAGGCCTACCATGCCATCACGTGCCAAAAGCGGAGGGAGCAGAATTATGGATGTGGGCACGCATGCATGTGACCCCACCGCACTCCTCCCGCTTTTGGCACGCGATGGCAAAAAGGTTAGCCATCACTGTCCTAGGCAATTGCCTGGACATGTCTCTAAAGTTTTGTCAGCAAGATTTTATAACTGGTTTACCATTGTTTAGGGCTGAGAGAGGACTTTGTCCCAGGTGACTTTGTGCCTAAGATGAGACTAGAACTCCCAGCCTCCCAGTTTCTAGCCTGGTGCCTTAATCACCACACCAAACTGGCTTTAATATTATAATTCAAATACGGCATAGAAGAAAAGGCACACTTTTGCCGTAGCTTCTGCTATTACTGTCTGTCTCTGCATCCTGATTTTCATGCAGAGAAAGATGGAGAGGTACGGAGTAAATGGAAGAAAGCAAATTTATTTCCCTTGCTTGCCTTTTATGGAGATAAAATTCCTATCCGAGTGGAGACTTTTCAGTCATCCTTGTAAAGAATCACTGCTTCTGGACTGGAATGGTATAGGAATAGACCATTTCTTTAAAAAGTGAAATACTCAAAAACAGGACTTAAACATTTTTTGCAAGTGTCAATAAAAATAGGACTAGTGACAACTGCAGGTGTTTAATATCAGTGATTTATAAAATGTTGCATTATATTGAAAAGGGCACTCTAATATGAGTGAAATATGGGACTTGGGAACAGGTTTAGGAATGGAGAAATGGAACAAATTATGGTAAAGATTTCTTCAAATAGTTACAAGGCTCTGCAGAACTAAAGATAGACACTTTCATTTTTGACGGAAACGTCATAAAGAGGGTACAAGGTGGTACATCAAATCATTCATCAAGAAACTGGGATTATTCCTGATTTAACATTCCTAACTATTGTTGTCCCCCAAAATGTTAAAACATAAATTTTTGGCAGTTTGTCATACAACAGTTGGGTTTTTAAAAAGAATTGGAAGGAGCAAATATGGTTGCTTGATCTGCAATAATATGGTTGCTTGATCTAGAATAATATATTATTGGGAACAAAATGATGATTCAATTTCAAATAGGAGGCAGACAAAATTAGATGTATATGTAAATGAGGGGAATATTTTTTATCATTTTTCTAAATAAAAGAAATCTCCCCAATAACAAGAAAAATGAGAGTTGGCCCAACATCTTCTAGTTGCCAAGGTTGACAAACACTATTCTAAACTATATTTCACAATCCTTGTAAAAGGGGTGGGGGGAAAACCCTTTTGATTTTCCCCAGCTTCTATGTGTTCCATGTTTCCTGCTTACCAGCCTCTGGCTTCAAGTGAACTGTTTCTCTCCCACGCATACAAACGTTCATGGTTTCCACTCCAACATGCTACCGTAACTACATAACTACCCAACTGCAAAACTAGGCTTCATAGCTTTTAATGGAATCTCTATGCAGGAAGAATGATGTTACGATGACAAGGCAATGCTTCCTTCTATTTTCCCAACAGACTACCAGTTCAACATTTTTGCCAAGTACCAAGACAAATAACACGGCATGTTCTGCAAATATGGTGAATGCTAGCAATTTGGTTTTTGTTCTTCTGAATAGAGAGGAGATGAAGGCTGTTTTTTGTTTTGTTTTTTAATTCTAGGAACTACTTGGGCTTAGAAGCAGAATGCTCAATTTTCTGCATTTTTGTTTCTGCACTTTCCAGTTGATCGGTTGGAAGGAATAATTATTGTTGGAGGGAATAATTATTCCAGGACTGTTCTCAGCATTCTGAGATAAACAGGAGAGAAAATTACTGTACTGCTGATTTGAAAACATATGGAAGGCATTAGGAACGGGGAAAATATGGTTTCCCATGGTTCCTGGCCATACGTTCTGTATTGATGGCTTAAATTTGAGTGTTCTGTTTGGGTGCTGTTATAGCATGACAGCTATAAACTAGTGAAGATAGAGAGCCTATTGAGATCAAACTCCTGAGGTATCAGGATGGTGAAATGTTTTGATCCAGATAAGTGTAGGATATAATCTTGTCCAGCTGCTGCTTTCATAAGATTATACTAATATAATAGGGGAAGGAAGAATTAATGTTAAAACTTAGGTCTTACAGAACATTTTGCAAAAGTCAATAATTTTCAGTCCTCTTGCAACCAATATATAAACATCAATGAACTGTATTAATATAGTAATCTTAATAATATACTGTGACCTCACGAGCCATGATGGCACAGTGGTGAAGGAAGTGGGGTAGAGCGGCTCAAGAGAGGCTCTTCCTAACGGACTATTGGAAATTATAACTGGGAAATAGATATTTAAACCATGAACCAGTTAAATAGCTGGTCTAATAGAATTTGAGAATAAATTTGAAGTATTAAGGTAAAATATTTTGGAAGTAACAAAATATAGAAAGAAATGTTGATTTATTTTAAAATGATTTTAAGAGAGGAGGAAAATATTTTTTGTCAAGAATTGGATATCTGTTGTCATTTAAGAGAGATAAAATATAGTTTTGAGGCAATGGGTTTTAGGATTGAGGAATATATATGAAATATTAATTGTTAAAATGATAAAGATTTAGAATGGTGTTTATTGTTTAGAATTTTGGGTGTTATAGTAGAATGATAAATGTTTAGTATAAGAATTTTGTCTTTTTTTTAATTCTTTTTTTTTCTTCTTAAAGATTTTAAAATTGGGAACAAAATTGATTGAGGGAATGTGAATAATTGTACTTATTTTAAGCCGGACCAAACCCCTGCTCTAAAAACATGTATTTTATGTTTTATGTTAAAAAATAAAAAAAAATTGGGAAAAAAAAGAGAGGCTCTTCCTATGTTGTTAGGCTGTATAGGAGAATTGTAGTTCAGACTCACTTGGTTCAGTTAATGTAGCTTTACAATAAAGGAGAATTAGCTTACCTGGCTGTGTTACTTGTCTGGTCTACCTGGTAAAACTGACATCTCAGAGAGTCATTACTTCCTAGGCTCCTATTCCTTCTTATAGCTGAACTCTTAGAAAAGTGGTATCTGATGATCAACAGTTTCCACAGCTGTGTTCAGCCACCGTTGCCAGATACAAATAAGACAAGGCAGTGAACATATCTAACCTACCTTCCTCCTCTTATGTATTGCAGGCTAATTCTGCTAACTCAGCCTTCCATCCTCCCAGGGTCGGTAAAATGAGGACCCAGATTGTTGGGGGCAATGTGCTGACTCCATAAACCATTTAGAGAGGGCTGTGAAGTAGTATATAAGTCTAAGTGCTTCTGCTATTGCTAAATGTGTCTAAATATTCTTGGTCTATATCATAATTGCTCAGCTCTATTTAAAAAGACATACAAACCACAAAAAGTGTATCCTTATGCTGTAGTTCACATTTTTACATTTCCTAATTCTGTGCATGTTTCTCCATCTGATGATTCTACCCAAAATGTTAATCTTTGCAATTTTGCCAGAAAAAAAATCCTATCATGTATAGATTACAATACATTTCAATAATGTAAACAACAATTAAATAAAGCATTACAGAGCATCAAAAATTGCCTTAGAGATAAAATATATGCAGATGATGTTTTGTTGTCATGGTTAAAACTACTTAATTTCAATTTGAAAATGGAGAATTTTGCAAAACAATGATATATTTGATCGGCTGAAATAATCAAATCATTCTTATATCACATTAGTGGCAATTTATCTCTCCTGCCAGAAAAGGAAATTATTTCCAACTGTAATAAATGGATTTATGCCATTTATTTCCAGACTAGTTACTTCTACATTGTATAGATTTATTAGTAGATGGAGAAGCCCTAATATGCCAAATGTACATGAAGTTTCTAGATGATGAAAGTTATTCCATATCCTTGTGGAATAATATAGAATAATAATATAATTCTAAGTACTTAGAAATATTTCCCATCTTTAACTCAACTGAGCAACTACTGTAGGTTGATCCAAATCTTGTGCATGTTATTGCAGTGCAGAAATTTAATAAATATTTTTTATGACCCTTTAATCCTTTTATTCAGGGTGGAATCGGGCCAACTGAATGGAGATGAACGTTTACTGACCAGATGCCCTTCCTGATGCCTATGTGAAGTTCACAGCAAACATTTTTTTCTTTGCTCTGATACAGAAACATATGTCATTGCCTAAGATTGAACTCTCAACCTTTCAAGTGAGAGGTGAGCATCTTCACCTCTAGGCCACTATGCCACTCAAATTGAATAAATAAATAAAACCAAACTTTTAACTGTTTTTACCTTCCTCCATTTTCCAGGTTCATTCCCATCAGCGTAGACGAATTAGTCTGCTTGCTAACAGAATGTGATCCATTTTACCATTCACATCCACATCCTCCAAGTTGTAATGATAACTATGCCATAAGTTGTACCCCCATGCGTATCTGGTTAAAGCTAGCCAACTAGCTAGACAAGCTAAATTACAGTTAGCAATTTGATATGGTTCCACCAAGTGGGAGATTCCAGCCTACTGGTTTCTCTGCAATTTTTCATCTGAATGAGATTTCATCTGAATGGATGTATTAACTTGAAGTTCAGAAGGAGGTGGATTTCTTCCTGCTTTCAGAAATTTAGGAGATTAAAAGGAATGCTTTGCTCCTTTGGAGACAACAAAGAGATTGTACTATACCAAATAGGGTAAAATAAAGATCCATGTTTCTGAAGATGTATTCTGTCAATTGAGTATCTCAGAGCTTCATGTCATATTGTGTTTTGCTTGGCTAGCTTAATATTAGGGTTTGGTAACTATGGGAAATATATATATATGTGCATGTAATGAGCTCAAGCAACTGCATTTAATAAATAGCAAGTTAGTTGGTTTAAATTCCTATCTGAAGTTTCTGACTCTCCATTGGGCAATTTTAGTCCTGGCAGGTGCATAAAATCCAAATTATGACATATTCCTAGTTTATCCATACCATCATTTTTATAATAAATGATGGACAGGCTCCCGAAATATGGTTTGCTTTGCCCCAAAGGATATTATAAGAAAAATATGCATGGCCCCAAGGAAGTGTTGCATGTAAACTATCACACTTTTATTGTTCGGTACTTCAGAAATTTGATATTCATTGTCATCACCCCCCATTCTGTGGAATTGAAAGAATTGCAGGCATCAAACAAATTGCTCTTGTATTTGTACACATGAATTTTCAGGTCACATGCAATGTCATTTGCTCTGAATGAACGCACTCATGCTTCACAAGCAGATCGGCTGTTGGCTGCTGGCTGGTTTTCTGTTCATTTTTAGTCTGAATGTCTGAACTGCCCTTCGGAGTTCTCAATTTATATCATCATAAATCTAAGTACTTTACAGCCTGGATATTTCTGGCTGCTGGAAAAAAAAGGAATAATCTTGATGAAAAAGTGACCCAAATCAATTCAAGATACACCTTAAAAGTCCATCTTCTTCCTGCTGAAGCCATTTTATTCTTCTGAGGAAGAAGATTCAAAAATAGGAGAAGGAGGATAAACCTTCCTCACCAATGAAGTAGGGCCTCACCTTTGATAGAGCTGGTGGACAAAGGGCAATGTCCTTTTGAAGAGAGACAGAGAGAGAGAGAAACAGAGACAGAGAGAGAGGAGGAGGAGGAGGAGGAGGAGGAGGAGGAGAGTAAGGAAGGATGGAAGGAGAGAAAGAGAAAGAAAGAGAGAGAGAGAGAGAGAGAGAGAGAAAGAAAAAAGAAAACCTATCAGTTTTCTCAAAAGAGATTGCAGAGGTTGCGATAGAAATTTGTAAGAATATTCATCCACACTTTCCTAGGAGCCTTGGTGGAGCAGCGGACTAAAGCACTGTTAAGTAGCACTTAAGTAGCACTTAGCTGCCAGCTGCCTGCAATTATTGCGAGTTCAAATCTCACTAGGCTCAAGGTTGACTCAGCCTTCCATCCTTCCGAGGTAGGTAAAATGAGGACCCGGATTGTGGGGGCAATAAACTGACTTTGTATAAAAAAGAACACTGCTTGGAGGGGGGGGGCGAAAGCCCTACTAAGCAGGTATATACAAAAGTATGAAGGCTATTGCTTAACGCATTGTAAGCAGCCCTGAGTCTAAATCGAACCAATAGATAGATAGATAGATAGATAGATAGATAGATAGATAGATAGATATTGAACCTCATACATCTTACTTCTGAATAAGTAGGATTTCGCCAGGGGTCTCCAACTTTGGCAACTTTAAGACTTACGGACTTCAACTCCCAGAATTCCTCAGCTGGTCACGCTGGGAATTGAAGTCCACAAGTCTTAAAGCTGCCAAGTTTGGAGACACTCCACTCCCCAGACTATGTCGCAAGACCCTAGAAAGGAAGGAAGCTGCTTTAAACCATTTCAGTCTATTTCTCCATCTAACTGGTAGCGTCTGCTCTGATGAGGAAAGTGTTTGCTATTACAATCATTATCTATTATTTAAATCAGATCCTTTTGACTAGAGATCCGGAGGTGGTGTTTGCTTGGAACAGAACGGCTGTGGTCTTAGCACATCTGGAAAGCATCAGCTTAGGGAAAGGTGGTGACTATATAAAGAAGAAAGTTATCATCTTTTATTGCTTATGGAAATAGCATAAGAAGCCTAAGGGGAATCTGCCAGCCAGCTCCGATTCCTAGTTTCCACTTGCCAATCCAAGCATGAACTATTGAATCACACCATCCATATAGAAAACCTGGTAATAATATTACCACCTCCTCAGAAAGATACTTTGTTCATGAATAATAGTTGAGCGCTACCATGTTATCTCATCTGAAAATCGAAAGAGCCTGCAGGTGTTTGTTTCTTTTCTTGGCCTGTCAGGCAGGTGGGGGAAAAAAACAGTTTCTTTAAGTCCAGATATAAGCAATTTCCCACAGATGATTCACACCTGGAAAGTAATAAGAGAGGGGTGTGAATCTATAACGTGTGTCTCTTGGTAACCAACAAAAGCTTTTTCTCTGGAAACCGATCTTCAGATTTACTCCATTATTCACCGTTTGGGGGGGCAGGAGGGATTGTGTGGAAGGTAAAGTCTGGAGAAATGTATGGCTCGCCTTTGCACAAAGCCAGGATTTCTTAATGCTGGTTTAAATAAGACAACCAGCTGGTTCTCTGCGTAACAAGTCGTTTGGCCATTTTCCTGCAAGACTGATTGAGCATGTGTGAGTGCACACAGGAGTCTATGTGAGCCACAGGATCAGTGGTGGGTTGCCCCTGGTTCAGACCGGTTCGCAAGAACCGGTAGTAAAACCGGTGGGAGGCTCCGCCCACTGACCTGGATGTCATCATAAGTGATCTGTGTATGCTTCTGTGCATGCGCAGAAGAGCACATGCAGACATGGGCAAAGAGCACGGGTGTGCGCGGGCACGATGCGAACCGGTAGTAAAGGTAAGTAGAACCCACCCCTGCCCAGGATCCATGCATACAGGCCTATGGCAGGCAATGCCAGGCGCTTCCTGGGGACAGCAACCCCCACCGCCCCCCCCCCCCAAATCAAAGTGTCAAATAGTGTAGTGGGTTGTGTGTGCTACCTGGTGAGATAATGCCCGTCTCGTTCAAGTAAGAAGTAAAATGTGTTAATAACATCTCTGACATGTAATGATGTTCCTTTCA
This sequence comes from Ptyas mucosa, assembly GCA_012654045.1. Classification (NCBI taxonomy): domain Eukaryota; kingdom Metazoa; phylum Chordata; class Lepidosauria; order Squamata; family Colubridae; genus Ptyas; species Ptyas mucosa. The sequence goes on from WNWU01000002.1 coordinate 6,948,072, forward strand.
TTTTTAACACATCATTGCACAGATATTGAATCCATTCATTCTGGTAATGGGCTCGAGTTCTGCAAAAGCATTTTCTCCTCAAAATAAATAAATAAATACAAACAATAAGCGGGGGAGGGGGGAAGAGAATTGCAAACTCGGCACTCTCTTTCCTTTCTCCATCATCATCGTGGGGCGCAGTTTGCTCTGTTCCAGTTGCTTCTATATATCTCAGTGAAATACTTGTTTCGTTTTACCTGGTTTTTTTTTTTTTCATCCAGGATTCAGGTTTCAAGTGAAACTGTGTATTATTTATTCCTAATTGGGCATTATAGTCTAAAGAGGAAAGTTAAGCATTGATTATTTGCAGTCCACTTGGAATGACCTTAACAATTTCTTCACAACTCTACCCAAGAAAATTGTTTCTATCAGGACACTAATTCTATATTTCACTCTCGATCTGTGTCACTTGGTGAGTTGGTTATAATTTCCTGCGCCCGCCCTCCACCTCCCTTATGAGATATATGTCACCCCATTATCTATTTTCCATTGTCATCTTTATTTATACAATATGTAGCCACCACAATCAAGCAGCCTCTTACCCTTTGAAAACATCTGTATGAATCTAAAAACTTAGTGTAAGTAAAACATCCATGGTCAGAATGGAATAATTAAAATCAGGGATGAAATCCAGAAGGTTCTGGAGAACTGGTAGCGGAAATTTTGAGTAGTTCGAAGAACCGGCAAATACCACCTCTGGCTGGCTCCAGAATGGGGTGGGAATGGAGATTTTGCAGTATCCTTCCCCTGGAGTGGGGTGGGAATGGAGATTTTGCAGTATCCTTCCCCTGCCATGCCCACCAAGCCACACCCACAGAACTGGTAGGGAAAAAAATTGGATTCCCCCCCCCCCCGACTAAAATGTATATTCCATATACTTTCTCCATATATTAAACTTGACTGATCACTAGTGTAGTTTATTCCATAAGATAATAAATAAAAGTCCTCCAAAGCATTAAGGCAGTTTTCTTAAACCGTCTGTCCTTCTGATAGATTTGTATGACATTCATGATTACCTATGCTAGCCAGGAATTTTGGAGACTTGCACTTCCAAATCATCTGAAGGACTATTTTGGATTTTCCCCAAAGCCATGAAATTTACCTTAAAGTAATTCAAGATCTGGAACAATTTTATAGACCTAACAGCAGCATTGTAGGAACTTAAGGGTGGGGATCAGCTCATATTGTTGCTAGATCTATACATCTATACATCTTCCTGGAAAAGCCCACCGCTGAGTTTCTATCTTGTTTTTTTCTAAAATTATTGAAAAAGCAGATTTTAAAAACACCTGGTAAAATAATGCAATTTCTGTTCTTATAGATGGTGGTCCAAGTAGTTTTTTTTATTTATTGTGTGCAATATGAAACAGGTAAACCCAGTGGCATAGTATACGTTTTTACAATTGCTATAATTTTGTAGCCCTGTCTTTTAACAAATATCTCCTCTCCTGTCTATTTTTGACATAGAAATACAAATTCTGCTTTGCTTGTCCTAACTTCCCAGATTTCTTGTTTAGAGGATGCCAACTCACAGTCTGTGGGCTCCATTTGTTCATCCCTCTCTGGTCAGGAAGTTGAAAGTAAATGCTTTGAAATAATTCAACTCTAAATTAAGTATATGGTGAAGCATATCACTCTCACTTTCTCTCTCCTTCCCCCATTGGTTAAGCCAGCTTCAGCCCTCCTTGAGAATTTTAACAGCAAATTCCACTTTCCTCTTGGTTCCTGAGAAATAGATTAAATTATTCCAACTCCACTTTTGTATTTCAGCTATTGTACAGCTATTCAGAATCTGATGATGCTTCATTGTCAATCCAGAACAGCTTTTCCATGAAACTGAGGGGGACAATTGCACTTGTAGTCCAACACATCCGGAAGACCCCAATTGAGAAAGGTAACTGTGACTCCCATCGTGGGGAAGGAGAAGGGAAGCAGAATCAGTGGAATCAGAAAAGGGTTTGTATGTATGCTTGAATGTACAATTCCTGTCACTATTTTAGAAAGTACAGGCTGTCAAATCCTGGCTAAAATGATCAGAAGAAGCCTTGAAAAACAGCACCTGTGCACTAGAGGAAGTAAATGACTGAGGAAGTGGGAAGGTTGCAGCTGGGAACATTTTATAGGTAGGAGGGTAATTAGAGGCAACAAAGGAACACACCTGGATGGGTAAGGAATATCCACCCTTGGGGAAGCCAAGCAACTTTGGGGCAAAATAATTCACAATCCATGCCATTCGTTCTCAATGTTGGGTTCTTTAGATGTGGTGCACTACAGTCAGGGCCGGATTTTCCTTTAGGCTAACTAGGCGTCAGCCTAGGGCCTCAAGATCAAGAGGGGCCTACATTCAAATTGTTAGCAAAATTTACAAACTTAAAAATGGGAGGTGAAAGGGCCTCATAAGTGGAATAGCCTAGGGCCTCTTTTCATCTAAATCCGGCCCTGACTACAGTTCCCATCAACTACTGCTAGTATGGCTGCTTTTACATCTCAATGAGTTATTCCTTTATTTTAATTTACAATATGATTTTTAAAATGTACATACATATATACACACACACCTACCTAATTTTTGATTCTTTTAATGATCTCAAAGTGGAGACATTTTTTTAAAAATGGAAACTACAATAGAATAGTCAACCAATTATGATTGCAGAGTTCCTTACAATAAGAACTTTGGACAGCAAATCCTTCCAAAAATGCCCACCTAAAACAGCTTGAAAACAACTTAAGAACAGCATAGGCTGAAATAATAAGAGCATTAGTAAGAAGTCAAGGGGGCACCATTAGCAAGACTAATTCAACCAATAACCTTTATGAGCAGCTACATGTTGACATTGTTCTCTCCACAAGGTTCAGCTTCAATCCTAGTTGTACCATGCCATTGGGTTGCATGTATGTAGAATTGTATGTAGCTCTTGTACAGTCACTGGCAAATCACTGGCAGCTCATACTTCTTTCAACATTCATCCAAATGCTAAGTGAGAAGTGGGAGAAGTGGGAACAAACAGTCTGTCCCTACCAATCTGGGAAAATCAATGAAAAATCAGTTCTGTAAAGGGGTTAGGGTTAAGGTTAGTCTAACACTCCCTGGTTGTGCCTTCTAGAACAGGGTTTAGATGGCAATCTTTTTCTAAAACTCTTTGGTAGACATCAGCATCATGGCTCTCATTTATAATCAATTCTGTAAATTGATGAAGCAGTTAATAAATGGAACATTGGCTATAAAATATGAGTTGTCACATTGTTCTGCCCCAGCTACGGACCCCAAAGAACGCAGCACACACAAAGTCCGTACAAACCTTAGTTTACTAATTAAAGATTACTAATGAGTTTTCTTAGTAGTTGTTCGAACACAAGTACAGTTTAAATCAGTCTTCTGAACAAGGGCTGTTAATTTAACTTCATTAACAGCTGACAAAAATCCAAAGAATAATAACTCAATTCTGAAGCACAGTATTTCAAATAACCGTAATCGTTGGCAGAATGCCCAGAAGCAATTTGCAGGAAAACTGACAAGAAAGGGGCAAGAGCCAATCAGATGTTTCTAGAACCAAGATGCAAAGGAATATGAACGAAGTTGTTTCCTGCAAATTGCCTCCGTCCTTCCTTAAATAGGCTAGGGGAGTGGCCAATTAGCCCCAAGCCTTAGTCTCGAGGAGACCTCCTCCTGAGGAGTCACTCCTGCCTTTTGGCAGCTCTGCGTGCTCGTGCATCAAGAAGAGGCTCCTCCTCTTCTTCCTCTTCACTTATGGGAGCTTCTGGAGGTTCTGAAGGCCCTGGCTGAATCCCTGCCTCTGGCACCACATCTTCTCCAGCCTTCTCATTGTCTGACTCTAGTACCAGCTGCACAGTCTGCTGGCGCATCACCACACCAACCTCCTTGCTGTCGGAATCAGCAACTAGCTGCATAGGCCACTGACGGGCCACAACACACATGTATTCACCAACTGTCTGTTAGGCACTGAAACACATGTCTAAAAACTCGTCAGCCTAACACAAATTATATTACTATTCCTTCACCTTTCTTGGAAAAAAATCATGATCCCCCCCCCCCCCGATATATTTTCATTAAAAAAACCAATGCTTATCTCTCAGTGCCAAACCTGTATTACATTCTTGTAGCCTTCAACAAGTAATACAATCTGCTTTTTCAAATCTAATCTAATTCTTCCCACTATGTTAACATCACTACTTTAAGGTCTAATTGTATTTCAGTGTTTATCATTCCTGTTGTTTTTGTGAAAATATTAACACCACAATGCTTGTATTTATTTTCCACATAACTACCCAGCCACAATCCAGAGATTCTTGGCCACAGAATATGAAACCAAATAAAACATCCACAACTATGCAATTATAAAACAGTAATATCACCCAAAGAGAAAACTGCAAACAATAAAAATAGGAAATAGAGTTGGCTTGCTAAAATCAGGAGAAGGCGGCCCAGAACAATTCTTTCTTTAAAAGCTTCCAAAATGTTATCAAGGAGCAGGCTAGAGCCATTTCCACCGAGAAGCTGTTCCATAAGATTGGTGGTCCTATGGAAAAAAGCAGCACATTCTGATTTTAGCCTTTCAGATCCCTAAAAATGTGGAATCAGTAGCTAAAGTTTCTGCTTGATCAGATTGGACTGGTAGTTATTGGAGTAGGTGGTCTTGTAGATATCCAAGCACCAAAGCATAAAAAGCTTTATAAGTTAAAACCAGCTTTTTAAATTTTACCTAGAAACCATTTGGTATAATGGGCATATCTATTCTATATTATTCATTCCATATAAAAGTGAAAATGTATCACACAACAAAGATATGTGTTATAAGAAGTTTGTTTTAGCCTTCATGGTACAAAGTACATATTAAACAGCTTCTGATAAGATTGATACATGTCCTCACTTGAAGGAGAACATTCTTGGTTAAGCCACTCAGCTTAATGGTGCTAGCTCCGATTATCAATATACTTCTTGCAGTGGTGGATTTCAAAAATTTTCGTTACCAGTTTGGTAGGCATGGCTAGGTGGGGGCATGTGACTGGGTGGGCATCACCAAC